>JAWNNU010001247.1:0-600000 GCA_035044585.1 Scaptomyza polygonia | reverse complement strand
AATATTGCGAGAGGCAGAAGATACAGCATTTTCTAATAGCTACAGGAGTACCTCGTGGTAATGGTCAGGTGGAGCGTATGCATAAAGTCGTAGTGCCTTTGCTGTCGAAGTTAAGCATAGAGAGTCCAGGTTTATGGTACGTATGTTGGCAGGGTGCAGCAGTTGATAAACAATATCGAGCCTAGAAGCACTAAAAGGACACCTTTTAAAATCTTGACTGGTGTGGATATGCGTTGTATAGATGTTGCTGGTCTGAAAGAACGAGTACAGGAATCGCTGTTGCAGGAACTAGATGAAGAACGGTTCAAGATACGCCAGGATGTGAGAGAAAATATTAAAGCACTACAGGAGGAGAATAAAAGGGTTTTTGATTCAAAGCGTAAAGCCGAAAAAATTTATATAGTTAATGATTTGGTGGCGATAAAGCGTACGCAGTATGGTGTAGGTCTTAAACTAAAGGGGAAATACTTGGGCCCGTATAAAGTATTGAAGGTCCATAAGCACGGCAGATATGAGGTAGAAAAAGTGGGAGATTTCGAAGGCCCAGGTAATACATTTACTGTGGCCGAATTTATGAAGGGATTCGGGTCGAATCCAGTGTCAGGAAGGCCAAATGTGGGAATCGATGAGAAGCCAGAAGAGCAAGTAATCGATAGTGCAGCTGAGAGAACCACGAGAAGCGGCCATACCTATTAAAATCACGTAAAAGCAGTCGATGTAAAAATCTCGCCTACTACGCACGCACAATTACTCACGCTTTAACTAAATAAAGTAAATGGTTCAATGTTAATAATAAAACTATCTGTAACGCATATTAATAATATGTAATATAATAAGATAAACGATAATAACAATTTGCGGTCTTAAATAAAGCAACTGCTGTAATTCGGACCTACATAAGGTCACTACAAGACAAAACTCATTGAAATTTGAATCACATTCAAACATTTGTCCAAAAAATTTATCAAATTTGGATTATATGCAGCTGATTGAATTGATCTAATGACTTCCACCAAATAGTTACATCTACGTTGCACGCACCCAAACTTAGCCTTCAGCCTCCAAGTCTTCTAAAAATGTAAATGCCTAAATCTTCCACAGCTTTTGAGCTAGTGTCGCGAAATCAAATGGAAAGAAAGCTGGTGAAGTCGTCCTCCAAAGATTAGCTTTAAAAAATGTCTGTAGGTTAAGCCCACACGTTCGGCCCCACGCCCATACAGATTTTTTAGAAATCTTAGCTAGATCTTGATACTAAGCGAATAATTTTGTGTGTCAAAATTGGGATCCTACCCCTACAGGAGGCTGGGAAATCGATTTATTGACAGCTGCATCAAAAGTTTTGGACCCAATCGTACCCATTCCACCACCAGCCCCTCAGCACTCCGAAATCGGCAACGCCTTTGTCTTTTACAGTTTTTGAGCAAGAGCTACCATATTAAGTGTCAATTTAAGTGCTGACTTTAACAAAAACCTCACCGAAAACTTTGAAGATCATTCCCATTCCCGCTCCAGCTGCCGAGCCGAGGTGTGGAAAAAAGTTTCGTTCATACAGACGGATGGACAGACGGACGGACACCATGACGGACATCGCTCAAACGCAATATACTCTTTACCATCGTATAAATATACATAGCGTAAAATGAAAACGTACACTGCGCGTCATTAGGCTAGCGCCCCTCTATACACTAACCGCCAATGCTCAATAAAATCTTAACCATCAGAACTCCAGCTTTAAATTTTTTGATATTGTGCTTTATCCATTCCTCTTTAAAATAAAACAAAAATGGCTACTGTAACAATAAGTGCTTAAAAAAAATGTAACAAAAATTTGGTCATCAGGTTAACACCTGTATATTAAATTTTTATAATTTTTAATTAATATTAGTATGCGTAGTCCCGCCTTTGTTTGAAATTACTTCAAAATTTTGATAAGGAATTGAATTATAAAGTTTTTCAATATAATTCAATGATATGGTTGACCAAGCGTATTTAATACCTTTGATTAACTCTGTCTTTGTACTGTACTGCTTGCCGGACTCATACATTTTCTTGACCAACCATTACCAGACGTTTTCAATGATGTTAAGGTCGGGTGGCCACTCCATGAGATCTACTTTTTAGCCCTGAATTCATGACTCCATGGGTTCTAAAAATGCGGAAAAGCACGGTCCTGTGCGATGTCAAAAATTGAAGCTCGCATGTGCCGTAATTGAGATATTGCTCCCCACATTATAACTCTCCCCACCAAACCGGTCCAAGTGATGTTCTTCTTTGCGTAGGTCATAGAAATAATGATTAAAGCCATCAAAGCCTTCCAAATTAAATTTTTTCATCAGTAAAAACAACATGCTGACACTGGGTAGACATGTAGTCATGTGCGCTTAGGCAAAAGTTAAGCGCATTTCTTTTCTCATTATATTGAGCGGTGCTTTGTTTTTTTAATTTCCGTCTCTTTATGTGATTAGTTTTCTTAGTTACTCTTTGGACGGTTGATAAGCTCGCCTTACACCGGATTTTACCCTAACCTTGGTGGTAGATTCGTGCGAATTTGAATCTTCCCGAAGTATAGCCCTTCTATCTGCTTGTTAAATCAGTTGATTATTGCCGCATTTGAAGTTTTTTCTATAGCTTTCCTTATCTTTAAGAAAATTGGCAATTGTTTTTTTGTGTCTTCCTGTCTTTTCAGCAATTTTATGGTAGGATAGTCTTCAAAGTATGCCTCAATATTTGATTCAACCAAAGATAAAATTTTTCCTTTATCCATACTGTGCGTTTATATAAAGATATTGAATACTTTGAGCTTCCATAAAATTTGATGACAGTAATTGCCAAAGTAAGCTAGATACCTAAAATTGCATTTGGCGGCGCTAATCTGATGACGCAAAATAAGTTGAGGCATTCTTTGCGAAAACAAAGCAGAATAGAAAATAAAAGACAACGGTTCTTCTCTCGCGATTTATTTCTTTGAGAGAGATCTCATATCTCAATGGGCAAAAAGAAAAAAGCAAAAGAAAATGAGTGGAAAAGGGGGCGCTAACCTGACGACGCGCAGTGTATACGGAAGTAACAATCTTTTTTTTTAGTTTTAATAAATTTGTATAATGGGGGAGGGGTAGAGGGCGTCGTCCGATAAAAAAAAAATTAAATTACATCTATAAATATCATATTACATATATAAATTTCATACCAATATGTATGCAAATATTCAAACTTCTGTCTCTTAGGGGAAAATTTATGGCAAAAAAATTAAAAATGCAAAAACTTTCAGATAGACTTTTTTCGTGGTGTTTTCTAAAATAAAATATAACGTTCATACCAGAAAATTTTTGTTTGTAGTTGCTTGGCAGTTTCAGTTTCAGCATGTAAGCAAAATTTGTTGGAATTAATATTGTACCAGTGTATGTATACACATCTGCAAATTTCTGCAGCTTATTTTAGCACAATATTACCTTAAGAGTCGGAAAAATACGGAGACATGGAAACCAATTGTGGATTTTTGTGGGATCACAACCAAGAGTCCATCTAAACATGAAAAATTACATTCACAAAATACACAAAAAATATGAAATCGAATTTGTTAATTTCACTCAAAAAATTGAGGATTTATTTAATTCTTAATGTACATATTTCAAGTAAATACATTCAAATTCGAAGTGAATTTTAAGTTATTGAAATCGGATCACTATGTGAAACGTTTGACCACTTTGAATTGCAAACTTTGTTTCCAAAAAATACTTGCAGCTGCACTGCAATAATTTGTATACTTTAATTGTGTCCAAATTTTGGATTTTTGGCCTATAGACGCAACCACTGTTAACCGCCTAATTAATATCGGGAAGGCGGGTATTTTTTTGGAAGGAAGATAGCTGGTGGCATCCCTATTCGCATAATCAATCGTTGAGGCATTTACACTCCTGCCGCATCAATCTCTTTTAACCGGTTTTATTACAGGCATCGAGTATACCGCAGTCGGTTGCGTTCGACTGCAACGTTTCCACTTGTGTTTAGTTGATATTGCTATACAACCGTCTTTAATATTTACAGATGTGTTAACAATTTCATCTCGATTTAGTAAACATAAATATTTTGATGTTACCAATATAAACAGCGAGCTTTAGTGGTGTGACTTTATTTGCAAACAAGTCATGGATTATATCGTAATCGAAAGATTTCATCTAATGCTTCACTGTTTCATGAGGATCTTCATGCTAATTTTGGGCAATCAAGTGCTTCAATTCGAGTACCGCCAAGGATTTTACACCACTGATCGTAATTATGATTTTATTCTCATTGACAGTTGTCTTCTTTACTCCAATCTCCTTCTTTTCTGCGTTTTGTTGTTTACAATACTATTTCATACAAAATTGAATAGCTACATGTTTTATTTATTATAATGTGTTTGTTTATTATAATTTCAATTGATGAGATTTCTAGAACTATATAACCTGCTCGCCTTTCGACAACTGCTTAATGCTGGTCGATTGTTGTAAATGCACAGGCTGCCGAGATATATTGCTTTCGCATTGCATGAAACATGACAATCTGTATAAAAGCAGGCAAAGTCAAGCCAGATTGTAGTCTGTTCTGCTCTCTGCTTATTCCCTTTGAGTATCGAGGTGCGTGATTTATGGCAATTGTTGTTAATTTGTCTTGCCAATCGAGCTGCTTTATGGCTGCAAGCAAAATCTAAATCAAATAGTTGAGCACACAGTGCGTATGCTTGATGTAACGCATACAATGCAATAAAGCCAAAGCCTCTTAACTGCTTGTGTAAACGTATAACCTCAGGCTTTTCGAACATTTGAGCCAACATTGAGAAGTGACCTGGAATGCGTTGAGAGCTCGCCCAAGGTCAGGTCTCGTACCTTATCAACTTTAAGATACATCTAATTTAAACTCAAAATAGTTTATGGTTTGGTGGACTATTGCCATTTTAGTCGCTTTTTACGACAAGCACTGGCACACAGTGGACAAATTCTTTTCCGCAAACCACACAGAAAACTGTCAGATACAGGCGATTTTACACGGCAGCGTGGCGGCTGGGGGCGACAGTTGTTGGCATGGCAACAACATTTGTGACGCAGTTTTTTGAGGGGCGCCAGCAGCTATCGTCATTTAAAAATTGGTAACTTTAGCTGTAAGGAAACCCAGTGCTGACACTTTATTTTGCAAAGTTTCAAGTCTCTAGGTTCACGGATATCGAAAAAAAAAGTAACGTTCATACAGACGGACAGATAATATTACGGATATCGCACAATACCAAAACATACATGTAGAACTGTTCCTTTTTAAGCAATCTTAAAATACAAAAAACTGTAGAGTTCGTAGAATAAACTATAATATGATAACTAAATGGTTCGTTCACTTTTCACATTTCATTGTCAACTTATTTGAAATTAACATACAGTTAATGTTTAATACTTCTTATATTTCTACGTCTTAACGCTTCTCTGGTTTAGCTACAACTACTTATTCTATGCATAATTTGAACAGCTCCTAAATCGATATACTATCGATTATTGTAATTCACTTGTATGATAGTCATCAGCCCCATGATACAATAAGCTAAATAGTCTCGTCGGCGGCAGAGGTAAGCTTAACGTATGCTTGCAATAAGTGCGAGTGAAAAGGCACTTTTCAGAGTGAGTTCGAATGGAACGGCAGTATAGCGTGTTAATCAACCCTAAGAAGGCCCCTGTGGCTTAAAATATAATTATATAGTACAACAATGTACTTCTTTTAAAGTTTTATTTTTAATAATTTTGTATGTGCAAGCAATCGTTGTTTTTGATTTTGAATGCTAATTCTTTTGTTTAGATTCCTAATTCTAAAAAATATTCTAATCTAAAAATAAAGAATAAATAAACATTGAAATGTTTGTCGCAGATTTGGGAGTTGACGCCAAGGTCGCATCCTAGGCTATCCTCCCACATCTTTCTTTTTACATCGCCTTTTGGTGCATGAATAATTTTCACACCCGGTCCATGCTCGCGGCAATAATAGCAATAGTTCATATTCGTTGTCACTTTAGGGTTAAATTAACAGTTCGAAGTCAAACAAACATTGTCAGTGGACAACCTTTCAGTTCGACAAGCAAGTAATGCTTGCCAAGCATGCACTTTCGATAAGCTACAAAAACAACGAGCCTCTGCCGCCGACGAGAATACCTTATGTTATTGTATCATGATCATCAGCTGCTAGCTCTGCTAGAGCTGGCAACATTCGGCCATCCTACATTTTATTCATTCCGAATGATGGGTGCCAAATTTTCATATTTTCTGCAACCGTATTGGTATAGTTTGGTCTTTCGAATTCACATAATTTTTAAAATTTATCATCCGCGCCTCTACTTACGTTTCACAATATAGGGACCAAGGAATTTCCCTTTTAGCTTTAGTCCAGCTCTGAATTGGGTGCTCTTAATGGCGACCATATCATTGACGTTGTACTCCCTCTCTGGCTTTCTTGATTTATTAAGTGAATTACGGCTTCTTCTTGTACTGACAAAATATTTTATTATTAAGTTTTTATACCCTGAACTCATAAAATGGGTAAATCAGGGTATAATGGTTTTGTGCAAAATTATGTAACCGACCCCATAAAGTATATATATTCTTGATCAGTATCAATAGCCGAGTCGATATGGCCATGTCCGTCTGTCCGTCCGTCTGTCTGTCTGTCCGTCTGTCCGTCTGTATGAACGCGTAGATCTCAGAGACTACAAGTGCTAAGGACTTAAGATTTTGAATATAAGTTCTCCTATACCATAAGCAGAACAAGTTTGCTGCTAGTTATCGATAACAACTCAGGTTTTTAATATACACATGGAATCGGTAACAAAAAAATATCGAATTTGGAAAAATGAAAAATGGGGGTTGGTGTAATGGGTAACGATAGAACTTTTCTCGAAATTTCGTCCAAATCGGTTAAGAAGCACCAGAGATATCGTAAAGTTAAGTCAGTTATGAGTTTTGTTTAAAGTGATCATTATTTGAAGCATACTTTAAGGACGCAAGGACTGCAACTGGGTTCAGGGTATCTTCTGGTCGGGCTATCCCGACTAGAGCCTTCTTACTTATTTATTTTATTTTACCCGGGAGGTCCGGGTTCAATTCCCAGTATTGGCATATGGATGTTTTAATCTTTAGCCAAATTTAGTTTTGTTTACATGGATTTTTATACTCGATACCGAAGGTAAAGAGTAAATTGGGTTTGTGTAGGGCTGCCATCACCTTAGCTGCCGACGCCGGATAAGCACTAAAAAAAGCCCGGACATTTGAGCGAAATATGTTTTTTTCCCCGGACACCTCTGAAAATTTTTTGCAACGAAAACCAAAATATCTTTTAAGTTTTTTAGTTTTTGTTTTATTTTTTTACTCATTTTGGTATTTTTCACTACTCCCAATTTTTGACGTAGAATACGTCTTACGTTTCGGTATGAGTGTGCTATCCAAAAAAGTTGTTGTTGTAATATGGTTGCTTCACAAAATCGCTCATTGCTCATGAACTAATGAAAAGATTTTCCTCAAATTAATTTAATTTTAAAGCCAAGGCTTCAACCTTTATTTTAAGCTATATATATTTATGAAGTGATTACATTTTCTATTAAAAAAATGAGACCAAAAACATGCAAAATTTTGCATCATTTTGAAGACTTTAAATTGCTCTAGCAATCTCAATAATCAATCAATTAATCTGAGTTTTTCGAATTTAAGTTGAGATGAGGTAAACAAACATTCCCACATTCAAATTTCTAATAATTTTGCCATATATATAACTTTTTAAGGCAAAAAATCAGTGCAAAAATCACTACTTTTTTTTCAATTGCACATTGCTCGAAAATTCCGCCAGAGAATCGATTAAAACTTGTTTTAATACAAAGTAGACTTGATTTCCTTTCGGTTGATATACATGCGGTCATGACTGATAGCTTCTAAATGTGGAAATTTCATTAAGATATTCGGGCATAATTAAATTTTCATACATAAATTCTTCCGTGCCAGGGGTGAACAAGCTCATCTTAAGCGTCAGCCCCAAACAATTATAACACAAAAAAATATGTTTACCCCAATTCTGAAATTTGCGTGCAAGTTTTCGAAATCATGTTTTATTGTTTGTGTTGCACATTTAATTATGCTTTTGCACCAAAACAATAAATATGCCCGTGGAAAAATATCATATAAACTATCGTGAGTTAAACTATCGATAATTCGTCTTTACGGTGGCAGCCCTGATTTTCGCATCTTGTGAACAGTTACTGTGAATTAAGTTAATTTAAATGAATATTGAACAATGCCGCCTGTAAAAAGAAACGTAGCTTCGATGCGTAACAGAGAGAATATTTTTTTCTGCTTTGACTAATAGACAAGAATTTCACAGTTGACACCGAGGTGGACATGCTCATCGTAGGTGATTTTAATTTAGAAATGACAAATGATTGTTCATTTGCAGAATTTATGGATGAAAAATTCAAATTAAAGTATATTAAAAATGCAGCAACCACCTTAGCTCTAACCAATATAGATTTAGTATTTGCTAGAAATTTAAGTGTATCATTAATGAATTACATATCATACTTTTCCTTTCACAAACCTGTCATATCAGAAGTCACATTTCAAACATAAAACAAAAATACAATTTTAGATTTAATTATGCACAAATTTTGATGTAATAAATTATGTAAATATATATTTCTATTTCAAGTCAATGTTTGTTAAATTTATATCAGAGATGCTAACCAGTATTGCAGTAAAAGGAAAAAATTAGCCAAATGACAACAAACACAATTAAAAATAAAATAAAACATCTATGTGGTTGTTGTTATTAGGCTACCGCTTCATAATTTTTGTTGCACAAGGACAGACGTATTCTACGGCTAACCTATGCGCCCGTGTGATCTGACACAGGCTGTCAATTTTTTTTTCTAAAATATCTTTCTATTACAACAAGAATGTGTAAAAGTCGGCAAAACTCAGGTTCTTGAAATTATATTTGATTTTGATCAGAGAAGAAACTGTGTGTATGTTTAGCGAGTTTTTATACCCTGAACCCATAAAATGGGTAAATCAGGGTATAATGGTTTTGTGCAAAAGTATGTAACAGGCAGAAGGAAGCATCTCCGACCCCATAAAGTATATATATTCTTGATCAGTATCAATAGCCGAGTCGATATGGCCATGTCCGTCTGTCCGTCCGTCTGTCCGTCTGTCTGTCTGTCCGTCTGTCCGTCTGTATGAACGCGTAGATCTCAGAGACTACAAGAGCTAGAGACTTCAGATTTTGAATATAAGTTCTCCTATACCATAAGCAGAACAAGTTTGCTTCAAATTATCGATAACTACTCTGGTTTTTGATATACACATGGAATCGATATCAAAAAACTATCGAATTTGGAAAATGTAAAAATGGGGGTTGGTGTAATGGGTAACGATAGACCTTTTCTCAAAATTTCGTCCAAATCGGTTAAGAAACACCAGAGATATCGTAAAGTTAAGTCAGTTATGAGTTTTGTTTAAAGTGATAATTATTTGAAGCATACTTTTAGGATGCAAGGACTGCAACTGGGTTCAGGGTATCTTCTGGTCGGGCTATCCCGACTAGAGCCTTCTTTCTTGTTTTCTTTCGTCCATTGCTGCGTGACTAGCGAAAAGACTCTCTCTTCATTCGCATTGTGAGCTGGTATGCAAAAATAATATTGTGCGATTTTAGGCAGCTCAGAATATAAATGAGCATTAGGTGTTTTAAAAAAATTCACCCACAACTGGTTCGCGCTTAAAAGCTTATCGCCGTTAGTAAGGTTCTTGCTATAAGCTTTTAGGTTTGCCCATTCGTCTATCAGCTGCGTGTCATCGATTTCGATGTTAATATAAATATAACTGTTTTTTCTACATTAGCCCATGAAGTGCTTTCAGTAACGTTTGACAACATCATCCAGTTGAATTTGTCAAAGTCCTTCATTGGATTTTCCCACTTCTCTATATAGGATTTCATTTCTCTGTAAAAATCTAAACAATTTTTGTTAAACTCGTTTTTTGTGCTTTCCTCTTGTTTGTTCAAAATATTTTGGGCCTTAAGAGGTATAAAGTTTTCTTTTATTCTGTCTTCTAACGTTTTATTCAGAGACGCCAATATGTTGCTGGTTTCGATAATGGAGTTATCACTTTTTTCCAACTTTTCAATTTTTCCATGGAAAACGTTCATCACTGAATGAATGAGAAACATATATGCCTCTGATAGTGGGTCTTCAAAAAACTTTTTGATCAAAACGGGTGGTCTCTCCAAGCTTTCAAAGTAACTTTTTAAGGCCTCGTACATTCTCAAAAACCTCTCGATTGCAGGAAAAAGACTTAGCCATCGTGTTTTGGAGTGAAATAAAAGATGCTTGTATTCCGATTCAGCAGCTGCACAAAAGTCCTTGAGAGCTTCTGTGCGAACTGTATAAATTGAGAAAAAGTTGAATATTTTCAATATCATCGTCTCAACGTCAATAGGAAGTAGGTCACATCCATGGTGCACAGCATTATGAAGGATATGGGCAGAACATCCGATGCCGACAATATTTGGATTAAGTTTACTTTTCAGTTTATAGAAGACATTATTTTTCCCTGATCTAGTGCTCCCGCCGAAGTTTGTGTTGCAATTGTCGACAGAAAATGCTATACACTTCGATAGAAGATCATGCTCTCGAAGTTGTTTCATAATAATTTCAACAATTGTGTCAGATGTTTCATTTTCAACAGACTCGATTTCAAGGAGCTTCGATGTGATGCCATTTTTTTGTTTATCAAAATACTGAATGATAATGGGAAACAATTTAGTACTGCCGTGATTACTAGCATCGGTGGATACACTTACAAAAGAAACATCTATTAGATCTCTTTTGAGTTCGGCAATCGTTAAAGGGCATAGCACGTTAATTACAATAACAGTAGCTTTCGTGCGATTACATGTCATGTTTTTTGCCGTATTTGACTCCGAAAACATTACTTGGTTAAGGGAATTACTACAATCCAAAGAATTGAATGACATGTGGTGATTGACTGTGTGGTAAGCCATTGCGCCTTCAGCTGCTCGAATAAGATTTTCTTCTGAGCTAGGTCTACTTTTTTCAAAGAACGCCTGGATGTTTGAACTACTAGCTTGGCTTTTCGAATTAACTTTGTGTTTTTGTGTGTTAAGGTGCTCTTTAATGTCGGAAATACCTTTATTAGCAATAGAAATATTTGTAGAACAAATCGTGCACTGTACTTCCCAGTCATATTTTCCTCTTTTCAACAAAGGATATTTACTTTTCAATTCGCTGTTGAACGTGCATTTACGTTTGGGCATTTTGATCTAGAAGGCAATAAAGGGCAAGTCAGAAAGTAAAAAAACAAAAAGTGATAGCAAAAACAAAACAGGTCTAACAAAATTTCACTGTCAACAAAGTGTTTTCGTATTTGCTGTTCTTGCATTATTTCGTCTTTCGTATTAGCACCGTTATAGTTACTGTTAGCTTAGCTGAACATAATGTGAGCATATTTAGAGCAAATAGTGTGTATTCCAAATTTTTTACTCGCTAGATGCGCACATTGACAGCCGCTTTTAGCATTTAGTTAAAGATGCACGTACTCAAAAAAGTTATCTTACTCTTAGATAGGTACTCAAAAAAAAAAGACAAAATTTTGAACTGAGATTTATTTTAAAATATCGTTTATGTTTAAAAAAAATTGCGTTTCCACTGACAAAAAAGTGTTCGGGCTTTACCCAAATTTGGGGAGAAAATAGCTACAATCAATCCCCAAAAAAACTGCATCAAAAATTTTGGAGCCACGCCCACACATTCGGCCCACAGCCCCCCGCAGTTGAACACTAAAAATGACCATATCTTTTACAGTTTTTGAGCTAGAGCCATCAAATTTGGTGCCAAGATAGGTGTTGACGATCCCCAACCAAATTCATAAAAACTTTGGATGCCACACCCATCTATACTGCCCTATCCGCCCTCAACCACCCCAAAGCTTCGCTAAAAACGGTAGTGCGTGTATCTTCCATAGTGTTTGAGCTAGAGTCACCAAATTTGGTAGGTATATAACTGGTAACGACCCCCCAAAAACTGCATCATAGTTTTGGAGCCCTACCTACCCATTCTGCCCCCAGCCCCCCGCAGCTTAAAAACAGAAATGCATATTTCTTTTACAGTTTTTAGTTAAAGCCACCAAATTTTGTGCCAAAATAGGTGATTTTAGTCCCCAAAAAAATGCATAAAAACTTTGGATGCCACGCCAATCCATACTGCCCAAGCTGCCACAAACCGCCCCAATGCTTCACTAAAAACGGGAATGCGTGTATTTTCCAAAGCGTTAAGGCTAGAGTCACCAAATTTGGTAGAAAGATAGCTATTGACGATCCCCAAAAAAAAAAAAGTTTGGAGCTACGCCCCCCCGTTCCGAGCTCCTTGCATTTTTAAATCAAAAACGCCTATATTTTCCACATTTTTCGAGCTAGAGCCGCCAAATTTAGTCCCAAGATAGGTGATGAAGAAACCCTAAAAATGTGGATGGCGCCCCCCACCCATACCGCCCCCAGCCACCCTTCCACAATATTCTACTAACTTTGAGCTAGAGTCACCAAATTTGGTTTGAGGATAGCAATTAACATCATAAATAGATCTGCAGCAAAACTTTGGACGCCACGCCCCCCCATACCAGCCCCCAGCCCCCCTTCCACCATTTTCTACTAACTTTGAGCTAGAGTCACCAAATTTGGTATGAGGATAGCAATTATCATCATAAATAGATCTGAAGCAAAACTTTGGACGCCACGCCCCTCCCCCCCCCCCCCCCACAATGCCAACCACCAGCCCACCTTCCACCATATTCTACTAACTTTGAGCTAGAGTCACCAAATTAGGTTTGAGGATAGCTATTGACATCATAAATAGATCTGCAGCAAAAGTTTGGATGCCACGCTTTGTGATTTATTTTTCGTGTATCGAGCGCCAGACACTTTTTCTACTACTTTACTATCTGTTATAGCTTACATAATACGTAACATACGATGTACACGTTCTCGCTACCATACCTATTTGTATCTAGCGCCTGTGAAAATTGGGGTTTTTGGGCTCATGGGTTTTCTGCTGCATGGCGAGAACTTTTTCGAGTATTTCACACTGTTCTTAAAGGCTTGGCAAACGCATGCCATTACCCTCACGGTAAGTAAAAAAATGTTAGCCTGCGTTATATCACACGGGCGCCTAGGTGAACCCTAGAAACTTCTGTCCTTGTGAGACAGAAATTATGAAAGTAAACATAATAATATTTTTATGATTGAAATTTTAAACATATTAAACACAAACAAGTAAGAAGGCTCTAGTCGGGATAGCCCGACCAGAAGATACCCTGAATCCAGTTGCAGTCCTTGCATCCTAAAAGTATGCTTCAAATAATGATCACTTTAAACAAAACTCATAACTGGCTTAACTTTACGATATCTCTGGTGTTTCTTAACCGATTTGAACGAAAATTTGAGAAAAGTTCTATCGTTACCCATTACACCAACCCCCATTTTTACATTTTCCAAATTCGATATTTTTGTTATCGATTCCATGTGTATATCGAAAACCAGGGTAGTTATCGATAATTTGAAGCAAACTTGTTCTGCTTATGGTATAGGAGAACTTATATTCAAAATCTGAAGTCTCTAGCTCTTGTAGTCTCTGAGATCTACGCGTTCATACAGACGGACAGACGGACAGACAGACAGACAGACAGACGGACAGACGGACGGACAGACGGACATGGCCATATTGACTCGGCTATTGATACTGATCAAGAATATATATACTTTATGGGGTCGGAGATGCTTCCTTCTGCCTGTTACATACTTTTGCACAAAACCATTATACCCTGATTTACCCATTTTATGGGTTCAGGGTATAAAAAAGCTGAAATGCATGTTTATGCCTTTGTTACGCTGCGCAAAAGTATTTTTTCACAGGCGGCATTGTTTTAAATTTATTTTATCAAATAATTATCTTGCTGTTCATAAGTTGAAAAAATCAGGGCTGCCACCGAAAAGACGAACTTGCTTGTTTATTTCCCGATAGTTTATATGATTTTTTGGCATGGACTTATAAATTGTTTTTGTGCAAAACCATAACTTAATTTGCAACAAAAACAGTAAAAATAGAACATGGTTTAAAAAAGTTGCAAACCAAATTTCCCGAATTTATAAAGTTGGGGATGAAAATATTTTATTTTTTTGTTCGGATCTGACGCTTAAGCTGAACTTGTTCATTTACACCCCTTGCACAGAAGAATTTATGTATGAAAATTTAATTATGACCGAATATCTTAATGAAATTTCAGAATTTAGAATCCATCAGTCTATTTTCTATTAGAAAAAATCGGTTTTATCTTAAATTTTTGTGTAATTTGCAAATTTAAAATAAAGTATAGAGCCTTGACTTTAAAATTAAATTAACTTGAGGAAAATCTATCCATTAGTTCATATTATTTTGGATAGCACACTCATTACCGAAAGGTGAGACGTATTCCACGTTAATAACTATCACATTCTTCATCGGCCATACTTTCAATATAAATTCTTTGATTATTTCTTAACCTAATGTAAACAGTTTCATCTGCCCGTGCTCCAATTTTTTTAGAGGTAAAATAGACATATGTAGTTCCAAAATATTTATATATTTGGGTTGATTAATTACTTATCATATGCTTTTAAAAGTGATCGGTTATCTCATTTGGTTAAAAAGTTTTGGTTTTGGCAACGAAAAAACTCAAATGACGCCACTGTGCGTCGGTAAGGATCAATATATTTTCAGAGTTTCAAGTCTTAAGCCGTTTTGGGAGCAGGATTTAGTCAATCGAACCCAAAAAAAAATTTCAAAAACTATTAGCATATTTAAAGTTAGCTCAGACAAAGTTAAGGGTTTACCTTTGTAACGCGGATTGAACTTTCCATTCCTTGGCATTTGGCACATCTCAAAAAAGTATATTAATGTTGTATTATTATTGTACTTAATCTAAACTTTGCTTTTAGATTATTTTATGTGGTGATTTTAATTTAGAAATGACAAATGATTGTTCATTTGCAGAATTTATGGATGAAAAATTCAAATTAAAGTATATTAAAAATGCAGCAACCACCTTAGCTCTAACCAATATAGATTTAGTATTTGCTAGAAATTTAAGTGTATCATTAATGAATTACATATCATACTTTTCCTTTCACAAACCTGTCATATCAGAAGTCACATTTCAAACATAAAACAAAAATACAATTTTAGATTTAATTATGCACAAATTTTGATGTAATAAATTATGTAAATATATATTTCTATTTCAAGTCAATGTTTGTTAAATTTATATCAGAGATGCTAACCAGTATTGCAGTAAAAGGAAAAAATTAGCCAAATGACAACAAACACAATTAAAAATAAAATAAAACATCTATGTGGTTGTTGTTATTAGGCTACCGCTTCATAATTTTTGTTGCACAAGGACAGACGTATTCTACGGCTAACCTATGCGCCCGTGTGATCTGACACAGGCTGTCAATTTTTTTTTCTAAAATATCTTTCTATTACAACAAGAATGTGTAAAAGTCGGCACAACTCAGGTTCTTGAAATTATATTTGATTTTGATCAGAGAAGAAACTGTGTGTATGTTTAGCGAGTTTTTATACCCTGAACCCATAAAATGGGTAAATCAGGGTATAATGGTTTTGTGCAAAAGTATGTAACAGGCAGAAGGAAGCATCTCCGACCCCATAAAGTATATATATTCTTGATCAGTATCAATAGCCGAGTCGATATGGCCATGTCCGTCTGTCCGTCCGTCTGTCCGTCTGTCTGTCTGTCCGTCTGTCCGTCTGTATGAACGCGTAGATCTCAGAGACTACAAGAGCTAGAGACTTCAGATTTTGAATATAAGTTCTCCTATACCATAAGCAGAACAAGTTTGCTTCAAATTATCGATAACTACTCTGGTTTTTGATATACACATGGAATCGATATCAAAAAACTATCGAATTTGGAAAATGTAAAAATGGGGGTTGGTGTAATGGGTAACGATAGACCTTTTCTCCAAATTTCGTCCAAATCGGTTAAGAAACACCAGAGATATCGTAAAGTTAAGTCAGTTATGAGTTTTGTTTAAAGTGATAATTATTTGAAGCATACTTTTAGGATGCAAGGACTGCAACTGGGTTCAGGGTATCTTCTGGTCGGGCTATCCCGACTAGAGCCTTCTTTCTTGTTTTCTTTCGTCCATTGCTGCGTGACTAGCGAAAAGACTCTCTCTTCATTCGCATTGTGAGCTGGTATGCAAAAATAATATTGTGCGATTTTAGGCAGCTCAGAATATAAATGAGCATTAGGTGTTTTAAAAAAATTCACCCACAACTGGTTCGCGCTTAAAAGCTTATCGCCGTTAGTAAGGTTCTTGCTATAAGCTTTTAGGTTTGCCCATTCGTCTATCAGCTGCGTGTCATCGATTTCGATGTTAATATAAATATAACTGTTTTTTCTACATTAGCCCATGAAGTGCTTTCAGTAACGTTTGACAACATCATCCAGTTGAATTTGTCAAAGTCCTTCATTGGATTTTCCCACTTCTCTATATAGGATTTCATTTCTCTGTAAAAATCTAAACAATTTTTGTTAAACTCGTTTTTTGTGCTTTCCTCTTGTTTGTTCAAAATATTTTGGGCCTTAAGAGGTATAAAGTTTTCTTTTATTCTGTCTTCTAACGTTTTATTCAGAGACGCCAATATGTTGCTGGTTTCGATAATGGAGTTATCACTTTTTTCCAACTTTTCAATTTTTCCATGGAAAACGTTCATCACTGAATGAATGAGAAACATATATGCCTCTGATAGTGGGTCTTCAAAAAACTTTTTGATCAAAACGGGTGGTCTCTCCAAGCTTTCAAAGTAACTTTTTAAGGCCTCGTACATTCTCAAAAACCTCTCGATTGCAGGAAAAAGACTTAGCCATCGTGTTTTGGAGTGAAATAAAGATGCTTAAAATTAAATTAACTTGAGGAAAATCTATCCATTAGTTCATATTATTTTGGATAGCACACTCATTACCGAAAGGTGAGACGTATTCCACGTCAATAACTATCACATTCTTCATCGGCCATACTTTCAATATAAATTCTTTGATTATTTCTTAACCTAATGTAAACAGTTTCATCTGCCCGTGCTCCAATTTTTTTAGAGGTAAAATAGACATATGTAGTTCCAAAATATTTATATATTTGGGTTGATTAATTACTTATCATATGCTTTTAAAAGTGATCGGTTATCTCATTTGGTTAAAAAGTTTTGGTTTTGGCAACGAAAAAACTCAAATGACGCCACTGTGCGTCGGTAAGGATCAATATATTTTCAGAGTTTCAAGTCTTAAGCCGTTTTGGGAGCAGGATTTAGTCAATCGAACCCAAAAAAAAATTTCAAAAACTATTAGCATATTTAAAGTTAGCTCAGACAAAGTTAAGGGTTTACCTTTGTAACGCGGATTGAACTTTCCATTCCTTGGCATTTGGCACATCTCAAAAAAGTATATTAATGTTGTATTATTATTGTACTTAATCTAAACTTTGCTTTTAGATTATTTTATTCTTTCCGATATAAGAGTTAGATTAGAATGATTAGTATTAGTAAGAGCAAGTTGGTTTGAAATTCTAACTTTGAATAAATACTTAATTGAATTGAATATCATTTGTAACACAATATATTTGAAATTATCTTTAAGTCATTTGACATTGCACGAATCCGGGGACCGAATCGATTATAGTTTTAATTTTAAAGACTTAAACCCAAGAATTACGTATTACGCAAACCTAAAGCAAAGTCTGTTGTGTTTGACAATGTATGAACAAATTAGACTATTTAATTTTAATTAATATCATATTAATATTAATATTTATTTATTTGTTACACATTTTTAAATTAATCAAAAAAACTTTATCCTACTCTTAAAAAAATTAACATTAAAACAATATACATATATATATATATATATGTTTGTGAGAAATCTTTTGTTTTTTTAAGTTATAAAATGTCATTGGTGAACTTTTTATTTGCAAATTTTTCCATAAAAGGGTTCAAGTTCTTAATTATAATAATTAAATGAATTTACTATGTACTTGTTCATAAATTGTCAAACATTATACTTGAGGCGGATCAAGAAATGATACACAGTTGACCCCCATTTGAAGGTGATGCCTATGCATACATGAACACTCACAGTCAAATATCAGACTTGCTTTTGCCAACAATTATGCCAACGCAACTACCATACAGTTATGCTATATGCACACAAATTCCGAAAGTGTATCCAGCAGTGCATTTGTCATTTGCTGATGAGCGCAACGGCAAGTGAAACAAATACGTCTCCACATGCTCGCCGCTTTCACGCACGCTCACACTAACTGATCGAAGGCAAAACCAAGAAAGTTCCCAGCTCGAATACATGAGAAAGAGCTTTTCTTGCCAATTGCAAACTCTTGTGATTATATACTCTTTGGCTAGAGTCACCAAATTTGATAGGAAGATAGCAACTGACATCCATGCCCACTCATACCACCCCCAGCCCCCTTTCAACCACCTGCTACAAAACTTTTGCTAGTCACCAAATTTGGAAGAAGGCTAGCATTCCCATCTGCATCAGACAATCTTGGTATCAGGCCTCTTTTTACCGGTTTAATACAGGTACGTTTCTTCTTGTTTTTTTTGTATATGAGGACCAATAAATCTTTTTTCTTTAACAAAAAGAAGTGCGTGAAAAGACGGTTCAGTCAAGACAGTTTATTGTGTGGGGAACTAAAATAAATTTAAACAAGTAATAAAACCGATAAACAAAGACCTGATGGCAATGCTTCAAAACTTTGATGCTGTTTTTGGGGGTCATCACCAGTTATCTTCCTACCAAATTTGGTTACTCTAGCTCAAACACTACGGAAGATAAACAAATTACCGTTTTAGCGAACCGATCTTGGCACCAAATTTAGTGGCTCTAGATCAAAAACTGTAGAAGATATAAGGATCCAAAATTTGTGATACAGTTTTTTGGGGTTTCTACTAGCTATCTTCTCCCTAAATTTGGTAGTTCTAGCTGTAAGGGCTTGCGAAATAGCTGGATCTATAGATTTTGCGTTATCGATTTTATCGATTTGCCAGCCCCCTAGTTATCGTAAAACTCCAATATTAACACTTTAATTTACTATGCCATAGATAAAGAGATTTGCTAAGTTTCAAGTCTCCAGCTGGAAAGGTGTGGACGGACAGACACCATGAAGGACATTGCACAAACCCAACATACTCTCTATCTTCGGTATCGAGTATAACAAGTAGTGATTTTTGCAATTTTTTGCCTTAAAAAGTTGTTTATTTGGCAAAAGTGTTCAAAATTTGAATGCGGGAATGTTTGTTTACCTGTTCTCAACTTAAATTCCAAATCAGCGTTGTTGATCGAATATTGAGATTGCTAGAGCTATTTAAAGTCTTCAAAATAAAGCAAAACTCTGCATTTTTTTGGTCTCATTTTTTTAATAAAAAATTTAATCACTACATATATATATACATATATATAAATATCTGAAAATAAATACATTAAATTGAAATGAATTTGAGGAAAATCTATACATTAGTTCATGAGCAATGATCGATTTTGTGAAGCAACCATATTACAACAACTTTTTTTGGATAGCACACTCATTACCGAAAGGTGAGACGTATTCCACGTCAATAACTATCACATTCTTCATGGGCCATACTTTCAACATATATTCTTTGATTATTTCTTAACCTAACGCAAACAGTTTCATCTGCCCGTGTTTGCTCCAATTTTTTTTTATAGGTAAAATAGTAAAATAGACATATGTAGTTCCAAAAATATTTATATATTTGGGTTGATTAATTACTTATCATATGCTTTTAAAAGTGATCGGTTACGAACCGTAAGGTAAAACGTATTCTACGTCAAAAAAGCAAGAGCGAAAAGTCTCGCACAAAATCACAAATCGACACGAGTGCGGCTACCTTGTTAGGTATATATTGGTATAGACGTTGTTAAAAGCTATGTTCTCTTTTTATACTCGATACCGAAGGTAAAGAGAATATTGGATTTGCGCAATGTCCGTCATGGTGTCCGTCCGTCTGTATGAACGCAACTTTTTTCCACACCGTTCAAGCTAGAGACTTGAAACTTTGCAAGTGTCTTTATTTATTTATTGTCAGCTATGAACAGCTGACATGAGAATAAAATTAATTAAAATAATCATAATGAAAATAATTAAGTTTAAAGTAAAATTTAAAATTATGTGAAGTGCTGAAAGTAAATTAAGGTTGAAACAATTATAAAGTTAACGTTAAAGCTCTGGGAAATTCAACAAGAAAGTAAGTGGCCCAACATTTGTTGCGTGGATTGGGAAAAACCCAGAAAAACCCAATCAGACCAGTGGTAGATTAGTGATTAGTGGTTACGATTAGGTAAGGCAGAAAGGATAGATCGTTTTAGTACTGGAGTCGAGGTCTCCAAAGAGACAAGAGAATAAAGTTTGTTATAGTCAGAACATAACACACGAAATGGTTCATAAATTAAATAGTTACTCGAGCAACGATCGAGGCTGAGGGGTAAAAAGTTACGTGTGGACCTAATGGGAACATTTAATTTTATTCGACTTAGAAGAACTGATGAGTCGATTTCCCCATTAAGTAGATTAGTGACAAATACTACACCATGCATAATTCTACGGTTTAACAGGGATGGAAGATTAATTAAAAGAAGTCTACTTGAATAGGGGGGTAGGTCTATTCCAGGAACCCAGTTAAAACATCTGAGCGCAAACAGAAGAAATTTCCTCTGCACTGATTCAATTCTATCCTGGTGAATCCCGTATTGTGGGGACCACACACAAGATCCATACTCCAGGATGGGACGTACCAATGATGTATATAGCGTTTTAGTGGTGTAGGGATCATCAAACTCTTTTGACCACCGCTTGATGAAGCCAAGTACATTTATGGCCTTATTGACCATCGACGATATGTGAGAATCAAATTTTAATTTGCTATCAAGAATGATTCCTAAATCATTAATTTCAAAAACGCGGACAAGTGGTGAAGCATCAAGTACGTAGTGAGCAGTATGAGGGGTACCTCTAGAAAAAGTCATGACTTTACATTTTGAACAATTTAAATGAAGTAAGTTAAAACGGCACCAAGCCGACAGTGCTCCCAAGTCCGACTGTAGTAAGTTACTAAAAGAATCATCATTAAAGGTGAAACATAGCTTTACATCATCAGCAAACATAAAAACACGAGAATTAGTAATAACAGCAGGATGATCGTTAATAAAGAGATTAAATAGCAATGGTCCTAGGTGACTCCCCTATGGCATAGTAAATTATTGTGTCAAGATTGAAGTTCTACGATAACTGGGGGGCTGGTAAATCTATAAGTTCGATAATTCAAGATCGATAAATCCACTTATTTCGCACGCCCTTACAGCTAGAAATACCAAAATTGTGGAGAAGATAGTTACTAACAAACCCCCAAAATATTGCATCAAAAATTTTGGAGCCACGCCCACCATATTCACCCCTAGCCTTCCGCAGTTTAAATATATATATTCCTACATCTTTCACAGTTTTGGAGCTAGAGCCACCAAATTTGGTGCCAAGATAGGTGATGATGACCCCCAAACAAATGCATAAAAACTTTGAAAGCCACGCTCATCCATACTGCCCAAGCCGCCCCGAACCACCCCAACGCTTCGCTAAAAACGGTAATGCGTGTATCTTCCACAGTATTTGCGCTAGAGTCAAATTTGGTAGGAAGATAACTCTTAACGACCCCAAAACAACTTGTTTTTGTTTTTTTTTATTTAAGAAATGCAAGTTTTGTATTGTAGCGTCAGTTATTGTAAATTGTGTTGCAGTGCAGTCGCAAAAAAACTGGAAATCATTGGAAATCATGGAAAATGTGCTAAATGAATTTGACGAACTGTATTTATTGCTAAGTGAATAGAATACTTTTAAAATTCATTTTTGGAATTAAGTAGTAGGAATTTTAAAATTATTCAATTGTAGGTTTTTAATTTGACTTTTATATACATACATACATGTATAACATATTGAATAATTTGGATAAATGCAGAAAACATTGCTTGGAAGAAAAAGTGGAAAATATATTAGAAGAAAAGGTGCCTCCATCATGCGATATAATCAACAAGAAAATCGTTTGATGAACTGACCTTCATGGCGATGAGACAGGATTATTCTTCAAATTAACATCGCCTCCGATGTAATCCAAAATTACTGATTTTGAAAAAGATGCCTAAAATAATCCTAGAAAATACAGCAAAAAAAGAAGTCAAAAAATGATGAAGAGAAAAAATAGTTGTTCCTTTAATACCGGCTATCGGTTATAGCGATGCTATATTGCCGGTCCTTTGAGTATCGTTATAGCCTGCATCTACTGTAATTTTAAAAAGCATTTAAAGAAACGAAACTTTTGAACCGAGTTCTAATGAAGCCGTTTTAGAAATAAAATCCGCTAGTATTAATGTGACTACTAGTAACAATGAAACAAATATTAAAGAAAACCATGTGTCTTTTAAAAAAAAAAAGTTTTTCAAATATTCAAAATAATATATCGTCTCAATGTGAAGATTACCTCTTAAAATTACATTGCAAAAACAATTTAACAAGAAAAGATGTAGATGAAATACAGCAGAGCGTGTCATCATTATTAAAAAATATTATAGAGCCAATTAAAGTTCAATTACAAAACAATGATAACAAAAACTTAAAAGAATATGTTAATTTTTGTGAAAATCCTTTTAAAAAATGTAATACAGAACATTAAGTTTTAAAAACTGTTTCCGATGCTAATCAGTTGTGTTAACCAATATCTTTCAACGTTTATAATGAACTAGCAGAAGTAATAAAGAATGGAACACCTTGTATAAATGCTAGCAATGTAAAAGGTTGTATATAATAATATAAACTAGACATGTGCACATGTTAAATCAAGAATTACTATAAAATAGTAAAATCAACATTTTTCATAGTTGATTTAAAATGTTAACGTATTAATATTGATGCACAAAAATATTAGATTTAACGTTTTATTATAATGGAACTGAACATGAGATTACTTATTTTAACATTTCGAGTTCATCAAATCCAAGTATACCATATGTCAGTTTTTATTCACTCGCGGTAATTGTTATTAACTATTAAAATTGCTAGAAATACATCGAAATCTTATTAAATCAAACTTACCGATTACGAAATATGATGGGCCTAAACCGGGATTCGAACCTGATGTCTGCTCACGAAGCGGATGCCTTAGCCATTGCGCTGTTGCCGAAAATATTTCGCACTCGGTTAGTTTTGAACTAAAGCAAACGCTTCCGAAAGGAAGTAAGATGTCTACTCTTTAATTTAAATAGGGAACATACTCATTGTTAATAACAATAAAGTTAGAATTAACTATGGTGGTATTGAATGGAATTTTTGTTTTGTTTTTTGACTATGCGTTAATAGTTGAATTAAATATATTTCAACGTTAAATTGAACATGGCATGTTGTTTTAAAGTGCACTCACTTTGAATTAACTATTTTTCATGTTCGATTTGCTGTTTAACTATGTTTTTAGTTGAATCAACATTTTCTATAGTTAAATTTACTACGTTTCATTGTTAAAACTCGCATAGTAAAATCAACTATTTTCATAGTTGATTTTCGGATTTTTTTTTTCTGAGTGTACTTAAACACATTTTATGTAATACAAAAAACTTTCGGATGCACCTTATTTAACACATTGCACTATGGGCAAAAAGTCCGAAATTTGTGCACAAAGTCCAATTTTAAATGTGAAATATAAAAATAGAATTTTTTTTTTATTTTTCAATCAAACCACTCCTTCAACAACTCCTCCCACACCCAAAAATAAAATACAAATATTTCTATGTATTTATTCAAAATTTTATTAACAGATATGCTTATTGTTCTTCATCGTCTAACTCAAACTCTAGATTACCATTAGAATCGTCAGCGGAGTTCAAGTCCTGTGGGAGATGGCCAGCTGGGCATTGGATCCAAGGATAAGTATTAACATAATAATAATAAAAATGTTTCTTTACAAAATGCCTTGAACTTATCAAAATCAACAGAGTTCTCGCATGAAATAGTGATCAAAACTACATACAAATTGTGTAAAATGTGTTGATCAAGCCTTGTAATTTTTTTTTTTTTTTTTTTAAAGTTTGATTTTATTTACAATCTGTCTTTTGAAGACAATAAGCAAATTTGTTTAAAGAACTACATAACATGGGGAAAGGGTATCACAGATTTCACATATTTGGGTGAATAAAAACAAAAAGAAAAATAAATAAAAATAAAATAAACAAATAAATAATAAAAATAAAAATGATCAGAATTAGGTCACCAATGCGGCTCAGGTCTGAACGGCAAGTCCAGGGGATGGCTCCGTTTTAGCCGCCTTAAATGTTGGCTGTTGTCCAGCAGGTTTAAGGCCAAATGGTTAGGGTGACGCTCGAGCCTTGAGGAGTATCTTATACCGAATTTGCGGATTTCGCTCCTTACTGAGGGCACTTCCAGGTCTCTGTGTAAGACTGAATTTCTTACGTAAGAAGGTGCGCCAATAATCCTTCGGAGCAGCTTGCTCTGGAAACGCTGAATGATTTCAATGTTGGACTCAGCTGCCGTCCCCCAGAGTTGGATGCCGTATGTCCAGATTGGCTTAAGCAGCGCTTTGTAAAGCAACACTTTGTTGCGAGTGCTCAGCTCCGAGCGTTTACCGAGCAGCCAGTTCATTTTAGCTACCTTAAGGTTTAGCTGCGTCCTTTTGGCCTTGAGGTGAGCCTGCCAGTTAAGGCGCCTGTCAAGAGTAAGGCCCAGGTACCTCACCTTATTCACAACTGGAAGGGGTAAACTGTGTAGGCTGACTGGAGGGCAATTGAGCCTGCGGTTTGCAAATGTCATGTGCAGTGACTTCTCAGTGTTTACTGATATATTCCACCTTAATAGCCATGGTTGCAGCAAGTCCAGCTGCCTTTGGACGATTTCGGATGCCTCAGCGCGGTCCGTTGCTGAGGCGATGAAGGCTGTGTCGTCAGCGTAGGAGGCAGTAAGGAGCTTATCATGTTGGAGCACTGGTAGATCCGCGGTGAATAAGGTGTATAATATTGGACCCAGCACACTGCCCTGTGGAACGCCAGCCTGAACACGTTCTAGCCTCGATTTAGAGCTTTCACACCTTACATAAAAGAATCTGTCGGTTAGGTAAGATTTAAGGGTTAGATAGTAAGGAGCAGGCAGCTGGAGCTTGATTTTGTAGAGGAGACCGGCGTGCCATACCCGGTCGAATGCCTGTTTGACATCCAGGAATACCGCAGAGGAGTACTTCTTTTCCTCAATTGAGCAGAGGATCGCTTGAACAATGCGATGGCATTGCTCTGGTGTGCCGTGATGCTGTCGGAATCCAAATTGGTGGTCTGGAATCGAGTTGCCTTCGTCCAGTAGCGGCATCACTCTAGCTAAAAGTAATCTCTCGAAAACTTTGGAGAGTATTGCCAGCAGACTGATTGGACGGTAGGAGGCAACTTCATGTTCCGGTTTTCCAGGTTTCGGAATCATAATAACCTCCGCACACTTCCATTGGGATGGAAAGTGGTAGAGATCAAATATTCCATTAAAAATGTTAGCCAGCAGCTGGATCACTTTCGGCGGAAGGCTCTTGAGAGTGACTGAGTCGATTCCGTCATAGCCCGGACTTTTTTTTACTTTCAGGCAGTCAATCTCGCTTTGCACCTCTTCCATCGTGACTCTGGTGATGGGGAGAGCCATCTGGCATGGAGTATCCAGAAAAGCCTGGGTGGCGTCAGCTTCTTCAGCGCAACATGTGCTAAAGGGGGTGAAGGTACTTGCCAAGTACGACACGAACTCCTCAGCCATCTCAGTGCTCGACCTACACCATGTGCCATTTGAGTTCCGGATGGGAACTTTCCTCGCGGTTGGCCTTTTGAGGTATTTAGTTGCGTACCAGAGGCTGTGATCCGGGTTGTTGGGCTCCAGGTTGCGTAAGAAATCAGCTGTGGCATCGTTACGGAGATTGTAGTATAAAGCTTTCAAGTCCTTGATGGCGCGGTTGAAGGCCCTTTTGTCCAGCGGGTTGCGAGTTTGCTGCCAAATTCTTCGCAGACGTCTTTTCTCTCTCAGCGCGTTAGTAATTTCGTCAGACCGGGTGAATATGTCTCTCTGACTTACTGGAGGTTGAGAGATTCGTGCTGGAGGTGTGCAGGCAAAAGCAGATTCGCAGATGTCACGAGTGAGCTTCTCCACAGTTTTGTCGATGTCCTCTCCGCTGTTGAGGCAGACGTTAGGCTCAGTAATCGCTTCAAGCATTGTTTTAAAAGAGTCAATGTTGGAGCTCTTACTGAGTAGCCTGGTGGTGCGTTTGATAAACTCAACCGGGGTGTCCAGCCAAACCTTAACCGCGGTGTGGTCAGAGTGAAGGTCGAAATCGGCACCAGTGAGGACTCTGCTGGGGTTGATTCCTCGGGAAATTGCTATATCCAGAACGTCAGGGATTTTCTGGGGATCCGTTGGCCAGTATGTTGGTTGGCCTGACGAGTGGGTGGTCAGATTGAGTATGCCAATGCACGGCATGAGGGCAATCCCCTTAGGGTTATTGCACCTTGAGCCCCACCACGTGTGTTTTGCGTTAAAGTCGCCTCCGACGATAAATCTGGAGCCAAACGAGCTTAATATTTGCAGGAATGATTGGGTGTCGACTGTGTGTCTTGGAGGAGCATAGCATGAGGCAATCGTTAGGTTTCCAAGGGAGGTGGAAATACTCAGAGATGCCGCTTGGAGCCACGGGAGTAGTGTTGGCGTATTTTCTGCGTAGCTCAGCTTCGATTTTATTATGATGGCAGCTCCGCCTCTTGCGTTGCCGCTGGGGTGGTTTGCCTGCAGAAGGTCATATCCGCTGATTTTAAAGAAAGATTGCGTGGTTAAATGAGTTTCTGATATTAGCATGACGTCAACGTTGTTCCGCTTAAGGTACAAGTCAATCTCAGGCCTACTCTTGCATAGGCCGTTAGCATTCCATATGACAAGCTTGAGACCTACTTGCATAATTGGGCCAGGACTGTGTTCATCATCAGAGTCATTTGCTCCATTTGAGCCTGCAGTAGTTTAATGATTTGCTCCAGGTGAGCATGGGAGGAGCCGCTTTGCTGCGTGGTTGAGGAAACGTTGGGGTTTTCATAAGAGGGAGCGTTGAAAGTTGCTGAGTTTTTGGAGACTCCAGCATACGTCATTCCCGGCTGAATATAGGTTGAGGGAAGATTTTGGGACACTGGGTTGATGAACCCGGTTCCCGGGCGGTTACGCACAGTGGCAGAGCGAGTTTGAGTCTTGCCTTGGTCTCTAAGCTTGACTATTTCCTTGTAGACCCTGCAGCCTTTGTAAGAAGCAGTGTGGCTTTCGTTGCAGTTCACGCACACTGGAGGCAGGTCCTTGCCTTTCAAGCACTTGTTAGTCTCGTGATTACCAGAGCACTTGACACATCTCCAGGGTTTGTTACAGAAGTTTTGGGTGTGGTTAAACTCCTGGCATCTGTGGCATTGAACTGGTTCATTTCTTTTCCTGGGAGGCTCGAAGACAACGACGGCGTTGCACAGGCGTTTGATGGAGAAAACATCTTTGTTGTTCACAGCTGGCTCCAGGTCAACAAAGAAGATAGGCAATGGCGCTTTGGTAATTCTATGTTTGGCGTTGGTTAGATGGCGCACTTTGTGGCCGAGCTTGTTTATTTCATCACTGATGAGACTTATTAGAGTGCTGTGGTGCAAATTCCTGATGACAGCTCTGTACGCTCTTTCATTCTTCAGTTGATAGCTGTGATATTCGACCTTGCTTGATTCTAGTGCCCGTATTAACTTCTTGTAGTCCTCGACGCTAGTGGTCATTACACGAACCTGACCGTCTCTACCTGCTTTATACGAGAAGTTATCGCTTTTTATGGTATCTACGATAAAGATTAGCATGTCAGAGATGTCGCCAACAGAGGAAATAAAGATGGGGGGAGTCTTGGGGCCAGAGGAGCTCGGAGGAGCTGCGGCAGTTGGAGCGCTTAACTCAGGACTGTCATCGTTCTGAGCGAGTAAGGCAAACTTGTTAGAGTTTAGAGCTGCACTTGTAGCTGGCTTGCGTCGGATTTCACAGGCCTCAGTTAAACATTCGTCGGATCCGGATGATGCCGTATCAGTTGATGAGTCGGACGAACGTTTCTTGCGTTTCACTACTGGATACGTCTGCTTTTTTTTGAGAGGAGTTGACTTCCGGGAGACAGTCTGCCACGAGACGGGTCCCGCAGCACAACCGCTCATCTCAATGTCTTTGGTCATTCTGCAGGCCAATATTGGCCGCAAAGTTTTTCGGTTCACTAGTTGCCGAAAAGCTTAATTTTTGGGCGCAGCTTAATAAAAGGAGTAACTTCACTTGTCGTTGATCACTAATAGCCACTTTACACGATTTATGCCACTATTGTGGGCTTGTCTTTGATAATTTGCGAAAATTTAATTTTTTCTGCTTTATTTTTTCACAAACACGTGCTGTCAGTTCGAGTGTGACCAGACGATTGATCATGAGCCTTGTAATTGAGGGAAATAATTGGTAATTTGCAAATGCTCTTCTAGCCGTGTTTGCATCATTATTATTACCACTTCCGTTTTGATTGGGAATGCTTATGTGAAGACCCATTTTTGTTCACATCATTTCCTGAATTTCCTTTTTCCGAGACATCATTTCGATTTTGTAGGCCTGGGTAACTTCCGAGAAGTTTTTTTAAGGTTTGACCCCACATATTGGACAACACTGCGTTGATGCCGTACCAGTTAAGGCGTTAATTACTTTACCATCAATAAGTGTCAATAATGGTTTATAGGTAACGACAATTTTTTTGCCTTCCTTTCTATATATTAAATCCCTTAGACCGGCGACTTGCATATCCAAACATTCTTTCTCTCTTAATATTTTTTCAAGACTTTCCTTTGCGTACTCAATTTTAAGTGGCCTGCAGAACCTTACAGACTGTGGAGCTCTATTATTCCAAATTATTCGTTGGTTTGCATCTACTAATTTGAAAGGTATCATAGTGCTGACAAAAAGGGATACATCCAGGGAAGCACCCAATTCTGATCGAAACTATTGCTTATATAAGCTTTGACCAGTAGATCCATCAAATCCGTAGCTTACTATAAACGTGCAACCTGAAACATTTCTCATTTGAGATACAACCTCTTTTTACAGGATCAATATTCTTTCGACTGTAAGGTCCAAAAGAATTTGCATTGGAACCTGAGCAGAACTTTCAGAGATTTATATTTGAGTTGGTCTGCAAATCATTTTGACTACTTGAAGGGCTGAATATGGGGGGAAAATGTTGCAGGCACGAGCTTTGTAAAGATGGTGCATGTTGATGTACTGCTGTTTGGTAAGTCCATTTTCCAACAAAAACGCCAATGCTTCTTCAGGGTTAAGGGAAATAATCACCGGAAGTTTTCGGCCTCCTGTCGTGTTCGCTTTCTGTTCTCTCCTGATTACATTCAACGCGT
Organism: Scaptomyza polygonia; assembly: GCA_035044585.1. Taxonomy (NCBI): domain Eukaryota; kingdom Metazoa; phylum Arthropoda; class Insecta; order Diptera; family Drosophilidae; genus Scaptomyza; species Scaptomyza polygonia. The sequence goes on along the minus strand of JAWNNU010001247.1, from coordinate 570,340 downwards.
TAAGCAAATCACGTAAGCTCTTCATCATCGCCTGCGAAAGCCACCTTGACTGATTAACTTTAAACCATGCCATCATACGGTTGCATTGATGCAAATATTTCTTAACGTGTGCAATAAAACTGTGCGCAGTTTTCTCAATTTGATCAACGTGTGAGTTGCTGACTTGATTTTTGTTAATTTTTTCCAACACCCACTTCGTTATGGCAGAGTCATCACGTCCGTTGTTGTCCCAAACCTCCAGCAATGTTAAGCGGCGAAACTCATACTCGGCTGCAATTAGTTGCTCGCAAGCGCGCGTCTCGAATAAGTTCTGTGGAGTGTACAGAACACAATTACATTTGCTAAATATCAGCTGTTAAAATACTCTAACAACTGTTGACAATACACGACAAAACATATATAAACCAACATACAACATTAAATCTACATACCTGTAAGACATTTTTCCATATTTCCAAATTGTCTTCACTTTAAAGAACAAGCCGCAACAATAGCACAAAGTTTAAGAATAATTACGATGTATTTCGATAAGTCAAACAAACACTTGGTCAGCAAACGTTTGCGCGGCAATTACAAATCGCTAATTTTCAAAAAATTTTCGAAACATTTTTATATTCACTTGAGTATGCATAATTGAAAAAAACATTCAATTTTGATTTTTTTAAATATAAAAAAATATACTTTATGCACAAATTTCGGAGTTTTTGCCCAAAGTGAATTGTGTAAATTCTACATCATTCATAAACAAAGTTCAGTTATATCCAGATAGAATAATTATACCCTATTATATTTATGTAGACGATTTGAAATAATTAACCCTCTTGGCAGCCATGCAACACTTGACTCCACAAAAGCATTTTACTATAATTTTCTAAGTTTAGAACAACATCTTCTATCCAAACTAGATTTTATATTTGTAGCAGTACTTTTATAAAGCAGAGAACAAAAATTATTAGGGTGTGAACCTTTTCTAAATCCTTTGGTTTCTGAATTCAAAAAATTAGAACAACAGGGAATAGTTATTCAAACCGAATAAGGCCAATTGAGAATATATTGCATATAAGCAAATATATAAGGTGACAACTTAGAATTGATCACCATTTCAGGTTTTACGACTTTCTTCAATTCGAACTATTTTTGTCAATTTTGATACATGATTGTAAAGAAAATTATGATCAGTTACGGAATATACAAAATTATACTGTTTCACTAAAAATAAATGATGTCAAGATGACAGGAATTAAAAATTAATGTTTATTCAACCTTTTAAACTCATTTTATGTAACTGATAATATTAGTGTAGATATTGCACACGACCTATATGAAGGAATTTGTAATTATGACTTGTGTGAAGATATTGTACATTTTATAATAGCAACATTTTTTTCGATCGAAGTTTAAAATTATCGAAGTAAATGTACAATTATGGACCCACTGAAATCGGTAACTATTCTCCGCCCTTAGAAATAAAAAATCTAAAAAAATAATTAACTAAAAATGTGCAAGGGAAATGATGTGCTTTGTTCACTTTTTTCCACTCATAATCGGTGATTTAATTCCAATAAAAGACCCAATATATAAGTTTTTTATAGCTCTGTTAAAAATTGATATTTTTAACTTACGTTCATATGGTGTTGATCTATTAAGGGCCGGTTACTCAATGTTCGTCTAGCGTAACTATTCCAAGTTTAGTCGAAATTGAGTTTCGCAATGTCCGTTTACGGCTTAGCATGCGATAAACTTAACCGATGCCTGAGTGCCGGCTAACATTTATGCTCCGTTTCGGGGCCGATATAAATACCGCTAAAACCATAGCTAGGCAAACAGCTGACTCAAGTCGGCACTTGCATTGTATTTACTTTATTATTACCCAAAATATTTTGATTTAACTATACAAGAACATCACTTGCATGCTCCTCAGCCACCGAAACGTTTTTTTCACGTTGCCGTTTATATTTTTCAGCCGGGCTCAATAAAATTAATGTTTTAAGCACTTGTTACGAATTTGGCAGTCACAAAACCAAAAAAACAACAAACCAAACAGCTGATTTGCTCGTAAGTTTGGCAGCGCCATTAATGCGATAGTTTCTTAATGAATAAAGTTAATTTTGCATTGAGAAAACCAAAGTGATATTACAAGAGCATTAATTTAATGCCTGGTTTAACTAGCTGGTGTTTTTACTGGACATTTAGAAACCGGCCCTAAATAATTAATTTGCTTACACAACAAAACATATCTTCTTTTATTTAAAAAGACATTAAAACCAAAATTTAATTTTTTACTTCATTATGTCACTGTAATTAAACATGCAGGATCCCTTAGAAATTTACACTAACAAAAACTTACGCAAAGCGTATATCTTCTAGAATAAATATTACAAAGAAAACGGCTTCAAAATCTACACAATTTTTAAAGATTACCGAAATGGGTATTCCGAATTACACTTTAACAGCGAATATTAATACTTTAAAACTGAAACCAGTTCTTTTTATAATAACATTATTAATTTAATAGATGTCCATGACAAATTTGTAAACAATTTATCTGCAAGTTCAGTCACATCCAAAGGAAATGTTTATAAACCAAATTATTTTTTCGATTTGAAAAAGAATTCTACAACTACTTAATACAAAATCAAGAAAAATTTAATTCAATTATATAATTATGGTATTCAGTGGCTATGCTATCGTCGTAAAGTTCTAAATTGTTAATTGAAATCTTTACAACAAACACACGAAAGCATTTTTAACATAGCAAACATGCCCCTGGGTATAAATTAATCTCGTAATTACGATAATCTACTTGCGATAATCTTATGCGTTCACACAACAATCAGCTGATTCTCATAAGATTAAGTTTAACACTTATAAATAAATAACAATTATAAATAAACCAAATTAAATAACAAACAGCAGCAAACCATTAGTGAATAAAAATGCCGCCAAATATTATTAAAATTATTTTTTTAATGATAAAAATGCTGGATATGGCGAAAATAATGTAGGACCTGTTCAATACTTCAAGGGCACAAAGGAATCTTGTGCTAAAAAGTGCTGGAGAAAAGTATGTATTAACTTATTATTATGTGTATGTACATAATAGTGTTTTTCTTTTAGGAACGTTCACAATTTTTCTGGGAATATGATTGCCACAACAGCTCGGATGCTATGTTCAAGAGCAATTTGCGCATGAGTCGAAAATCTTTCTTTAAAAAATATAGAAAAATAAGATAGCACTTACAGAAAGGCAATTCCACTACAAAAACGTGTTGCAATAGCAATGTACGCGCTAGGTTCATCAGCTGAGTACCGGACCATAGCAAACATGTTCGGAGTTGGAAAGTCGACGGTGTGCACAATAGTGTTGGACTTTTCTAGAGAGACTTGGAAGCAATTGCGACATCTGTATCTGCAAAATATTCCATTGACAGCTGGATCAGTTGAAGAGTGTGTACGTGGATTTGAAGGTATGGGGTTTCCGCAATGCTTTGGCGCTATTGGTAAGACTTGTTTTCAATACTTTTAAATTTGTATAATATCACTCCACATTTCCAGATGGATGTCATGTAACAATTCACCCATCTACAGAAGACGCTGTAGATTATCATAATTACAAAGGATGGTACTCTACAGTTTTGCTAGCTTTAGTAGATGTAAGGTTTGTAAACAATTACTATTGCTAATAGAATGTATAACATAATAAGTGTTCTTCATGTGTCGTTTCATTTACATAAATGTTGGTAGCTTAGGTCGCTGTCATGATTCTAACATTTATGAAAAATCATTGCTCAAGCGAGAACTCAAAAGCTGTGAGCATTTAAATGATATGGCAAGAAACATGAACAACACAAGAGTACCGGTTTTCATATTAGGAGACTCTGCATTTAGACTTGGTGGTGAGCTTATGAAACCGTACCTTTTCACTGTTGCACAACCAGCGGATAAAAAAGCGTTCAACTATCGCCTTTCTAAATGCAGGAGGGTAGCTGAAAACGCATTTGGCCACTTGAAAGCTCAATTTAGGAGAATCGGAAAGGGTATCAATAACCACGTGGACAATGCTACGCTGATCATCAAGGCGTGTTGTGCACTGCACAATTTTCTTAACAACGAAAATGCCGAGGTAAATGAAAGTTGGTTGGCATCACAGCAAATGATTGACGATGCAAGACATTCACCAGACATAACAATTATTACTCAAAATGTTGGTAGAGCAGAGGATATACATGCGTAAGCATTGTAATCTTTCCTTTGTAAGTACATACTTTATTACATTAATTATTGTTTTTTTAAAAATGACACCATAGCGTCTTTCAGTTCGCTAAAATCTGAAACGAAGCGTTCCAAAAGTACCACCTTCTTCTCCAATATTTCTTTATTCTCTTTATGAGCTTCTTTAAATTCCTTAGAGGACTGTTCCATATAATTGCATATCTTCGCCTGAAAGCTTTGTTTTTTCTTTTTAGGTGACCGCTCCCATTCGGAATCTGATGTTGCTGAAGCTGGCGTTTCATTAAATAGCATTGTTGGCGATGTTGGAATAGGCGACATTGGAGTTGCAGGTGCAGAATATGTTGATGAAGCCACATTCAACGAATCATTACTTTCTTCTATGGATAATAATACATTTTAGTACTTAATATATTTAACAATAAAATATTATATTTACCCATAATACTGTCTTTTACAATTGCTTCAAAGTCAATACTTTTGCAGCCATTCAAGATTTGGTGCACAGCAGCATAGTGCTTCCACAAAGATGGCGCTCCCCCAGACGGGCCAATTTTTGTCTTCTCCTGTCTGTGAATACAATTTTCAATAATTTTACCATATTTATAAGTGTTTTTACATTGTGCATACCTATATCTATTTGTGAAATTGTGCACTTTAACTTTTATTTCTGCGCCCGTGAAGTTAAAGCCAAAGTTCCGCATCTCTACCGCCATTTCCTCAAAGATATGAGAGTTTTTTCTGGCAGATCGCAGTTGTTGCAATCTGCTCTGCCATATGTCGATGAGGCAGATTTCTGCCCCATCGTACCAACTAATTCTTTTCTTTTTTGCTGACATAACTTCTGTTTTCTTTCTGTAACAAATAACAGCTGTTCGCATATGAGTTCTTCTAGCAAATTTAAGTGTTCATAGCAATCAGCTCTAAAAAAGCAAAAATTAGCGCCATCTGTCGGTTTTGTTAAAGAAAAACAGGGTTGTTTTGACGCTAGTTAACTAGATGGCAATGAGAGGATTACGTTTGACAGTTTTTGTATGAGTTAAACTCACGATTATGTTTATGCCATGTTCATCAGATCAATCAGGTGATTCGATTAAGATTAAGTTTGACAGTTGTCTGTTTACATTTATAAATCAAGCAAATTAAATAGCATACAGCAGAGAAAATTGAAATTAACCATTAGTGAATAAAAATGCCACCAAATATTATTAAAATTATTTTTTTTATGACAAAAATGCTGGATATGGCGAAAATAATGGAGGATCTGCTGAATACTTCAAGAGCATAAAGAAATCTTGTGCTAATGCACCTTACGTTATGTGCAGCCATATCTGAGGCATCTGTGTTGTGCACTTTAACTTTTATTTTTGCGCCCGTGAAGTCAAAGCCAAAGATCCGCATCTCTACCGCCATTTCCTGCTCTGCCATATCTCGATGAGGCAGATTTCTGCCACCAATTAATTATTTATTTTAGCTGCCATAACTTCTGTTTTTTTTCTACAACAAATAACAGCTGTTCGCATATGAGTTCTTCTAGCAAATTTAAGTTTTTTCATAGCAATCAGCTTTAAAATATGCAAAAACAGCGCCATCTGTCGTTTTTGTTAAACAAACACTGGGTTGCACTCCAATAATCTACTAGATTAAAAGTTTATCTCGTCAGTGAGGGGATTACGCTTGACAGATCTTGTATGAGTTAATCGCGCGATTATATGTAGATTAGTGCTTTAATCTCGTCGATGACCCTAATCGCGCTATAAAGTGGTATATCTGTGCGGTTGCCAGACTATGTATGAAAACAGGTGTTTTTGAGATTATGGATGTAATGAAATTGGTTCACACTAGGCGAGTTTTGGTTGTAAAAGTAAGCAAATTTTATTATTTATTAATTTATAAGACTAAACTGGTGTTTTAACAGTAGCAGAAGCGACAAAAGCAAATTTTTCTTCGATTTGCTGCACTTGGTCCGTTATCACGCCGATTGATCCACCATCTATTTCAAACAATATTGCAATTTTCTTGCTCAATTCAATTTAACAGCTGGCTTATCACAAATACGACAAAAGAAACGTAAAAAGTGCACTCGCTAGCTGCACTGTATTATACCATGTTTTGATATACCAGTTAATCTCGCGATTAGCGTCGTTGACGTGATTTAAGCGCTAATCATCTTGTAAACGCGCGTTTAACTCATACAAGAACTGTCAAACGTAATCACTTCACTGACGTGTTTAATTTTTAATCATGATGTTTATTGGAGTGCAACCCTGTGTTTGTTTAACAATAACCACAGATGGCGCTGTTTTTGCATATTTCAAAGCTGATTGCTATGAAAAAACTTAAATTTTCTAGAAGTAATCATATGCGAACAGCTGTTATCTGTCACAAAAAAGAACAAAGAAGTAATGGCAGCAAAAAAAAAGAGAGTTAATTGGTGCGATGGGGCAGAAATTTGTCTCATAGAGATATGGCAGAGCAGATTGCAACATCTGCGATCTGCCAGAAAAAAATCGCACAAATCCCTCACATATGGCTGCACGCAACTCGAGGTGCATTTTATATTGCATTTGCGCAATACTTATGTGTGCTCTTGATGTTTTGAGCAGATCGTCCATTATTTTTGCCATATCAAAAATTCTTATCATATAAAATATAATTTGAATATCATTTGGCGCCATCTTTATTCACTTTTCTTTAATTTAGATTTTTTCTGCTGTTTGCTATTCAGTTTGCTTGATTTATAAATGTAAACAAACAGCTGTCAAACTTAATCTTGTGCGAAACAGCTGTTTGATGTGTGAACGCATAAGTTTATCGCAAGTAGATTATCGTACTGACGTGATTAACTTTTATAGTGTGAACATGGCATAATTTTTAATCATGATGTTTATTGGAGTGCAACCCTGTGTTTGTTTAACAATAACCACAGATGGCGCTGTTTTTGCATATTTCAAAGCTGATTGCTATGAAAAAACTTAAATTTGCTAGAAGTAATCATATGCGAACAGCTGTTATCTGTCACAAAAAAGAACAAAGAAGTAATGGCAGCAAAAAAAAAGAGAGTTAATTGGTGCGATGGTACTTTTATCCAGCACTTTTTCATTACAAATCCCTCACATATGGCTGCACGCAACTCGAGGTGCATTTTATATTGCATTTGCGCAATACTTATGTGTGCTCTTGATGTTTTGAGCAGATCCTCCATTATTTTTGCCATATCAAAAATTCTTATCATATAAAATATAATTTGAATAACATTTGGCGCCATCTTTATTCACTTTTCTTTAATTTAGATTTTTTCTGCTGTTTGCTATTCAGTTTGCTTGATTTATAAATGTAAACAAACAGCTGTCAAACTTAATCTTGTGCGAAACAGCTGTTTGATGTGTGAACGCATAAGTTTATCGCAAGTAGATTATCGTACTGACGAGATTAACTTTTCATAGTGTGAACATGGCATTATATATGACACTTTACGACAATAGCATAGCTTCTGAATACCCTAAATATTCCATATGGGCAATTCTCCAGAAAGGTCAACCGCAGCCAAAAAAATCAAAGTTCATAAAATTATGTTTTGTTCGCATATTTGTGTAGGGAATCTATTAAATTTAACTAATATAAGCCAATTTTACGTTTACTAATAACACATTTTGAAATATTTCAATGCAAAGTAGACCCAGTGCGAAAGTTCGGCTTTGAGCATTTCTAATACACGTTTTGTTTTGATTCATTTTCTTAAAGAGAGTTATTATGCATTGATATTCGCTCTTCTAAATCTCGTTTTATATTCAAAGAATATAAAAAATATGTAAAAGAAACTATGCGATTGCTAATAACGGTTAAATTCTTATCAGCTTATTCGTTTTTACCAATGTCGCGTGCGATAGTGAAAAAGAATACTTTTCATCAGTGCATCCAAGGTTTTTGTGCAATGAGCATAAAATATCGTGTCCAAACGTATATTTCGACCCTAAAGTAAATACAAAAATATTTGGTTTAATCTAAGCAGCGCTTAGAGTTCGAAACTTTTTTAAAGTTTGTCGCGTGCGACATGGTAAGTCAAAAATTTAAAATTGTTTTTTTTTTAAATCTATTTTTTTTATGTACTACTTTTAATGTAGATGAATGCAGGAAACGAAAAAAACAAATCCAACTGCAAACGGTGGAGGGAGAATATAAAGAAAGATGAAACAAAATTACAAAATTATAAATTTAAAAACAAGGATAGAATGCGGAGTGCTAGACAGACTGCTCGCACACTGGCTGAAGGTAACGAAAAAGTAATTGAGGAAAATCGCAAATATAATCGCATACGTCAACGGGAGAGGCGCCAAAAACTCTTCGACATGTCACTTTCACGCCAAAAAGAAAAAGGGCCTTACGAATGTAAACAAACCTTGGCAAAAGCGGTCCAAAAAGTAGAAAGAGCGATGCCCAAAGATTTTAATAAAAAACTTAAAGTTTTGGAAGTTCTGGCAAAAAAAATAACGGAATTGAAGAAAATAAAAACACAAACGAATTCAGCAGAACAATATCAGAAAGGCTTGTTATATAAAAAATAATTTAAATACATGTTATGCACTTCTAATTACTTAAAAAGAACAAAAACAACATTAAAATTATGATGGAAGAAAATGCGCGACAGTAATTCAAATTAAATTAAAAAAAAAAACTACTTAATATTTTTAAGTCAAGCTAAATGCATTATTAAGAACAATCAACACATAACATTTAAAACTAATTGCATTAAAATTTTCCATCATGTTTCGCTAAAATCAGTGTTTGAGCTAGTTTTCGAATAAGTGACTTCTGTCTGTGTCGCGTGCGAATGCCTTACATTTTTGTTATTATCTTGAAAATGAACAAATGCCCAAAATCAATCTTAGCACAGATTATAGTGCTAACCAAGAGCTATAAAATTCGCATTTAAAAAAAATATAAAAAAATCTAGGCACATGTTTTTTATCAGTTTGATTGCGTACAAATGTCGCATTCGACATCAGAGAATTGCCCATATGTTATTGTATCTCAGTTCGAAATAAAAAGTTTCAATTACCATTTACAAGCTTTCGAAGTAGGCAAAGAGTTAACAGATTTAAAAATTTAAAAAAAGTATTGAAGACATATGCAATTCATTCAGTACTTTTTTCTGTTATGGCAAAAGGGCAAAAAATATTTTACTAATAAGTTTATATGAAGTTAAAAGATATAAGATAATTATAATTTAAAAATTTTAAACAAACATAAATAAATACATATTGAATAAAATAAATTCAATAATTTCCTATCAAAATTACAGGATATACTATCAATTCATTCAACTGCATTTCCTATCAAAATTCCATGAACCATTATCAATGCTGCAGAACAGTAATTCCTATTAAAATACAAGAAAATATATCAATTTACTACAGCAGTAATTCTTTTTAAAATAACAGTGGAACTTTACTTACTTTTATATTATTTTCCTATAAAACTTACATTCCTACTTTTAATTCTGTGTTTGATATCATCCTATCACTTCTACGTTCGGCACTTGCAGTCTTGAAAGTACAAGAATATCAAAAATTATAGCACGACAAATCGTATCAAAATAAAACGTATAAAAGTTAGTATATCTGATGATTTTTTGGTTCAGTGTACGAAAATAGAAATTTAATATTTACTCCGTCATGCAGACTATCTGCACCACGGTCAACATGGAAGCACATATTAATCGGAACCATATATAGCCTGGTCGAAATTAGGAATTAACATAAACGTAAATCTTTTTTCCACCTATACTACATCATTCTGTCACATTCGTCTTAAGAGAAAAAATTCAATGAATGTTCCAACTCACGGGCGATATGTTAAAACTTGTTTGTACCTGTTTGATTGCTATGAATATATTAGATAAAAAAAGAAAAAAATAGTTTATTGAATTTAGTTTTCCTTGTTTTTTTTAAATATTTTTCAATAATGCTACATATTTATTAAATATGGTTTCATAAATTGCCAACATAAAAATTGAGAAGGGTCAGAAAATGATACACTTTTGCCTTGCATTCATTTGAAGGTGCTGTAAATGATTTTTTGTGACCATTTTATTTATTTATTATATATTATAAGTATAATTATTGCTAAAATATTATTCACTATTATAAATGTACAAAATTTTTGCCAGACCTGAAATCCTACACCTGAAAATAAATACGTACATACTATATCTATTTTTTGTGTTGCTTCTTATGGGCATAAAATATACAGCATTCAGCTGCTTCTATATGTCTATAGTTATTTGCGGCCGCTAGTCTAAAAGGCTTTGACTTAACTGTTTTAAAGGAAATTCCCGGGTTTTTTGGCTGATTTTGGAATAACATAAGGTAGTCCCGTCGGCAGCCGAAGTTTTACGAAGTAAAGGATTGTTTACTCTCGACATAACTTAAAAAAAAAAACTTAAGAGTCAGCTGACTCAATCTACCTTATGGCTCTCAATGTTAGCGTTTACTCTCAACATAAAATAACTTAACAGAAAATAACTTAATTTTGAACCTGCAGGTTGCAGAAATAACTTAATTTTCTTATGCCGAACAGTGTTGATTTACGCGAATATCGAACAGCAAAAGTCAGTTTTGTGAATATGATGAGTTGTTCTCCCAACCCTAAATGTTGATGACATTATTGTGGAATCGTCACCACCATACTTTGCTTTTTCACCTGAACCTGTACCTGTACCTGTGGCATCTCTACATCCGTCCAAAAACGAAAGAGTACAAAAACCACTGCTGACGATAATTTGTCGCTGGCAACCAAAGCGTTCATGGAATACAGCGATTCAATGAAACAAATGGAAGCAGAGGATGAATAGAGTGCGATCGCTGCCGATTTCAGAAGCTACTGCGCGCAGCGATCGTGCTCATACACACAGTACGGCTGGGTTGGCTGCAGTGATGCCAATATTTTTTCGGAAAAAAAGGACAGATTGGTAAAAAAAAAAAACAGGAAAAAGCGCTGAAAAACTAAAAATAAGGCGGAAAACAGGACAAAAAGTTTTATTTATATATTTATTTAAACGTTTAATAGTTTTAAAGCTTCTTCAACAGCATCTTCATCGTCCATATCCCTTCCTCGGTTCCAATTAATTTTTAATATTTGTCCGGCAAATTGTAATTATGGTAAAACACTTTATGCCGACTCAATCCAAATCTAAAGATAAAATACACTTAAATATATATACAACTGACCTAAATAAAAACGTATATCATTACCTTACTGTCAAAATTGCACTTAACGTCTCTACTTGCAGCCGATTTCTGGTCTTGGTTTTAACCAATTTAGCTTGGCTGAATGCCCTCTCTACTTCCGCATTCGACCATCGCAAGAAAAGTAGAGTCAGGGCAAAAGCTACTAGCAACCGCAAAAGGGCTGTTTCCTGCGCTGTCTCGATATTTTTTCACCTCTCTTTTAAATCCTCATTAAAATGCACAGCCAAAACATTTTTAATAATGCTTGTGCACTTGGTTCTGTGCAATTTAATGTCTTTGGTGATCGACCGGCACAATCGCACAATGCTGGGCGACAAACATAGCTAATGCAGCTTCTTGGCGACAAACCTCAGTCGGTTTTACTGCACTAAAACTAATTTGGTTTGGTTGATTGAAAGATGATGTGTTTTGCACATGTTTTTTTGCGGCCATGTGCGCGCGAATTTGGTCAATTTTAGAGTTAACTGTGCATTTGCAGTATTTGCAATAAGCTTTATTACTATCCGAAGAATCGCGAAACAACCAGTTTTTAAAATCTGGCTGCTGTAGCCAGCATTCGCGGAATTTTAGCTTATAAATATCTTTTGGCATTTTCAATTTTTGCAAATTACGCTTCGATATGCGTACGATTATACACGATATAGATAAAATTTTGCATAAAAGAGATTCCACATAGTTTGTAAAAAATAATTTATAATTAATTTATATAAAATCAACAATTTAGTCTAAAAATGCCAGATTTCCAGATAAGAGAACCAAAATAAGGACAGAATTCCGGATAGGTGATGTTTGACATTTTTTCCGGCTGAAGCAGTTAAAAACAGGATAGATCTGTCCGGAAAAAAGCCAAATTGGCAACACTGGTTGGCTGTACTACGGCAGTTCATGTCGTAGCGAAGCCAGCAAGCCGAATGACGTCAGATTCTCCCACAATTCACGGCAGTCAACAAACGGCAGTCCCACGAGAGAGTAAAATCGCCAGACTCCAGAAATGTTAGGTTAGTTCATGATACAATTAAGTAGGTAGTGTCAGTCGAGAGAGCCAGTACCAACTGAACAGAACACGTGAGTGCGAGGGAGACAGTCAAGTTGCTCTCTTTATTTTACTCTCTCGACTCTGTTAAGGGGTTGTTTTGTTAGTGCGACAGAGTTAGGTATAAAAAGTGTTTTGGTTGTATGCAGCCATGCAATTTTGTAGTTTCGTATACATATTTGACTAAATGAAACGCTTTCGATTATATTAATTAGATAGTTTTTAATAACAAAAATTAAAAGTAATATTAACATTTAATTATATTAAAGCATTATTAAGCTAAAAAGTATATTAAAATTAAAAATATAAAAAAGGTATCTTATTTATAGTGAAATTTTTAATAATTTGCGATGCCCCATAAGTTTTTGTTTCTGCTTTTGCACTTTGAGCTTATTATTAAGATTTTTTATGCGAAAATGTATTCGTATCTTAAAGAAAAATTTCTTTACATGGTTTGGCAATTCAACATTTTGTGCCGTGTTTTCGAAATTTTTTAAAATGTTAGACCTGGTTCCAAAGGTTCTGCTGTGGCAATGTAAAAACAGTTTTTCCAGAGAAATTATTTTCTCCAAAAATACATTGGAGGGCTTCTTTAGTCCTCCGTGCGAGACTGCATCAACATAGGTGTATGATGCGTCGGTGGACTCACAGTCCAAAATGTTTAATTTCCTTATTATATATCCCGCCACATACTCCAAAGCATCGTTAGCTCTTCAGCACTATCTAAGGAACTATCCAGATCTGAAAAATCTATAGCACTATCGTCGACATTCTCAAAAGAACCAGCTTGTGAAATTCCACTGTACTCTAAATTCAACCAAGGAACATCCTCTGTTGTTACATTCATACCGTCGCTGTTTAAAATTTCGGTATTTTTAGCTAAACGCGTAAAAAAGAACTGATTATGAGTATAATATAAAAATAGACGAATTTGACATGTACTACCACAATTTTCGAAACACACTTGGACATCACAAACAAACAAAACGTTACAAAAACGACTGAATAACTGTTTAACATAAAGTTTACATGTACTTATTACCCATTAAATATTTTCGCAGCCTATACTTAAATTGTAGTGGGCTGGGATGATCACACAGACCGCCTCGAGCCCTCATCGCGCCAAAAAAATGTTCCAGTATATCCTGCGTTAGCCTATTAGTAAGAATATAATCCATTGCGTATTTTTCGCTTAAATAGGCATGTAGATTATTGAGGGAAGCGTTGCTGACCATAGTGCCATTTTGGAATGGAGCTGTTTTACCAGAATTTGGTAAAATTTTACCGCTCATTACATTTGACATTTCTTCTAAAATGCTTCTTTGAATCGTCAAACTCTTTCCATATGGTTGCATGCTAGGCATTTGATGCAAATTACACATCTTACTATTAAAAATATCAAACCAATCGTTTGTTAGCTTGAAGAAACACGCTGTCTCGCACGGATTATAAATTTCGAGGCCCAAAGAATAGCAGCGATTTATTGCACTGGCAGTTGTGTTGGATAACAATTGCGTTGCCAACTTCACTTTCTGCCGGCCAGTTGAACGAACGTTCGGGTGCTCCTCTGTTACTTTGAACATTATACTGACATCAGAAGCAGCAGTATGGTTTAAAACCTGTTTAATAGTTTGCGCCGTTATTATTTTTTGGTCGACGCATAGCCCAGTATCCAAGAAATGATTACGGATAAGCTTAATTAAGTGTGGCACATCCGCAAACACAAAGATTTTAAGATTCGCATCTGCTGGGTGTTCAAACCATGTCTTGGCTAAAATCAAATAAATGCAGATATTTATGTATATGATAATATTTTTTTTCAAAGCTAGCATTGAAAACTTACTGGTCGATATTTTAAGCTCTCTCCACAATTTTTGGTTGCCAGGGCCCAAATCGGATACAATGGCCACAACAGGATACCCTGCATTGTAGAGCTTAACAACAATCTTATTCAGCGTTGCCAAATTCATTGGGCAGTCGTAGTCGTAAAAGACAGGCTGCTTCCATGAGCTCTTAAGCCCCCGTACCATCGCGACTTGTACGTAGTTCCGTGGCTCATGAACAACATCTAACTTCGAGTCATACTCATAGTTTGATGAGACTTTCATTTCGTCAAAAGAGAGCACGCAGATTTTATCGTCATCCGCAACTTCGACACTGTGCTCCATTAGGTTTAAAACAACCTCTAGCATGCCAGGCTCAATTTGCACTCTGCGCAACCATCTTTGCAGTGTTGACGTGCTAGGTAGAGGAAACCCTTTTTGACAGAGATGGTGGTAAGCTCGTGGGCCAGCGGCATGAAGACAAAGCCCATACGAAATGTCTTGTGTATTCCACCATTTTTTTTTTCCACCGCTTTTCAGCTTTACCAATTGTGTTTCTGTAAACATTTTTGTCATGGCCTGGGTCAACGTGTTCATCCCATCTAGCTCCTTCCGCAGACGAGTATTATCCCGTTATAACTCCCCTATCTCAATCTTTAAACGAATATTTTCGAGCAATATTCCTGTTTCTATGGTCTCCGAACTGTAATAAACATGTACATAAATATCCTATATGTATATATGTATGCATGCAAGCATTTTCACTTACTCCGTTTGGGAACTGCAATTTTTATGGCTTTCCGAAACCAAATTTTCCGTTCCGCGCAGAACCTTTTTGGGTATCGCATTGGGCATCAGAAGTCTTCTCTTGGTAGTTTTGTTTCTGCTTGTTGTCAGCTTAAAATCACTTTGATCAAAATGCATCTCACAAATTCTGCTGCAAGCTTCAAAACTTTGATTTACTGCATCCTCCCACAATTGCTTTTTTGCGTTGTCCTTGGGAACACGAAAAATTTTCGTTTCTCCTCCGACAATAGATTTTTTGCAAATTGCGCAGTAAGGCATTTCAAAGGCACAAGTAAAAATCTAATCTAAAAAAAACACATGAACAAACATAACAAACAGAACGAAATTCGTCCGCACGGACGTCTTACCACAACGACAAGCACTTTGCGACTGTCGATTGGTACCAAAATTATGAGAGCGCTCTCTCGACTAACACTACCTACTTAATTGTATCATGGGTTAGTTCATGATGGAATAACGTAAGGTGGTCCCATGATATAATTAATATGGTAGTGTCATGCGAGCAAGCGCTCTCTTTTTTCTGGTACCAATCGACAGTCGCAAAGTGCTTGTCGTTGTGGTAAGACGTTCGTTCTGTTTGTTATTTCTGTTCATGTGTGTTTTTTAGGTTTCATTTCTACTTGTGCCGTTTACAAAATATAAAATGCCTTACTGCGCAATTTGTAAAAAAAAGTATTGTCGGAGGAGAAACAAAAACTTTTCGCGTTCCCAAGGACAGCGCAAAAAGCGCGGAACGGAAAATTTGGTTTCGGAGTACAAATTGCAGTTTCCAAATGGAGTAAGTGAAAACGCTTGCATGAATAAATATGTACATACATATAGTATATATAAGCAGGAATATTGCTGGAAAATATTCGTTTAAAGATTGAGATAGGGGAGCTAAAACGGGACAATACTCATCTACGCAAGGAGCTGGATAAGATGGCCAATTTAACACAGGCATTGAAAGCAATTTTCACTAAGACGCAACTTGAAAATCTGAACAGCGGTGGGCAGAAGAAGTTCTGGAGCTCTGAAAACAAATGTATCTTATGGGCTTTGTCTTCATGCCGCTGGTCCACGAGCCTACCACCATCTTTACCAAAAGGGATTTCCTCTACCAAGCATGTCAACTTTGCATAGATGGTTGCGTAAAATGCAAATTGAGCCTGGCGTGCTAGAGGTTGTGTTAAACCTGATGCAGCACAGTGTCGAAGTATCGGATGACGACAAGATTTGCGTGTTATTCTTCGATGATATGAAGGTGTGCTCAAACTATGCGTAAAAATGCATTTGCATAAGTATTGAAAATATTTGTGTTTGCTGATGTGCAGCATTTTATGAAGCTTATTAGAAATCATTTCTTGGACACTGGACTGTGCGTAGACCAAAAAATAATAACTTCCCAGACCATTAAACAAGTGTTAAACAACACAGCGACTTCCGATGTCAGCATAATATTTAACGTGAATGAAGAGCATCTAAACGTTCGTTCAGCTGGACGGCAGAAAATGAAGTTAGCTACGCAGTTGTTTTCTTACACTACTGCCAGTGCCATAAACCGATGCTACTCCCTGGGCCTGGACATTTATAATCCGTGTGCGACCGCGCATTTCTTTAAGCAGACAAACGATTGGTTTGATGTCTTCAATAGTAAGATGGTAAACTTTAATCAAGTGCCAAGTCTGCAACCATACGGAAAATGTTTAGCAGAACAAAAATTCATTCTTAACGAGATGTCAAAAGTAATGAGCTCACAAGTTTTGCCAAATTCTCATAAAATAGCGCCATTTCAAACTGGCATTATGGTCAGCAACGCTTCGCTGCAGCAGCTTTATGACTATTTAAGCAACAAATACGAAATGAAATACATTCTTACAAATAGGCTAAACCAAGATTTGTTAGAGCATTTTTTTGGCGCAATGAGGGCTCGTGGCGGTCTGCATGACCATCCCAGCCCACTCCAATTCAAGTATAGGCTGCGAAAATATTTAATGGGTAATAATACGTATATGTATACTATAAGTTAAATAATTATTTAACCATTTTTTTAATGTTTAGAATGTTTGTGATTGTCCGAGTGTGTTTTCGTGATTGTGGTAGTACATGTCAAAGTTTTGAATTTTTATATTATACTCAAAGTAAGTTCTTTCCACATATTTAGCAAAAAATACTGAGATTTTGAACGTTCAAGCAGAGAACGTTCCATGGCTTGATTTGGAGTATGACAGCGTTTCACAAGCTGCATCTTGTGAGAATGTGAGCTATGCTTTAGATTTTTCAGATCTAAATTCTTCTATGGAATGTCTTGACGACTTGAACAAAGACGCATCGGAGTACGTGGCGGGATACGTTATAAAAAAGTTAAGCCTGGTGAACTACGAGCAACAAGAATCCATACTTATAGAGGTTTCAAACAGCTAAATTCCAACCAACTTAACATTTCTGGAATCTGGCGATTTTACTCTCTCGGGGGACTGCCGTTTGTTGCTTCGTGAATTGTGGGCGAGTTCGATGTCATTCGGCATGCTGGTTTCGCTAGGACATGAGCTGCCGTAGCACAGCCAGCCCAGCCGTACTGTGTGTATGAGCGCGATCGCTGCCAATTTCAGAAGCTACTGCCCGCAGCGATCGCGCTCACACACACAGTATGGCTGGCACTTATTAGTAAATGTACAATATATGACAAATATAAATAAATATTATTTAGTTTGATAAATAAAATTCGGGCATTAAAAATATTTTTACTGTGAATTATTTAAAAATTTTGGAAGGGCATATAAACGTCGGGCAATAAAGTTTTGTGACGCGTGCCGAGCTCAAAGAGGATAGACAAAAAATGTTCTTTTTTCTTCTTTTGTGCCTATTGTAAAATTTTCGTCAGACAAATTGGCACGCGTCTTTTTCTATAGAGTTTAGTTGTGAAATTATTTGTGAGGGTAAGTGCTTTTTTTTTATTAAAAAGTGCAAAAGAAGAGTGGTTACGCTTAAATGCATAAAGTTGTTGGACAAAGGCAAATGCGGCGCTTGAAAGCAGCAGAGAGGCAGCATCTGCAAGATTTGTTAGGGAAAGTATGATTTTGCTTCGCATGATGCGCGTGCGCAAGAAATGCAAGTTGACGTGGACTTTGACGTCATTATTTATATGGAAAAAGTTAGTTTGACGGAGAGCTTGCGCAAGTGGTTCATTAAGTATAAACCGAGACGCGATTGCGCTATTGAGCTGGTTAGTATATTACGGGTGATAATCTGGAAGTGGGCGCTTTTTACAAGTCTGTCTGTAAAACAAAACCAGAAATATCCAAAATAAATGGTGGTTCATATCTAAATGTGGGGTTAAAAAAGCAATTGATAAAATTGAACGCAGGCATAAAATTGCCAAGCAGCTTGAGCTTAGATATCAATATTGATGGATTACCAGTATTCAATAGCTCTAGGGCTCAACTGCGGCCAATTTTAATCCGGTTAAACTATGTTGAAAATGTGAAAAGTGCACATTGTGCACGTTTTTCCGATCGGTGTTTTCTTAGGAAAAAGTAAGCCAAGAAACTGTGATGAGTTTCTTGCCGACTTTTGCTCGGAGTTGTCTGAAATTGTAAAAAGCGGATTTCAGTTGAACGGAACAAATTGTTCTATACAACTTCGAGCAATCGTGTGTGATGCGCCTGCAATGGCTTATATAAGTGGTACTCCAGGGCATACGTCTCGCCATGGGTGTGCCAAATGTACACAGGTTGCAAAAAAAATAAATTCTACTTTAACATACAGCACAGAGTCGGGGATTTTAAAAACAGATTTTGCAAATAGAACATTCCTTGGTCATCACACTAAGGAGTATTTAGCGCAAAAGTGCGCCTTAGAAAATATTAGTGTTTGTATGGTAACTCAGATACCTTTAGACTGCATACACTTGGTTGAACTAGGTGTCATGAGAAAATGTTTGACTCGACTGAATCAATAGAATCAGAAAAAAAATGTCCAATGTTAAAAAAAAATTTCACAAATAAATTAATATCCGCAGGCATGTTCCGAAGGAGTTGGTTCGAAGACCGCGAGCATTCAATGAACTGCCGCATTGGAAGGCTACTTCTTCCGCCATTTTTTATTATACACTGGCATTTTCGCTTCGCAGGACGAAGTTGATGATGACCAGTAATATGTATTTTCTTTATTATACTTTGCTTACTTTGCTTAATCCACAGCAGCGCGATGCAAACTTGGAAAATTTCCAACATATGTTAAATCTTTTTGTTGAGAATTTTGCAAATGTTGTCGGCGATGACAGTGTTTCTTATAATGTGAATAGTCTTTTTCAAGTTAGCGAAACAGTTCAACAGATCGGGATCCGAAAGCCAACAAAAATTCTGGAGCAAATACATAGAAAAATTGTTAACGAAAAATTTATAGCCCCGACCATAAGTGAGTTCCCTATTAAAAATTGAAATTAATATAAATTTAAAGAATTAGATTTGTCTTCAGATTGTCCCAACAATTACTGTTACATTAAGAAAAATATCCCTATCTGCATTGAGTCCATTTAAGATATTTCTGAAAATACTTGCATAATTGGTCGGAAATTTCTTTATTTAAGTCCCTTCTTTAGCGATCTAATAAAAACGGATGCATTAGGTGAAATTCAATCATTTCACTACTCTGAAAGGGGGCTGGGGGCGGTATGGGTTGGGGCGCCATTAATTTTTTTTGGGTTTCTACGCAACAATCTTGGCACCAAATTTGGTGGCTTTAGCTCAAAAGCAGTGAAAGATAAAGGCATTTCTGTTTTTTAACTGCGGAGGGGTTGGAAAACGGGGGTGGGGAGGGATGGTTCCAAAACTTTG
Source organism: Scaptomyza polygonia (assembly GCA_035044585.1). Taxonomy (NCBI): domain Eukaryota; kingdom Metazoa; phylum Arthropoda; class Insecta; order Diptera; family Drosophilidae; genus Scaptomyza; species Scaptomyza polygonia. Next base: position 550,380 of record JAWNNU010001247.1, on the reverse strand, counting down.
ATGCAGTTTTTTGGGGGTCGTTAACTGTTATCTTCGTACCCAATTTGGTGACTCAAGATCAAACACTTTGCAAGATACACGCATTACCGTTTTTAGCGAAGCGTTGGGGCGGTTGGACAGGGCTATGGCAGTATGGATGGGCGTGGCATCCAAAGTTTATATAAATTTGGTTGAGAGTTGTCAACATCTATCATGGCAACAAATTTTGTGGCTCTAGCTCAAAAACTGTAGAAGAATAAGGCATTTTTGGTTTTAAACTGCGGGGGGGCTGGAGGCGGAATAGGTGGGTGGGGCTCCAAAAATTTGAGGCATGTTTTTGGAGGTCAAAACCAATTATCTTCCTATTAAATTTTGTGACTCTGGAGAAAACACTATGGAAGATACACGCTCTACCGTTTTTAGCGAGCGTTGGGGCGGTTGGGGGCGGCTAGGGTAGTAAAGATGGACGTGGCATCCATTATGAATTTGTTTGGGGATCGTCAACACCTATCTTGGCACCAAATTTGATGGGTCTAGCTCAAAAACTGTAGAAGATATGGGCATTTTTAGTGTTAAACTGCGGAGGGGCTGGGGGCGGATTGGGTTGGCGTGGCTCCAAAATGTTTGATGCAGTTTTTTGGGGATTGATAGTAGCTATTTGGTAGGTAGATAACTGGTAACGACCCCCCAAAAACTGCATCAAAGTTTTGGAGCCACGCCCCCTCTCCTCGTTCCCGAGCCCACTGCATTTTGAATTCAAAAACGCCTATATTGTCGACATTTTTTGAGCTAGAGCCGCCAAATTTGGTGCCAATATTGGTGATGGGTAAACCCAAAAAAAGTGGATGGCGCCCCCCACCCATACCGCCCCCAGCCCCCCTTCCACAATATTCTACTAACTTTGGGCTAGAGTCACCAAATTCGGTTTGAGCTATTGACATGATACATAGATCTGCAGCAAAATTTTTGATGCCAAGCCCCTATACCGCCCCAGCTAGAGTCACCAAATTTGGAAGGAAAATAGCTTTTTGGCATCCCCATCTGCACCAGACAATCTTTGAGGCAGCGTACACCCCTGCCGTATCCACACACCATTGCAATCAGCTCTCTTTTAATCTGCTTTACTACTGGTATCAAGTATAACGCAGTCGCAACGCTTTCTACTTGTTTGTAATTGAAATACATACTCCCACTTTTCTTTGGGCACTTAATTGCTATGTGCTTTCCATCCACTGCACCAACGCAATTCGGCAAGTTCCATTGAGATGCGAAATCGGCCGCAATGTATTTATATTGCGATTCAGGTGGAGGCGAAAGATATATCTCTGAAAAAACATATTGGAAAAGTAACATTTTAAGTATTAAATAAAGTACATGCATAATTGAAATAACTACCTGAAAGCACAACCCATAACGCTTCACAAGTTTCAAAAATAATTGTCCAGACTTTTGTTCTCAAAGCTTATGTCTCCAAGCAATCATTTGCATATTAGTTCCAAAAGACAAAACCTTAAGAATAAACAATTATGACAAATAAAGTCCATATCCACTATGCTAAGTTTGACAATTTAGAAAAAAAATTTCAAACTTCTTGCGTTAGATTATGATTGATTTAACGTGTAGAACTATGAAAAATTCCTTCTCAAAAAGGTTTCCGGCTATTAAATAACGTTCTCTGGCATATATGAAACGTTTAGCGCTATCGCACTAGTATATAGGACATTTCGTTGCTTTGTTGTAGTCCTTAAGGGATGCCAACTTCTAGAAAATCAAATTTTTGTCAAGAAATTGGTTCATAACACATTTTTTATCTCTTGTATTTGCCATTTGTTAATAGTTTGTATTTAAAAACTTTTTAATTTAATCGAAAACATAACGAAACAACCAACTTATCTGTGAGATTTTCAAAAATATACATTTGTTTGATGATTTCGTCTTTTTCAACTTCACAGTGCATTTTTCGATCAATTACCATTAAATAAATAAAAATACAAAATAATATTTTGAAAAATTTTGTACTTTAAATGTTTGTTTTTTGGACGGTAAGAAAATGGTGCTTGGTGATGGTATTATTTTTTCCTCCTTTGTATGTACAGTTCGACCTCGCTCAACGCAATCCTCGTTAAACGCAACTCCTCGATAATTGCAACACCAAAATTCTTTACTTGAAAAAAATTACCTCATTTTACGCAACTTTCTAAGAAAATCATACAAAGTACAGACCACAATTTCTAATTTTATCAAAAACTTAATAAATTAAAATGAAATCCTTGCAGATAAACTCGATTTACTTTGATTTAAATGATAAGAAAATGCATCTACTTTTGGAAATAGCTCTCGTATCCAACAAGAAATTATTCCTCGGTTTTCGCAACCACCTCAGTTTTTGCAACAGGCCAAATTCTAATAGGTTGCGTTAAGCGAGGTCGTACTGTATATGCTACACATGCTATCCGCATATAAAAGTACCTTTACTTTCTTTCATTTTGAGATTTGCACAAGTTCACTTTGTAACACATCAAAAATATTATTTTTTCATTTTGTCTCATTTCAAAATCTTGCAATGGAAGTGGACGCTGTATCGCACACCGAAGCCGATAAAACAATAAAACAAAATGTTTGTCGTAAGATGTTGGCTTGTGCATATACAATAAAATTTTTTTTGTCAGACTGACAAAGACCAAACAAAAATATTTTGTCAGCTCCGGTGTGCGGCCAGCCTTAAGCCCTATTTACATTGGCGCGAGGCCGCGAGACGATGTTCGAACGCGAGTGTCGCAAACATTTTCATTGCATGAGAGTCAATGTGTTTGTTTACAATGGCGCTAGATGTCGCGTCCCTCGCTTTCAATTTCGAAAATATGAAAAAACCTCGCGTTGGCGAAATGTGAAAAACAGCTGATCACGCTTTACCAAAGTAGCTCATCAGAACATCATTGAACAGAGTTGCGTTTTAAATAAAAAATAAAAAAAACACGCCTCGCGTCTCGCGTCAATGTAAATAGACATGCGATATTTTGCAGCGAGTTGCCACGCTATCGAATTCGAACGCAAGTCTCGCCTCGCGTCTCGCGCCAATGTAAATAGGACTTTACCCAAACGACAAGCACTTTGCGACTGTCGAATTGAAGTCCTATTTACATTAGCGCGAGACGCGAGGCAAGACTTGCGTTCGAATTCGATAGCGTGGACACTCGCTGCAAAATATCGCATGTCTATTTACATTGACGCGAGACGCGAGGCGTGTTTTTTTTATTATTTGGCATCATTATTTCGGTATAACCTTTCCCTTTTATCATATAGAATAGCTTTTCTCTTATTATCATAATAAGAGATTCAATTTGCTCGCAATTTAACTTTTGTATTGTGCTACAAAACATATTTTACATTAACTGCAGCTGATCAGCTGTTTTTCACGCTTCGCCAACGCGAGGTTTTTTCATAATTTCGAAATTGAAAGCGAGGGACGCGCGTCATCAAGCGCCATTGTAAACAAACACATTGACTCTCATGTAATGAAAATGTTTGCTACACTCGCGTTCGAACATCGCCTCGCGGCCTCGCGCCAATGTAAATAGGGCTTGACAGTGTCGATTGGTATCCGAAAAAAGAGAGCGCATTTTCTGATGACTACCGCATGATACAATTAATATGGTTGTGTCATACGAGCAACGCTCTCTTTTTTCTGGTATCAATTGACAGTCGCAAAGTGCTTGTCGTTGTGGTAAAACGTCCGAGCGGATGAATTTCGTTCTGTTTGTTATTTCTGTTCATGTGTGTTTACATTGCCCAACGAAGTAAAAAAATTTATTTCAAGATAAGAATACTTTTTCGTATCAAAAACCTTAATACTAAATTAAAAATACAAAAACAAAACATAATTAGAAATAAAAAACTATTAAAAATACTACCTTAAAATAGTAATAATAAATGTTTTTGATTTGAATATGAATATTTGTTTTAATTTTAATGTCACAACAAAGCAACCAAAATGTATCGGCCGTACACATACAAAAAAACATTTTCTATACCTTACTTTATCGCACTTGCAAAACAGCCCTTTAACAGACTCAAGAGAGTAAAATAAAGAGAGCTTCATGGCTGTCTCCCTCGCACTCACATGTTCAAATCAGTTGGTACTGGTTTGCTCGCATGACACTACCATATTAATTGTATCATGCTCTACCGTGTTAATTGTATCATGCTGCCCAAGGTATACTTAACAAGATAGCCGCACTTGTTCGCTCGCGACTTCTTATTTAAGTGTCAGAATGACAGAAGAGAGCGAGAGAGTAATGAATTTGCTCATACCCAGTGGCGAAAATGCCCATTCTTAGATCGATGAGTAATCGAGCACTTTGTGGGCGGCCCGCACAAAAAATGTACTACATGTTTTATACAGCGATGGCCGCTTTGTGGGTGGTGCGCCCAAAACCTATACCACTTCTGGTACAGTTTGTAATCAGCAGCCGAAGGGTTTTCGAAATCCGCTCGGCTGCCGCAAAAACTGCGTATACGTTGTATGACATTGACGTAAAGTATTATTATTAAAAGCTATTTTAATTATGATGGTGTCAACAACAAACTACCATTTAAGCAGTATTTCGCCACGAACGATGCCCTTTACAGTAAGTTAAAATGATTTTGTTCTTCATAATATTCAAAATATACTAATTGTTTTACATTTCAGATGCTATTAAAGCAGACGTCGTAAATGAGCGCATCTACAAAAAATGGATTTGATATCAAATATCTGTTAATCTTAAGTGCTTAAATGAATTAAAAATATTGTTTGTTGAAATTTAAATTAAATGCTTATTCATTTTCCCAATACAATTTCAGCCCTGCGTGCATATATAACGCGCATTACAACCTTCCACAAAGTATATTGAGTCGTATAACATGTGCATTACAACTCCATATACGTTTTATTTCGAAGTATATTGAGTCGTACAACACGCGCATTACAACTCAATATACTTTTCCAAAAATGTATACTGAGTCGTATAACATGTGCATTACAACCCATTATAGTTTTCTGCAATTGTAATGCAGTTGGTGGACAGACCGCCCACAAACAGCATTACAATGTCATACAAAGTATACGCCGTTTTTTCGGCAGCCGAGCGGATTTCGAAAACCCTTCGGCTGCTGATTACAAACTGTACCAGAAGTGGTATAGGTTTTGGGCGCTCCGTCCACAAAGCGTCCATCGCTGTGTAAAAGTAATCCAGGTTTTCGATTACTCATCGATCTAAGAATGGGCATTTTCGCCACTGGGACTTTGCGACTGTCGATTGGTACCAGAAAAAAGAGAGCGCTTGCTCGTATGACACTACCATACAGTGTTGCCAGGTATTGAGCGCCCGCATAAGCTAGATTCTATGAAAAAATAAGCTAAAATAAGCTAAATATATGCTTATAAACAAGCTATATCCAAATTCATGAAAAACAAACAAATAATTAGATTTTTATTTAAATTAAGTCAGTCAACAAATCATCCAACTCTGAATTTTCAGATTCATTAACGTATTTCTCATTTTTTTAATTTGGCTTCAATATTTTTCGGGCAAGTTGTAGGTGTGGCAACATTTCCCACTTCTGCGCAACTCGTACCTGTGAAATTAAAAATAATATATGTAATTATAAAAATTAATAATTCAGATTTTTAAAAACAAACCTTATGGATAATATCGCGTTTAAAGTTTTTAATTGCATTTTATTTCGCAATTTCGTTTTTACGATATTTGTTTGGCTAAAAACGCGCTCCACTTCCGCATTTGACCACGGCAGTGAAAGCAATTGAATTGCAAAAAGAGCAAGGGACTCAAATGTTTTATTATTGCCTGCGTCTTTGTAGGCGACCACCTCTGCCCAAAGTTTTACTGTGTTATTAGTATTTTCCCATTTCATTAGATGAATTTTATCTAATTTCAAATCATCAATATAAGATATATTAATATATTCAAATATTTTTATAAATTCAAATATGTTTTTTCGGGCGTGCAGCATATGTGTCTACAGCAAAAATGTTGGTTGTTGATTGCCATGCATCGCGAAATAATTGCTTATAAATAATTTTGGGCAATTTTGTTAACCTTCTTCTTCACTAGACACTTCCAAATTGAATAAAATCGCGCATGCATCACCCGACATATCGATGACACTATTGATTAGAATACCAATTCACGATCATATTGATTAGGTTCACGTTACAATCGGCAGTAAAAGAACAAGCTCCGATATTTGTATGCTGTAAAACACTTAAAATATGTAAAATATTTCATTGAATTCACGAAAATAAATTAATGCTAGAATATGCTACATCAACTTAGAAAAATGCTAGATTTAAGGCTATAAGCTATTTGCGAATTTTATAAGCTATTCCATTTTGAAATATGCTAGATCTAGCCTGAAATAAGCTAATCTGGCAACCATGATGGTTTCACCATGGGTGGCATCAAGGCATACTTAACAAGGTAGCCGCACTTACCGCTCACAACTTCTTATTTAAGTGTCAGAATGACAGAAGAGAGCGAGAGAGAGAGGCGCCATTGCAAAAACACGTAAAGTCTGTAGCACAAGAAGTTTTACACGAAAAAATCGTCCGCGGAGATGCGTCGCTCACAACTGCTGCTAACAGACTGACAATTTAAGAAGTGAAAAGAGGGCGAGAGAGCGAGTTACGCCACCTTCTTAAGTATGCCTTGGGTGGCATTACTAGCTCTCTCGCTCTCTTTTCACTTCTTAGGGCCGGTTTCTCAATGTCCAGTTAAAGTGCCAATTAGTTAATCTCAGCATAACTTTAATGCTCGTGCTAAATCAGTTTGGTTTTCTCAATGCAAAGTTAACCTTATTCGCTCAGATACTATCGCTCTAATGGTGCTGCCAACTAATTACGAGGAAATCAGCTGTTTGGTGTGGTATTTGTTTTGTTTTGTGACTGTCAAATTCGAAACAAATGCTTAAAACATTAATTTTATTGAGCGCGGCTAAAATATATATGCGCCAACGTAAGAAAAACGTTTCGGTTGCTGAGAAGCATGCAGTAAATGTTCTTGTGAAGTCAAACCAAAATATTTTGTATAATAATAAAACATATACAATGCAAGTGTCGGCTTGAATCAGGTAATTGCCTAACGATGGTTTTAGCGATATTTATATCGGCTCTTTAACGAACGATAAATGTTAGCCGGCACTCAGGCATCGGTTAAGTTTATCGCACGCTAAGCCCTAAACGAACATTGAGAAATTCAATTTTGACTAAACTTGGGATAGTTACGCTAACCGGACATTGAGAAATCGGCCCTTAAATTGTCAGTCTGTTAGCAGCAGTTCTGAGCGACGCATCTCCGCGGTCGATTTTTTCGTGTAAAACTTCTTGTGCTACAGACTACGTGTTATTGCAATGGCGCCTCCATATTGCTCTGTATGCAAAATTACTTGTATAATCAGTTTAAAGTGTGTTCATGTGCCCAAAAACAATTTAAAAAGAAAATTGTGGATTGAGTCAGTGGGAGTTTACTTAAAGTCTACACAAACAATTTGTGAAAATCATTTTCAACAAAATGATTATTATAATGAGAAAGTAAGTAAACGACGACGACTGCGAGCTGGCGCAATTCCAATCAAAACTCCAAATTCCGCAACAAGAAATTTATTTAGTTACACCGAACATTTAAATTCTTGTTTAAATAATAATCAAAAGGGTTTTAACTCTCAAACTGAGTAAGTATAGTTTTGTGTGCAGGACGTGTATATGAAAATAATGTTGTTTTATTTAATTTAAAGAAAGAAGGTTGTGGAAGCGGGCATTGCCCTTGAAAATTTGCGCCTGCAAATGAAAGTTAAGGCATTGGAGAGCGAAATTTTTGAACTCAAGCACAAGCTGGAACAGGCTAATAAATTAAATGCCTGCGTAAGCAAACTTTTTACGGCAAACCAGGTGCAGCAATTGAGGAATGGAGGACCACACCCATTGGATCCAGGAGGACATTTCTGAAGCCATTTGCCTTCACGCAGCGGGGCCACGCGCATATTTTTAAAAAAGGGTTTCCACTTCCTCACGTGTCAACACTGCAAAAGCGGTGTCAGCATATTGAAATCAGACCAGGGCCATTAGATTTGGTTATGAATCTGATGGAGAGCTCAACTGATATGGATGACGCAGATAGAGTTTGCACCCTGATGTTTGACGAGATGAAAGTTGCCTCATCTTTTGAGTGGGATGCTTCGCAGAGTGCAGTTGAGCCGCCAAAAGAATATGAGCAAATGGCAATGGTGCAGGCATTTTTAAGTCGTGGAAACAGCTCATTTACTACGATTTTGACGAGCCGATGACTGCAACAATAATAAAATCTTTGATATGAAAACTGCACGGTGCTGGCCACTATGTCGCGGCAATAGTGTCGGACATGGCACCGGGAAATTGTAAACAGTGGAATCAAGTTGGAATTTCCAGAGGTGAGAAAAGCATTTGTAAATCTTATAAATTTAATTACTATATTTGTTTTATAGGCATTTTTCAGACAAAACAAGGTTTGAGCATCCGTCAAATTCGGACCTAAAGGTGTTCGTTTTCGCAGACGTTCCACATCTTATAAAGCTTATAAGAAACCATTTTATAGATACTGGTATTTTTACGGAAGGAAAACTATTAAAAGCCGACTCCGTGAGGCAAGCGATGCAATATTGCGGCAAATCCGATGTTTCCATACTATGGAAAATATCGCAAGAGCACCTAAATGTTCAAAGTTCCGGGCGACAGCGAGTAAGGGAGCGTTCAAGTATTACGTAACGCAATTTGGGGGGGAGGGGGGGTCTCGTCAAACGTTACGATGCGGTACAAGGGGGGGGGGGGGTCTTTCTCAACACGTTACGTAACATTCTGCTATACTTCGGTTATAGAAAAAAGCTAAATTATTCGTAAATTACAATTAAAACAAGTAGAAACGTTGCAGTCGGACGCACCCGACTGCGGTGTACTCGATACCAGTAGTAAAACAGATTAAAAGAGAGCTGATTGCAATGGTGTGTGGATACGGCAGGGGTGTAGGCTGCCTCAAAGATTGTCTGGTGCAGATGGGGATGCCAAAAAACTATCTTCCTCCCAAATTTGGTGACTCTAGCTCAAAGTTAGTAGAATATGGTGGAAGGGGGGCTGGGGGCTGGTATGGGAGGGCGTGGCGTCCAAAGTTTTGCTGCAGATCTGTTTGTGATGTCAATTGCTATCCTCAAACAGAATTTGGTGACTCTACACGCATTCACGTTTTTAGTGAAGCATTGGGGCGGTTTGGGGCAGCTTGGGCAGTATGGATTGGCGTGGCATCCAAAGTTTTTATGCATTTTTTGGGGGTTGTAATCACCTATCTTGGCACAAAATTTGGTGGTTCTAGCTCAAAAACTGTAAAAGATATAAACATTTCTGTTTTATGCTGCGAGGGGGCTGGGGGCGGAATGGGTGGGCGTGACCCAAAACCCTGATGCTGTTTTTGGGAAGTCGTTACCAGTTATCTACCTACCAAATTTTGTGACCTTAGCTCAAACACTATGGAAGATACACGCACTACCGTTTTTAGCGAAGCGTTGGGGTGCTTGAGGGCGGCTAGGGCAGTATAGATGGGCGTGGCATCCAAAGTTTTTATGATTTTGATTGGGGATCGTCAACACCTATCTTGGCACTAAATTTGATGGCTCTAGCTCAAAACTGTAGAAGATATGGGCATTTTTGGTGTTAAACTGCGTGGCGCTGGGGGCGGAATGGGTTGGCGTGGCTCCAAAATTGTTGATGCAGTTTTTGAAGATTGATAGTAGCTATTTTCTCCCCAAATTTGGTAGTTCTAGCTGTAAAGGCTTGCGAAATAGCCGGATCTATCGATTTTGCGTTATCGAGTTTATCGATTTGCCAGCCCCCTAGTTATCGTAGAACTCCAATCTTAACACTTTTATTTACTATGCCATAGATAAAGCGATTTGCAATGTTTCAAGTCTCTAGCTTGAAGGGTGTGGAAAAAAGTTGCGGTCATACAGACGGACAGACACCATGACGGACATTGCACAAACCCAATATACTCTTTACCTTCGGTATCGAGTATAAAAATAGTTAAAGTAGAAAAATGTGAAGCCAAAAATGTATTAAAAATAAACCATAATCGGTCAAAAAACTTAAAAAATTGCGTTACGTAATATTTGAACTCTCCCTAAGGTTGGCAACGCAACTATTGTCCAACACCACAGCAAATGCAATTTTAAGATGTTTTGCATTAGGTTTCGTGGTGGACAATGCAGTAGAGACAGCGGAGTTTATTAAACTAGTCAACGACTGGTTCGATATTTTTAATTCGAAGTTATCAACTCTGCAATATACGTGTATGCCCGCAAAACAGCCATATGGGTGTTCAATGGAAGCGCAGCAGCAGCTGTTGGAAAAAAGGAATGCATTCATGGCTGTACTCATTATTCCCAATTTAAATTCACTCTCACAGTCCCAAGAAGTGCAACTGAAAAATGCTCTTCCTTTTCAAACAATTCGTTGCAACAAATGCTAAATTTTTAAGTGAGCGTTATGGAAAAAAATATATTCTTACTTCCAGACTATCGCAAGACCAGCTGGGACATTTTTTATATATAAATATATACTGGGTAATTTTGAATAATGGAATTTTTAATCGTTGATTCGTCCAATGTTTTAGTTAGTAAATGATGTTTTATTGTTAATTCCAGTCTATTTGTTAAATGTAGTAATTAGTAAATGTGCCATGTCTCAAAGTAAGTTTTAATACATGTAAAATAGTTTTAGAGATCATACACTTAATTATAATATATTCTTTACATTTAAATTTAGCACGTAACACAGAACTCTAAACAAATAAACATAAATTAAAATTTATAATTTCTTTTGTTATATTTATTTTATCATTCTGGTCGTAGTTGCAGCAAAAAACTCACATATGTATACATATACCCAGTGGCGCACAGCATAATGAGGCCTGGCCACAATATCCATTATCGCTACAGTAAAAGTAATGCATTACACTTGCCAACTTTTGTGTGCACAGTTGTAAGCTGGAAAAATTTACCGCTACTTTTCGCTATGACTTCGAAACGACGCGAAACGTTCGTGAAGTAAATTCCACAATCTTGTCTTTGTGTTAGTGCGTTCGTGAAGTAAATTCGAAAATCTTGTCTATGTGCTAGTACGTTTCGTCGAATGTGTAAGAAGAAGATCATTAATATGTACATACATTTGCGTGCAGCTGTGTTCTTTACTCCATATACGTTTTATTTCGAAGTATATTGAGTCGTACAACACGCGCATTACAACTCAATATACTTTTCCAAAAATGTATACTGAGTCGTATAACATGTGCATTACCACCCATTATAGTTTTCTGCAATTGTAATGCAGTTTGTGGGCGGTCTGTCCAAAAATTCCATTATTCAAAATTACCCAGTATATATTTATATATAAAAAATGTCCTAGCTGGTCTTGCGATAGTCTGGAAGTAAGAATATATTTTTTTCCATAACGCTCACTTAAAAATTTAGCATTTGTTGCAACGAATTGTTTGAAAAGGAAGAGCATTTTTCAGTTGCACTTCTTGGGACTGTGAGAGTGAATTTAAATTGGGAATAATGAGTACAGCCATGAATGCATTCCTTTTTTCCAACAGCTGCTGCTGCGCTTCCATTGAACACCCATATGGCTGTTTTGCGGGCATACACGTATATTGCAGAGTTGATAACTTCGAATTAAAAATATCGAACCAGTCGTTGACTAGTTTAATAAACTCCGCTGTCTCTACTGCATTGTCCACCACGAAACCTAATGCAAAACATCTTAAAATTGCATTTGCTGTGGTGTTGGACAATAGTTGCGTTGCCAACCTTAGGGAGAGTTCAAATATTACGTAACGCAATTTTTTAAGTTTTTTGACCGATTATGGTTTATTTTTAATACATTTTTGGCTTCACATTTTTCTACTTTAACTATTTTTATACTCGATACCGAAGGTAAAGAGTATATTGGGTTTGTGCAATGTCCGTCATGGTGTCTGTCCGTCTGTATGACCGCAACTTTTTTCCACACCCTTCAAGCTAGAGACTTGAAACATTGCAAATCGCTTTATCTATGGCATAGTAAATAAAAGTGTTAAGATTGGAGTTCTACGATAACTAGGGGGCTGGCAAATCGATAAACTCGATAACGCAAAATCGATAGATCCGGCTATTTCGCAAGCCTTTACAGCTAGAACTACCAAATTTGGGGAGAAAATAGCTACTATCAATCTTCAAAAACTGCATCAACAATTTTGGAGCCACGCCAACCCATTCCGCCCCCAGCGCCACGCAGTTTAACACCAAAAATGCCCATATCTTCTACAGTTTTGAGCTAGAGCCATCAAATTTAGTGCCAAGATAGGTGTTGACGATCCCCAATCAAAATCATAAAAACTTTGGATGCCACGCCCATCTATACTGCCCTAGCCGCCCTCAAGCACCCCAACGCTTCGCTAAAAACGGTAGTGCGTGTATCTTCCATAGTGTTTGAGCTAAGGTCACAAAATTTGGTAGGTAGATAACTGGTAACGACTTCCCAAAAACAGCATCAGGGTTTTGGGTCACGCCCACCCATTCCGCCCCCAGCCCCCTCGCAGCATAAAACAGAAATGTTTATATCTTTTACAGTTTTTGAGCTAGAACCACCAAATTTTGTGCCAAGATAGGTGATTACAACCCCCAAAAAAATGCATAAAAACTTTGGATGCCACGCCAATCCATACTGCCCAAGCTGCCCCAAACCGCCCCAATGCTTCACTAAAAACGTGAATGCGTGTAGAGTCACCAAATTCTGTTTGAGGATAGCAATTGACATCACAAACAGATCTGCAGCAAAACTTTGGACGCCACGCCCTCCCATACCAGCCCCCAGCCCCCCTTCCACCATATTCTACTAACTTTGAGCTAGAGTCACCAAATTTGGGAGGAAGATAGTTTTTTGGCATCCCCATCTGCACCAGACAATCTTTGAGGCAGCCTACACCCCTGCCGTATCCACACACCATTGCAATCAGCTCTCTTTTAATCTGTTTTACTACTGGTATCGAGTACACCGCAGTCGGGTGCGTCCGACTGCAACGTTTCTACTTGTTTTAATTGTAATTTACGAATAATTTAGCTTTTTTCTATAACCGAAGTATAGCAGAATGTTACGTAACGTGTTGAGAAAGACCCCCCCCCCCCCCCTTGTACCGCATCGTAACGTTTGACGAGACCCCCCCTCCCCCCAAATTGCGTTACGTAATACTTGAACGCTCCCTTACTCGCTGTCGCCCGGAACTTTGAACATTTAGGTGCTCTTGCGATATTTTCCATAGTATGGAAACATCGGATTTGCCGCAATATTGCATCGCTTGCCTCACGGAGTCGGCTTTTAATAGTTTTCCTTCCGTAAAAATACCAGTATCTATAAAATGGTTTCTTATAAGCTTTATAAGATGTGGAACGTCTGCGAAAACGAACACCTTTAGGTCCGAATTTGACGGATGCTCAAACCTTGTTTTGTCTGAAAAATGCCTATAAAACAAATATAGTAATTAAATTTATAAGATTTACAAATGCTTTTCTCACCTCTGGAAATTCCAACTTGATTCCACTGTTTACAATTTCCCGGTGCCATGTCCGACACTATTGCCGCGACATAGTGGCCAGCACCGTGCAGTTTTCATATCAAAGATTTTATTATTGTTGCAGTCATCGGCTCGTCAAAATCGTAGTAAATGGGCTGTTTCCACGACTTAAAAATGCCTGCACCATTGCCATTTGCTCATATTCTTTTGGCGGCTCAACTGCACTCTGCGAAGCATCCCACTCAAAAGATGAGGCAACTTTCATCTCTTCAAACATCAGGGTGCAAACTCTATCTGCGTCATCCATATCAGTTGAGCTCTCCATCAGATTCATAACCAAATCTAATGGCCCTGGTCTGATTTCAATATGCTGACACCGCTTTTGCAGTGTTGACACGTGAGGAAGTGGAAACCCTTTTTTAAAAATATGCGCGTGGCCCCGCTGCGTGAAGGCAAATGGCTTCAGAAATGTCCTCCTGGATCCAATGGGTGTGGTCCTCCATTCCTCAATTGCTGCACCTGGTTTGCCGTAAAAAGTTTGCTTACGCAGGCATTTAATTTATTAGCCTGTTCCAGCTTGTGCTTGAGTTCAAAAATTTCGCTCTCCAATGCCTTAACTTTCATTTGCAGGCGCAAATTTTCAAGGGCAATGCCCGCTTCCACAACCTTCTTTCTTTAAATTAAATAAAACAACATTATTTTCATATACACGTCCTGCACACAAAACTATACTTACTCAGTTTGAGAGTTAAAACCCTTTTGATTATTATTTAAACAAGAATTTAAATGTTCGGTGTAACTAAATAAATTTCTTGTTGCGGAATTTGGAATTTTGATTGGAATTGCGCCAGCTCGCAGTCGTCGTCGTTTACTTACTTTCTCATTATAATAATCATTTTGTTGAAAATGATTTTCACAAATTGTTTGTGCAGACTTTAAGTAAACTCCCACTGACTCAATCCACAATTTTCTTTTTAAATTGTTTTTGGGCACATGAACACACTTTAAACTGATTATACAAGTAATTTTGCATACAGAGCAATATGGAGGCGCCATTGCAATAACACGTAGTCTGTAGCACAAGAAGTTTTACACGAAAAAATCGACCGCGGAGATGCGTCGCTCAGAACTGCTGCTAACAGACGGACAATTTAAGGGCCGATTTCTCAATGTCCGGTTAGCGTAACTATCCCAAGTTTAGTCAAAATTGAATTTCTCAATGTTCGTTTAGGGCTTTGCGTGCGATAAACTTAACCGATGCCTGAGTGCCGGCTAACATTTATCGTTCGTTAAAGAGCCGATATAAATATCGCTAAAACCATCGTTAGGCAATTACCTGATTCAAGCCGACACTTGCATTGTATATGTTTTATTATTATACAAAATATTTTGGTTTGACTTCACAAGAACATTTACTGCATGCTTCTCAGCAACCGAAACGTTTTTCTTACGTTGGCGCATATATATTTTAGCCGCGCTCAATAAAATTAATGTTTTAAGCATTTGTTTCGAATTTGACAGTCACAAAACAAAACAAATACCACACCAAACAGCTGATTTCCTCGTAATTAGTTGGCAGCACCATTAGAGCGATAGTATCTGAGCGAATAAGGTTAACTTTGCATTGAGAAAACCAAACTGATTTAGCACGAGCATTAAAGTTATGCTGAGATTAACTAATTGGCACTTTAACTGGACATTGAGAAACCGGCCCTAAGAAGTGAAAAGAGAGCGAGAGAGCTAGTAATGCCACCCAAGGCATACTTAAGAAGGTGGCGTAACTCGCTCTCTCGCCCTCTTTTCACTTCTTAAATTGTCAGTCTGTTAGCAGCAGTTGTGAGCGACGCATCTCCGCGGACGATTTTTTCGTGTAAAACTTCTTGTGCTACAGACTTTACGTGTTTTTGCAATGGCGCCTCTCTCTCTCGCTCTCTTCTGTCATTCTGACACTTAAATAAGAAGTTGTGAGCGGTAAGTGCGGCTACCTTGTTAAGTATGCCTTGATGCCACCCATGGTGAAACCATCATGGTTGCCAGATTAGCTTATTTCAGGCTAGATCTAGCATATTTGAAAATGGAATAGCTTATAAAATTCGCAAATAGCTTATAGCCTTAAATCTAGCATTTTTCTAAGTTGATGTAGCATATTCTAGCATTAATTTATTTTCGTGAATTCAATGAAATATTTTACATATTTAAAGTGTTTTACAGCATACAAATATCGGAGCTTGTTCTTTTACTGCCGATTGTAACGTGAACCTAATCAATATGATCGTGAATTGGTATTCTAATCAATAGTGTCATCGATATGTCGGGTGATGCATGCGCGATTTTATTCAATTTGGAAGTGTCTAGTGAAGAAGAAGGTTAACAAAATTGCCCAAAATTATTTATAAGCAATTATTTCGCGATGCATGGCAATCAACAACCAACATTTTTGCTGTAGACACATATGCTGCACGCCCGAAAAAACATATTTGAATTTATAAAAATATTTGAATATATTAATATATCTTATATTGATGATTTGAAATTAGATAAAATTCATCTAATGAAATGGGAAAATACTAATAACACAGTAAAACTTTGGGCAGAGGTGGTCGCCTACAAAGACGCAGGCAATAATAAAACATTTGAGTCCCTTGCTCTTTTTGCAATTCAATTGCTTTCACTGCCGTGGTCAAATGCGGAAGTGGAGCGCGTTTTTAGCCAAACAAATATCGTAAAAACGAAATTGCGAAATAAAATGCAATTAAAAACTTTAAACGCGATATTATCCATAAGGTTTGTTTTTAAAAATCTGAATTATTAATTTTTATAATTACATATATTATTTTTAATTTCACAGGTACGAGTTGCGCAGAAGTGGGAAATGTTGCCACACCTACAACTTGCCCGAAAAATATTGAAGCCAAATTAAAAAAATGAGAAATACGTTAATGAATCTGAAAATTCAGAGTTGGATGATTTGTTGACTGACTTAATTTAAATAAAAATCTAATTATTTGTTTGTTTTTCATGAATTTGGATATAGCTTGTTTATTAGCATATATTTAGCTTATTTTAGCTTATTTTTTCATAGAATCTAGCTTATGCGGGCGCTCAATACCTGGCAACACTGTATGGTAGTGTCATACGAGCAAGCGCTCTCTTTTTTCTGGTACCAATCGACAGTCGCAAAGTGCTTGTCGTTGTGGTAAGACGTCCGTGCGGATGAATTTCGTTCTGTTTGTTCATGTGTTTTTTAGGTTAGAACAGAAACAAAATCGTATGGGGCATCGCAAATTATTAAAAATTTTACTATATTTTTAAGTTAAATATACTTTTTAGTTTAATATTGATTTAATATAATTAAATCTTAATATTACTTTTAATTGTTGTTATTAAAAACTATATAATTAATATAATTGAAAGCGTTTCACTCAAAATTTTATTTAGTTAAATATTTTTACGAAACTACAAAATAGCATAGACTGCATACAACCAAAACACTTTTTATACCTAACTCTGTCGCACTAACAAAACAACACCTTAACAGAGTCAAGAGAGTAAAATAAAGAAAGCAACTTGACTGTCTCCCTCGCACTCACATGTTCAAATCAGTTGGTACTTGGTTGCTCGCATGACACTACCATATTAATTGTATCATGACACTACCATATTAATTGAATCATGGTTCTATTTATAGCATACACATATTCTCTCTCTATATGTGTGTAGGCTGGAACATGATACAATTAACAGGGTAGTGTCATCAGGCACAAGGCATATTTAAGAAGGTGGCGTAACTCGCTCTCTCGCCCTCTTTTCACTTCTTAAATTGTCAGTCTGTTAGCAGCAGTTGTGAGCGACGCATCTCCGCGGCCCAAAAACAATTTAAAAAGAAAATTGTGGATTGAGTCAGTGGGAGTTGACTTAAAGTCTACACAAACAATTTGTGAAAATCATTTTCAACAAAATGATTTTCAACAAAATGATTTTTATTATGAAAAATTAAGTAAACGACGACGACTAATTAATAATAAACAAATTAAGCTTCAAAAGCAAAAACAAAAAATAATTGGCAACAAAAAATTGTTAAAAATTTTATTATAAAAGAAAAATAGAAATAAAAATAAATTAAAATTAATAATTTCCTTTGTTATATTTATTATATCATTCTGGTCGTAGTTGCAGCAAAAACTCACATATGTTTACACATATAAGCAAATTCATTACTCTCTCGCTCTCTCTCTCGCTCTCTTCTGTCATTCTGACCAAGGCATACTTAACATACTCTTAAGTATGCCTTGATTCTGACACCTAAATAAGAAGTCGTGAGCGAGCAAGTTCGGCTACCTTGTTAAGTATGCCTTGATCAGGCAGAGCCAGAACCAATGTATATGAACGTGTGACTGCGAGGGAGACAGTCAAGTTGCTCTCATTATTTTACTCTCTTGCCTCTGTTAAGGGGTTGTTTTGTAAGTGCGAGTGAGTAAAGTATAAAAAGTGTTTTGATTGTATGCGGTCGACGCAATTATTTTGCGTTGTAAAAAAACAATAAAATTAAGAGTTTGAATAAAACAAAAATGATAAAACAAACATAATAATTTTTAATAACAAAACTTATATATAATTTAAAACTAAAAACATTTATTATTAATATTGCTGTTTTTTTAAAGCATTAATTTCAATAGTTTGCGATGGCCCATAATTTTTTGTTTTTGTATTTTTAATTTGTTATTGAGATTTTTGACTCTAAAAAATATTCTTATTTCAAAGAAAAATGTTTTCAAATGGATTGGCAAATCAACACTATCCGCTATTGATTTTAAATTTGTAAGCGCATTTGAAGTATTACCAATTGAACTTTTGTGGCAAAGTTTAAACATTTTTTCAAGGCTTATTATTTTTTCTAAGAAAACCATTGAAGGTTTCCTAAGTCCTCCACGCGAGACTTGATCCACATAAGTATAAGTCGCATCAGTGGACTCACAGTTGGCAATATTAAACTTTTTAATCATATAGCCCGCCACATACTCTAATGCATCGTTTGTGAGTTCTTCAAAATTAGCAAAGGAACTATCCAGATCGGAAAAGTTAGCAAAGTCTTCCACATTCTCACAAGATCTAGCTTGCGAGCTTCCATCATACTCCAAGTCCAAGAAAGGAACGTGTTCTGCGCTTATGTTCATCCCGTCGCTATTTAAAATTGCGGTGTTTTTAGCTAAATGATAAATAAAAGACTAACTATGAGCAAAATATAAAATTATACAAATTTGACATGTACTACCACAATTACGAAAACACACTTGGACGATCACAAACATTTTAAGCATTAAAAAAATGGTTTAATAATTGTTTAACATATAGTCTACTTACATTTATTATTACCCATTAAATATTTCCGCAACCTATACTTGAATTGAAGTGGGCTGGGATGGTCGTGCATACCGCCTCGAGCCCTCATTGCACCAAAAAAATGTTCTAAAAGGTCTTGCGATAGCCTATTCGTCAGGATGTAATCCATTCCATAGTTTTCTTGTAAGTAGGAATGGAGAACATCCAATGACGCGTTGCTGATTAAAATGCCATTCTGAAATGGCGCTATTTTATTTCTGTTCGGTAAAATTGGAACACTCATAATATTAGACATTTCTTCCAATGTACTTCTCTGGCTTCCAAGATTTTTTCCGTATGGCTGCAGGCTGGCCATTTGATTAAAGTTAGACATTTTGCTATTAAAAATATCAAACCAATCGTTACAAAGTTTAAAAAAACTTGCAGTCTCGCACGGATTGTACAGTTCAAGACCTAATTCGTAGCATCGATTGATGGCAGCGGCAGTAGTGTTGGATAGCAACTGCGTTGCCAACTTAACTTTTTGCCTGCCAGATGAATTAATGATTTCTGATAAGCTTTATCAGATGTGGAACATCCGCAAACACAAAGATTTTTTTCGTTGAATCTGATGGATGTTCAAACCATGTCTTGCCTAAAATTAAATGGATGCAAATATTTATGTACATGAATTTTTTGGAGTTTTGTATCAGCAACTTACTGGTTGATATTCCAAGCTACTCTCTCCACAACTTTTGATTGCCGGGCCCTAAATCGGACACAATGGCCACAACCGAGTATCCGGCATTGTTGAGCTTCACAAGGATACTTCGCAGCGTTGCAACGTCCATACGCCAGTCATAATTATAAAAGACGGGCTGTTTCCACGAACTTTTTAGCCCCCGTACCATCGCGACTTGCAAGTAGTTACGTGGCTCATAAATCACGTCTGATGTTGAATCATACTCATAATTTGCCGAGACTTTCATTTCAACAAATGAAAATACGCAGATTTTATCCTCATCCGCTAGTTCAACACTTTGCTCCATCAGGTTTATTACCACATCGAGTATGCCAGGCTCAAATTCCACTCTTCTCAACCATCTGTGCAGTGTTGATTTGCTGGGTAAAGGAAATCCTTTCTGATACAGATGGTGGTATGCTCGTGGCCCAGCGGCATAAAGACACAGCCCGTACGATATATCGTTTGAACTCCACATTTTTTTTTGCCCACCGCACATCAGCTTTGATATCTGCGTTTCCGTAAAAATTTTCTGTATTGCCTCGGTCGTACAGTTACTCCTATCTAATTCCTTACGTAGACGAGAATTTTCCACCTGAAGCAATGCTATCTGGTTTTTTAAACTAATGTTTTCAAGCAATATGCCTGCATGTATGGTTTCTGAACTGTAAAATACATATACATACATACATACGTAAGAATATATGTAAGTGTACGCAAGCGCATTCACTTACTCTGTTTGGGTACTGCAATTTTTATGGCTGTGTGAAACCAAATCATTTGCACCGCGCAAAACCTTTTTATACCCTGAACCCATAAAATGGGTAAATCAGGGTATAATGGTTTTGTGCAAAAGTATGTAACAGGCAGAAGGAAGCATCTCCGACCCCATAAAGTATATATATTCTTGATCAGTATCAATAGCCCAGTCGATATGGCCATGTCCGTCTGTCCGTCCGTCTGTCCGTCTGTCTGTCTGTCCGTCTGTATGAACGCGTAGATCTCCGAGACTACAAGAGCTAGAGACTTCAGATTTTGAATATAAGTTAGTAGTAGGGAACTGCCGGTTCTAAACCAAAGGGAAATGCCGCCTTTTCTTATCACCCCTCTTACACTAAAATTTATCACCTTTTTTCCATTAGCGTGACCCTTTTTAATTAGGTAGCAAGATAAGAGCCCAGGATGTCTAGGATCACCACCCAGAAGTAGGTCAAGATCAAAGGTCAAGTACATTAGTCGACCTCCTTGTTAAAGATAACACCATACATGTGAGTCATAGCGAAAGGATAGAGACGTCATGTCTGCGCCTGTTTAATGTGCGCACGCACATATGTATTAGATAGGAGTCAAGTGTGCGCCGGTTTGACGGCGCTGCTTTGCACTCCTGCAGGCAGATCATAAACAAGGACAAGTAAAATCATAGAGCCGCTCGCATTGTTATGGTCAACTGCAATACCAAAAACAACAGCAACATACATGTGAGTCATAGCGAAAGTGATAGAGCCGTCATGTCTGCGCCTGTTTAATGTGCGCACGCACATATTAGATAGGAGTCAAGTGTGCGCCGGTTTGACGGCGCTGCTTTGCACTCCTGCAGGCAGATTATAAACAAGGACAAGTAAAATCATAGAGCCGCTCGCATTGTTATGGTCAACTGCAATACCAAAAACAACAGCAACATACATGTGTGTCATAGCGAAAGTGATAGAGACGTCATGTCTGCGCCTGTTTAATGTGCGTGGGCACATTTTTTAGCTAGCAAGTATTAGATAGGAGTCAAGTGTGCGCCGGTTTGACGGCGCTGCTTTGCACTCCTGCAGGCAGATCATAAACAAGGGCAAGTAAAATCATAGAGCCGGACGCATTGTTATGGTCAACTGCAATACCAAAAACAACATTCGTGAGGGTTATGTGAACACACGATGGGAATTTTTTTCGCAGCAGCAGCAAGATCAATACATAGGTTTAAACAAGAGTATTGATACTTGTATATTAAGATTAGAAAGTGTTAGAGAGGCAAGTGTTAGATGGAAGGTGTTAGGGAGAGAAAGTGTTAGATGGAAAAAGTTTTAGAAGCAAGTGTGCGCATATTTCCTAACTATCATTTATATTTGCAAATTTCATTTGTATTTGTAGCTAAGACAGAGAGTATGCGCATGGTTTAAGTGCATAAGTAAAAGGAGGGGAAGTGCTAGTGGAGGCAAGTGTTAGAGTGAAGTGTGCACCTGTTTGACGTGCGTTGCCTTGCGTACCTGAATACAGGTCATAAGCCTTCATTGTTATGAACAACAACAACAACAACATTTGTGAGGGTTATGTGAGCAAGGGATGAGAATTTCCTTACGCAACAGCAACAGCAAGATCAATTCAAAGGTTCTAAATAAGACTATTGATTCTTGTAAATTAAGACTAGAAAGTGTAAAAAACAAGTGTGTGCATATTTCCTAGCTTTTAATAAGGAGATAAGAGAGAGTGTGCGAATGTTTTACCTGAGTTGGTAAAAGGGGGTGGTCAGGTACTTTATCAGACTCCTTGTAATGAACACCTACAAGTAGGTAGGACATGTACATTAGTCGGCTTCCATATAAGTAGAAAAGAGAGAGCTGGTTTGATCTACATACGCAAATTTCTAAGCTAGCAATAATAACACTCCTGCAAGCAGGTCATAATTAATGGTAAAGTACAAGAGCCGGTCGCATTGCTATGAAAATCTGCCACTCAGTAAAGAACAAAGGTCAAGTGTGAGCAGGTTTCTTAGCTACTAATAAGTAGATAAAAGACAGTTTTCTTAGAGCCGGTCGTATTATTTTAAAAAACTGCAATAACAACAACCACAGCTGCTAGGAAAATTTTATGCAATTAATTATAATACACTTTTAACAAGCTAATGATTATTTTTTTAGTTGGTTTATTTTGTTATTATGATAATTTTATATAGTTCCTTGCATTAGGTTTATTTTTAGATGATTGATGTAAATGCAAAAACATTAGCCAAACATTAAGACTAAACCCGCATACTTATAGCCGGTAGAACACAAAGGTCACACACCATGTTTTCTTAAGGCTTTATTAATAGCTTTATCAAATCAATCTTATAAGCTTTAGTTTAAATACTCAGTATATGAATATCTAAGAAAGCTTTTATGTATTTCACTATTTAAAAACGTTGAAGACGTTCGTTTAACTGGTATTAAATAAAGTAACTTAGATGTTAGTATTCATACTTCATCGTTTGTTGAGGTTTTTTTTTTAATACGTATATATTTGATTCTATGATATAGTCATTAATAATTTATTTTGATTCATTAAACTTGTAAGGTACTCTTTTAGGCTGAATTAATAATATTTTGTTTAACTTTTTCATCGCAGTATTAGACAATACTTATGTGGTTTAATGACACTTTTTACACTTTAAGATATTCGTCAAACTATTTGTTATATTTGGCTATAATTCTTTCATCAAACTCATTCATCAAATCAACTTCTCAAATATGGAAAATGAATAAAATTAGCTGACTATTTAAATGCTTTAAGCTGCTTGTTTTACTATTCTGTTTCCCAGAGTGCTATTTATGATAAAAAGATATTAAGAATGTGTTTGTACTCATTAAGTGACTTCAAAAATTCTTATTTTAGGTATCCTTTTGATGTTGTGATACCTCTGATACCTCATCTTAACTTGCGTTATGTTGAATTGTTTTCTTCAAATAAGTATTCTTTTGACTTTTAAATCTTTCATGTTATGTATTTAGCTAACTTGACTAGGTTTTACGCTAAAAACGAGATAGATTGTATAATTGTCTATTAAATGCCACCTATAACTTAACAGGGAAATCGTTCGGATTTGAATTTTTTCTCTTTATAACTGATAGCTTTAGTATATTTTAATTGTCAACCTACAAACCTTTTCCAGTAATTTATCAATGTTTCATTCAACTACTTTTATGTTAAACATTACACTTTTTAATGATTAGACTCGATTTCGGGATTTTCCAACTCATTACTAAAACTAAGAATATTTCATAGTTAATTTCCATTAATTGATGGACGGTTATGATTTATTATTTGTTTTCACACTCATTGTCGTATTTAATAACGAAGTGTATTAAACTGGCTTCAGTTTTTATTTATGAGTATCTTAACATTAAATGATACAATATTAATTGTTCTAGATACCTTTATATTAAGGCTCATTTTTTCTTATAACTATTATTTCTATTTCTCATACAAACGTGTTCGCTCTTGTTCTCAAAACTAATTTTCGCTATAGGATTTTAATAAACATAGAGCCGTTCTTATATGTTTTATTCTTATTAACTTTGTATTATTCCTAGATTGTGATATCAAAATAAGGTTGTGATGTGATAAATGTCACGACTATGTAAAAAGTAGCTGTTTTCTTTAATGGGCGGTAAAGTACTAAATTTTTTTAATTGTATTATGTTTTGATCATTATATAGGTAAATTTACACCGGGTTGGTTTAAACACACGTTGATTGCAAGTTGGTATTTGCAGAGGTTTCTATTTCCTTAGTATAAGTCGTTAACTACCGCTTGATTTTTTGTGCTAATTTTAAGGTAAGGACTGATTTTTATAGAGTATTGTTTGGGGAAGGCTCCAGACAAAAAGGTTTGGTTTAGATTTTGGTTGATTTTAAGAAACTGTATGATAGGATTTATCTTGCTTTATATGGTTGTATTGTAGAGCACTTCATGTGTGTAGAAGGTTTCTTGTAAGAGTATGTACTTAATGATGTCACTACTTGCCTTAAGCCTATTTTAACTCTTAATTTCACTAACATAAAAAACGCAGTCATTTACAGTAATTAACAGTAGAATAGGAGTCCTGGTTCTAAGACCGTGTAGACTTCATTGTTCTTATGAATTTAGATAATCAAATGTTCATGCTCGGATTCTGACAACTAATGCATTTGGACATTGTGCCAACATCATCTCAAGAGCAATACAAAATTATAATCAAAGAAACGTTCGGCTTTATTTTTTAAGCCACATAATTCGTGAGAGTGCGCAAGAATAGGCCTATATTCAGTAAGATAACACAGAAAATTCTTTTAGTTCTTACTAAAGCGGTATTTGATAGGCTATAATCTTTTATGATTCTTGTGGTTTATAGCTCGGTCATTGACAGAGCGAGATAACGTTGTTCTTTATATGAAAGATATTATAAAGGTTACTTCCAAGATTTTAGCTTCACTATGTTCTGATTGATTGCTTAATTATTTTTTGGGGCATCAATTTTTTTTTTTTTGACTTCATTTGCCTTGGTAAGACTTCAAAATAGTGTGAAGGGCCATTTTGCCATTGTTTATTGATTTTGTTCTAATTATTTTTTGTATTTTTATTTTTATTTATTTTTTTTGCTTTTTGTTCTTATGCATTGGCTCTTAATTTAAGTGCAAGCCAATTTAAGGTCTGTTCGTCCGTTCCTATGCAATCTATTTTTATCAATTTTTAGCTATCGAGATTAAACTTTGTTCAGAATCTAGCTTTTTGATGGTTTTTGCTTTTTTGATTGCAGCTTATTAATTTTTCAAATCCACTGTGTTCCGATCCGTGAATTATATAATTTAGCTAACATAAGTGTATACAATACATTCTGCCTTCCGATGATGGTTGCCTTGTTTGTTTATATCGTTTTATTTTTTAATTTCTAAGGTCATTTGACTTACCTAATTTAAATATAAAATTTTTTTTTCTGATATACGAACTTCGGTCGTCGTTTCGTTTTAAAACTGATTTGCTATAAGGCGTGTAATATCGACCCCCAGGATAAAAATTCGCTTAATAGGCTTCCAAAGTTTCTAATTCTCACTTCAAGAATAGACTTCACATAAACGCTTTCTATTTAAACTATAAACAGTAATATATTGAGTTGAATAATCGAATTCAGAAGTATTTTACTACATGAAAGTCATGAGTCTAAAATCATTTACACTAAAGGAGCTTCATATATTTTCGTTTTAAAGAGTTTAAAGACCAATTTGCTTGGCTATGCTTGACAAGTTATACAGTTTACAAAACTAATGGGAAGATAAAACTGTCTTATATAATTTCGTCTTTGTTCTTAGTTGGTTCTTTCCCTAAGGCTGTTTCGCACGCACTTTGAGATTGTGTCATTACTTAATGAAATGGGCTTAACATACTTCTGTTTGCTTGCTGACTATTATTTTATATAATTATTTCTGCTATAGCTCATGATTTATTTTTCTTTACTTCTTTTTTGATTCGCTTAAATTCTATATTTTTTTTTTATACCCTGAACCCATAAAATGGGTAAATCAGGGTATAATGGTTTTGTGCAAAAGTATGTAACAGGCAGAAGGAAGCATCTCCGACCCCATAAAGTATATATATTCTTGATCAGTATCAATAGCCGAGTCGATATGGCCATGTCCGTCTGTCCGTCCGTCTGTCCGTCTGTCTGTCTGTCCGTCTATCCGTCTGTATGAACGCGTAGATCTCAAAGACTACAAGAGCTAGAGACTTCAGATTTTGAATATAAGTTCTCCTATACCATAAGCAGAACAAGTTTGCTTCAAATTATCGATAACTACTCTGGTTTTCGATATACACATGGAATCGATAACAAAAAATATCGAATTTGAAAGAGATAAAAATGGGGGTTGGTGTAATGGGTAACGATAAAACTTTTCTCAAAATAACGTCCAAATCGGTTAAGAAACACCGGAGATATCGTAAAGTTAAGTCAGTTATTAGTTTTGTTTAAAGTGATAATTATTTGAAGCATACTTTTAGGACGCAAGGACTGCAACTGGGTTTAGGGTATCTTCTGGTCGGGCTATGCCGACTAGAGCCTTCTTACTTGTTTTTTTCATGATTTATCACATGTTTCCTCAAATTGATATTCAATGACTATTTAACTTTTTAAAACCGGAGCCGGTTAAGTTGTTAAAAGGTCAAGTCCCTTAATGTACGATAGTGAGCCGCTGTTTACCGACGGTGGTGTAAATGAGGTGCCGCTTGGAACGCTTCTAATCACAATTGGACCGCTCCAAGAAAAAAATTAGTGCCCTTACGACGTACTATCGCTGTTTGCAACAACCTGGCGTCCTCCAAACCAAACACACTCACATTCGTTTAAGACTCACACACTCCACGACATCATTTGGCCCCACTGCTAAACGATCCTCAGGCTTTACACTGTGGCCTTCATGCGATAACTACATCACCTGGATCATCACTCGTACACCCATACCTAGATTAAGTATGGCTTGCATGTAACCATCTGAAAGTTTTGTTTTACTCTCCACCGCCTTTATGTCTTCTGATTTATTTATTTATTTATTTATTTATTTATTGTCAGCTATGAACAGCTGACATTTTTTTTTTTTATACTCGATACCGAAGGTAAAGAGTATATTGGGTTTGTGCAATGTCCGTCATGGTGTCTGTCCGTCTGTCCGTCCGTATGTTCGCAACTTTTTTCCACACCCTTCAAGTTAGAGACTTCAAACTTTGCAAATCTCTTTATCTATGGCATAGTAAATTAAAGTGTCAAGATTGGAGCTCTACGATAACTAGGGGGCTGGCAAATCGATAAACTCGATAACATCAAATCGATAGATGCAACTATTTCGCAAGCCCTTACAGCTAGAACTACCAAATTTGGGGAGAAAATAGCTACTACCAACCCCCAAAAAACTGCATCAAAAATTTTGGAGCAACGCCCACCCATACCGCCCCCAGCCCCCCCGCAGTTTAACCCCAAGAATGCCCATATCTTCTACAGTTTTTGAGCTAGAGCCATCAAATTTGGTTCCAGGATAGGTGTTGACGATCCCCAATCAAATTCATAAAAACTTTGAATGCCACGCCCAGCTATACTGCCCTATCCGCCCTCAACCACCCCAACCACCCCAACGCTTCGCTAAAAACGGTAGTGCGTGTATCTTCCAAAGTGTTTGAGCTAGAGTCTCAAAATTTGGTAGGTAGATAACTGGTAACGACTTCCCAAAAACAGCATCAGGGTTTTGGGTCACGCCCACCCATTCCGCCCCAGCCCCCTCGCAGCATAAAACAGAAATGTTTATATATTTTACAGTTTTTGAGCTAGAACCACCAAATTTTGTGCCAAGATAGGTGATTACAACCCCCAAAAAAATGCATAAAAACTTTGGATGCCACGCCAATCCATACTGCCCAAGCTGCCCCAAACCGCCCCAATGCTTCACTAAAAACGGGAATGCTTGTATTTTCCAAAGAGTTAAAGCTAGAGTCACCAAATTTGGTGGGAAGATAGCTGTTAACGATCCACAAAAAACTGCATCAAACCACGCCCCCCCGTTCCCTAGCCCCTTGCATTTTGAAATCAAAAGTGCCTATATTTTCCACAGCTTTTGAGCTAGAGCCGCCAAATTTGTTGCCAAGATTGGAAGTGAAGAAACCCAAAAATTTTGGACGCCACGCCCCCCCATACCAGCCCCCAGCCCCCCTTCCACCATATTCTACTAACTTTGAGCTAGAGTCACCAAATTTGGTATGAGGATAGCAATTAACATCATAAACAGATCTGCAGCAACACTTTGGACGCTACGCCCACCCTTACCAACCCCATCCCCCCTTCCACCATATTCTACTAACTTTGAGCTAGATTCACCAAATTCGGTATGAGGATAGCAATTAACATCACAATCAGATCTGCAGCAAAACTTTGGACGCCACGCCCCCCCATACCAGCCCCCAGCACCTAGCCCCCCTTCTACCATATTCTACTAACTTTGAGCTAGAATCACCAAATTCTGTTTGAGGATAGCAATTGACATCATAAATAGATCTACAGCAAAAGATTGGATGCCACGCCCCCTCTTACCAACCCCTTCCCCCCTTCCCCCAAATTAGACTATTTTTGAGCTAGAGTCACCAAATTTGGTATGAGGATAGCTATTGACATCATAAATAGATCTTCAGCTAAAATTTTGATGCCACGCCCCCCCCCCCCCATACCTCCCCCAGCCTTCCATCCACCATATTCTTCTTACTTTGAGCTAGAGTCACCAAATTTGGAAGGAAGATAGCTTTTTGGCATCCCCATCTGTACCAGACAATCTTCGAGGCAGCGTACACACCTGCCGTATCCGCACACCATTGCAATCAGCTCTCTTTTAATCTGTTTTACTACTGGTATCGAGTATACCGCAGTCGGGTGCGTCCGACTGCAACGTTTCTACTTGTTTTTTTTTTTTTGAGAGATAAATTTTTATTTAGAATCTGTCTTGATAGACAATAACTAAATTTTACGAAAAAACATTGGCGGTTAGGTAAAAAGAAAAAATTTAGGTAGCACAAATAGAATTAATTAAAGCGGAAGAGGAGGTCGAGTTGATGGAATCTTGAAAGCCTCCGGAGCTGATTGCTGTTGTCCAGCAACTGAAGAGCTAGTACATTATCATGATTCTCCAATCTTTGTAAGTATCTCTGGCTGTATTGAGTGATGGTTTCTTTTACTGTAGCCAATTTCAGGTCATTATGAATGACAGCGTTTCTGACGTAAAACCGAGCTCTCACTAGGGTACGCAGAAGTTTACTTTGGAAAGTTTGAATAATTTGAATATTCGAGGCAGCTGCAGTGCCCCAAATCTGTATCCCATAGGTCCAGATAGGCTTAAGGATAGCCTTGTAAACCAGCACTTTGTTACGTAGGCTGAGTCGTGATGCAGGTCTTAGAAGCCAGTAAAGGCGCTTGAAACGAATCTTAAGCTGAGTCCTTTTGTTAATGATATGAGCTCTCCAATTCAATTTTCTGTCCAAAGTAAGGCCCAAGTACTTGGCACTTTCGGCTGTTTGGAGCCTCCGTCCAAAGAGGTGGACTTCAGGGCATGAGAGGGTTCGTAAGGTGAAAACAACCTGCACCGACTTCTCGGTGTTAATACTAATATTCCACTTATTTAGCCAAGGCTCAAGGGCTGACAGCTGCGTTTGAATAATTCTTGAGGCAACAGAAGGCTGGTACTGGAGGCCAGGAAAGCGGTGTCGTCAGCGTATGTAGCAATGAGGGACATCTCTGGGTTGGTTACCGGTAAATCAGCAGTGAACAGGGTATATAAAATTGGAGCAAGCACGCTGCCTTGGGGTACCCCAGCCTGAATTAAGAACAAATCCGATTCAGCGTACTTGCACCTTACAAAAAATCTGCGGTTGTGAATATAAGACTTCAGTACCAAGTAATATGGCATTGGAAGATTTTTTTTCAGCTTGTACAGGAGTCCTGGGTGCCATACCCTGTCAAAAGCCTGCCTTACATCCAGAAACACTGCCGAGCAATACCTTTTATTCTCCAGAGCGTTAGAGATATATTGAGCGACTCTGTGGCACTGCTCAGGTGTACCATGGTGCCTTCTGAAACCGAATTGGTGGTCCGGAATGAGCTGATTCTCTTCCAGTATGGGAAGTAGTCTTCGTAGGAACAATCTCTCGAAGATTTTGGAGACAATCACCAGTAGGCTTATGGGACGGTAAGAGCTGGCAATATGCACAGGCTTGCCGGGCTTTGGAATCATAATAATCGCAGCGCATTTCCATTGGGAGGGGAAATGGTGGAGTCTTAAAATCCCATTGAATAGATGTGTGATCATTTTGATCACGTTTGGTGGCAGCATCTTCAAAGCAAGTGCGTTAATCCCGTCATAGCCTGGTGATTTTTTGTTGGACAGAGAGTTGATCTCCTCTTGAACCTCGTCATCTACAAATTCAGCAATAGGGAGGTCCATTTGACATGGAATGTCCAAGAAACTCCGTATTTCGTCATTAGAAGAATCATCGCTGAATTGGAACGGGGTAAATGTCCGTTCTAAGTGTGCAGCAAACACTTGGGCTTTTTGCTCGCTAGAGTGACACCAAGAGCCGCTGGCGTTCTGAATCGGAGGGCAACTTAAAGTAGGCCTACTTTTCTCTCTTGTTGCCAGCCAAAGGTTATTTTCGGGGTCGCCAGGCTCTGCAGCAGCTAGATAAGCTTCCAAAGAGTCACTTCTAAGCTTGCGCATCAGGTCTTTTATCCTCCTAGTAGCGCGATTTAGGGCGGTTTTGTCGAGGAGGTTTCTGCTTAGTTGCCAGGTGTGTCGTAGACGCCTTTTTTCCTGGATTTCCACCATTAGCTCTCCAGACAGAGATGTCTGTCCCTTTTGGGAATGCCATGCCTTTGACTCGAGGAAGCAGAGGCAATGCTTGCAGCGTTGTGCATATACCTAGTTAAGGCTTCAGCAGCATCATCAATGTCATTGCCAGAATGCAAGGTAATGTTGCAGTCAACATTCTGCTCAAGCCAGGCGCGATACTTAACAGCGTTGGTGCCCTTACCAAGTATGTAATGTGGTTTATTGACGGCCAGTACGGGCATGTTTACCTCCAGAAGAACAGCACTGTGGTCAGATTGTAGGTCCGCGCAAATGGACGTGCGGATTAGCCTGGGATGAATTCCTTTGGCAACAGCAAAGTCCAGAACGTCCGGCAATTTAGTAGGGTCAGTAGGCCAGTAAGTGGGTTCACCGGCTGAGTGACATGTGAGATCTCTGCTCCAGATGCAATTCAGGAGAGCAGCGCCTTTGGTGTTTGTGAGCCTGGATCCCCACCAGGTGTTCTTGGCATTGAAGTCGCCTCCAGCGATGAATTTGGAGCCCAAATGGTCTGCTACTTGCTCAAACATTCCTTGCGTTATGTTGTGACGTGGAGGAAAGTAAAGCGCTGCTAGCTTCATATTACCCTGAGGACTGTGGATTTGCAAAACAGAAGCTTGCACCCAAGGGAGCTGGATAGGATCGAGTACGGAGTGGGAGATGCCTGATCTGATGAGTACAGCGGAGCCACCTCTCGCAGCGCCACTGGGGTGGTTGCAAATTATAAGCTCGTATCCCGTAATGTGAAAGAACGAGCGTTCGTTGAACTGAGATTCTGCGACAAGGAGCACATCAATGTTGTTGGTTTTAAGAAAGTGCTCGACCTCAAGCCTCCTTTGACAAAGGCCATTTGCATTCCATATGATAATTTTTAATATTACTTGCTGACATGAGAATAAAACTAATTAAAGTAATCATAATGAAAATAATTAAGTTTAAAGTAAAATTTAAAATTATGTGAAGTGCTGAAAGTAAATTAAGGTTGAAACAATTATAAAGTTAACGTTAAAGCTCTGGGAAATTCAACAAGAAAATAAGTGGCCCAACATTTGTTGCGTGGATTGGGAAAAACCCAGAAAAACCCAATCAGACCAGTGGTAGATTAGTGATTAGTGGTTACGATTAGATAAGGCAGTAAGGATAGATCGTTTTAGTACTGTAGTCGAGGACTCCAGAGAGACAAGAGAATAAAGTTTGTTATAGTCAGAACATAATACACGAAATGGTTCATGAATTAAATAGTTGCTCGAGCAACGATCGAGGCTGAGAAATCAGGGGACATAAAGGCGGTGAAGAGTAAAACAAAACTTTCAGATGGCTACATGCAAGCCATACTTAATCTAGGTATGAGTTACTTATGCGTGTACGAGTGATAGTCCAGGTGATGTAGTTATCGCATGAAGGCCACAGTGTAAAGCCTGAGGATAGTTTAGCCGTGGGGCCAAATGATGCGTCGAGTGTGTGAGTCTTACACGAATGTAAGTGTGTTTGGTTTGGAGGACGCCAGGTTGTTGAGAACAGCGAAAGTACGTCGTAAGGGCACTAATTTTTATCTTGGGGTTGTCCAACTGTGATTAGAAGCGTTCCACGCGGCACCTCATTTACACCACCGTCGGTAAACAGCGGCTCACTATCGGGCATTAAGGGAATTGACCTTTTAACAGCTTAACCGGTTCCGGTTTTAAAAAGTTAAATAGTCATTGAATATCAATTTGAGGAAACATGTGATAAATCATGAAAATAAAAATATATAGAAGTCAAGCGAAGTAAAAAAGAAGAAAAGAAAAATAAATCATGAGCTGTAGCAGAAATAGTTAAATAAAATAATAGTCAGCAAGCAAACAGGAGTATGTTAAGCCCATTTCATTAAGTAATGACACAATCTCAAAGTGCGTGAGAAACAGCCTTAGGGAAAGAACCAACTAAGAACCTAGACGAAATTATATAAGGCAGTTTTATCTTTCCATAAGTTTTGTAAACTGTATAACTTCACAAGCATAGCCAAGCAAATTGGTCTTTAAACTCTCTAAAACGAAAATGTATGAAATATGTTACTGTTTATAGTTTAAATAGAATGCGTTCATGTGAAGTCTATTCTTGAAATGAGAATAAAAAATTAAGCTAAATTTTATCCTGGGGGTCGCTATTACACGCCTTATAGCAAATCAGTTTTAAAACGAAACGACGACCGAAGTTCATCGAAGAAAAACTAAACAGTCGCCGTTTTAGTCTATCAGAAAAAAAATTTTATATTTAAATTAGGTAAGTCAAATGACCTTGGAAATTAAAAAAATAAAACGATATAAACAAACAAGGCAACCATCATCGGAAGGCAGAATGTATTGTATACACTTATGTTAGCTAAATTATATAATTCACGGATCGGAACACAGTGGATTTGAAAAATTAATAAGCTGCAATCAAAAAAGCAAAAACCATCAAAAAGCTAGATTCTGAACAAAGTTTAATCTCGATAGCTAAAAATTGATAAAAATAGATTGCATAAGAACGGACGAACAGACCTTAAATTGGCTTGCACTTAAATTAAGAGCCAATGCATAAGAACAAAAAGCAAAAAAAATAAATAAAAATAAAAATACAAAAAATAATTAGAACAAAATCAATAAACAATGGCAAAATGGCCCTTCACACTATTTTGAAGTCTTACCAAGGCAAATGAAGTCAAAAAAAAAAATTGATGCCCCAAAAAATAATTAAGCAATCAATCAGAACATAGTGAAGCTAAAATCTTGGAAGTAACCTTTATAATATCTTTCATATAAAGAACAACGTTATCTCGCTCTGTCAATGACCGAGCTATAAACCACAAGAATCATAAAAGATTATAGCCTATCAAATACCGCTTTAGTAAGAACTAAAAGAATTTTCTGTGTTATCTTACTGAATATAGGCCTATTCTTGCGCACTCTCACGAATTATGTGGCTTAAAAAATAAAGCCGAACGTTTCTTTGATTATAATTTTGTATTGCTCTTGAGATGATGTTGGCACAATGTCCAAATGCATTAGTTGTCAGAATCCGAGCATGAACATTTGATTATCTAAATTCATAAGAACAATGAAGTCTACACGGTCTTAGAACCAGGACTCCTATTCTACTGTTAATTACTGTAAATGACTGCGTTTTTTATGTTAGTGAAATTAAGAGTTAAAATAGGCTTAAGGCAAGTAGTGACATCATTAAGTACATACTCTTACAAGAAACCTTCTACACACATGAAGTGCTCTACAATACAACCATATAAAGCAAGATAAATCCTATCATACAGTTTCTTAAAATCAACCAAAGTCTAAACCAAACCTTTTTGTCTGGAGCCTTCCCCAAACAATACTCTATAAAAATCAGTCCTTACCTTAAAATTAGCACAAAAAATCAAGCGGTAGTTAACGACTTATACTAAGGAAATAGAAACCTCTGCAAATACCAACTTGCAATCAACGTGTGTTTAAACCAACCCGGTGTAAATTTACCTATATAATGATCAAAACATAATACAATTAAAAAAATTTAGTACTTTACCGCCCATTAAAGAAAACAGCTACTTTTTACATAGTCGTGACATTTATCACATCACAACCTTATTTTGATATCACAATCTAGGAATAATACAAAGTTAATAAGAATAAAACATATAAGAACGGCTCTATGTTTATTAAAATCCTATAGCGAAAATTAGTTTTGAGAACAAGAGCGAACACGTTTGTATGAGAAATAGAAATAATAGTTATAAGAAAAAATGAGCCTTAATATAAAGGTATCTAGAACAATTAATATTGTATCATTTAATGTTTAGATACTCATAAATAAAAACTGAAGCCAGTTTAATACACTTCGTTATTAAATACGACAATGAGTGTGAAAACAAATAATAAATCATAACCGTCCATCAATTAATGGAAATTAACTATGAAATATTCTTAGTTTTAGTAATGAGTTGGAAAATCCCGAAATCGAGTCTAATCATTAAAAAGTGTAATGTTTAACATAAAAGTAGTTGAATGAAACATTGATAAATTACTGGAAAAGGTTTGTAGGTTGACAATTAAAATATACTAAAGCTATCAGTTATAAAGAGAAAAAATTCAAATCCGAACGATTTCCCTGTTAAGTTATAGGTGGCATTTAATAGACAATTATACAATCTATCTCGTTTTTAGCGTAAAACCTAGTCAAGTCAGCTAAATACATAACATGAAAGATTTAAAAGTCAAAAGAATACTTATTTGAAGAAAACAATTCAACATAACGCAAGTTAAGATGAGGTATCAGAGGTATCACAACATCAAAAGGATACCTAAAATAAGAATTTTTGAAGTCACTTAATGAGTACAAACACATTCTTAATATCTTTTTATCATAAATAGCACTCTGGGAAACAGAATAGTAAAACAAGCAGCTTAAAGCATTTAAATAGTCAGCTAATTTTATTCATTTTCCATATTTGAGAAGTTGATTTGATGAATGAGTTTGATGAAAGAATTATAGCCAAATATAACAAATAGTTTGACGAATATCTTAAAGTGTAAAAAGTGTCATTAAACCACATAAGTATTGTCTAATACTGCGATGAAAAAGTTAAACAAAATATTATTAATTCAGCCTAAAAGAGTACCTTACAAGTTTAATGAATCAAAATAAATTATTAATGACTATATCATAGAATCAAATATATACGTATTAAAAAAAAAACCTCAACAAACGATGAAGTATGAATACTAACATCTAAGTTACTTTATTTAATACCAGTTAAACGAACGTCTTCAACGTTTTTAAATAGTGAAATACATAAAAGCTTTCTTAGATATTCATATACTGAGTATTTAAACTAAAGCTTATAAGATTGATTTGATAAAGCTATTAATAAAGCCTTAAGAAAACATGGTGTGTGACCTTTGTGTTCTACCGGCTATAAGTATGCGGGTTTAGTCTTAATGTTTGGCTAATGTTTTTGCATTTACATCAATCATCTAAAAATAAACCTAATGCAAGGAACTATATAAAATTATCATAATAACAAAATAAACCAACTAAAAAAATAATTATTAGCTTGTTAAAAGTGTATTATAATTAATTGCATAAAATTTTCCTAGCAGCTGTGGTTGCCGTTATTGCAGTTTTTTAAAATAATACGACCGGCTCTAAGAAAACTGTTTTTTATCTACTTATTAGTAGCTAAGAAACTTGCTCACACTTGACCTTTGTTCTTTACTGAGTGGCAGATTTTCATAGCAATGCGACCGGCTCTTGTACTTTACCATTAATTATGACCTGCTTGCAGGAGTGTTATTATTGCTAGCTTAGAAATTTGCGTATGTAGATCAAACCAGCTCTCTCTTTTCTACTTATATGGAAGCCGACTAATGTACATGTCCTACCTACTTGTAGGTGTTCATTACAAGGAGTCTGATAAAGTACCTGACCACCCCCTTTTACCAACTCAGGTAAAACATTCGCACACTCTCTCTTATCTCCTTATTAAAAGCTAGGAAATATGCACACCCTTGTTTTTTACACTTTCTAGTCTTAATTTACAAGAATATATTCTTATTTAAAACCTTTGAATTGATCTTGCTGCTGCTGTTGCGTAAGGAAATTCTCATCCCTTGCTCACATAACCCTCACAAATGTTGTTGTTGTTCATAACAATGAAGGCTTATGACCTGTATTCAGGTACGCAAGGCAACGCACGTCAAACAGGTGCACACTTCACTCTAACACTTGCCTCCACTAGCACTTCCCCTCCTTTTACTTATGCACTTAAACCATGCGCATACTCTCTGTCTTAGCTACAAATACAAATGAAATTTGCAAATATAAATGATAGTTAGGAAATATGCGCACACTTGCTTCTAAAACTTTTTCCATCTAACACTTTCTCTCCCTAACACCTTCCATCTAACACTTGCCTCTCTAACACTTTCTAATCTTAATATACAAGTATCAATACTCTTGTTTAAACCTATGTATTGATCTTGCTGCTGCTGCGAAAAAAATTCCCATCGTGTGTTCACATAACCCTCACGAATGTTGTTTTTGGTATTGCAGTTGACCATAACAATGCGTCCGGCTCTATGATTTTACTTGCCCTTGTTTATGATCTGCCTGCAGGAGTGCAAAGCAGCGCCGTCAAACCGGCGCACACTTGACTCCTATCTAATACTTGCTAGCTAAAAAATGTGCCCACGCACATTAAACAGGCGCAGACATGACGTCTCTATCACTTTCGCTATGACACACATGTATGTTGCTGTTGTTTTTGGTATTGCAGTTGACCATAACAATGCGAGCGGCTCTATGATTTTACTTGTCCTTGTTTATAATCTGCCTGCAGGAGTGCAAAGCAGCGCCGTCAAACCGGCGCACACTTGACTCCTATCTAATATGTGCGTTCGCACATTAAACAGGCGCAGACATGACGGCTCTATCACTTTCACTATGACTCACATGTATGTTGCTGTTGTTTTTGGTATTGCAGTTGACCATAACAATGCGAGCGGCTCTATGATTTTACTTGGCCTTGTTTATGATCTGCCTGCAGGAGTGCAAAGCAGCGCCGTCAAACCGGCGCACACTTGACTCCTATCTAATACATATGTGCGTGCGCACATTAAACAGGCGCAGACATGACGTCTCTATCCTTTCGCTATGACTCACATGTATGGTGTTATCTTTAACAAGGAGGTCGACTAATGTACTTGACCTTTGATCTTGACCTACTTCTGGGTGGTGATCCTAGACATCCTGGGCTCTTATCTTGCTACCTAATTAAAAAGGGTCACGCTAATGGAAAAAAGGTGATAAATTTTAATGTAAGAGGGGTGATAAGAAAAGGCGGCATTTCCCTTTGGTTTAGAACCGGCAGTTCCCTACTACTTAAGTTCTCCTATACCATGAGCAGAACAAGTTTGCTTCAAATTATCGATAACTACTCTGGTTTTCGATATACACATGGAATCGATAACAAAAAAATATCGAATTTGGAAAATGTAAAAATGGGTGTTGGTGTAATGGGTAACGATAGAACTTTTCTCAAAATTTCGTCCAAATCGGTTAAAAAACACCAGAGATATCTTAAAGTTAAGTCAGTTATGAGTTTAGTTTAAAGTGATCATTATTTGAAGCATTCTTTTAGGACGCAAGGCCTGCAACTGGGTTCAGGGTATCTTCTAGTCGGGCTATCCCGACTAGAGCCTTCTTACTTGTTTGGGATTGCATTAGGCATGAGCTGCCTTCGCTTCGGTGATTTGTTTTGACATGTGGCCAGCTTGAAATCAGTAGCCTCAAAATGCAATTCGCATATTCTGCTGTCAGGTGCAAAACAATGGGCCAAGGCTTCCTCCCACAATTTCTTTTTAACGCTGTCCTTAGGAACACGAACTATTTTAACATCCCCGCCGAGAATCTTTTTTTGGCAAATTGCGCAATTTGAAGGCATTTTTAAAAGTCACAAGTAAAATCATAACCTAAAAAAACAAACATCAACAAAAATAACAATCAGAAAAAAATTCGTCCGCATCAACGTCTTAGGCCTCGGCCACGCAGTAAGCGTCTGAGCGTCAAAAAAAAATTAAAACTTATGAAATTTCATGGAAGTGGCCACGCAGTGAGCGAGCGGCGCAATCAATTTCTGAGCGTCTGAGCGACGCCGCTCAGAAACTAAACTTGTTTTAATTTTTCTTTTATTCCTGAGCGGCAAACAGACAACATGTCGAAAATAAATGTAGAAATATTAATTTCGGCTGTGCAATCGACACCAGATTTGTGGCAAGACAGACTGCCGTATTTTAAAAATAAAAATATTACGGATAAATTGTGGAATGAAGTTGGTGAAATTTGTGGTATTACAGGTAAGTTTTATTTAATATCATGAAATACATATTTTAGTGTGAAAGATCAAAAAAATTCTCCGTTATTTTGTTTCTAACATCCAACGCTGTATGGCTGCTTCTATTATAACGGTAGCTGGGTTCTGTTGCGCTGACAGATCGTATTGGTTCATTTTGCAGTGTTGATGTTACTTGTATATAGTCCAAATCACTATCTCCATCGCACACTCTAACATAATTGTGCAATATACAAGCACACTTTATTAAATCTATTGCCGTTCTCGGTTTCGTTTCTATATTTTTTTGTAAAAATCGCCATTTCGATGCCATGATTCCAAATGCGCATTCTATACATTTTCTTGCCGTTGAAAGCCGGTCGTTAAAAAGTTCACTTCGTGCATTTAAATCCCTCCGTGGGTACGGTCTTAAAAAATAGGGCTTTAAAGGATAAGCTTCATCAGCTATCAAAAAATTAGGTAGCACAATATTTGATGCTGGCAGTGCTTGTGGAGGAGGTACATTAAATTTTTCAGTTTCAAGTAATGTAAATAATTTAGATCCCGCAATAGTTCCGCCATCACTTTGTTTTCCTCTCCCTCCAACCTCTATTGTAATAAAATTTTTATCAGCATCAGCTACAGCTTGCAGAACAAATGAGAAATAATGCAAATAGTTGAAATAATGTGATCCAGAGCTTGCCGGACATTTAATTTGGCAATGTTTGCCGTCAATACTGCCAAAGCAGTTAGGAATCTTCCAACGCCTATAGTATTCGCTGATCACTTTTTTAAGATGGTCTGTTGTTGGAAAAGGCATATATTCATCCACAAGTTCTTTCCATATAATGACACAAGTCTCCGAAACTATTGCACTGACTGTGCTTCTGCCCATACGAAAAGCAAATGCCAGATCCCGAAAAGAATGGCCAGTAGCAAGAAACCTAAAAATATATATATTTTTTAATATCATTTAATAACAATGTTTGTTTAGGCTTGGAAGCAAAAAACAAGTGGAAGAACACAAAGGACACATATCGTAAAAACCTCCAAAAAATACCACGACCATTGTCTGGATCTGAAGCCACCTCCACTAAAATAAAATGGCCACACTTTGAATCTATGGCATTTACTAAAGACACTATTGTGCCGGATCCAACTGAGGGAAATTTGTCGGATCATGTGGATACTTGTGCTGGGTTAAATTTAACAAATTTGTTGGATGATTTACTAGGTAACGAAGAGGACATATTAACAAACTTAAATGACACCCCTTGCACATCTGCCACATTAAAAAAACAAAAGAGGAAGAGCTCAGCCATGGATGTGGATGCAGAATTTATAAAATTGGAAAAGGAACGGTTAAAAATTTTAAAATTGGATATGGAGAAGGAAGAAGACTGCGACGATATTCATTTCTTCAAAAGCTTATTGCCTTTCATGAAAAAAATGACACTATTGGACAAACTGGAAGTAAGAGGAGACATCCAAAAGATTATTATTGAGAAATGAACAAATTTAAAAAACAAAAAGAAATCTTAAAAAAGGCAATAATAAAAATACATACCTTAAAGTTAAAACCAGTCTCTGCTCTGGAGAAATAGCAATTCTTTGTTTTATTAATCTCGGTTGCACTTTTTCAAGCAGCATGTCAAAAGTTTCTACAGACATGCGTAGGTATTGCCAGAATCTATCTGGAAATTTTCGAAGATTCTGAAATAAATGATTGAATTCACCGAATTTTGATCTTAATTGATTAATAGGATGAACACCATATCTTCTTTTTTTTCCCAGTTTGCAATATTTTATTTTTATTTTTTATTTTATTTATTTAATGTCGGCTATGAGCAGCTGACAAATCAAAATTAACTATAATCATAATATTAAAATAATATAGTATAAAATAAAGAATTATAATATCTGAAATAAAGTTCAAAATTAAGATAAAAAATTTAAAAAGTTAACGTTAAAGCTCTGGGAAATTCCAAATAAATATAACTGGTCCAACATTTGTTGCGTGGATTGGGAAAAACCCAGAAAAACCCAATCAGACCAGTGGAAGATTAGTGATTAGTGGTTACGATTAGATAAGGCAGAAAGGATAGATCGTTTTAGTACTCGAGTCGAGGTCTCCAGAGAGACAAGAGAATAAAGTTTGTTATAGTCAGAACATAATACACGAAATGGTTCATGAATTAAATAGTTGCTCGAGCAACGATCGAGGCTGAGGGTAAAAAGTTACGTGTGGATCTAATG
This sequence comes from Scaptomyza polygonia, assembly GCA_035044585.1. Classification (NCBI taxonomy): domain Eukaryota; kingdom Metazoa; phylum Arthropoda; class Insecta; order Diptera; family Drosophilidae; genus Scaptomyza; species Scaptomyza polygonia. The sequence goes on along the minus strand of JAWNNU010001247.1, from coordinate 509,463 downwards.
GGAACATTTAATTTTATTCGACTTAGAAGAACTGATGAGTCGATATCACCATTAAGTAGATTAGTGACAAATACTACACCATGCATAATTCTACGGTTCAACAAGGAAGGAAGATTAATTAAAAGAAGTCTACTTGAATAGGGTGGAAGGTCTATTCCAGGAACCCAATCAAAACATCTGAGCGCAAACAGAAGAAATTTCCTCTGCACAGATTCAATTCTATCCCGGTGAAGCCCGTATTGCGGGGACCACACACAAGATCCATACTCCAGGATGGGGCGTACCAATGATGTATATAGCGTTTTAGTGGTGTAGGGATCATCAAACTCTTTTGACCACCGCTTGATGAAGCCAAGTACATTTATGGCCTTATTGACCATCGACGATATGTGAGAATCAAATTTTAATTTGCTATCAAGAATGATGCCTAAATCTTTAATTTCAAAAACGCGGACAAGTGGTGAAGCATCAAGCACGTAGTGAGCAGTATGAAGGGAACCTCTACAAAAAGTCATGATTTTACATTTTGAACAATTTAAATTAAGTAAGTTATAACGGCACCAAGCCGACACTGCCCCCAAGACCGACTGTAGTAAGTTACATAGAGAATCATCATTATAGGTGAAACATAGCTTTACATCATCAGCAAACATAAAAACACGAGAGTTAGTAATAACAGCAGGAAGATCGTTAATAAATAGATTAAATAGCAATGGTCCCATGTGACTCCCCTGAGGAACACCAGAGGTAACAAAAATAGATTTGGATACAGAAGATTTAAAAACTACTTTTTGTGTTCGGCCACACAAGTACTCAGAAAGCCACGACAGGAGTTTTGCTGGAAATCCTACAATATTTAATTTTTGAAGCAGCAAAGAATGACTAACAGAATCAAATGCCTTACTAAAATCTGTGTAAACGACGTCAGTTTGCATTTTGTCCTGAAACCCTTTGATAACTAGTGAGGTAAACTCAAGAAGGTTGGTGGTAGTAGATCTTCGCCTAACAAAACCGTGTTGATAAGGGGATAAAATTGAAGTACATAAGTGCTGCCATTGGGTGCAAATAATTTTTTCAATGACTTTCGGGATGGCAGACAGCTTAGATATTCCCTTATAGTTTTTAACGTTGGACTTAGAAGAATTTTTATGGAGTGGAATAATAAAAGATTCCTTCCATATACCAGGAAACACAGCTGAGTCAACTGACAAGTTAAATAATTTGTGTAAGGGTTTACAAAGTGAGTCCGCACAATATCTAAGTATACAACCTGGCACTCCATCAGGACCAGGCAAGAAGCCGGGTTTGATAGTGTTGAGGTCGCCTAGCAGCGTACACTCAGTTATAACTGGGACATAAATGCAGTTTGACGCTTGAACTTGAAAAGGATAGGAATTAGTGCAACTATATGAACTCGATGTGTATACAGATTGAAAATACTCAGCAAAGAGATCGGCCACTGCCTGATCGGTATTTGCTTTTGTATTATCAAGGTAAACCGAGGAAGGCAAGCAAGAAGATTTACGTTTAGAGTTAACAAATTTAAAAAACTGTTTCGGATCGCGGGAAAAGTTTAATCTGCAACGATTGAGATAATTGTTATAACAAATAGTGTTTACAGAAATAAAATTTGACTTTGCAATTATATACAAGGATAAATCTAAAGTATTTCCAGATCTTTTAAATTTTTTATAGGATCTTGTTTTCACGTTTTTTAATTTTGATAGTTCCCTCGTAAGCCAAGGTGGTTTATTTTCACTTAAAGGAACAGTGAGGGGAACACATAAATCCAAATATGAATTCAAAGTCCTGTAAAAAATGGCAATGGCAGTTTCTATATCAGTACAAGAATAAAGTTGAGACCAATTAGTATGCTGAAGAAGGTCATTTAATTTAGTAAAGTTAGTTTTACGAAAACATCGTGTCTTTAAACAATTGTTAGATGTTGAGCTAAGGTTAAAAAGTTCAAATGAAAGTTCTAAAGTTGGATGGTAGGTATCTTCGGGAAGCACTAAAGGGAGTACTCTACTAACATTACTACAATCAGAGTCAGAAACAAATATTAAATCTAGCATTTTATTACTACTGTTATGCACCCTGTTAACTTGTGGTAAATGCGCCGAAGATGTGTCATTCACAGACCATAACACATGTGGCAAATTAAAATTAAACCAACCACTATAAGTTGATCCATATCCGTCAACAACGACGACACAAGCTGCAGGGCATTCAGATGGGATTTGTAAATGTTAATATCAGAATTGGGAGGAATATATGAACAAGTAATATAAAGAGAGCGGCCGCTAAATAATATTTTAACACATATGAACTCAATATCCGGATGATCATGAGATTGAATCTGTTCAGAGGAAATACAGGAATCAACAGCAATGAGAACACCGCCCCCCTTGCGGGAGGTGCGATCGCACCTGTAAAGGTTATACTTCATAGGCAAAACGGAATAATCAGATATATCAGGTTTTAACCAGGTTTCTGTCAGTGCTACTATCTGAGAATCAAAGGATAAGCTGTTTACATATAGTTTAGAAAGTTTAGTGTTAAGGCCTCGAACATTTTGATAGGCCAAGCTAACTACTTTTGTTAGTTTTTTGCCGCCGAAGTTGAGGCAACAGGGTGGCTAACAGTTGGTGCACTACTGAACCTACTATCGTTATTATTAATTTTATGCCTATTCACATACTCCTTTACAATGAGCTGCGGTGGCCAAAACTTTCCAGAACAAATTTGAAAGAAGATATGGTTCTGGCTTGTTTAAACTTGAACTTTTCAACAGTTATAAATGGAGAGTCTATTTTACTTTTAATGTAGGCACTAACATCATCCAACGAAGTGTCGGATGCTAGCCTAGACACGAAAATAAATTTTTTCAAAGGCACAACAAGAGGCTTGTGAGCCCCCGGTGTACCTTCAGTAGGCTTAATAGGCACACAAGCTGTTGGAAGAGAAAGATTGGGTGTTAAAATTGGGGAAAGGTTATGGTTTGGATTTCTTGCCGGCGAATTAAAATGCATTAATGGGCTAGCAATTGAACCCGTTGGGGGATTACCGATAGGTACCAAAAGGGGAGTGGTGACCAAGACCGGAGGAACAGTGAGCGGATTAGGCCCCGAAGTCTTTTTACGCTTCGGCGAATTGCTCAACAACTTGCCTTTTTTGAAGCTCGACTGCAACTCGTTAAAGGAAGTATGTAGGTTATTAAATGCAGTATGCATTGTCTTAAAACCTACATATTTCTGTCTCATAAATTGAGTCGACTCCTTTTCGACCTCATTACAGGACTGACAAAACCATTTAAGGCCTATATCTGCAATTAAGCAGTCCCGTATTTTGGCCGTAAAGCCAACACACTTCATGCGTATCACATTGTCACACAATCGGCACAGAATAAAGTCTTGGTTGGATGATCCAATTGATTTTAAGTTGAATAAATAAAAATAATAATAAAAAGAAAAAAGGTAATATGCTTTATCAAAAAGATGTAGGGTTCACGAAAGTAAGTGTGAAGGCGTTGATGCAATGAGCACGATCAAACGGTAAAAACCAAGAGAGCGAGAGAGCTTGAGTGCGTTGTCAGATACAACTACAAGTACTTCGGATAAGAGCGGACGTTAGCGTGAGAGGACTGATGCTGGAGTGCAAGAGCAAGAAAATAAGACAAGCTGTTTGTTGTTATTGGATGAAAGAAAACACAGAACAAGCACAGAATAAGCAAATGCAAATATACGTATGTATATACATATGTTTTTTTAAAGCAAATGCAGCGTTGGTTCTGCTGCGACTTCAAATGTAATTTAAGTCCGCAACTATTATTAAGCACACGTAAATATATACAACGTATATTTGCGATCACTGCTAGAATCGTTTACCAAATAAAACCAAGTAACACTAAGTGCACAAACACAAGAAAACAATAACTTATTGAGAGCGCTCAAAAACACAACCGACACCAACGAAAGACGAAAGCTAATGAGTAATCTATAAACATGAAAACGATTTTCCGACAATAGAATACGGCGAACTGCTCTTGACAACGGCATTTTAACGACTACTCGCTCAAGAGTAGCCGCTCTGTGCTTGGCCACACGCCGCTTAGAGTTGCCGCTCAGCTGCTCATCGCTTAGCCGCTCAGACGCTCAGCCGCTTACTGCGTGGCCGAGGCCTTACCCGAACGACGTGCACTTTGCGACTGTCGATTGCAGTGTTGCCATTTTCGCTTTTTTCCCGTCAGATCTGGCTTTTTTCAAAACGTGATTGTGGGAAAATTTTATTATTATAATAGCGGATACTTGCATCTCTGCAATACTCCATTTTCCAGAAAATCTTTTTGTTATGCCGTTCTGTCAAAAGCTCCACTCCTTAAACGACAGACTGCATATGCACATTTTTCAGATATTAAGCTGTCCATTATTGTAGCTCTGCCTGGACGTTTCCAAAGCGACACGGTTGTTCTGCAGAAATTACAAAAACCCTTCCTTTTCTCTACTGGATAAGTATAAATTTTCCTTGCAAATCATAAACAAGAGAGCTTTATCAACCTTTGCTGCAAGAAAATGACCTGTTGCATAAAAGTAAAACATTTGTATAACGTGACAAATTTATACCGTTCTTGGTTGCCGCTGACTCTGTATTTATTAAAATTCATGTCCTTTTTTCTGGTGATGAAACGTCAATGGTGCCATGATTAAAGACTTGTGTGCAGTTTAATTTCAACTGCACGCCGAGCGATGTGTATATGCACACAGCTCGCAAATAACAGTTGAGCGTTTTTTTCAGAAGCGAAAATGCTCAAAAAATTCACTATCACTCTGAGCAAGAGTCTATTTTTCTATTTTGTATCGGTTTTCGCTTGAGTGTTGCTGGTGAGTTTTTTGAGTGATCTCTTTTACAGATTCTCTTTTCGGAAGCAGTAAAATTGTCGTTCGCGAGTAGAGACTTAGTAAGTGAGTAAATGACAGAATAAGTTACTGCAAAAACTCTCGCAAGCACTCTTTACATTAAAATTCCTTGTTGACAGAAAAGTGAATTTTTTATGATGAATATTTATTTAATTTGTACTTATTATTAAGCTTAATTACTAGCAATGAATTTAAATGTTCTGCGCTTAATGAACTTCGACGTCATTTAATACTAAGTGCAGGGCTGAGAATGCACGTTCAACGGAAACCTGGGTTGCCGGTGTAGCTAGTACTACTTGTGCGAGCGCAGTAATATGGGCACTTCCAGGATGCCGAACGCGACATTCGTACGTCTTAAAATGAATAAAAAATTGGTAATAATTGACATATTCAAAAATATTTTTTGACGTGCTTATTGCATTTTTTCAACACTTTTTTTAGCAAAAAAACCAGGCTTTTAAGTCTTGTGGTTTACGAATTATTTATAAAAAACAATGCATCGCGAACGTGACGAAAAGCAGAAGTCGCGTTTGAGTTCATCCTGACAAATGCGAAAGTCTGCGAAGTGTGGCGAGAAATTTGGATAAAACTTTTTTTAAACTATAAAAAAAATAATGTAACATTTTGGAAAAAATTTTGGTATTTTACTATAATATTATTTATTTTACAAGCATTTTTAGAAATTTGTTACGTGACATCGCGAACGTGACAAGATTTCCACTCAGTTTTTGATAGGAATTTTTCATTAAATTTTATTTGCAAAATTAAAAAATATAATTTCAATACTTAGAAATATGACAATGATAATAATAATGAGGAATATATGTTTAATATTTGGCAATATTATTATTTTTTTTTTGAGTATGCTGTTTGAGCTACTTGTTTTTTTTTTTTTGTAAATGCTCATTGCAAGAAACATGGTGAATTTTTCTTATCCCTGGAACTGTTGGCAACTGTTCCCATTTCTCTTTTAAGATTGATGAAATCGCAATTTCACCTTCCTCAACATACATAATGCGAATTCCAAAAACATTGTTTTTCGCGCATTCGTAGAATTCAAATGCATTATGAAGCAAGACATTTTTGGTTTTCGTGATTTGCCAAATTTTTCTTTTTAATACAGCTCCAACCCCATCGACTGCACCCTTGCCACGCGACGATACAAAATTGTTCCACTCAACTGCTTTGCATTCAAATTCAACTAAAAAATCTGTTAAGCTGTAAAATATAAACTTATTTTTGAATTGCCAACTACTTCCGTCTGAGAACAAAAAAATTTTTTTATAATGTCCATGATATTTTTTTAGTTTGTTAACAATTTTTGTTAAAAATAAGAAAACATCAGCCTTTTTATGATTCAAGCTATCACTAATTACAGCCAGAGATTCTGTTTTGATTGATACTTGCTGGTAATTAAAGTGCGCACTTTGAATTTCATTTTGGAAGACTAATCTATAATTTTCGGCGAAGTCTATCTGTAACACGAGTTCTCCTGGCTTTACATTTTTCTTCACCTCGTAAAAATAATTTTGTTGAGCTCGTTTAACAAAGAAGTGACTTTTAAACTGTGGCAATCGCAAGTTAATTTCATGGATCAGCTCTGACAATGGAGAAATAGTATTTACCAAGGAGATTCTTTTGTCTACTCTACTCCAAAGTTGCCATTTAACATTTTCGTTCAAAAGCTTAAAGTAGGATAGTGGCACCAATTCAAAGCACAAGTCATCAGAACATTTCTTGCAATTATTTGTCATGCAAGTTTCATTTTCAATATTGCAACAAACTGATTGGAGAAAGTCGGAATTATTTTAGCACAAGCCTCTATTAAAAAACAAACATTAGCATGATACATGCATACGCACATGTTGTGTGGCACTTTGCTTGACAACTTCACGTGGCTCGGCCGACATTGGTAAAAAGTAGTTTTGCTAATACCATTGCCACCTCTTTCTATGTTAAAGATTTCGAAAGCTTCTGATACGGTCATAATCATGAAACGCTTTGAAATTATCTCACCGTTACAAATAAAAGTGTCTTTTCTGCCTGCAGACTGCACGCTTATGTTTTCACGTGAATAAAACTCTTTTACTTGCACAAAATTAGCTTCAGTTGTAGATTCCTCAACCTGGTTTTCTGTCGGAACGTATTTCTTATAGAGCGCTTTTAAGACCTGAATTTTTATACTCGATACCGAAGGTAAAGAGTATATTGGGTTTGTGCAATGTCCGTCATGGTGTCTGTCCGTCTGTCCGTCTGTATGTTCGCAACTTTTTTCCACACCCTTCAAGTTAGAGACTTCAAACTTTGCAAACCCCTTTATCTGTGGCATAGTAAATTAAAGTGTCAAGATTGGAGTTCTACGATAACTAGGGGGCTGGCAAATCGATAAACTCGATAACGCAAAATCGATAGATCCAGCTATTTCGCAAGCCCTTACAGCTAGAACTACCAAATTTGGGGAGAAAATAGCTACTAACAATCCCCAAAAAACTGCATCAAACATTTTGGAGCCACGCCCACCCATTCCGCCCCCAGCCCCCCCGCAGTTTAACACTAAAAATGCCTATATCTTCTACAGTTTTTGAGCTAGACCCACCAAATTTGGTGCCAAGATAGGTGTTGACGATCTCCAACCAAATTCATAAAAACTTTGGATGCCACGCCCATCTATACTGCCCTATCCGCCCTCAACCACCCCAACGCTTCGCTAAAAACGGTAGTGCGTGTATCTTCCATAGTGTTTGAGCTAGAGTCACAAAATTTGGTAGGTAGATAACTGGTAACGATCCCCCAAAAACTGCATCAAAGTTTTGGAGCCCCACCCACCCATTCCGCCCCCAGCACCCCCGCAGTTTAAAAACAGAAATGCTTATATCTTTTACAGTTTTTGAGTTAGAGCCACCAAATTTTGTGCCAAAATAGGTAATTATAACCCCCAAAAAAATTCATAAAAACTTTGGATACCACGCCAATCCATACTGCCCAAGCTGCCCCAAACCGCCCCAATGCTTCACTAAAAACGGGAATGCGTGTATTTTCCAAAGCGTTAAGGCTAGAGTCACCAAATTTGGTAGGAAAATAGCTATTAATGATCGTCAAAAAACTGCAAAACTGTTTTGGAGCCACGCCCCCCCGTTCCCCAGCCCCCTGCATTTTGAAATCAAAAACGCCTATATTTTCCACATTTTTTTGAGCAAGAGAAGCCAAATTTGATGCCAAGATTGGTGATGATGAAACCCAAAAATTTTGGATGGCGGCCCCACCCATACCGCCCCCAGCCCCCCCTTCACCATATTCTACTAACTTTGAGCTAGAGTCACCAAATTTGGTATGAAGATAGCAATTAACATCATAAATAGATCTACAGCAAAACTTTGGACGCCACGCCCCCCATACCAGCCCCCAGCCCCCCTTCCACCATATTCTACTAACTTTGAGCTAGAGTCACCAAATTTGGTATGAGGATAGCAATTAACATCTTAAATAGATCTGCAGCTAAACTTTGGACGCCACGCCCCCCATACCAGCCCCCAGACCCCAGCCCCCCTTCCACCATATTCTACTAAGTTTGAGATAAAGTCTCCAAATTCGGTTTGAGGATAGCTATTGACATGATACATAGATCTGTAGCAAAAATTTTGATGCCACGCCCCCATACCGCCTCAGCCCCTACCTTTAACAAACTTTGAGCTAGAGTCACCAAATTTGGAAGGAAGATAGCTTTTTGGCATCCCCATCTGCACCAGACAATCGTTGAGGCAGCGTACACCCCTGCCGTATCCACACACCATTGCAATCAGCTCTCTTTTAATCTGTTTTACTACTGGTATCGAGTATACCGCAGTCGGGTGCGGTCGACTGCAACGTTTCTACTTGTTTTATCCAGTGCCTGAGGTAAGCACGTTTCTTACTTTTTTAAAGCTTTCCCAAACGTCTGCTTAAAGCTATAAGGTTTAACAACGACTTCTTGTTGATTTGCTTTGTTCTCAAGATTTTTTCTGTAACTTTGCTGTCTTCGACGATCTTTTTCCCGCTTACTTTCCAGAAGCCTCTTGTTTTTGTTTGCCAATTCCTTCAATTTTGCGCGCCGTATTCTCATTCTCATTGCTGCATTTTTTAGGTACTTATCGCGCTTGACGGGATCTGAGTTAAGTTTTGCTAGATATCGTCGTGATGCTTCTTTATTATTATTTTTACTCATCTGCATAAAAAGTAAGCATATATGGAAAACAATATTTTTTGTTCTAATATTTCGAACTTACGATGGCGAACGCGACAAACTTTAGATTAAAATTAAAACTTTTTTAGATGTGATAACACACAACTTTTTTTTTTTTGTTAAATTAAGCTCAATTAACTTTCTTTAAATACAAATATTCATATAATTCCATCGACTGGATGAGCAGTAATAAAGAAAAATGCACTTTTGGGCTCGCGAACGTGACACAGGAATAGCATGGGAAAGAAACTCGAAAATTTACCGTTCCTCGATGATTGCCTTATCTCATTTTCTACTTTATATTAGTTTGATGTTCGTACTAAAACCTACAAAAAAGACTGCAACCATAAAGTGAAAATATAAAAAATTACAACGAAAAGCAAACCAGCAATAAAAGTAGCCAAAAATGAAAAAAACATAAATTTGACTTTCAGTGCAAATATTTTACAACAAAAAAAATAAATACGCTAAAAACTCATCATATTCTTTCAATTCAAATATTTCTTTATCAATATAAAAGAACAAAACATTTGTTTGTCAACTTTTAATTTTTGTGTCGTGGTGGACCTTTTTCTGGAAATGCCCATATGCACAAAAACAAGAAGTAACAAGTAGAAACGTTGCATTCGGACGCAACCGACTGCGGTATACTCGAAACCAGTAATAAAGCAAATAAAAAGAGACCTGATTGCAATGGGGTGGGGATACGGCAGGGATTTACGCTGCCACAAAGATTGTCTGATGCAGATGGGGATGCAAAAAGCTATCTTCTTTCCAATTTTGGTCTCTCTTTGTGAATGGTAGGGAAAGGGGGGCTGAGGGCGGTATGAGGGCGCGGAATCCAGAGTTTTTATGCAGATCTGTGTATGATGTCAATATGGTGAAGGGTGGCTGGTGGCGGTATGGCGGGACGTGGCAACCAAAATTTTGCTGAGGATTTTTGTATGATGTCAATTGCTATCCTCAAACCAATTTTGGTGACTGTAGCTCAAAGTTAGTAGAATATGGATAAGGTGTGGCTGGGGGCGGTATGAGTGGCGGTCGGCATCCAAATTTTTTAACGTAGAATACGTTATTCGGCAGGTTAGGGGTGCAATGCGAAGTAAAAATTTTTGCGACCACTTTCGCCGCGTTCATTTCGATTTTTTTATACTTTAAACACTCCCAAATGGAATCTCATTTATATAGGAGTTAACTGAATTTGTTAGCTTTCGAACAGTATATAAAGTATAATACTGCTACATATAAAGTTTTTGAATCCATAAGTAAATGAAATTTTAAGCGCAATACATTTTTCGGCAATTTTCATATGCGTGTTTTATGTGCTCATGTATTAGCAATAAGTAAGAGCGGGCGCGATAGTGATAGCTATAGCGGATAGACTGTGCATATCAGGGATGCCAACCCTCCGACTTTTTACGTAGACCTCCGTATTTTAAAGGAGATCTACGTGTCTACGTGTAAAGAGACTAAAACTACGTACTTTTTAAAAAAATGGCAAAATACCCTAAAAACTAACATTTATGGTTAATATCAATATAATATGAATTATATAAATAAAATGATAATGTTTATTGGGTTAGCAGCACTAAATTCCGTTTTCGATAGGCTGGCAGCGCTAAATTGCAAATAGATTGGCAGCGCTTACTTTGTAATTTGTGATTGAAAGTGGAGAAAAAAAGAATAAATTTAAAAGTAAATAAAAATGGACATCGAAAACTTATCAAGTGACAGCGCAGAAGATGTTGCAAACGCAACTCCAACCAAAAAAAGGAAATTACACTACGATGTTAAGTACTCAGCAGCTTGGGAAAAAAAGTATTCCTCCTGGCTGACGAAAAGCAGTAAGGGTAATTGTTATTTTTATTGCAAACTTTGCAAAGCGGACCTCAAATGCTCTTCAGGCAAGAGGGACTTAGAAAAACATGAAGGTTCTGTTAAGCACACGAAAAATTTGAGAAGTATTTATGGTATTGCGTTTTTTAATTGTCAAGTTTGTGTCGTGTGTCGATGTGCTTTCTGTGCTATCTTTTTATACGTTCGTAGTTCGATTTCCATGAACAAATTGTATTGTGAAAAAAAGTACTAAGCTAAGAACAGTGTTTTATGTTGTTTTTTATGTTATTTTAATCAGTCTTGTTGTTAATATTTTACTCTTAGGCGTCGATCAACCAACTATACTGTCAATGTTGCCTGAGGCGACTATTTTCCGAAATAAATTTAAGTAAAACTAATAATAGAAATAAGTTAGAAACGGACACTTTAAAAGGTTTACTTCACACAAAAAGTGGGTTAAAAGAAAACTTCGAGCCTTCTGACAACCACCTAAAATGCTTTAATAAAAACATGTACAAATTTTTGTAAATCATTAATGATATATAATACTAAATTTTTTTAAAAATTCATGGATATCGGCCAACTATATAATTTTTACTAGAGATTTGCATAAACAAGAAGTTAGTTTTGGGACATGTAAAAATAAATATATGACAGTTTTTTTTTTGCAAAGCGCCCCATAGTGCAGCCGCATTAAACAACGGTAAAAGCTTGTGTGTGTTCGAAAAAGAAGCAACCGCGTTTCATTTCTCATGTCGTCTCAACATTTGACTTATACTAATTAATGCAAACCAACTTAGAAGGGTTGTATAAACTCAATATGAACTTTGTGCAATTAAATAGCAAAACGTGATTACTTCAATATTATGTCTGTGTAATATGTTTGTTCATATTTTGGCAATAAGGTAAGGCGTTCAGAATCAATTAAACACGTTGTAGATAATTTAATAAACTAGCACTTAAATCGAAGTAATTAAAATATATTATCTATATATTAAATTATATATTTGATTTTTTTTATTGACGATTATTAAATATTTGTACAAGGGGTATTTTTAATTTGTGCATTTTTTGGGTCTCAGCCACGACAATCCAGCACGTGTTGTTGTTGGTTTATGCCTGTTTTTAACTATTTATGTATGTATTTGATTCGGGAGGAAAAATGAGTGTGTGTGTGTATATTCACGAAAAATAAACCAGTGCAAAAAAGTCGCTACCAATATACTAAATAGAATGAAAATATAATAAAATGCCTCCTTAAAAGCGCCTATATTTAACAAAATATTTTGAAAGTAAATATAAATAAGTGTGATTAGAAAATACATTTATATTATTAATATTCGTATGAAATTTATCAGGAGAGAAAACAAACCCTTCTAGGAACTTATGGAAACTACATTCAATCACTAAGCAGAAAATAATATAGAGCATTCACTCAGTACGGCGAAGTTTATCATTCACTACCAGTGAGATCAGATCCAGGCAGAAAAAAGAGCGAAATGAGCGGTCTCTCGCCGCAAATTTTTGCCGACAAAGTCTGCAGCGCAAAAACTGCAAGTCATTCATTTGCCTGCTTTGCTTGCGAACGTTGGGCAACGGCAGACTCGAGCCGCTGGATCCAATCGTTGTGCATATGTATGCGTTCATATGTGAGCGAGCTCGCAGCCAGTGTGAGCTGTTTGTAGATAGAGAGGTCGCGCGGGGGGTAGGCAACCAACCAACCAACCAACGGACATATTGCATTAGTATGTGAATACATGTGAGTTCGGTTTGGTCGGGCTACCTGCTTTGCGCTTTGCTTAGATTTTTTATATTTTTGTCTATGCCTTGCATTTGCATGTGTGTGTTCATGTATGTATATCCAGCTCATTTGTATGAGTGGTTATTGCTATGGCATTAACTGACCTGCCGCACTTTTAGGATTTTGGCAATTTATAAACTGGTTGAGGAACATAAAGAAGTGCAATGTTAACAATATGTGTATATTTATTATTAATTGCTATATTTGTTTCTATTTATTACAGGTTTCTTGTAACTATTGAAATAACTTAGAACTAATAAAACATATACAAACATAATTACATTTAATCCGCAAATATATTAAAAATACAATGACACATTATAACCGATGTGATGATTGCATATAAATGTTATAAATTTATAATCGAATCATATCAAAGCAATCCATGCAAGATAAAGTATTTCTCACAAGCAGCAACAACAATGTCTCGCCACCCAAAATTCTATCAACGCATATTTCTTTGCCCACAAACAGCAAGTTTATACATATGTGTGTACGCCTGTGTATACGCCGCGCATTGCTGCCGAAATGCAGCAAAAAGTACAACAACCAAAAGTACTTTTTACTAGTTTTTGTTGCTTTTCGGCAACCTTGTACTCGACGTCTGTATTCTTGTTATTTTCACAAAATTGTAAATCGGCAGTTCTTGAGTTTTGCTTCAATATGCTTATTAAAGTCAAAGTTGGAAGGGTAGTATAAACTTAATATTAACCTTGTGCAAAATTTGAAATTCGTTAATATTATTTTAATTCTACATGTTTATTCTAGAATTGTTTATTGTTTATATTCAAGCATAAACAATATATATATTTAAATCATATATTCGATTTTTCGTTGACAATTATTGAAAATTGGTTCAAGGGGTATTTTTTATTTGTGCAGCTTGTGCGTCTCAGCAACGACAAGCCAGCGCGTTGTTGGTTTGTTCAGTTTCCCTTTGCGTTCAGCGGCCCGTCGATTAAAGGAGAGGCGGCGGGTCAGCGGACAGCAAAAACGGTAAAAAGTTGTTGGTACATATTGTATGCAAGTGCGATTGATACATATATTTCTTGCTGGGCCTGCCTGCCGAGGTTTTTGCTATTTTTGATATTTTCCCTTTTACATATGTACCAATGCACTACTGAATACACTTTCGTAATTTGTTCGCAACTTTGCGTAACTGTATGGCTAGGGTTGTTGGAAAGTGTCATAGGGTAAATATTGGGAAGAGTATGAATGAGCAGCAATAGCAAAACTGAAATTTGACTGCCTTGGAAGACAAAATCTTATGTTTTTTATTGCGACAAGCGCTCATAAGATTGTGTGTGTGTCCCTATGTGTATACATGTGCACATACATATAATTGTATGCGTAGCATTTGCATTGTTATTCATTGACCTGCTCCGATCGTTGTGGATGAGAACAACAATAAATAATAGCTTGCCTGCCTGACGTATTCTGTGATATTTTGATAGGTGTCTCCCCCACATAGCACTTGCACTAGCAACTGATATGCACCTAGCCAACCAAGTATCTTGAACTAAAAACTAGGCTTCGGCAAACACTTGTCCACAAAACTATTTTTCTTCCCCCATAAATGAGCTTGAGTAAGAAAACAAGATTTTGTCTTTGTTCTCATCCACAACGATCGGAGCAGGTCAATGAATAACAATGCAAATGCTACGCATACAATTATATGTATGTGCACATGTATACACATAGGGACACACACACAATCTTATGAGCGCTTGTCGCAATAAAAAACATAAGATTTTGTCTTCCAAGGCAGTCAAATTTCAGTTTTGCTATTGCTGCTCATTCATACTCTTCCCAATATTTACCCTATGACACTTTCCAACAACCCTAGCCATACAGTTACGCAAAGTTGCGAACAAATTACGAAAGTGTATTCAGTAGTGCATTGGTACATATGTAAAAGGGAAAATATCAAAAATAGCAAAAACCTCGGCAGGCAGGCCCAGCAAGAAATATATGTATCAATCGCACTTGCATACAATATGTACCAACAACTTTTTACCGTTTTTGCTGTCCGCTGACCCGCCGCCTCTCCTTTAATCGACGGGCCGCTGAACGCAAAGGGAAACTGAACAAACCAACAACGCGCTGGCTTGTCGTTGCTGAGACGCACAAGCTGCACAAATAAAAAATACCCCTTGAACCAATTTTCAATAATTGTCAACGAAAAATCGAATATATGATTTAAATATATATATTGTTTATGCTTGAATATAAACAATAAACAATTCTAGAATAAACATGTAGAATTAAAATAATATTAACGAATTTCAAATTTTGCACAAGGTTAATATTAAGTTTATACTACCCTTCCAACTTTGACTTTAATAAGCATATTGAAGCAAAACTCAAGAACTGCCGATTTACAATTTTGTGAAAATAACAAGAATACAGACGTCGAGTACAAGGTTGCCGAAAAGCAACAAAAACTAGTAAAAAGTACTTTTGGTTGTTGTACTTTTTGCTGCATTTCGGCAGCAATGCGCGGCGTATACACAGGCGTACACACATATGTATAAACTTGCTGTTTGTGGGCAAAGAAATATGCGTTGATAGAATTTTGGGTGGCGAGACATTGTTGTTGCTGCTTGTGAGAAATACTTTATCTTGCATGGATTGCTTTGATATGATTCGATTATAAATTTATAACATTTATATGCAATCATCACATCGGTTATAATGTGTCATTGTATTTTTAATATATTTGCGGATTAAATGTAATTATGTTTGTATATGTTTTATTAGTTCTAAGTTATTTCAATAGTTACAAGAAACCTGTAATAAATAGAAACAAATATAGCAATTAATAATAAATATACACATATTGTTAACATTGCACTTCTTTATGTTCCTCAACCAGTTTATAAATTGCCAAAATCCTAAAAGTGCGGCAGGTCAGTTAATGCCATAGCAATAACCACTCATACAAATGAGCTGGATATACATACATGAACACACACATGCAAATGCAAGGCATAGACAAAAATATAAAAAATCTAAGCAAAGCGCAAAGCAGGTAGCCCGACCAAACCGAACTCACATGTATTCACATACTAATGCAATATGTCCGTTGGTTGGTTGGTTGGTTGCCTACCCCCCGCGCGACCTCTCTATCTACAAACAGCTCACACTGGCTGCGAGCTCGCTCACATATGAACGCATACATATGCACAACGATTGGATCCAGCGGCTCGAGTCTGCCGTTGCCCAACGTTCGCAAGCAAAGCAGGCAAATGAATGACTTGCAGTTTTTGCGCTGCAGACTTTGTCGGCAAAAATTTGCGGCGAGAGACCGCTCATTTCGCTCTTTTTTCTGCCTGGATCCAAGGCATACTTAACTAGGTAGCCGCACTATTGCTATCACCCTCTTTTTATACCCTTATTCGGCAGTCTCGTTGCGAGCATTGTAAGCGACGCACCTCCACGGACAAATTTTTGCCGATCCTTGCCTTATACGGCAGTCTCGATGCGAGCATTGTAAGCGACGCACTTTCGCGGACGATTTTTTCTTGTCGATTGCCTAATTAATCAGTCTCGTTGCGAGCATTGTAAGCGACGCACTTCCGCGGACGAATTTATTTGCATTTTTCTAAGCAATTTTGTTAAAATACATATTTACATTTCTTATATTTTTTGTGTTTCTTATTTAATAAAATTTGTCTCAGTTGCAGGAAAATAACTGCATGCATACAAATGTATGTACATACATATCATACATACTTATACATTTCAGTGTGTTGACGCATTCTTTACTCTCTCGCTCTCGCTCTCTTTCGTACTCATTTTTCGTACTTACGTTTTAGGCAATAAAGAGATGGAGTGCGGCTACCTAGTTAAGTATACCTTGCCTGGATCTGATCTCACTGGTAGTGAATGATAAACTTCGCCGTACTGAGTGAATGCTCTATATTATTTTCTGCTTAGTGATTCAATCTTCAACCTTCATTGATATGGTTTGGAGCATACATTTAAAAATATATTTTACTTAATTTAATTTCATTATTTTGTCATTACTTCTATTTTGTTTGATAAATTTGAAATGTTACGTATTCTACGTAAAATCTTAGCGGCCGTGTTGGAGACACAGCCTGTTGGTCTTTTTTTTCTTCAACAATCCAATCAGTCCAATATTTGCACCAAATTTGGTGGCTTTAGCTCAAAAGCTGTAAAAATGCATGGGGCTCGGTAAGGAGGGGGGGCGTGGCTCCAAAGCTTTGATGCAGTTTTTTTGGGGTCATAAACAAATATCTTTCTTTTAGATTTGGCGACTCTAGCTTAAACACTATGAAAGATTCACGCATTCCCGTTTAAAACGAAGAGTTGGGGCGCCTAGGGCAGTATTAATGGGCGTGGCATCCAAAGTTTTTATGAATTTTTTTGGGGCTATAATCACCAATCTTGGCACCAAACTTGGTGGCTCTAGCTCAAAAACTGTAGAAGATAAAGGCATTTTTAGTGTTAAACTGCGGGGGGTGGGGGCGGAATTGGTGGGCGTGGCTCCAAAATTTTTGATGCTGTTTTTTTGGGGCTTGTTAGTAGCTATCTTCTCCCAAAATTTGGTAGTTCTTGTTGTAAGGGCGTGCGAGATAGCTGGATTTATCGATTTGCTAGCCCCCTAGTTATCGTAGAACTCCAATCTTGAAACTTTAATTTTTTTTGCCAAAGATCAAGACATTTAAAAAGCTTCGAGTCTCTAACTTGAAGGGTGTGGTAAAAAATTGCGACGGACAGTCACCATGACGGACATTGCACAAACCCAATATACTCTTTATATCGAGTATAAAAAAGAGTAATAATAGCCAAGGCGATAACACAAATATTTAATTAAATTTGAATAGAAAATACGTCTTAAAAATGTCACTTAAGTGAAAAGAATATTATCATTAAAAAGTTAAATATAGGATAGGCCAAAGATATACTTAACTAGGTAGCCGCACTCCATCTCTTTATTGCCTAAAACGTAAGTACGAAAAATGAGTACGAAAGAGAGCGAGAGCGAGAGAGTAAAGAATGCGTCAACACACTGAAATGTATAAGTATGTATGATATGTATGTACATACATTTGTATGCATGCAGTTATTTTCCTGCAACTGAGACAAATTTTATTAAATAAGAAACACAAAAAATATAAGAAATGTAAATATGTATTTTAACAAAATTGCTTAGAAAAATGCAAATAAATTCGTCCGCGGAAGTGCGTCGCTTACAATGCTCGCAACGAGACTGATTAATTAGGCAATCGACAAGAAAAAATCGTCCGCGAAAGTGCGTCGCTTACAATGCTCGCATCGAGACTGCCGTATAAGGCAACGATCGGCAAAAATTTGTCCGTGGAGGTGCGTCGCTTACAATGCTCGCAACGAGACTGCCGAATAAGGGTATAAAAAGAGGGTGATAGCAATAGTGCGGCTACCTAGTTAAGTATGCCTTGGGATAGGCTATATTAGATGAATATTAAGTTAATGATCAAAAACGGTGACGAGTGCGCTAAAAAAAATTAGTAATACTTGTAGCGTTAGGAACATGCAAATAAATAAATCGTAAATATAAATATAAAAAACTATTTGAAATAAATTTTTTGTAAAATGGCAATTAAGGAGTTTCAACAAAGTATTGACAAGTGATTCCATTTTTGATAACAAGCAGTTAGCTACGGATCTGATCGACGAGTAGAAACACCATCGAACTTGCTCTATATGACCATTAAAAACATGTGAGTACGTGTTGAAGATAAAATAACTTTTGCATTCAAATACATCGGCTTAAATTTTTCAGTGCCATAGAATGAAGTAAAAATTGAGCACAATTTAAATTTATGCATCGAGAAAAACTTAACATGCTTGCGTTCGATTCAAAATTGAACATATTACTGGACGCAAAAAAAGCGCGACTTATTTGGAATGATTAAGCAGCTGGGAAAACGGACCCTTTTATTTACCATGAGCGCTAATAAATTTGGCTAGCTAAAACTAATGCAGATATTACACAAACTGAAACATAGTCAACAGGTCCAAACACCTGTTAACACATCGCCCGTGCGTTCGAACGCTAATAGATTTTTTGTTAAAGTTATACTTCTTATGTCTCGTCTGAAAACTGGAAGTAACATTTTTCAAGACCGTAAGTAAGTGCGACAAAGGCAAATATAGGAATTGCTAAATTTTAATGAGAATGACTGAAATAGCATGTATCATATAAAAGTGTTGAACATCGTTCAAGTATTATGTATCAGCGCCATCTAGCAGTAATTATTATGTATCAGCGCCATTTAGTAGTAATTAAAATAGTAAAGCCTATTTTGTTTCTAAAGGTCATATATTTTGAATACAAAAAATCAAATACCTTCGATTGGTTGTAAAAAAAAACCAGATGAATAATTATTGAAGTTATTTGGTACATATTTGGTAAATAATTGCTCTTTGCATGAGCTGCTTCTTATTGTTGTTGAATTAATCAGTGCTGGAAAATGCTGATGAAAGTTGAACTCTTCCTATAAAGTAAATATCGATGTATATCGAAGCATTGCGGATAAACAGTAAGCATAGCACTTGTTTAATAAAAAAGGCCTGTACGCAGTAGGCCCGTACAGCGTACGGACTGAAAAACTTCATATAAAAAAAATGGTCTCGTACAGCGTACGGCTCGTAATAACATAACGCAGTACGCAGCACTGTTAGTTACGGGCCGTAAGGCAGTGTTGAACAATGAAAATGTTAAAATGTTATTGCTGCCGTAAATAGCTGTCTGCACCTATTTACGGAAGCGAAAAGTTTAAAAAAATGTCAACACGGAAGAGCCGCTTCGTGAATTTCGAAGAAGAGAGCGAGAAAATTGCGCTTATTAAGGCAATGGAGTGTCGGCCAGTCCTCTGGGATCTAACCAACAAGTCGCACTCAAATAATATTTTAGTAAAAAGCGCATGGGACGAAATTGGCGCCGAATTGGGAAAAGATGGCAAGTATATTGATCATAATAATCAACTTAATAATATAATATTAAAAATATATTCGTATTTTTATTGCAGTACGTGAATGCAAGATGGCATGGGCAGGTCTGCGCGATAGCTATAGGTATAAGATTAAACATAGCGCCAAAAGTGGGAGTGCTGGCGGCAGTGCCCTCAGTGCCCCAAAAATATGTAATTGGGATTTGGCGGCGTACAATTCGAATGTAAACAAGCAACGAAACACAGTTGCTTTCCGATTTATTAAGAGAAAGTATTCGACCAACCGCCACAATATGTGAATTTTTCAACACTTGTCGTTACTGTCAGTAAAGTTTGTGTATTACGGTCCGTACGCTGTACGGGCCTTCTGCGTACAGGCCTAAACGAGAAAATAGAAGATAAAAAAATACATGTCTTAATTTCGATATCGAATCACAGGACTATGTGATCTAACGTTGAATGTCCCATCCCGTCTTGTCTAGACATTTCAATTGTGTTCAATAAGTTAACACTTAGTCTTTTTTCACATCTACAAGATCAAATTCAGGATGTTCATCCATAATTTAAATAATAGCACGTTGTAGAATGCCTATGCCTCTATTTGTTTTATTTATATATTTCACAACATATGCTGCGCATGAATATTCTTCTGTTATATCCATGTTGGATTTTAGAAAGCTAAATATGAAAGAATTAATTAAGAATTCGGGTGTTGCAACTATCGAGGAGTTGCGTGTAACGCGTCAAGCGAGTTCGTACTGTATTTGACAAAAGGCCCATCTTTCGCAGTTGCTGATATCATGCAAAAACTTTTCTTCAGTTGACGGCATCACCTGTTTGCTCGAAACAAAATAGTGGCGAGAGGTATTGTTAGAGCTGGTCTGTAGTGCACCTAGTATCTACAAGGAGTTTATAATTGTATGTGAAACTAGTTGAAGGCTTCATTTATGATATATTTGCACACGGCACACAGTCTCTTTCACTTACTGCATACTCATATACTATGCCACCGCAGCAATCTACGCGACTTGCACCTTGCCGTGGCTGGTTGGCAAAGTTGTTATTGTTGCTGTGCCTTGACTTTCATGTTTTCGCTGCCTTTGTGGTTTTTGCTATAAATGCAGGATAATTGGCGTAAGTAGCAAAAAAGAAATTTGCCATTAACTATTGGAAAAATGTTCGCATTATTGCATCGAGTTGGTTGCTGTTGGAAAAGGTTAGCTGCCACTGTTGCTTCTGCTGCAGCTGCAGTGTAGGTGTCATTGATTACGCGAATGCAATTTAAAATATATTAGCCTCAGCAATAGCAGCAGCATAAACATAACAATAATGCCATAATTAAGCGTTTATTAAAGCACCCAATGTGCTAAAATTAAGAATGTTTTAAGTGTAAACACTCATTACTGTGAATCATATACTACTTATTCGAATGTGGTCAATTATGATAGTAAAGTTGTGGCTCAGAGACATAACAAATGAGCTTGCAAACATCAAAAATTTTATTTGCTCCTACATAAAATTGAGTGAACCTATTTTGTAGGAAATTCTCCAACGATTTATAATCTGCTATCTATAATACAACGAGATTGTCTAGAAGATATAGGCCTTCAAAGTTGTCTGATTTTCAGTGTTACATAAAAATCACAATATAAGATAATTTTGTCTGCTTTGCGACAAAATATCTCAAAAACTAGGAAACAGATCGTCATTATTGATGTGTTAACATCTATATGCACGGGTATCTATTCCTGCCAGTTGAATACACGCAAACAAATGCGCTTACCTCGATCTACGAATAAATTTAGAGTGCTGTCGTGGACCGACTGCAAAATTTCATATACATATTTATTTGAGTATGATTGATTTGGTGTAGCGGCAGAGAATAACTGTAAAATACAAAGTCTTGCTAACGATGTGTCCAAGTTGGAAGGGTAGTATAAACTTAATATGAGCTTTGTGCAATTGAATAGCAAAACTTGAGATTCTTTAATATAGTTTCAATTCTACATGTTTGTTTATATTCTGGCTTTGTTTATTGTTTATATTCTAGCATAAACAATATATATTAAAATATATTAAAATCAAATATTAGAGTTTTCATTGACAATTATTGAATATTGGTTCAAGGGGTATTTTTTCTTTGTGCAGCTTTAGTTATTTTTCCTTTTTCTGTGTCAGCGGCAAACGCGCGCTTACATTTGCATATGTACCAATGTACTACTGAATACACTTTCGTAATTTGTGTACATCTTTACATAACTGCATGCCAGTGATTGTTAGAAAGTGTCATAGGGTAAAAATTGGGAAGAGTATGTATGATCAGCAATAGCAAAACTGATATTTGACTGCCTTGGAAGACAAAATCTTATTTTCTTACTCAAGCGCAATTATGGGGGAAGAAAAATAGTTTTGTGGACAAGTGCTTGCAGAAGCCTAGTTTTTAGCTCAAGATACTTGGTTGGCTAGGTGGATATCAGTTGCTAGTCCAAGTGTTTTGTGGGGTAGGACAGGTATCAAAAGGTCATAGAATACGCAAGGCAGGCAAGCTATCGTTCATATCCAAGAATCTTATTTATTGCAAAAATAAACATGTTTCTGCAAATACTTCTCCTGTATTTATTTCTTGGTATGTTTCTTTGTTTGTGTGTTTTAATCGTAGTTAAATGTTATGAAATAACAGAAGTCAGCAGCAGGTGGTTTGTTGCCGAAAACTCGGAATAAAGTAAATTAGAATAAAAAAATAGACAGAGAAACTGGATAAAGGGAAACTAAATTCAATAAACTATTCTTTTCTTTTTTATGCTAATATATAGCAATCAAACAGAAACAAACGGCTGTTAACACATCGCTCGTGAGTTCTAACACTCATTAGTTTTTTAAAGTCTTTTGACTTTTTGTCATAAATTAAACTATGATTTTGCAATAAAATGATTTATTTCTGCTCATCCATTTTGAATAGGATGTTTAATTGTTAAACGTTGTTGACTAACGTTTTGCAAGACTGTTTTCGAACAGCTGTTCGATATTCGCGTAAATCAACACTGTTCGACATAAGAAAATTAAGTTATTTCTGCAACCTGCAGGATCAAAACTAAGTTATTTTTTGTTAAGTTATTTTATGTTAAGAGTAAACGCTAACATTGAGAGCCATAAGGTAGATTGAGTCAGCTGAATCTTAAGTCTTTTTCAAGTTATGTCGAGAGTAAACAGGCCTTAAGTTATTTTTTTTAAAGTTATGTCATGTTATGAGAGTAAACAGTCCTTTACTTCGTAAAATTTCAGCTGCCGACGGGACTACCCAATGTTATTCCAAAATCAGCCAAAAAACCCGGAAATTTTCTTTAAATCATTTAAGTCAAAGCTTTTTAGACTAGCGGCCGCAAAAAACTGTAAACATAGAGAAACAGCTGAATGAGACAGCTTAGAAACGCAGCTCTGCTGTATATTTTATGCCCATAAGAAGCAACACAAGAAAAAGATATAGTATGTATGTATGTACGTATTTATTTTCAGGTGTAGGATTTCAATAAAATAATAATAATAAAAATGTTTTCTTGTCAGACTGTGAAAGACCAAACAAAAACTTTTTGTCGGCTCCGGTGTGCGGCCAGCCTTAATTTCATGATATTTTTTATACTCGATACCGAAGGTATGTTCGTCCGTATGTTCGCAACTTTTTTCCACACTCTTTGAGTTAGAGACTTCAAACTTTGCAAATCTCTTTATCTATGGCATAGTAAATTAAAGTGTCCAGATTGGAGCTCTACGATAACTAGCGGGCTGGCAAATCGATAAACTCGATAACGCAAAATCGATAAATCCAGCTATTTCGCAAGCCCTTACAGCTAGAACTACCAAATTAAGGGAGAAAAAAGCTACTAAAAATCCCCAAAAACTGCATCAAAAATTTTGGAGCCACGACCACCCAATCCGCCCCCAGGCACCCCGCAGTTTAACACTAAAAATGCCCATATCTTCTACAGTTTTTGAGCTAGACCCATTAAACTGGTGTCAAGATAGGTGTTGACGATCCCCAAACAAATTCATAAAAACTTTGGATGCCACGCCTATCTAAACTGCCCTATCCGTCCTCAACCACCCCAACGTTTCGCTAAAAACAGTAGTGCGTGTATCTTCCATAGTGTTTGAGCTAAAGTCACAAAATTTGGTAGGTAGATAACTGGTAACGACCCCCCAAAAACTGCATAAAGTTTTGGAGCCCCACCTGCCCATTCAGCCCCCAGCACCCCCCCCCCCCCCTCCACCGTTGTTTAAAATAATAAATGCTTATATCTTTTACTTTTTTAGTTAGAGCCACCAAATTTTGTGCCAAGATAGGTGATTATAGCCTCCACAAAAGTGCATAAAAAATTTGGATGCCACGCCAATCCATACTGCCCAAGCTGCCCCAAACCGCCCCAATGCTTCACTAAAAACGGGAATGCGTGTATTTTCCAAAGCGTTAAGGCTAGAGTCACCAAATTTGGTAGGAAAATAGCAATTAACGATCCCCAAAAAACTGCATCAAAGTTTTGGAGCCACGCCCCCCCTCCTCGTTCCCGAGCCCCCTGCATTTTGAAATCAAAAACGCCTTTATTTTCCATATTTTTTGAGCTAGAGCCGCCAAATTTGGTGCCAAGATTGGTGATGAAAATACCCAAAAAATTTGGATGGCGCCCCCCACCCATACCGCCCCCAGCCCCCCTTCCACAATATTCTACTAACTTTGAGCTAGTGTCACCTAGTGTCACATGATTGCACCACGCTACAAAATGCCTTCGAGGTACCATATAACAAAATGGGTTAATGAAAAGTACACGGAGTGAAAAAATATATGGAAAACACGGCTAGATGGAATGAGCTTTAGTTTGACAATGGATGTATGGACCGACCAAATGTCAATACGCAGCTTTTTGGACATTACAGGTCATTTCCTGCTTGATCAGGAAATGGCTTCGTTGACTGTTGGAGCTTTGGAGCTGAGCGATCGACACACAGGATCATATCTAAGTGAAATGCTGGAGGGTTGTTTGCTAGATTGGCGCATTGACAAGCAGCAAGTAACAGCAATTGTCACAGACAATGGTGCAAATATTGTTAGAGCTGTTGACATAGCTTTTGAGCGTAAAAAGCCCCTACCGTGCCTTGCGCATACTCCGTACATGGATGTATTACAAAAATCAAAGCAATAATAGCCTTTTTTTAATAAGAGTTGCGTAGCCAGCGATCAGCTAAGGAAATTAACAGACAAAGCGTTAATTCAAGATGTTCCAACAAGATGGAATAGCACTTTTTATATGATTCAGTCGTTCTCTGAAATCAAACAATACTTAAATGAAGTGCTTTTAAAAATACGCAGTGATCTGACAATGCTCAGTGGCACAGAATCAATAGCATAATAACAACAAAGATAATAAGCGGGGACAAATACTGCACGGCTAGTATGGTGATTCCAATTGGTAGAATTTTGAATGACAAATTGCAAAATCTGATGGAAAACACAACCGAGGCAAAAGACTTTAAGAATTTCCTGCTTATCGAAATTGAAAGGCGTATGGGATCTATAGAGCAGGTATATTCAATTATTATTAATTTTAAATTAATTATGTATATAAATTGTAAATCATCGTTTTAGGTATCGATTCTGGCAATTGCCACAATTCTTGATCCGAAGTTTAAACAATTGCATTTTAAAGAACCTCAAGCATGTGCTTTAGTAATTGACTAAAATCAAATCACTACTTAAGCCACATGAAAGCGAGTTAGAAATTTTACCCGCCACGTCCGCCACTCGATCAAATTCTTTTTGGGACCACCATTACCAGCTGGCGCAGTCCCATAACCCGAATGTGGATGTCGAGGTAGAAATAAGAGCATATCTACGCATGCCATTGGCTGCGTTCGAAAGTAACCCGCTACAAACTTGGGAAGGTATGAAAAATACATACCCAAATTTGTACAAGGTTGCTCTCCAATTTTTGCCGGTTGTTGGATCGTCTGTTCCTTCTGAACGGGTGTTTTCAGCGGCTGCCAATATATTAGGTAAAAAAATAAATAGAATAGACCCAGACCGACTAAGTCGCATATTATTTTTGCAAAGCGTTGAAAAGAAATACTTTTAATTAATATTTTCTTTATAAAGCAGGCTTGCTTAGAAACCATATGCTCTGCTTTCGTACTATTCTTATGCAATATCCTACCGGTAAACGACTGCTGTGAAAGCGTAAACGTTTTTTGGTTTTTTATATAAGTTTTGTTATGTTTTTTATTTTAGTAAATAATTTTTGAGTAAAAAACTTGAAATTTTATAACAAAGCTATGAAAGCAATAGAAAAATAAATAATAATAAAACTTTTGTTAAACAAAAAAATTCAAAAACCGACGCAAAAATGAGAAAAATAGAAATAGTTAAAATAGCTACAGAAAAACCGATCGTGTGAAGGGGCTTATGTCATGCAGTCGCACTATAAAATCAGGTGGGCTGCCAAAAATTGCATTACCAATGTCCTAAATATCCCAATCCTTCTCCGATGCCTAAGGGAACTGACTCCCTTAGAAGAAAGACTAATTTCTTCACGTCTTCCATTCGTTATAATTAAGTCATTAGGGAATGAGCGTCAAAATGCTATTTCCTTCCGAAGATAACACCTTCAAGTTTTGTAAGTCATGCAGTCGCACTATAAAATCAGGTAAGCTGTCAAAAATTCCATTATCAACGATCTAGATTTCCCAATCCTTCTCCAATGACTAAGGGAACTGGCTCCCTCAGAAGAAAGACTAATTTCTGCACGTTTTCCATTCATTATAATTAAGTCATTAAGGCATGAGCGTCAAATTGCAATCAAAGGAGCTATTGTAAATGTTCCCATCGCCTTTGCTTATGTGGTCACATCTCTCCCAAGAGCTTTTCATGAAGCTGAGGTTGTTTAGCTTCACCTCAAACGTACATTAGAATATAACCATGATTTCATGGCTGAAACAATTAGACCTTTTAAAATAATTGATGCCATGCGCTTTTTATTTTCATCTGAGCTTTAAATAATGTCCTCACATTCAACTGCACTTAATAGTATGCCATTCTTTGCAACTAATGAGGACAGGGTTTTGTTCGATCAAATCGCTTTAAATACTGAGAATCAGGAGGCCCAAACAAGACATAGAAGAAGAGCAGCTAAATCCAGGTGGCAAGAAACATTCTTAGTCGAAATTCAAGCAGATCAGGTGAACATGCAAAGAATACAAATGGCCCCCTGCGAAGGCCAACGACCCCTTGATATGATTGAAGATGAGGTTGCAGAAGAATTGAGTTTTCCGACTACATTTGCTGGCAAGAAAAGAATGTGTTTAGAAAGTTTCACTTCAATTGTAAGGTCTAAGCTTAGAAATTACTATAGACAAGGTTGTAGAACCGATAAAATATTTTATAATTATAAAAAGTCGGATAAGATCCACATAAGAAATTATACTTCTATTTGCCTTCGGAAACACACTGCTCCTCGCTGCACAATTGCATCCCATGCACTTAATGCTGATTTAGTTAGTAATTAAATTCATAACGATGAAGGTTACGGGTTTTAAAAGGAATTCGGTTGTCTCCAGCTCATTGGGAAAGTGAGAAAAAAAAGTTAATGACAATGATAAGACAATTTGATTTGCCAACCTTTTTTATCACACTGTCGGCTGCTGAAACTAGGTGGGGTGAACTGCTAGTTCTGTTGAAGCGAAATGTCGATAAGGCACATAACCGAAGATAGTGCAGCTTCTTTGCAATTTGCTGAAAAAGCAAGGCAAATTAGAGCCGATCCGGTGACATGTGCTCGGTATTTCGACTTTCGTTATAGACAGATTTTAAAGCTAATGAAAAAAGAGGGTGCGATTTTTGGATGTCATCCAGTTATTAAATATTATTGGCAAGTTGAATTTCAACAAAGAGCTCTCATAAACAATTAAATTTTCCTTTTAATCGTGAAAGATTGCCAGCATTTGACACTTTTGATGATTTCTTATCTTACGATCAAATAAACCTCACTTACGAGGAATATATAATGGCAATTAGGGTGGTTTAAAAAAACCACAAATATTCCTAAAGCGTTCTTTTAACGCAATTAAAGTTAACGCCTACAATAAACATATGCAAGGTGCTAATATTGACATTCAATTTATATTAGATCCTTATGCATGTTGCAGTTATGTTGTTAATTACATAAATAAATCACAAAGCGGAATATTTTAATTAATGCTCGATGCCGTGGATGAAAATACACAGCGCCACAATTAAGCAAAAGTTGACATAAATTCATTTCTGGCACTGAGATTTCCGCTCAGGAAGCCGTGTACTGTTGTATGGGGTTTTGTATGTCCGAGAGCAGTAATGGTGATGTTTACAACAACACAATACTTCCCGAAAATAGAGTTAAACTGCTTCGGCCCAAGTAACAACGTAAAAATTTAGCTTAAAACTCGACAGACACTTTTACAGTTGGTCTGTTGGATGTTGGATCATTATGTGCAGCGGCCTTATGATCTTAAAAAAAAAACGTTTGTGAGGAGTACTTCTTGGAACACGAGGACCGTATAAACAGCGAACACGACAGCTACGACGTATTTAGAGAAAGACCCGCTATGCTAGAAGACGCGCTTAGAGGGTGAGGGCATGGAAGAGCATTTAAAAATCAAGTGGCTCTTGATGAAGAATTTAGATTTCTGGCTTTCCCAGAGATAAGTTCTCAATTGAATGTCCTAAATTTGAATGCAAATGATGAACACACCTTAGAAGAAACAGATAACGTCCGGCCTATTAAGCTTCCTCTACTCATTTCTCCAGAAAATTTAGCAGATTTCGTAAAATCATTAAATTTGAAGCAAAAAACTGATTTTTCCCATGTTCTTCAAAACGTTAACTTTGGCAAAAGTCATATTGTGTGCTCCAACTGGTAAAGCTGCTTTTGGAATCAATGGTTCCACAATTCATACCATGTTTTCTCTTCTCATTAACTAGTCTGGGTCCGCTTTTAAAGAATTGGGTGCAGATTTGCTAAACAGTTATCAATTAATTCTTATTGATCTTAAAGTTTTAATTATTGATGAGATCTCAATGGTAGGATCAAAAATATTTTCGTTTATAGACTCCCGTCTAAAGCAAATTTTCAATAGCCGCGAATCTCCATTTGGAGGAATTTCAGTGATCGTTTTCGGCGACCTTAGATAACTTCGTCCGATAGGAGATGGATGGATATTTCAATCTACTTCAGACTCGCATAACTGTTGCAGTGCCTTATGTTGTTATTCATCTTTTTGAAACCAACGCCGAAGTTAATAGATTCAACACAACAAAGCTTAACTCAATACGACCACCATATTTCGAATGCTAGAGATTTTGTTAAAACCGCCAAGAGTCGATTTCTTGAGTCTGTTTAGGATTTTAAAACTGTCCAAACCCAGGGATTACCTTTTCTCTTATTTTGAAGACCACAGCAAAGTATATGGTGAAGGGTAATGTAGACACTGCTGATGGGTTGGTAAATGGGGCAACAGAAACTTTAATGGAAAAAGGATTCAGATCAACCTCACCATCAATTTTGTGGATAAAGTTGTTAGAAGAAAGTGTAGGAGTTAATGCTCGAGCTAAGTGCCCACATCGCCAAGAAAATTCTTGGACTCCAGTTCAGAAGACTAGTAAAAGTTTTTAATATCATTCAAACGAGCGAGTAACTATTGACCGCGAACAATTTCCTGTAGTACCTGCAGAAGCTAGTACAATTTATAAGAGTCAACGAGCAACATACAACAAATTGGCTGTCGACACTTGTAGCAAAATGCGCCGAGAATCATTATATGTTGCTTGTAGTAGAACAACCAATGCGTCTGGTTTGTTCATAGTCGGTAAATTTTATCCACCAAAACCTGATGCAGGCTCGGCTGTAAATCAGGAACTTCAAAATTTACGCTCCAAAAAACGACTTAAGACGCATTTCGATATTTTACTTAACTCTTCTGAATTTAATTAAATTTTCCATAATACGGAAAGCCTGCATTGCCATTTTAGTAATATTTCTTCCGATCAACTTATGTTAAAATCTTCTATTCTAGTTTTGTTGAGGCTTCCAAATACTCACGCGCAACATATGAACTTTATGCACACCTAATGCAAGAAATCGACCTAAAAGAGGAATTATTATTATTATTAGCAATGAGTTATACAGTCAAGTTTGTCTTTGTTCGATGGGTCAGAATTTTTCGGGGGCTTTCTTTAAATACAAGTCTCTGGGGTTTTAAATAGTATACAAAAATCCGTTTATCTGTTGCGCAAATTTGAATCAGATTTTGAGAAATTATTTAACAAATTCACTTTTTTAAATAGAAATACATTAATTTTTAGGGGACTTTAGCATATGTCTGCGAGCTCAATCTTGTAGTGGTAGGATTTACAACTTTTTACGATCAATCAATTATAATTCATTTCTTGATTTAAATTTACCAACCAAACAGTCCGATACCCATATTGACTGGGCGTTTTCTTATATTTCCAATGGGAGAGTCAGCGCGCGAACTTTTGAAACAATATATAGCCATCATAGTGGGATTTCTATAAACCTTGAGAAAATTTCGATTGAAGATTAATTGGTTCTGTTTATATTAATGCTTAGTATTTGATTTATTCATATTAATTTATATTATTTTTCTACTATATATATATTCTAAGAATGATTTCACAATATACCAAACTCATTGCGCAGCAGCGTCTTGCAAGCGCAGTGGTCAAACTATGTTCATAATGTGACAGACACGTACAGTGGTCACAATACGTCCATAATGCGACACGGCCTTCCTGACAAAATACACATCCTCGTGTGTTGTCTTAACTCAACCACATAAGTGACAATACTTAAGGATTCAAAAACTCTGGATATTTCAAAGAATTATTTTTAATAAATTTATTACATAATTCAAATCAGTTTCAACTTCATTCTTATCATAACATAATTAAATTAATTTACATACGACCCCCGCCATAAAAAGTCTCTTCTGCTATGGTTCGGTCTTCAGTTTTCCTATTGGGCAACAGACGCAACTTCCATTGTGCTGTCTCTATCTTTACACAACTCATTAAGTAGCTGATTATTTGGTATTGCTTTTAAACAATCATGAGAATACTTATACTTTCGATTACATGTAAAAGATTTTACTGTATATCTGTCTCCATCCAATACTTCAATTATCTCAAATGGCCCTTTAAATTTAGGACCAAGCTTAATTTGATTACGTTCTTAGTTTTTGAGCAAAACGTGATCACCCACTTTGAAATTTACTATTTTAGCTTTATTTTTATCAAACCTATTTTTGTCGTATTTTGCTTGAGTTTCCATATTCTTTTCAGCCTCCTTTATCAAATTTTCTTTTTCTACTTCATCATTGCTATCTACATTTAGCGGCAACAAGCCAAAAGGTCGAGCTTCCTTACCAATCAAAAATTCTAAAGGGCTAAACTTAGTCACACAATTAATCGTGCAATTCATTGCTAGCTTCACTTCAGCCAACGCATCCTGCCATGATCTCTGACTAGTTTCTGACCTGACCGTTTGCTCCACTTGCACCAGTAACAATTAAATGTAATTTATTTTTTGTATATATTTTACCAATTGTTCGTTCTATCAATTAGATTTGAACATTTCTGAACTTAATAAGTGAAAAAAGTATTTTATCTTACTACAGTTAATAAAATGCCCAAAGTTTCAAAGATTCGTAAAAGGCAAGCCATTTCTTTGGAAGTAAAATGAAAAATCTTGGACTGTCTGGCAAGAGGTGAAGGTTCAACATCTGTGGGCAAGGATTTTGGCTTAAACGAAGCTACTATCAGTACCATTAAGAAAAATGAGAATTTGTATGCATATCTGAAATTTAATAGTTTTCAACATTTTTTACACGGTTTTTCGAAGTAAATACAAATCTTTATTTTATCTTACACAGTTTTCAAATCACATTGAACGTATTCCCCATTTTACTATAGGAAACGAATCTTTTTTTACACGGTTTCTTTTTACGCGGATTTCTGAGGAACGTATCTATCGTGTAAAAAGAGAGTTGGGTGTACACAATTGCATAAGTGGAAGCTAAAGCTCCTAAGGCCTTCATTATAGCCCGCTGGAACACAGGTGGTGCTTTCTTCAAACCAAACGGCATTGTCAAGAACTCGTATTGACCCTCTGGCGTTACAAATGCAGTTTGTTCGAATGAGTCCTCATGAACTAGAATTTGGTAAAAGCCGCTTGCCATATCTATTTAGCACCACGAAGTCTAGCAATTTGGT
This sequence comes from Scaptomyza polygonia, assembly GCA_035044585.1. NCBI lineage: Eukaryota > Metazoa > Arthropoda > Insecta > Diptera > Drosophilidae > Scaptomyza > Scaptomyza polygonia. Next base: position 477,422 of record JAWNNU010001247.1, on the reverse strand, counting down.
CTGAGATGAGGGGCAATGGATACTTGTCAGCCACTGTGTTTTCATTTAGCATGCGATAGTCCACACACAGTCGATCGGTGCCATTTTTTGATGTGTTAACATCTATAGGCACGGGTACCCATTTCTGCCATTTGATAATACATGCAAACAATGCAGCGTGCCGCTCTGCAACGTGGGCAAATGCAGCGTGCCGCTCATATACATATTCATCTGAGTATGATTGTATTGGTGTAGCGGCAGAGAATAACTGTAAAATACAAAGTCTTGCTAACGGTGTGTCCAAGTTGGAAGGGTAGAATAAACTTAATATGAGCTTTGTGCAATTGAATAGCAAAACTTGAGATTCTTTAATATAGTTTCAATTCTACATGTTTGTTTATATTCTAGCATTGTTTATTGTTTATATTCTAGCATAAACAATATATATATTAAAATCATATATTATAGTTTTCATTGACAATCATTGAATGTTGGTTCAAGGGGTATTTTTTGGTGCAACTTGTGCGTCTCAGCTACGACAAGCCAGCACGTTATTGTTTGGTTCAGTTTCCCTTTGCGTTCAGCGGCCCGTCGATGAAAGGAGAGGCGGCGGGTCAGCGGACAGCAAGAACGGTAAAATTTTGTTGGTACATATTGTATGTAAGTGCGTTTGAAAGTTTCAACTTATAACATACATATATTTCGTGCTGTGCCTGCTTATCGAGGTTTTTGTTATTTTTGATATTTTTCCTTTTTCTGTGTCAGCGGCAAACGCGCGCTTACATTTGCATATGTGCCAATGCACTACTGAATACACTTTCGTAATTTGTGTACATCTTTACATAACTGCATGCCAGTGATTGTTAGAAAGTGTCATAGGGTAAAAATTGGGAAGAGTATGTATGATCAGCAATAGCAAAACTGATATTTGACTGCCTTGGAAGACAAAATCTTGTTGTTTTATTTTACTCAAGCGCAACTATGCGGGATGAAAAATAGTTTGGTGGACAAGTGCTTGCAGAAGCCTAGTTTTTAGCTCAAGATACTTGGTTGGCTAGGTGGATATCAGTTGCTAGTCCAAGTGTTTTGTGGGGTAGGACAGGTATCAAAAGGTCATAGAATACGCAAGGCAGGCAAACTATCGTTCATATCCAAGAATCTTATTTATTGCAAAAATAAACAGGCTTCTGCAAATACTTCTCCTGTATTTATTTCTTGGTATGTTTCTTTGTTTGTGTGTTTTAATCGTAGTTAAATGTTATGAAATAACAGAAGTCAGCAGCAGGTGGTTTGTTGCCGAAAACTCGGAATAAAGTAAATTAGAATAAAAAAATAGACAGAGAAACTGGATAAAGGGAAACTAAATTCAATAAACTATTCTTTTCTTTTTTATGCTAATATATAGCAATCAAACAGAAACAAACGGCTGTTAACACATCGCTCGTGAGTTCTAACACTCATTAGTTTTTTAAAGTCTTTTGACTTTTTGTCATAAATTAAACTATGATTTTGCAATAAAATGATTTATTTCTGCTCATCCATTTTGAATAGGATGTTTAATTGTTAAACGTTGTTGACTAACGTTTTGCAAGACTGTTTTCGAACAGCTGTTCGATATTCGCGTAAATCAACACTGTTCGACATAAGAAAATTAAGTTATTTCTGCAACCTGCAGGATCAAAACTAAGTTATTTTTTGTTAAGTTATTTTATGTTAAGAGTAAACGCTAACATTGAGAGCCATAAGGTAGATTGAGTCAGCTGAATCTTAAGTCTTTTTCAAGTTATGTCGAGAGTAAACAGGCCTTAAGTTATTTTTTTTAAAGTTATGTCATGTTATGAGAGTAAACAGTCCTTTACTTCGTAAAATTTCAGCTGCCGACGGGACTACCCAATGTTATTCCAAAATCAGCCAAAAAACCCGGAAATTTTCTTTAAATCATTTAAGTCAAAGCTTTTTAGACTAGCGGCCGCAAAAAACTGTAAACATAGAGAAACAGCTGAATGAGACAGCTTAGAAACGCAGCTCTGCTGTATATTTTATGCCCATAAGAAGCAACACAAGAAAAAGATATAGTATGTATGTATGTACGTATTTATTTTCAGGTGTAGGATTTCAATAAAATAATAATAATAAAAATGTTTTCTTGTCAGACTGTGAAAGACCAAACAAAAACTTTTTGTCGGCTCCGGTGTGCGGCCAGCCTTAATTTCATGATATTTTTTATACTCGATACCGAAGGTATGTTCGTCCGTATGTTCGCAACTTTTTTCCACACTCTTTGAGTTAGAGACTTCAAACTTTGCAAATCTCTTTATCTATGGCATAGTAAATTAAAGTGTCCAGATTGGAGCTCTACGATAACTAGCGGGCTGGCAAATCGATAAACTCGATAACGCAAAATCGATAAATCCAGCTATTTCGCAAGCCCTTACAGCTAGAACTACCAAATTAAGGGAGAAAAAAGCTACTAAAAATCCCCAAAAACTGCATCAAAAATTTTGGAGCCACGACCACCCAATCCGCCCCCAGGCACCCCGCAGTTTAACACTAAAAATGCCCATATCTTCTACAGTTTTTGAGCTAGAGCCATCAAATTTAGTGCCAAGATAGGTTCGATTGACGATCCCCAACCAAATTCATAAAAACGTTGGATGCCACGCCCATCTATACTGCCCTATCCGCCTTCAACCACCCCAACGCTTCGTTAAAAACGGTAGTGCGTGTATCTTCCATAGTGTTTGTAAATGTGAGCTACGTGTTTTTTTTTTTTGTGTCCAAAGATTTTTCTGTGATCATGTTAAGTTTTTAATTTATGACTTAATATGTTAATAGGCAGATCAAAAAAAAGCGTTTGGATATTTCAGGGTAATGCTATTTTTTAAATTAAACAAGTAGAAACGTTGCAGTCGACCGCACCCGACTGCGGTATACTCGATACCAGTAGTAAAACAGATTAAAAGAGAGCTGATTGCAATGGTGTGTGGATACGGCAGGGGTGTACGCTGCCTCAACGATTGTCTGGTGCAGATGGGGATGCCAAAAAGCTATCTTCCTTCCAAATTTGGTGACTCTAGCTCAAAGTTTGTTAAAGGTAGGGGCTGAGGCGGTATGGGGGCGTGGCATCAAAATTTTTGCTACAGATCTATGTATCATGTCAATAGCTATCCTCAAACCGAATTTGGAGACTTTATCTCAAACTTAGTAGAATATGGTGGAAGGGGGGCTGGGGTCTGGGGGCTGGTATGGGGGGCGTGGCGTCCAAAGTTTAGCTGCAGATCTATTTAAGATGTTAATTGCTATCCTCATACCAAATTTGGTGACTCTAGCTCAAAGTTAGTAGAATATGGTGGAAGGGGGGCTGGGGGCTGGTATGGGGGGCGTGGCGTCCAAAGTTTTGCTGTAGATCTATTTATGATGTTAATTGCTATCCTCATACCAAATTTGGTGACTCTAGCTCAAAGTTAGTAGAATATGGTGAAGGGGGGGCTGGGGGCGGTATGGGTGGGGCCGCCATCCAAAATTTTTGGGTTTCATCATCACCAATCTTGGCATCAAATTTGGCTTCTCTTGCTCAAAAAAATGTGGAAAATATAGGCGTTTTTGATTTCAAAATGCAGGGGGCTGGGGAACGGGGGGGCGTGGCTCCAAAACAGTTTTGCAGTTTTTTGACGATCATTAATAGCTATTTTCCTACCAAATTTGGTGACTCTAGCCTTAACGCTTTGGAAAATACACGCATTCCCGTTTTTAGTGAAGCATTGGGGCGGTTTGGGGCAGCTTGGGCAGTATGGATTGGCGTGGTATCCAAAGTTTTTATGAATTTTTTTGGGGGTTATAATTACCTATTTTGGCACAAAATTTGGTGGCTCTAACTCAAAAACTGTAAAAGATATAAGCATTTCTGTTTTTAAACTGCGGGGGTGCTGGGGGCGGAATGGGTGGGTGGGGCTCCAAAACTTTGATGCAGTTTTTGGGGGATCGTTACCAGTTATCTACCTACCAAATTTTGTGACTCTAGCTCAAACACTATGGAAGATACACGCACTACCGTTTTTAGCGAAGCGTTGGGGTGGTTGAGGGCGGATAGGGCAGTATAGATGGGCGTGGCATCCAAAGTTTTTATGAATTTGGTTGGAGATCGTCAACACCTATCTTGGCACCAAATTTGGTGGGTCTAGCTCAAAAACTGTAGAAGATATAGGCATTTTTAGTGTTAAACTGCGGGGGGGCTGGGGGCGGAATGGGTGGGCGTGGCTCCAAAATGTTTGATGCAGTTTTTTGGGGATTGTTAGTAGCTATTTTCTCCCCAAATTTGGTAGTTCTAGCCGTAAGGGCTTGCGAAATAGCTGGATCTATTGCAAAGTTTGAAGTCTCTAACTTGAAGGGTGTGGAAAAAAGTTGCGAACATACAGACGGACAGACGGACAGACACCATGACGGACATTGCACAAACCCAATATACTCTTTACCTTCGGTATCGAGTATAAAAATAAAATGTGCTTGGTCTATATAAAACCCATCTAGCTACAATGACTGCACAACCAAAGAGCAATAAGCCAACTGGTTTTAAGGCGCCCACACGCAACTCGGAATATCGCTTGGTTGCATTTCAATTAAAATAACATTATGGAGTATAAATGAAAACAATCATCAGACATTTTAAAAGCAGCTTTTGACTCGGTAACAATGCTTCGGTATTTATATGGTAAAATACATCGCTTACACCGTGCGTTAATAACGTTTCGTAGTGATGCCAGCGTCTGGATAAGCCACAAACAATTTGAAATGTGAGTTGATGGCGGTAAATGAACAAAAGTTAATAGAAATGTGCAGGATATGTGACAATTTGCATTTGTATGCAAACCATATTCAGGGTCTTTCCTTTATGAGCTAGCTAATGCAGCTGCATTGGGCTTCATCAGAGTAGAGGTTGGGTAGGCATGCGAGAAACTCATTTTGTTTTGCCATAAAACGCGCTCGGCGGCTCCTGCAGAAATGCTTAATAGGATGGTGTGGCCTTTGCAAATGCATACACTGTACCAAAAAGCTATAGAGTACAGGTTGGTAGTATCCCATCCTAGCGAAATTTATTTATTTATTTATTTATTTATTTAATGTCGGCTATGAGCAGCTGACAAATCAAAATTAACTATAATTATAATATTAAAATAATATAGTATAAAATAAATAATTATAATATCTGAAATAAAGTTCAAAATTAAGATAAAAAATTTAAAAAGTTAACGTTAAAGCTCTGGGAAATTCCAAATAAATATAACTGGTCCAACATTTGTTGCGTGGATTGGGAAAAACCCAGAAAAACCCAATCAGACCAGTGGAAGATTAGTGATTAGTGGTTACGATTAGATAAGGCAGAAAGGATAGATCGTTTTAGTACTGGAGTCGAGGTCTCCAAAGAGACAAGAGAATAAAGTTTGTTATAGTCAGAACATATTAGAAATATTTCGACATTTAATTGGAAAAACGTTGTGTTGAACGGATTTCCCGTAAAATCAACAGTATTTTTTAAGTTGTACTTTCAATTTGTAATATTAATTATTATTTTGGTAATGATACTGTTAAATTGATATGACACTATTTACTGCGTAAAATTGATAATGACAACAAGATTTTCTACTTATAGAGGGTTCAAACAGCGATTTCCCAACTAACTTACCAGTTCTGTTGTGTGGATTTTTTATTCTCTCGTGGGACTGCCGTTTATTGCTAGATCCAGCTATTTCGCAAGCCCTTACAGCTAGAACTACCAAATTTGGGGAGAAAATAGCTATTTACAATTCACAAAAAACTTCATCAAAAATTTTGGAGCCACGCCCACACATTCCGCCCCCAGCCCCCCCGCAGTTTAACACTAAAAATGCCCATATCTTCTACAGTTTTTGAGCTAGAGCCATCAAATTTAGTGCCAAGATAGGTGTTGACGATCCCCAACTAAATTCATAAAAACGTTGGATGCCACGCCCATCTATACTGCCCTATCCGCCCTCAACCACCCCAACCACCCCAACGCCTCGCTTAAAACGGTAGTGCGTGTATCAGCCCCCCCGGAGTTTTAAAACAGAAATGCTTATATCTTTTACAGTTTTTGAGTTAGAGCCACCAAATTTTGTGCCAAAATAGGTGATTATAGCCCCAGAAAAAAATGCAACAAAGCTTTGGATGCCACGCCAATCCATACTGCCCAAGCTGCCCCAAACCGCCCCAATGCTTCACTAAAAGGCTAGAGTCACCAAATTCGTTAAGAAGATAGCTATTAACGATCCCCAAAAAACTGGATCAAAGTTTTGGAGCCACGGCCCACCGTTAATTTCGCCTAAATTTTCCACATTTTTTGAGGTAGAGCCGCCAAATTTGGTGCCAAGATAGGTGATGAAGAAACCCAAAAAATTTGGATGGCACAACCACCCATACCGCCCCCAGCCCCCCTTCCACCATATTCTACTAACTTTGACCTAGAGTCACCAAATTTGGTATGAGGATAGCAATTATCATCATAAATAGATCTGCAACAAATTTTGGACGCCACGCCCCCCCATACCAGCACCCAGCCCCCCTTCCCCCAAATTTAACTATTTTTGAGCTAGAGTCACCAAATTTGGTATGAGGATAGCAATTGACATCATACACAGATCTTCAGATAAAATTTTGATGCCACGCCCCCCCCCCCCCCCTTCATACCTCCCCCAGCCTTCCATCCTCCATATTCTTCTAACTTTGAGCTAGAGTCACCAAATTTGGAGGGAAGATAGCTTTTGGCATCCCCATCTGCACCAGACAATCTTTGAGGCAGCGTACACCCCTGCCGTATCCACACACCATTGCAATCAGCTCTCTTTTAATCTGTTTTACTACTGGTATCAAGTATACCGCAGTCGGGTGCGTCCGACTGCAACGTTTCTACTTGTTTTTTTCTTAACATTTTCAAGGACTACGAAGTCATGTTCAGCATCTTAATGACAACATAGGCACAAAATGTCATTTCCTTCTTTTTTATCAAAAAATAAAATCACTTATACCGCAAGTTGACATGCCTAACATTAAGTGCATCATTAATTTTTAAAGTGAAAAGAACAGGTAGTGTTGCTTTTCTACTATTACTTCGGTAACAGCTTTTATTGACATATGTAATTTCACAAGGAGTAAGCAATATAAAAAGTTCTTCATCGTCTTCTCAAATTGGAGACATTTGCTTTGCACATTCATCAACTTCACTGGGACAAGAATTCGTTGTCATTACCATTTACAGTATACCTAATACAAACATTAATACAGTAATTGTCTCCATTGATGCTGGAGCTCAGTTACTAAACAAAAACTATAATTTTGTACCCCTTCTTTTAAGTGGAGATTTCAATATAAATTTTGCTTTTCCATCTGCAAACCCGTTATCAATATTTATCAGATAGATTAAAATTAAAAATTGATAATTAAAGTAATGAAGCCACAACTAAAATATTCATATCTTACTTGAGCTATCATAATCCAATCATTTTTGTTTTATATGAATAATATATGTATGCTTCTATTTTCATTGATTTCGAAATAAATCTGTAACCCAAATTAATATTCTTTATTTATTCTATGTAGTCTCTAATATTTTGGTAGCGCAATAAACGAGTATCTAAGGCAGATGTCATATAAATCTTATAGCAAGTTTGTACGGTGTAGGTGCGGTTTTAATTTGCTTGCATTTTCCGCTGCATTAAAATGGCACAATGACGTTTCATCGAAGTGCGCGAGAGTGTAAAGGGCAAAGCGATGAACAAGGTATTCCTTTTACGCATTATTATTCAACTAACAAGTAACTAGAAAAGTTTTAATAATATGATAACTTTCGCTTTAAATTGTTTGCAGCGAGGAGAACAAAGTCTCACAAAATGTCGACGACAACCGCGAGCAGACTGAGGCGGGCTAAACCCTTTCAACTATGGTGCCCTAAAGTAACACAATTAGGAAGAATTGGGGGAGAAAGTAGGGCAAAAGTATGCATAAATTTAATAAGATAAGATCTTATAATAATGAAAATAGTTTTACCAAATAGTGGCTGCTGTTTCGTGGAAGGCAATCGCTGTTGACTCAATGTGGTATTCGATGTTAAAATAGTCAAATCAAAAATGTTGCTTAATAAATGCTGGGCGCTTATTTTGTAGCTGTTAACTTTTACAATAATGCTTACCAAAAATAGAATATCATCAATTTAAAGCAAACAAGTGCAAATTTCGAAGTTGGTCGCAAACGACTACGAAACATTCTGATACCCATAATATGAATAACATAATTTTAAGTAGTGGTATAGGTTCATTGAAATAAGAATGTTGGCATCTATACTCGACGGTTAAAAAATCGCATATTTTGCGTGATTGACTTTAATTCATTTTTCCAATTTATCCAGTAGTAAGAAATATATTTCTAAGATTAGTTTATTATGGTCATAAAAACAACAAAACAATTGAAATCTGTATTAAAGTTTGGAAAACAATTTTAAAACTGGATCACAAAAGAAGTTTGACAAGTCATAAATTTTTAGATTATGTTAAAATTTTAAGAATATAAGATAAACTACCTCAATTCAACTTGATACCGAATGATACTTCTGTATGAACGCAATTTTCTCCACACCCTTCAAGCTAGTGACGTTAAACTTTGCAAATATCTTTATCTATGGCCGTGTAAGATAAAGTGTCAAGATTGGGGCTCAACGATAACTAGGGGGCTGGCAAATCGATAAATTCGATAACTCAATGTCAATAAATTCACCTATTTCGCCTAAGTTGCACGCCCTTACAGCCTAAGCTACCAAATTTATTTATTTAATAAGTCTAAAGGAAGACAAAGTAGCTCCAAATGTCTTATGCCTGATTTGTGACTTACAGTAAATTTAAAGGTAAAAACTTGTTTTTATTAATTAATTTGATAAGAAATCTTGCCTTTTATTAATAATTTAATGCATTTTTACTAATGATTTCGAAATGGGCTTTTGTTTTGTATTTAAAAATAATTTAGAAAGTGTTTTCGCTTTGACGAACCATTTTAAAATTTTGCACAACTTAAAGCCTGCAAACACAATTTTTTGCACCAGCTGTAATCATTATTTCCAAGTACTAAAATCATTTAAAAAACATTTTTTGAACGAAAATTCTTGCATTTTAAGTTCATATAAATCATCGAAAACACAAAATTAAAATACTTCAGATGAGCATGATAATGGTAATTTTGACAATAGTACTTAATATTCATTATTTGATTCAGTTGATTTTGAAAACAGCCATTAGCTTCTAAGCCTTTTTACACTCCCAACCAAATCTGTCAAGGGTAAATGTACAATTATTTGTTGAGGGAATAACAAGTTAATTTTGTTCTCTATTGGCGGCATGTTTGGAAGGTGTTTTATCGGAAGATGGAGCTACTGTGAAGATAAAAGAACTGAAAAAAATAACATCTTTTTAAAAAACCCCTTTCATCAAGTAAATACATACTATAAATATATTAATATTCTTAAAGAAAAACATATTTGGGGAGAAATTAAAGAATTTGATTTTTGATAGATTTTCAAATTAAAAAATTCTTTGAGCTTCCAAACATTTTAAACGATACGTTGCGTAACATGCAAGAATCCCCTGCACGGGAAGTTTGAAGAATATTATAAATGGAAAATCATGGATACAGAAGTCCCAAAAATTATCAAACAAAAATGTAATTCCATTTATTTTATATTTTGACGATTTTGAAGTAAACAACCCACTGGGATCTTGCAAGGGCATAAAATCAGTTGATGAATTCTATTATTCATTTCCTACTTTGCCAGATCATCGCCAAGCTTCTATTCAAAATATTTTCCCTGCTCTTTTTTTTTTAATTAAAGATAAATGTTTTGAGAACGATGCAAGTCTAAAACTTCTAGTAGAAAAACTTAAACAGTTGGAACAAAATGGTATTAAAATTGAAGTAAATGGAAGCGAACAACAATTTTTTTTTGTGTTAGCTGTTATTGTCGGGGATAATTTAGGATTAAACAGTTTTCTGGGATACACTAAAAGCTTTAATTCAAACTTTTATTGCAGGCATTGTCAATGTAGTATATTACAATGTTCTCAGTTATATAATGAGACAAAAGAAGATCTTCGCAATGAATTCAATTACGAAAAATCATGTAATATTACTGAAAATAGAATTAAATTAACTGGAATTTCAGAAAATTCAATATTTGATTCCATTAGTTCTTTTCATGTCACAAATAATCTATTTAGCGATATAATGCACGATTTATTTGAAGGGGTCTGTCAATATGATAATACACAGATACTTCTTTACTTTATAGAAAAAATAAAAAATTATTACTATACCCATTTTGAATGAAAGAAAAAGTTTGTTCAAGTATGGCGAATTTGAATGCAGCCATAATTCTTCTTTAATTTCTATGTCTCATTTAAAAAAGCAAAAACTAAATATGTCCGCTCGGCAAGCATGGACTTTTTTTCACTTTTTACCTCTCATTTTAGGTGATTTAATTCCAGAAGGAAACAGTTACTGGACCCTTCTTTGTACGCTTATAGAAATAATTGATATAGTGCTAAGTACAGAATTTGCTGATTGTCTCTTGAAAATGCTAGAATCTAAAATTGAAGCGCACCATAAACTTTATATTAAACTCTTTGGAAATACACTAAAACCAAAATATCATTTTTTGGTTCACTATCCCATAATTATAAGGAATGTCGATCCACTTAAGCCTCTTTGGGGCTTTAAGTACGAGTCAAAGCATTGAGAACTAAAAATGTATACAAATTCAATTTATTATAGAAAAAATGTTCCCATTTCGCTTGCCACAAAATGTGTGGTTAAATTTTCCTACCGTCTTTTATTTGAAAAAATAATAATTGACAAAACTATTTTTAGTAACATTAAGAAAGATAAATTCTTGAATAAGCCCTATTTAAATAACATTAAAAATACAGATGAAAACATATCAATAAATAAGGAATCCAATTTCATTACCAAACTAACCTATTTGGGAACCACTTATAATGTGGGATACTTTTTGTTTTCAAAAAAAATGGATTTAATGAAATAATTGATATCATGATACTAGTCGTTTGTCTTTCGTTGGTGACGGTTGTGTTTTTGAGTGTTCTCAGTAATTTATTATTTTCCTGTGTTGTTTACGGTTTTATTTGGTAATAAATACTAGCAGTGATCGCAGATATACTTTGTATATGTTAACGTGTGAATAACAAAATATTGCAAACTTAATAGTCATTTCAATTTGCAGCTGAACTGACGCTGCATTGCTCTTGTCTACTCTGTGTATTCGTCCACTAACAACAAACAGCTTGTCTATTTTTCTTGCTCTCGCTCCCCAGCAATTAGTCTGCTGCAGCTTTCGTCCGCTCTTATCCGGCGTACTTGCATTTGCCTACGCGCTCACGCTCTCTAACTTATCTTTTTACCGTTTTGTCGCGCCCATTGCCTCGAAACTTTCTTACTCTTAAATTTGCACATTACCTTGTTTTGATATTGCATATCAATTGTTATAATTAATTAATTTTATTTTTATTTTATAAAATCATAATGCTCGTTTGCTGCAGTAATAATTGCAAGTTGGTTGGAACAACCAACCAAGATTTTATATTGGGTGATTGTGCGATAATATGATACGCATGTAATGTGCTGGCTTTACAGCCAAAATTAGGGACTGCTTGCTGGCTGACACAGGCCTGAAATGGTACTGTGAGCCGTGCAACCAGGTGGTGAAGGAAACTTCCCAATTTATGAGGCAGACTCATGCCGGTTTTAAGGCTATGCATGTTGCTTTTAACAACCTGCATATGTCATTTAAAGACCTAGAGTCTATTTTCAAATATGGCAAGGTGATGACCGAATCTCCGAAGCGAAAAAAGGCATCGGGTCCTAACCCACTTGCTGTCCCAACTGTTCCGCCCACCAAATCCCTTCTGGTGCCTAGCATTAATCACCCAGCGGGTATTTCTGCTAGCCCGCTTATGTTGTTTTACTCGCCTGTTAGAAATCTAAACTGTAACGGTCAATCTAACAACATAACTCCCGATCTTTCTGTTTCAATAGCCTGTGTGCAAAACGATTCTACTTTAAGTACAGGACGGTTCCACAAGCCTCTTGTAGTTGTCCCCGTAAATAAGATCATATTCGTGTCAAGGCTTGCCTCCGATACTTCATTGGAGGATGTAAATGCCTACGTTAAAAGTAAAATTGATTCCCCGCGTATTACTGTGGAAAAGTTTAAATTTAAACACGCCCGAAGCATATCTTCTTTCAAGTTTGGTGTTCCGCCCGAATTTTTCACAACAATTTGTTCTGAAAAGTTTTGGCCAAAAAAGCTCGTGGTAATGGAGTATGTTAATCGGCGAAACAATGTTAATAATGTTATAAGAATTAGTAGTGCACCGCCTGTTATCCATCCTGTTGCCTCAACTTCGACGGCAAAAAACTAATAAAAGTAGTTAGCTTGGCCTATCAAAATGTTCGAGGTCTTAACACTAAACTTTCTAAACTTTATTTAAACAGCTTATCCTTTGATTCACAGATAGTTGCATTCACAGAAACCTGGTTAAAACCCAATATATCTAATTATTCCATTTGGACTAATAAGTATAACTTGTACAGATGCGATCGCACCACCGGCAAGGGGGGCGTTGTCTAAAGCTGTTGACTCTTGTATTTTCTCTGAACAGATTCATTCTCATGATCATCCGGGTATAGAGTTTCTATGTGTTAAAATACTATGTAGTGGCCGCTCATTGTATATTACTTGCTCATATATTCCTCCCCATTCTGAATGCCCCGCAGCTTGTGTCGTCGTTGTTGACGGATATCGATTATCTTATAGTGGTTGGTGATTTTAATTTGCCACATGTTGTATGGTCTGCGAATGACACATCTTCAGCGCAATTACCGGCAACTTCTGATGATTTTATTGATGGCCTTCTAGAGTTAGGCCTATCACAAGTTAACAGGGTGCATAACTGTCGTAATAAGATGTTAGATTTGATATTTGTTCCTGACTCTGATTGTAGTAATGTTAGTAGAGTACACCCTTTAGTGCTTCCCGAAGATACCTACCATCCAACCTTACAACTTTCCTTCGAACTTCTTAACCTTAGACCAGCATTTAACAATTCTTTAAAGACACGTTGCTTTCGTAAAACTGACTTTACTAAATTAAATGACCTTCTTCAGCATACTAATTGGTCTCAACTTTATTCTTGTACTGATATAGAGACTGCCATTGCCATTTTTTACAGGACTTTGCATTCATATTTGGATATATGTGTTCCCGTCACTGTTCCTTTAAGAGAAAATAAACCACCTCGGTTTACGAGGGAACTCTCAAAATTAAAAAACCTGAAAACAAGATCCTATAAAAAATTTAAAAATTCTGGAAATACAATAGATTTATCCTCGTATATAATTACAAAGTCAAATTTTATTTCTGTTAACACTTTTTGTTATAACAATTATCTCAATCGTTGCAGATTAAACTTTCCCGCGATCCGAAACAGTTTTATAAATTTGTAAACTCACAACGTAAATCTTCATGCTTGCCATCCTCGCTATACCTTGATAATACAAAAGCAAGTTCCGATCAAGCAGTGGCTGATCTATTTGCGGACTTTTTTCTACAGTATAAGTTGGCGCATTTTTAACCACAGAATTGGTTGATTTTAACCGATTTTTTTTACAGTACAGAGTAGCTAAATTGTTTGGGTTTGAGTGGGGTAGGCATCAAAATTTTGTATGCAGATCTTTGGGGTCGTCAATTTCTAATCTTACACTAAATTTGGTGAGTCTAGCTCAAAGTCTGCAAAAGGTGATAAAAGGGGGGCTGGGGGTTTCGTGATCACCTATGATGGCACCAAATTTGGTGGTTCTAGTTCAAAAACTATGGAAGATATAAGCATTTCTGATTTCAAAATGCGGGGTAGGGGAATGGGGTATTTTGGGGTACGTTACCAGTTATCTTCCTACAAAATTTAGTGATTCTAGCTAAAACACTACAGAGGATACACGCATTCCCGTTTTAAGCGAAGTGTTGGGGCGGTTGGAGACGGCTAGGGCATTGGAATTGGAATTTTTGATTTTAAACTGCAGGAGGGGGAACTGGAGGCGAAATGATATAGGGTTGTTAGAAGCTATCTTCTCCCCAAATTTGGTAGTTCTAGCTTTAAAGAAGGGCGAAATAGGTGGATTTATCGATCTTGAGTTATCGAATGTATCGATTTTCCAGCCCCCCAGTTATCATAGAACCCCAATCGTGACACTTTAATTTACTATGCCACAGATAAAGACATTTGCAAGGTTTCAAATCTTTTACCTTTCAATTAAAATAGTAATTTTAGCATAAATGCAGTAACCTTACAAATTATTACTGTAATGATACTATTAACAGTTGCAAATGTACCATGTTAATAGTACCATTATAATAAAAATAGTATTTTAACAAAGTGACAGTAACATTACTAACAAGTAGAAACGTTGCAGTCGGACGCACCCGACTGCGGTATACTCGATACCAGTAGTAAAACAGATTATAAGAGAGCTGATTGCAATGGTGTGTGGATACGGCAGGGGTGTACGCTGCCTCAAAGATTGCCTGGTGCAGATGGGGATGCCAAAAAGCTAACTTCCTTCAAAGTTAGAAGAATATGGTGGATGGTAGGCTTGGCACGGTATGGGGGGGGCGTGGCATCAAAATTGTATCTGAAGATCTGTGTATGATGTCAATTGCTATCCTCATACCAAATTTGGTGATTCTAGCTCAAAAATAGTAAAATTTGTGGGAAGGATGGCTGGGGTTGGTATGGGGGGAGGGGCTTGGCGTCCAAAGTTTTGCTGCAGATCTATTTATGATGTTAATTGCTATCCTCATACCAAATTTGGTGACTCTAGCTCAAAGTTAGTAGAATATGGTCGAAGGGTGGCTGGGGGCGGAATGGGTGGGGGGCGCCATCCACATTTTTTGGGTTTCTTCATCACCTATCTTGGCACCAAATTTGATGGGTCTAGCTCAAAAACTGTGAAGACATGGGCATTTTTAGTGTTAAGCTGTGGGGGGCTGGGGGCGGAATAGGTGGGCGTGGCTCCAAAATTTTTGATGCAGTTTTTGGGGGATTGATAGTAGCTATTTGCTCCCTTAATTTGGTAGTTCTAGCTGACAGGGCTATCATAAAACCCCAATCGTGAATCTTTGGACTCATTTAGCAAACTATGAATAAATTTTGATTTCTGAATTCTCTTAGTTTAATAAAGTACTAGTTTTTTGTAAGTCATTATTTTCATGTTGTAGAGCTTTAGAAACAGGCTTAATGTTTTCAAATAGTGAAGAAAAAAAATGTGACAAGCACTAAGAAATCAAAGCTCTCTAAAATGTTTATGAAAGTTTAAATTCTTCACGTTCATCTTTTTTTTTCGAAATTAAATTTAGTTGGTACAAAGTTTTTATTATTAATAAATAATTTTTCCTTACCGCCAATAAAGTGTCGTTACTTGAAGATCATTTGGTAGGTCATACCTTTTAAATATTTTTCAGATGAGCATTCACTTAACATTGCCCAGCGGTGTATCGTTTAAAACTAAATTAAATGTGTACAATGTACACTGTACATAGCACAGTGAACGTAATCGGCAATCGGAGCATGCTCTTCTATTAGGGCTTGTAATAATCCATTAACACCCGACATAACATTTGTTCCATCGTAACCCTGTCCACTACATTAATAGGGCGTTTACACTGGCACTGCTTATTTAAGTTAGTGCGTTAAGGTCAACAAGCAGCTTTTTCCCATACAAAAAGTAGTGGTGACAAAAAGTTAAGTTAAGTTTGGATGCAGTTGCTTGTACTCGATATACATTCGGTTTACTCAAAAGTGCTGCCCATTTAAGTATATAATCGGGTATATTTTCGAACTATCACCACTAGATAAATTAAATCACTTTGAGATAAATACCAAATCAATAAAACATTTCAAAAATTGGCAAAAATGTCTCGACAAAATGGTAAGTTAAGGGTTTTGTATGCTATGATATACATTTGGACTCATTTCAACCAAATTAAAGGTTCTGATTGGAGATTTGTGCGGTCAACTGCTGCCGCACACACGTTAATTGAGTTATGGCAGGAGAATATTGATGGATTTCGTGGAACACGCAAAAACTCGCACATTTACAAAGAAATGGCGGAACAAATGAAAGAGTTTCCAAATGTCTCGACTGCATGAATTCCTTAGCAAATCTAATGTTCCCGAAGATATCCCACCCATATTCATAACACTCATCATCATTGCGTTGCTTTGCTCCATCGCAGATGAAATCATACATAATGTATTATTATTCATTACTTTGATTAATAAAATTTTTCGACTTTTACAAACTACAATCAAAACACAGCTGTTGACGCTTAACGCAATAACTCACTTTTGAGCCAATATAAACACCAATTCTGAGTTATTGAGTCGATGACGATATCGATAGCAAATTCACTGTAATGTAAACGCCCTATAAGTCAAATCAATTCCATTTTCTTTAAACGTATTTAAAATTTCGGTTTTAAAGTCTTCAGCTGTGCAATCGGAAACTGCTTTAAACACCAAAAAGTACTCACAGATTTCAAATCTTTAGGCACATCCTCATTTGTTTTAATCGAGATGTATCGAAAAACTACAGAATATTGCTCAATTTTTGACAAGTCTTATGTTCAGAATTATGGTCAGAAATTTAGCTTTTTAGCTTCTGAAGTAATATTGTTCCTTACTGCGGAACCAACAAACCAATAATTTTATTTTGAACCGTAGGGCTTATATCATTCACATTGCCTCTTGGTTTTAAAAAGTGCTTTTAAAGTTGCATCATAATATGATAGCAAACGGGAAACTGCCTTAAAATTTCCAGAAGGAAGGTAGGTAGATTACAAGATGCTTAAGTAATTATAACATTAATTATACGATGCACATCTCTCCAGAATGTTAATCTACTATTGATGTCACTTTGGAATAGAGTATCGATAGTATTTCCTTGTAACCAATTATTAAAAGATAGGGATGCATTCACATGCTGCTTTGACTTTTCATGGTCAAGTATCGTTTGCGTAAAATTGCTTCTAATGGAAACACCGTTAACTCATCCAGAAAAGTACGATTTGCTTGACGATCTGCTAATAACCAACAAAAGTAGCAATTCGGCTTGTTTAAAACAATGGAATAACATTGGAATAACCATGGTCTTGCAGTTTTTATGCCTGCCTTATTGATGTATGAATAATAAAGAGCGAAAAAGGTCGGTTAGTTTCTGAATCTTTTTGAAACGGTCCTTGTGGTTAAAATGGACCCAACTTAAAAATTATTTTTCGTTCGCATTCAGTTGGTGAAACTATGGTATAATCTTCAGATATCTCAGAATCGTCGATTTGGGTTCCTTGTATGAAGAATGTGCCTCAGAAGATTCTGACAATATAATTTTAAAAAATAAAATCGAATGTTTTTTTATAATTAAAAAATATATGTTAATTTTATTACGTAAGGTAACGGGTAGAGAATGTTTAGACGCACGCAGGTTCTACGCTTTAATATTGCTATACTCGATACCGAAGGTAAAGAGTATATTGGGCTTATGCAATTTCCGTCATAGTGTCTGTCAACAACTCTGCGCAACTTTTTCCACACCCTTCAAGCTACAGACTTGAAAACTTGCAAATGTCTTTATCTATGAAAGTGAATGATAAAGTGTTAAGATTGGGGTACTACGATAACGGGGGGGCTGTCAAGTCGATAAATTCGAGAACTCAAAATCGATAAATCCACCTATTTCGCTCGACCTTACAGCTAGAACTATCAAAATTGGAGAGAAGATAGTTACTATCAACCCCTAAAAATATTGCATCAAAAATTTTGGAGACACTTCTACCCATTCCGCTCCCAGCCCCCCGCAGTTTAAAGACATAAATGCCTATATCTTCTAAAGTTTTTGAGCTAGAGCCACAAAATTTTGTGCCAAGATTGGTGATGAAGAAACAAACAAATTTTTTACGCCCCCCACCCCAACCGCCCCCAGACACTCTTCTTCCATATTTTACTAACTTTGAGCTAGAATCAACAAATTTTGTAGGAGGACAGCAATTGACATCCCACAAAGATCTGCATAAAACTTTGGATACCACGCCCACATACCGGCTCCAATCTCCCTTTCCCACTTTTATCAAACTTTGAGCTAGAGTCACCAAATTTGCAAGGAAGAAAGTTTTTTGGCATCCCCTTCTCCATCAGATAATCTTTGAGGCAGCGTACCCCCCTGGCGTATCCGCATCCCATTGTAATCAGGTCACTTTTGATTGGTTTTAATACTGGTATCGAGTATACCGCAGTCGTCTGCGTCCGATTGCAACGTTTCTACTTGTTTTTACTTGTAACTATATTTATTAGTATAAATAAATCTCTTTTTTTTGTATTAAAAATTGTTTTTATTTCCACCAAATTAGATTTAGTAATATTATTTGGGGATTATTATCGGGAAATGGCTGCAAATTATTATCAAGGTGCCTGTGCTACCGACCGTACATTACTTACCTTAAAAAATATGATACATCAAATGTTAACGAATCATTTCTAAAAAAGTAATAAATTTCTGATATGGAAATAAATAGTTTTTTGCAAAAAAAATTGTGTCTAATACACGATTTTTTGTTAAACAATATTTTTTGAAAGATCTGCGTCAAAAAATGATTTGTTAAATATTAACAAATCTTTTCAATACTTACAAGTCCTTTAAACAGTGTAGTATTTGCATTTAAATCACTCAAATGAGCTGGTGGCGGAACAAATTAAGAACTCTTGGGCACTTTTTTATGACCTCTTCCATTTTCTCTTTTCTTCTCGTAGCTCCGCTGGGATAATTTCTATTCCTTTCTATCATTGTTTTATATGTGTAAACATCTATAGGCGCGGTATGGTAAAAAGTTCTAACTTATACAAACATAAGAACTCCATATAATAAAAAATTAAAAAGTTTTCGATTGGTTAAGAATGTTCGTATTAGTTTCTAACATATGCAACATTTTTTATTGACACAGCTGATTGACATTTGCTTGATGGGCTTGTGACCGTACTACACTTGCACAGCTGATTGGGCTGTGTCCATACTACATTTGCGCTGCTGATCGGGTTGTAATGGTAAAGCACTGCTGATCGGTGTTGTCTAAACTTTGCCATTCAATGTGGATTATTTTCAAGTGAACAATTACAAAAATTAATTTCCAATTTTCTCTAGGAAAAGTGGTATTAAATAAACAATCTGTACAAACGATAAGGGCAACGATCTGGTGGAGTTGCGATATATCGAAATATAGAAAATAATCGAACAATTCATTCATACCCAAATATTACACTCCCACTATCATTATCTCTTTCATGTGGTACCGAAACAATTGGAGACGTTCGCTGTACTGAACTAAAATTACAGTGTACATTTCACCAAAGCAAACAGCGATCAATATAATTCAATTCTTGTACTATATTCTACTGCCGTACACGGCTACTGAAGCACTACCAATCATTAAATTTGTAGTCGATAGTTTGAAATTGACAATGAAGAATTCAGCGGATATTTCAACCACGACCAAGTCCACAGCTATTGATGCCGTTTTTATCAGATACCTAACCAATATCGAATCAAAGGTGTACATTTCTTATTTTAGCTATCATAAGCCTATTTTAAGTATTGCAACATAAAAAAAATAAAGTTTTACATATTCAAAAATAAAAATTTACATATATAAAATTAAATACAATGTTTTTTGTATTGCATATTTATAAGTTTACACATCTACCTTGAGTACGAACACACCATAATTTTTTTCACAAATCGCTACTAATACTCTTTACTTTTTGTAGAGGTACCCCTCGTACTGTTCACTACTTGCTTGATCCTTCACTACTTGTCCGCGTTTTTGAAATTAAAGATTTAGGCATCACTCTTGATAACAAATTAAAATTTGATTCTCACTTATCGTCGATGGTCAATAAGGCCGTAAATGTTCTTGGCTTCATCAAACGGTGGTCAAAAGAGTTAAGAGATCCCTACTCCACTAAATCGCTATATACATCTCTAGTACGTCCCATTCTTGAGTATGGATCTCGTGTGTGGTCCCCGCAATACGGGAATCACCAGGATAGAATTGAATCTGTGCAGAAGAAATTTCTTCTGTTTGCACTTAGAAGTTTTAACTGGGTTCCTGGAATGGACCTACCCCTATATTCAAGTAGACTTCTTTTAGTCAATTTTCCTTCCCTTTTGAACTCTAGAATTATCCTTAGTTTAGTATTTATCACTAATCTACTTGATAGTGAAATCGACTCATCAGTTCTATTAATTCGAATAAAATAAACGTTCCTATAAGATCTACCCGTAACTTTTTACCTCTTAGTCTCGATCGTTACTCAAGCAACTATTTAATTCATGAACCATTTCGTGTTATATGTTCTGAATAAAGTATTCATTATTCTCGCGTCTCTTTAGATACGTCAACACAAGAACTAAAACAAACGATATATTTTCTGTATCTAATCGTAACCCACTAATCACTCATCTACCGCTGGTCTGATTTGGTTTTTCAGGGTTTTTCCCAATCCATGCAACAAATATTGGACCACTAATTTACTTGTTGAATTTCCCAAAGCTTTAACGTTAAATTTAATATTATTTTTACCTTAATTTAATTTAAGATTTACATATAATTTAAATTTTACTTTTAAGTTAATTATTTTTACTACAATTATTTTAAATTAATATTATTTTCATGTCAGCTGCTCATTGCTGACAACTATTAAATAAATAATACAACTTAACCAAAATAACAATTGTTGATGTGCTAACATCTATAGCCACGGGTATTTATTTCTGCCAGTTGAGAATACATGCAAACAATGTTGCGTGCAGTGCTGCGCTGGTCTCGACCTACGAACAAATTTAGAGTGCCGTCGTGGACCGACTGAAAAATTTCATATAAGTATGATTGTATTAGTTTAGAGGCAGAGAATAACTGTAAAATACAAATTTTAGAGTTTTGCCTCAATCTGCTTGATACAGTCCAAGTTGGCAGGCTAGTATAAACTTGATATGAACTTTGTGCAATTGAATAGCAAAACTTGAGATTCTTAAATATAATTTCAATTCTACATGTTTGTTTATATTCTAGCATAAACAATATATATATTAAAATCATATATTATAGTTTTCATTGACAATCATTGAATGTTGGTTCAAGGGGTATTTTTTGGTGCAACTTGTGCGTCTCAGCTACGACAAGCCAGCATGTTATTGTTTTGTTCAGTTTCCCTTTGCGTTCAGCGGCCCGTGGATGAAAGGAGAGGCGGCGGGTCAGCGGACAGCAGTTAAAAGTTGTTGGTGCATATTGTATGAAAGTCCGTTTGAAACATATATTTCTTGCTGTGCCTGCTTATCGAGGTTTTAGTTATTATTGATATTTTTCCTTTTTCTGTGTCAGCGGCAAACGCGCGCTTACATTTGCATATGTGCCAATGCAATACTGAATACACTTTCGTAATTTGTGTACATCTTTACATAACTGCATGCCAGTGATTGTTAGAAAGTGTCATAGGGTAAAAATTGGGAAGAGTATGTATGATCAGCAATAGCAAAACTGATATTTGACTGCCTTGGAAGACAAAATCTTATTTTCTTACTCAAGCGCAATTATGGGGGAAGAAAAATAGTTTTGTGGACAAGTGCTTGCAGAAGCCTAATTTTTAGTTCAAGATACTTGGTTGGCTAGGTGCATATTAGTTGCTAGTCCAAGTGTTTTGTGTGGTAGGACAGGTATCAAAAGATCATAGAATACGTAAAGCAGGCAAGCTATCGTTCATAGAATCTTAGTTATTGCAAAAATAACTAAATTCAATTAACTATTCTTTTCTCTTTTATGCTAATATATAGCAATCAAACAGGTACAAACAGGTGTTAACACATCGCTCGTGAGTTCTAACACTCATTAGTTTTTTTTGTATTGTATAACATTGCAATGCACAATTAAGTATAACGCGACAATAAACACTGGTCTCCGTGGTTTATCATCGTGTCGTACGTACATACATCGATTATTGTGAGATTTCCCTGTTGAAGTAAATGACTTCAACAAGGAAATTTTGGAGCCCGTGATAACCGATGTAGGCTGTCAACTTTTAAGCGCACGCTTTGCGCCGCAAAAATGCAAAATTATTCATTGGAGCAAAAAATAATCGTAGCATTCCTTGCTGCAAATGATCGTTTTGAAAAAGATTTTGTAATGTTGTTCATGCTGATCAACAACAAACTTAATAAAAGGAAAAGCACACACAAAATCTACAGGGAACGATCCAAAGAAGGGGCTGTGGACATTTTGATAGAACGCCATTTGATGGACGACTATACAAAGTTTCGCGAGTACTTTCGAGTGACCCTGCTGTTGTTTGGGCAATTGTTGGAGGTTTTGAAAGAAGATCTTGAAAAAAAACCAACGACTTGCGTGCCTTATTGTGCCTTACTTTGCCGTATTTGGCAACCGGCGAAACATTTCGTTCCCTATCGTTTCAATACCGTGTGCACCATTCCACTATTGGGCGAATAGTAGAGAAATGCCTTGAATCCCTCATTGTGTATTTTTTCGAAAAATCCATCCCCACACCGACGACCGCTTATTTCCAAACAATCGTCGATGATTTTTACTTAAAGTGGAATTTCCCAAATTGCTGCAGGGCGATTGACGGCAAGCACGTCAGGATCAAATGCTCGCCAAAAGCGGGTTCAGCCTATTTTAATTATAAAGACTTCCATTCAACTGTATTGTTAGCAATCGTTGATGCCAACTATAAATTCATTGCAGTAGACGTTGGTTCATACGGAAGAGAAGGAGACGCAGGTAAGAAACCGATGCTTATTTCCAAAAAAAAACTTCAAATTGATTTTGAATGCAAATTTTCACAGGCATTTTCCTGAAAAGTGTAATGGGCAAATTGATCAACAATGGGAATTTTAATATTCCACCTCCTGCTGCATTGCCATTAACCAACGTTGAATTGCCAAACGTTATGATTGGTGATGAAGCATTTGCTCTGAATACTTCCATGATGAAACCATATCCAAGAGCACAGTCGCTGCACGATAAAATAAAAGCCATCTACAACTATAGACATTGCCGTGCAAGAAGAACAACAGAAAATGTATTTGGCATTTTGTCTTCGTATTTTCGGAATTTCTTCACACCAATTCAAACAACACCTGAAAAAATCGACAAAATTGTGCTTGGTAGTTGCATACTGCATAATTTGATGCGCATGGAAAAAATCCCAAGTCCATCGGAATCGATATTCGAAAACACCGATGATGTTGCTTCACCTTCAGAAAATTTGATTGGCATAACAAGTGCAATTGGTAGGCCCAGTATCGAAGGAGTAGCCATTCGAGATAAGTTTAAAGTATATTTCAATGGAATTGGTGCAGTGCATTGGCAAGAAAACATGATACAAGGAATAAAAAATCCAAAAAAATGAGTATTTCAAAATTTATTTCGATCTTTTAAAAAATCACACAATAATTCCTCCATAAACGAAGTCTTTTGTTTTTTCTAAGCAGAGCCAAGCGAATCAGAATACAAAGATTAAATATCTTCCCCCGATGGTGAAAGAACGTTTGACATATCCCAAGAATTCTCTTCGATCGGTGACTCTGTGCTCTCATCAAAACAAACTGCCGCTGCTGCTGCCGTATTGGTAATCTTTACTGATGACAAAGATCTGAAAATAATAAAAATGAAAACAAAATACATCGAAAATTAATTACAATTAATTTCAAACAATTCAACAATAAAACTTACTTTTTCTTCATGATCGATGTTTCTAGCAAAAAAGAAAGTGATTCGTCTCTTTTGCTGGGTGCTTGCGCTACGGAGTCGGTTGTTTTTTTGCCATTATTTTTTACAAAATAGTCCCGCATTGCTACCCATTTCTTCTTCACGACATCAACTGTATTGAAATATTAATGAACATAAAACAAACACAAAGAATTGACCAGCGTTAAGTTAGCTGCGTTTGTAGAAAACAGCTGTTCGTCGGTTGGCAGCAACCGAATAAAGTTTAAAGTACTTGTTTTTGTTTCGGTTGCTAATGTAATGAATTCGATTACGATTGCTAGCAACCGAAAAATACCAATGTTTCGGTTGCAGTTTCTATTGCAGTCGCAAATGTACTGAATTCGGTTTCGGTTTCCGGTGTATGTGACAACAGGCCTTTACTAAGCGTTTAGTATTAATCGCTGAAAACTTGTAAACTCACTGCTTAGCGTTGCACATGGTTTTGCACATTAGTTTGGATAGCATTTAACAGACTTTGCAATGTTGACACATATGTATAAGATTATACAAATTCAAAAGTATATATGTATATTTTTACTTTGAATGTGGCTCTGTTCATCCGGAAGTGTTCCATTTGCACAAAACAATAAACAGCTGATCAACTAGTAAGCGCAAAAGCGAACAAATTTTACGCTTAGAAAGATGGCGACCGCTGACTGAACATGTTTGAGGTGCGCTTACTAAGCAGAGCGTTCACCGAACGATTAATCAACATGAATTGTAAGCGCTTAGTTTCCTGAACGCAGCCAGTGACTTTCATATGTGTGTAATTTCTGTGAAAGTAGTGGTAGTACGAAGTAGACCGACGCGCATACACAAGCAAAATACACAAAAAAAAACGCATACATACGCAAAAGACAAATTGCTCACCAAAACGGTCTTCGGAAGACACGAGCAAAAAGAAAACGAAAATAACTGTCATAGCTTTAGCATTCCACTCATTGATCAACAGAGTTGAGTTTGTTTTCTAACTCCCTCTTTCCATTATTTCCCAATGAAACAGACTTTTTTGAACAGTCTGAAAGTGTGAACTCTGCTTACGCGGCAAAAATAAAATTTAATTTTTTGACTTTTGCCTTTCTGAAAATTTGGGAAAGCTTATAAATTTTTGCTTACGCATGTTGCGGACCCCGTGGCGTGGGGCTCCTTATAATTGATACCGCCGATAAGGCGGTAGCTACGCCCCTGTAATAAAAATTCATTATTCATCGATACTTTACATTATAAAATCTTATGATGGCGTGTTTGAAAAAATCATCCGTTTAATATTGTATGTAAAATTAAAAAAAAATTTCTTAATGACTTAAATAAATCTGCTTTTTAAACACAAAAAATAACTTACTTAAACTATACACAAAAGAAACAAAAGACGAAAGCTCAACCTTCTTCAAGACGATGAGTCAAAATAAAAATTGTGGCCAAGACGAGAGTCGTCGGCACTCTGTGCAACGGAGTAACGAGTGCTTCTCTGTAGACTCTACTCAACCCGATGGCGAGCAGTCAACTACTCACAACGCGCTAAACGAACACTGGCACACTTTGCTCGGCGAAAAGCTTTCTTGCTCGCTGTCTCCATCTCCGTTTCCGTATCGTACCTACGCAATCCGACCACGCACGGTCGAGAACAACAGGACAATAGCAGTTTTGCCCTCAGCGCTCGACATACGGCAAGCACAGCGCTCCCTGAAGTTATCGAAACAGTGCCTACAGCACCAACAACACCGGTGAAAACTACTCGATCAACATAAACAACGACGGCTGCGACATCCGCAAAATTGCCATCAGCAAACATGTATAGACCGCCACGCAGACTGGTTTTAGCTCAACCACTTTTTAAGGTAGAACTTAAACCAAAAAAAACTGCTAACTGCGCCGCAGACTCACCGCATAAACGAAATAGTCCGGTACAATGCGTTAACTGCCAATAATAGGGCCATACAAAGTCCTACTGTAAGCTCGGTATGCGTAGTTTACCAAAAAGCAATGCAGAATTTTTTTTTTCAGCTCGGAAAATTAAGACTGGCTGACTTAAAGTTAAAATAAAAATAAATGTACATCATTAAGAAGTGCTTCAGATGTCTGGGTATTGCAGATGTGCAGTAAGACTGCAAGGAATCAAGCAAGAAAGGCAAAGGCTTGTGCGCAATGCCAAGCGATTATGCTGGGCATGCAGCATTGCAAAGCTAGCTTCCATGTAACACTTCTCGGCGTAAGCAGTAAAATGGGGATCGAGCGACACGGACTCGCGAGGTCGATGGATACTCGACATGGCGTCTAGACTGGGCCTTGCAGTTGAAAACTTAGGCACTAGCATGTTTACTAACAGCAAAGCTGAGACATGCGTGTTTCCAATGTAGGTTAAAGTTCACCAGAGTCCGAAGACAGAGACCAGCGGATGCAGAAGCAAACGCTTACAGAAAACCAGGTCTTGGAACGGGTGAGACAAAGATTTGCGGCTAGACCCATAAAGTGTGATGGAAAATTAGCTGGCAATGTCCCCTTTTGTTCTGCATTTAACATTTTTCTTACTCTCCTGCCTGCCTTTTGACATCTCTCAATGAATTGCATCAAACAATATTTGAAGGCCGTGGCGTAGCCCTGCCCTCCCAAGCCCCTTTTCCAAACAGATTCGTTAACACCAATTTTTACAGTAGTCGCAGAATATTTCAAGACTGCTTGCGTCCGACTGCTACATTTTCACTTGTTTTTATAAACTGTTCTCTTAAAAACAAATATTTTTATTGAAATATATATGTAAAACACAAATTAATATAGATTTCACCCAAATTCAGGACAGTAGGAAGGTGTTTCAAAATCTGCTTCAATACTCAGCTGAAGAAAGTGAATGCCCGGTACCAACCAACCAGTATGGGTGATAAACAAATCAGAAGAAAGTGCTTTTGATACTACTCGATAGAATATAAAAAAAATGAAAATTCAGGACATTTATTTAAATGAAATTAATTGGAATACTTCCTCAGCATACAAATATTTATGGCAGTTTGATACGAGCTTCTGAATATTTTGCATGTGTGTGCATAGAAAAATGTCAAGTTTGAGCTGAGTGCATAAACGCGGTACTAAAAAGCAAGCCACTAACTTATTTTATGACATCTCATCGCATGAAATGACACGTTTTAACACTAGCACGCCCTCACCCATGTATTCTTATGTACGTACATCCACAAGGGGGAACGGAGAAGAGAACGCGCGAGTAGAAATTGTGTACAGCAATGCCACAGAAAAGGAAATGTGAGGAAGAGTGTGAGCAATGTAAAACTGCTGTGCATCCTGGCAGTAAAATAGTCGATGAGTCGATTCGTGGATTATACTATAACAGTGCACAGGAATCATAAACCGCAATTTTGCGTGCACCGTATGCACAATGTCATTCATTTCGTATATTAAATACATACGTACAACTGGTTTAAGTTTTGATCAGCTTTTAATGCAAAAACTCTTTATTTACCAGATCATTTTCAATTTAAATTAACTCAGTTCCGCTGTAACAGACTTTTCAACTGTTTTTTCGGTATGGTCAAAGAGCATTTAATCAAAAAAGTTGCAATTGCTAAGCAGAGATTTGAAAGCTTTTTCGTCTCATGTTTCCGCACTTGGGAACCTTCTCTTTTTTTGATTCAATTGCCTATTCGCTATATGGTCCGAACCGTCTTTTGTAAGACAACCAAGAACGGTAATTATTGTTTGTATTTTGGTGCATTTGCGTTTGTTTCATTTCTTGCTGGGCCTGCGTATCGAGATTTTTGATAATTTTATACTCGATACCGAAGGTTAAGAGTATATTGGGTTTACGAAATGTCCGATATGGTGTCTGCCCGTCTGTTTATTTATTTATTTATTGTCAGCTATGAGCAGCTGACATGAAATGAAAATTTATGCAAAATAAAATATTGTAAAAATAATTAAACTCAAAGTAAAATTATATGTTAATCCGAAAGTTAATTAAGGCAAAAAAATAAAATAAAATTTTAAAGTTAAAGCTCTAACCTTTGGTGCGTGGATGTTTTATTTGTATTGCTTTTATTACTTGAATCGAGTATACCGCAGTCGGTTGCGTCCGACTGCAACGTTTCTACTTGTTTTTATATGTTTGATATATGTTAATTAAATCATATAAATAATATGATAACTATCATAATTTTTGTTGCAGAAAGACAGACGTATTCTACGGTTAACCCATGCGCCCGTGTGACGCAACACAGGCTAAAATTTTTTTTGTGTTGGCGGCAAACCACGTCAACAAATGCTACCGAATACACTTTCGGAATCAGTGAGCAATATTGCATAGCTGTATGTTAGTTGCTATGGCATAATTGTTTTCTAGTGTCATAGAATTAAAAACTTTAAAGAGTATTTATGACCAGCAATCGAAAACTTAAATTTTACTGTGTGTGTGATAATGTACGGATATGCAGCACCTTTAAATGTGTGTGTGGCAATTGTATATCATTTCTTAAACCGTGTTATGTTAACTTATGTATATATGTATATTCTGACTATGGATAATCTTACAATGCGCTCGTATTAACCGTTTCCACCGTGACTTTTTGTGGTAAATATCTGCCAAATAAGTTGCTTTGATTTTCTTGCTGATGTTCAGAAATAAACCAATTAACGGCAAGAGGAAATATTAAGAAATAATCATCAACCCAGCATCTGAGCTGGTCAAAGATTTATCTCATCAGCACGACACAGTTTTTTGACTTTGGCTTTTACAGGTCGCTTTTAAATTAAGCAATTTAAAATTTTGCTGTAGCTAATGAAACGTTCTCAGTCCGACCACAACTGCAAACCTGTAGCCAACAACCCGTGTGAATTGTCACGGTTGTAATCGCTGTTGTAGGAGAAGCTTGCAACTTTGTCAGCAGCAATAACACGAAAAACTACTAGGACAATAGCCACTGCAGTAAAGATAGCAGCCTCCAAACGATAGTTTAGAACTATGTATGCAAGAGTCGATGGCCAACAAAACTACTGTGTCCTGGACATTTTTTTTTTGCATTTTATTACTTTTGTGGCATGCTGGCCATCTAGCAAAGGCGTGTTTAGTCAGTCCGCAAAGCTGCCATTTTCATTTAACTTTCCAGTTTTAAAACACAAAATCCGTTTGCCACTTTACAGAAGGACAAAGAAAAAGAGACAAATAGAAAGAGAGAGAGAGAGGGAGGAATGGCGAACCACGACTATTTTTTTATCGCCGTCTGTTGTTTGTTTGAGAACAGGTATTTTGGGTTTTAATCTTTGATTTTTAAATACGAATTTTTAAATTAAATGGTGTTGCATTTTAAGCCCTGTACGGAAATGCTCGTACACCTTCCGTACCTTAAAAGATTCATATAAAAAATTTGTCTGGTTCACCGCCTAGACCATTACCTAGTCCGCAGTTCTCTAAGTTGCGGTAGTACAGTAGTGAAAATGAAAATGTTTAAAGACAAATAGGCTGTCATTAAGGAGGAAATGAATGTTGAGCATTTGATTACGCGCGTACTAAGTGAAACTGCGTCTCGGTTTTTTTTCGATTTTTTTTTTTTTTTTATGTGTTAAAATCTTTCGATGTTAGACAAATGTCTCAGTTGAATACATTCAAACAAATTTCGAGTGGCGTGCTCGACTGAGATCGACCGACAAACAAATTTCGAGTTACAATGCATATACATATTCTTCTGAGTATGGTGGTATTGGTGTAGAGGCAGCGAATAACTGTAAAAGACGAAGTCTTGCTACTGTTAAGCTAACGAATATAGCACGATGTTTCTGCTGCTTTGCTTTTTTAAAAAAGGATCTTTCAGATTCGCACGATAAGGATTGGATGCATAAATATTTTTTTCCAAAGTTTTTTATGGGCTGTTCGTCAACACTCATCTCTAAAAAAGATCTTTTACTAAACATATTTCTCGTATTTTAAATCATATTTGAGATCTTACCTCTCAATATATTAGACCGTCGTAATGAACTGGATAGTTTTTTTTTTTTTTTTTCAAGGTATTGCGTCATCAAAATGATAGCATCTGCTAGGGAAGACTGACTCTTATTGCCGGATTCCACTTGCAAAAATTAAAATTTGCATATTGCCTGATTTGTGGTTGGTGTTGGCTGATCTGTGGCAATAGTTAATATTGCGTTAAATTTTAAATGCATGTACATACAGAAGGAGGCTTGGGCAGTTAATGATAAATTATTTTTATTCAGGTATTGATCCATTCTGCATTTGTGCTCCACGATATCCACCAACACCACCAACTAAAAGTCTAAAATTTTATCAAAGATTTTGTTAATTATCAGAAAAAAGTTTAAAATGCGTTTTACTTACAATTTATACGTCTTTTGTCGAGTGCAGAGTTGTAAAATCATCGGTGTAGGTCTACAATGCATTGGTGTCGCCGATGTTTTGCAAACATCCTCAAAAACAAGAAAATTTTTTTAGGTGATCGTTAAAATAAGCAATTTACAAAGCAATTTTCCGATCTAATTTGCATCACTCACAATGAATTCAATCACAACATGTTCGAAATCTGAGTTTTTAATGCTTCATTCGGGCTGATCGTCGTTTTCTTTACAATCATTTTCGATCATCATAGCAGAACATAAAAATCAGATTCGATCATCATACGCGAACCTACAAGTTAGTTTTGATCAGCATGCAAATCAATCATGCAAACTGAACGAATTCGTTTCGTGAAGTGATCGGATTTGATTGAACATATTTTTGCGAAGCGCTGAGTTGGTTGTGATCAGATTTAACCGAGGTTGAGCGAACCGGCTCGATCACACTCAATCAATCAATCATACTCAAAATCGCGACTTATTTGCGATTATTAGGCAGCTGGGAAAACGCACTCTTTTTTACCATAATCGCTAAAGAATTTGGCTTGCCAAATCTCATGCAGATGATATACATAATCAAACAGGTGATAACACATCGTCCGTGAGTTCGAACACCCATAGAATTTTTTTTGCTCTGCAAAACTAAATAAATTAATTAATAAATTACAATGAAAGTAACTGTTGTGTCGTGATCTTGTTGGCATGCGGTACGATCTTGCGTTATTAATCTTGAAAAATACCACAATCTTAAGTATACATTAAATACTATCATTATATCGATAACAACGATCGATATCCAACACGCTCCCTCCAAACCTGCATGTATATGGATGTCTTATGCTTATTGAAATCCTAAAACATTAAAACATTTACGGTTATTCGATCATGTGCAAGGGAATGTGTTTTACAATATTTCATTTTTCTTCTTATCTTCATTCAATATTTTATCATTTTTCATTCATTTTATTTTTCTAAGTTCATGTTAAACATTACTTCAAAACTCTACCATCCTTACGAGGTCTAAGACAACGTTTTGGTGTTTCTGAAACTTCAGTATTCACTGCAGTCGGATCCTCTACATTGCCACGGTTGGGTGATTGACTTTGATTTTCTTTCATGTGTTTTCCTTCCTCACAGACTGTGATATCATTACTATTTTCAGAGCCATTTGCTGGTCGAATCTGGTCAGCATGTCTCTTAATGGAGCGATTGTTGTGAGTAAACGAACATAAATACGTACGTGTGCCTAGTTTTCTGTCTACTTTTGCCGGTGACCAACTAGATTGATTAGGATTGTTATAATCTCTAATAAAGATCTTTTGTCCTGCTCTGAACTTAACATCTCTATTTCCTCTGTGATTTAAAACACTTCGATTTTGTCTGTCAGTAATTATTTCTCTAGTGGTGGGAGGTGTTAGTAAATCGAATCTGGTCTTGATACCTCTTTTGAAGAAAATCTTCGAAGGCGTTTCACCTGTAGTACAGTGTTTCGAGTTTCTGTAGTCTGCTAGAAATCTATTAACAACACTTTCTAACTTTTCATTGGGATATTTTTTTAAGCTCGCATACGTAGATTTCTTTAAAATTTTTACAAATATTTCAGCTTGCCCATTAGTAGCTGGATGTCCGGGTGCAGTGAGAGTGTGTTTGATACCGTTCATTTGCATAAACTGTTTAAATTCACCAGAGGTAAACTGCCGTCCATTGTCACTGACAAGGGTATCCACTAATCCGTATCTACAGAATAATTCTCTCAACTTGCTTATTGTGAACTCGGAAGTAATGTGTTTTGTCACAAAAACCTCAGTCCATTTGGAATAAGAGTCTACCACGACGAATAAGTACTGGTTTTGAATGGGTCCAGCAAAATCGACATGTATTCTTTTCCAAACTGATGTTTCAGGTTCCCACGGTATGAGAACACTCTTTTCAGGATCGCTCTGTAACTCCTGACAATGAACACAATCTTGAATTAGGTTTTCAATGTCCTTGTCTAACCCTGGCCACCATATGTACGATCGAGCCAAAGACTTAGACTTTACAATACCTAAATGTGATAAGTGTAAATAGCTAAGAACTTCTTGTCGCCATTTTTTTGGTATGATTACCCTGTATCCCCACATAATACATCCATACTCTACAGATAGTTCATTTTCTTTATTCTTGTAAGGCTTAAATTCGTCACCATTTAAAAATTGAAGAGTATTATCCTCAATTGCCTTAGCTAACTTAGATAATATGGGGTCGCGTCGCGTCTGAGTTGCTATGCCTTTGAAATCTAATCTTAGATGATTTTGTTCCTTCAATAGATTAATGTAATTTAACTCGTCTTTGTCTGTATTAGCATAACTCTCATTAGTCTGCGGCATCCTTGATAAGCTATCTGCTTCATTGCAGTTCCCCTTTACGTACTCAACCCGATAATCAAATCCCGACAGAATCAACGCCCATCTCTGTACTCTAGCTGAAGCCATTAAAGGTAATCCTTTTGCTTCCCCAAATACACTGATAAGTGGTTTGTGATCAGTTCTGAGTACGAATTTATTTCCTAACAGATACTGTTTTAGTTTTGTAACACAAAAAACTATTGCTAACGCTTCCTTTTCTATTGTGCTATACCTTTTCTCGCTGTCTTGTAAGGCCCTTGAAACAAATGCAATTGGTTTTACCGTGCCGTTTTCATATTTGTGCGCTAGAATTCCAGCCACTGCATTGTTACAAGCATCGGTGGTTAGCACTATTTCTAATTTTGAATTAAAATGGACTAATACATTGTCCGAAGCAATATCTATCTTAATAGTTTCGTATGCTATTTTGCATTCTTCGTTCCAAGAAAACTTGGTGTCTTTCTTTAAAAGATTATAGAAAGGACTCATTTTCTCTGCAAATTGATCAATGAATTTTGAATAATAATTGACCATTCCAGTGAAAGCTCTAACTTCTGTGATATTACATGGCGTGGGAGCATTTATGATGCATGAAATACGATCATTATTCTTTCTTAACCCATTTTTGTCTATTGTAAATCCAAGATATGAAACTTCGTCTTTAAGAAATTCACACTTATGTTTGTTAAGCTTTAGTCCTGCTTCCTGAAGCTTCGATAGTACAGACCTCAGTGAACCCAAATGTGATCTCATGTCTGGGCCTGTGACTGTGATGTCATCTTGATATACTATTACAAATGGAATGCCTCGCAATAAGTTTTCAATCATTTGAAATATGGCAGCGGCAATTTTTATGCCAAATGGTAACCGTTTTACCTTTAAAGTGCCAATGTGTGTGCTCCATGTACACAATAGTTGCGATTGTTCATCAAGTAGTAGCTGATTGTATGCTTGAGACAGGTCAAACTTTGTAAACAATTGTCCTCCTTCCAATGATGTGAAAATCTCATCAATTCTTGGTAAGGGATATTTGAAATCTACTACATACTTATTTATTGTTACTTTATAATCAGCACAAACTCTGATGTCACCATTAGTTTTCATGACCGGAACTAGTGGTGTACCCCACTCTGAGTTATCAACACGTTCAAGCATCCCTTGTCTAATTAATTCTCTAAGTTTCTCCTCGACCTTTGATTTCCAAGCTAATGGTAGCGGTCTCGGTTTGCAAAAGATTGGCTTTGCTTCACTACAAAGTTTTATGGATACTTTATTTCCGTTGAATGCCCCTAGACAATCTGTAAATACAGACGAATACTCTTGTTTAATCTGCTCAATTATTGTGATATGGCTTTTAACCCCAGTAATACTGTTCACTTGACACAGCTCAAATCCAAATGTTCGTAAAAACGATCTGCCTAACAACGGAGGATTATCAGTGTTGGTCACAACAACAGTAACAGATTTCGATAGGCCACGAAACGTGATTAAGGCGTCAAACTCACCCAATACGCGTATACGATCTCCACTGTAGTTGACATATGATACATGACATTTTCTTAATTTTTGTGCCTTTAATTGCACAAACAGTCTGTTAGAAATGAGATTGCATGGTGCTCCTGTGTCACATGTTGCATTAATCTCAAAACCTTGAATACCAACCAGCAGTGTGTAGAGTCCGTCCTGCGCAATACCTATATTGAAAATGTGCTCATTATATAATGTGTTTAGTTGTTGTTGACCTGATACATAATTTACATTATTATTTACTTTGTAACTTTTTTTGCTTCTACACACCGACGCCAAATGTCCTATCTTATGACAATTATGACATTCGCTTTCTCTATACTTGCATGACGCTGACACATGATTACGCCATCCACAATGATTGCAGGGCTTGTTTGTCTTCTTGCGTTGCTTCTCAGCTCCGGAATCCGGATTGTGTCTATATCGACTTTGCTTAACCAAGTTGACTGTGTCCGTCTTTTCCTCCCTCGAAGCGTTGATTTTCATTGCGTTTCTGGTCTCTACCATCATGGCCTTGCGTAGCGCCTTCGTTAATGAAATTGTCTCATCTTCCTCACATAGCCTTTCAAATATGTGTGTTGACATGCCCACTATGAATTTGTCCAACACGCATGCATCTAGGTTAGGTCCGAACTTGCAGGTTACGGCGAGCTGCTTAACTCTAGCGAACCAATCAGCTACAGACTCATCGCAATTTTTACTTGCTTGATAGAATCGTCTGCGTTCATGAAAAATTATCACTGATGGTGTAAAGTGTGTTTGCAACATGTTACACAGCTCTGCATATGTATGTGAAGAAGGCAACGTGGGATCACAGAGGTTATGTAACACTCTGTACGCTTCATCCCCTACATATCTCAGTAGTATAGCTCGATGCATTTTCTCTGTAGTGCAATCAATCTCGTGAAAGTGTATTTCTAGGCGCTCTTTCCATAAGTTCCAATCAATTTGACCTGGTACAAATTCTGAGACTCCCGCGGTCCGCATGTATGTGCCATGTGCTGTATGTACTGCACTCGTCACACTTGACGCTGCTGCTTCGCCTTCCTCTTTAGGTGGCATATCTACGCCACTGGGTGCACTATATACGTATTTCCGTTTTATTTCGTGTATTTACACCTTTTTGCAGTTGGTATAACTTATTAAGTTTTTTTTTTTTTATTTTGCTTCTCTCTTTTTTTTTTGTCCTCGTCGCCAATATGTTGTGTCGTGATCTTGTTGGCATGCGGTACGAGAGTGACCGTAGCTTTTATTAATCTTGAAAAATACCACAATCTTAAGTATACATTAAATACTATCATTATATCGATAACAACGATCGATATCCAACAGAAACTTATGATCTTTCTTCTTCAACTCAAGCCGACTCGTACTGCTAGCATAGATCTTTAAGGCGAATTTGCAGTGGTGTCAGATCTTTTTAGCATAATCTTTGGAAATGTCAGATAATTCGTAGCTTATACTTTCGGCATGGATATATATAAGTCTAATATCAATTGGTCAAAGGTGCTGACAGTCAAAATGTTAGGAAAAACAAACAAAACTCGTGTCAGTAAATAGAAAATAGCCGCGATTTCAATTCTAGGCGCCGTTATTGTTTTTAATGATTTTTTAGCATTTTACGAATCTAATGCGAAAGAGAGAATATAGCAGCTATAGAGAGGGAACGGTAAGAGGTGCTGTAATCTTGTTGTTAAATCTTTTCAAATTCAAAACAATAAGGAGAAAGCAAAGAAAGGAATAAGCAAACGAATGCCAAAAGGCACAGCATAAACAAAAATGGTGAAGCATATGCGTGTGCATAGCCGATTCAAATAACAAAAGAGGATGTTAAAAGTGTGGGGTAAACAGCGCACCGTGCAGAAGATGTGCTCAAGGAGCAACAACAGTCGAAAAAGTGAAACACCCAAGATAAAAGGATCTTTAATGCTAAAACGCTGCAAAAAGATAAACATAACTGAGAAAGGAGGTGACCTAAAAACTAAATGGCTGGCAAGTGAACAATGCAATTTATAATGGAGCTAAGAACTTATTGTTTAATGCTAGGAACATGGGATTTCTTAATGCATCTGCTAATTAAACTGGAATCTAACGAGATTAAAATTGGGTAGACAATTTGATATGCATTGCACAAGAAAACTGCAAAAGCTAATTAGCTTTCAGGAACTCTCGAAATGCAATTGCAATAGAAGGAATTGTCAAAGTGGTCTTATTTATATTCAGAGCTCAATCGCAGAAGCGAGCTCGATAGCTGGGCATCATCAACACGGAATTACCACAAAAACTTAACGAGTAATAAAACCAAAAAAAAAAACTCTTGAAAAGCTAAAAAATAAACCAAGTTCAAACAATGTTCATGCTTAGAAATCAAAGTTACTTTCTAAGATATACTTTCCACACTCACTGATGCTTCTGTTTTCTATCGTTTTTTTTTTTCATCTTCAAATGCTTTTCAACTTTTGCCAGACAATATATGGGCAGAACGATTCAGAAACAAAACAAGGCAGTCTGTTGTTTTCAAAACTATGTCGTATGATGACTGTCTGTTATAGCTTTTGCCTTTGCAGACCATAATAAATTGCATACTCAATTTCTTTTAAGTTTGTTTATTTATTTTGAAAGCCAAAATTAAAGTCCTGCAATGGAACTCATGCGTTTTATTTATACCTAGCCGTGGCAAAAATAAGCCAAGCCAGAAAAGAAAAAAACTTTTTGTTTAAAATTTGAAAATTGTATTCCATAATTATCCTGTACTTGAAAAATGTAAGTACGATTTATACTCAGGAAATCTTACAATAAGTCTTAAACGAACTAAATGTGTAATTTAGGCAATCAACGTTCTTAATATAAGAATATAATTCTTGTCGGAAGTGAGATTTAATTAAGTAAAATAAGTCCAATATACTTAAAGCCGGCTACCTAAGTTCGAAATATAGTTATAACACTGAGTGCGCTTTTATCAAGATAATCTCAGAAATACTGAAATCAAGTCCGAAATTTCTTGATTTAAGTACGAGTCGCGTGTTCAAATCATTAACTAGCATAGAAATTCAATTAACTTTTACATTAGCTGCATTGAAATAACAATAACAAGAGTCCTAATGTTCCATCCCGTAATATGTAGTACGCATACTCAGAAGAAATTTGTAATGGTTTTATCTAATTTCTTTAGTTTCTAGCTTACGTATGAGAATGATTGGCAGCTTCGAAAATGCTCTTGCTGAGCTATGCATATATCTTACAATATCAGGAATTTATAAAATCAAGTGTTGTCAAGAATTGAGCTTTACAGCTAAAGAAAAAACGACCTTACACAACTTATAATACGTCTAGGCTGCGTTCAAAAACGGAACACTATGCGTGCTTTTTTAATGATGTTTGTTGTCTGTTTGAATTTACAATTCTTAAATAAAGTTTAGTTCGGTTTTATTTTAAGTTGTTCAGTTTTTAAATCAAGTGATTTCATTTTCAGTTTGTTAGTTCTTAAATTCCATAAATTTTGCTTCCTAACAACTTGAAAGCAAGTACTTTGGATTTTCAAAACGTTCTTAATTTGAGATCGCACGATCTAAAGAGTTAAAAATGTATTTACTTGATTCAAAATTTTTCGTTGTAAAACGAGAAATAAGACCGAAAAGTTTAAATTCAAGGTTTAAAATTAATATTTTTTTTCAGTGTAGGAACGGAAAGCAAACGACAAGTCAAGGTGCAGTTGGATAGCGCTGCTATTGGCCAACTGCTGGTTCTAGGTTAATTAAAAAACTTTTGCTGTGTTTTATTGAAATTTTCAAGTTTTGAACAATTTATGGCATACAGTAAAGTATGTAAAGTGACTTCAACTAAAACTTATTGAACACGAAAACTATGCACTAAGAACTCTGTGTGGGGGAATTCATCCAAACGGGCGTCGCTTGCTGTGCGTTTTGATTAGAAGGTGAGCTGTCGTCCTCAGTCCCCGCCTGTTTTGCGTGCCACTCGTCTGAATGGAAGAACTGAAATCCATGCTTGGCTGCCATTTCGTAAGCGGCCAAGGGTCCTCTGGAGCCAAAGCTGTACTGAATGGGCTTCGGTCTCTCCACATCAATATAGGCCAGCACTGGTGAGAAAATGCGCCATATTTCGCATTGTTCATCGGAGCGCATAAAGAGCATTTGATTGCCAGAAAAGACATCCAGCAATAGACTCTGGAAATTGTCAGGTGCACTTCTGTCCTGTACCATCAGATTTAGTTCCATTTGGCGCAAACAAAAATCCCGTCCCGGCCGCTTAACCAACATCCTCATGAAAAGCTGCTCCTGTGGCGACAACCGTAATAGCAACTCATTTGGACTGCTGGGTTTATTTTCTCTTTGATCACAATCCACAGATTTGTACTGCACTCGTACCTCTGTTTTGGTCTCGTTCAGAGCCTTGCCGACGCGAAGAATAAATGGAACGCCTGTCCAGCGTTTGCTATTGATGTGCAGAACGACCATTGCAAAGGTGGGCGTTAGCGACTCTTTGGGTATGTAGGAGTGTTGAGTGTAGCCGACCTTTGTTGGATCAGATTCTACACCATTGTTGCAATACTGGCCTAATTTTACATCGCTGATATCCAGTGTGAGGGTCTGTTTAAGCACTTTAAGCTTTTCGTCTCGCAAATCCTCCACAGAGCTGCTGTACGGCTGCTCTAAGGTCAGCATACAAACCAGCTGCATCATGTGATTGGTCATGCAATCTCTAATGATGCCAAACTGATTGAAGTAATCGGCTCGGGCCTGCACGGGTTTTTCACTCTTCACGCTGATCATAATTGCTGTAATATGTTTGTTGCTCCATGTCTCTGACCAAATGTAATTCGTGAAGCGTACTACGAATAGATTTTGAATTACCTGCCGGCTTAAATAATGGTCAATCATATAAATTTGCGACTCCTTGAACGTCTGGCAAAGATGCGTGTGGTAGGGCTTATAGGTTAGCTCATTTCTCGCAAAAGGTTTTTCAACGATCACCCGATTCCACCCCGAAATCGTTAAGCACTTGCGACTTATATTTAGGGTAACGTGATCGAACAAGACGGGCGGAACTGCCATGTAGAATATACGATTTGAAATAGTCATGTTGTGTTTCGACTCCTGTCGCACTATCGATGCGGTAAGTTCCTCGTAATCCAGCGGATTGTCGTACATGCCGCGGCAACAATGGACATTGCCCCAAAAGCTGTTGTATTTCAATTGGTCACGCTCCTTACTTAGCCCCATGTAGGGCACACATTTAATGCGGTATGTGCCAAGGTCGAGAGGGGTTCGACAAAAAGTGAAAATTTGAGTGCCCTGCGGCAGACGATTATCGCGATAAAGATGCCAGAGTGCCGGAAAGATTTTGCTGAGCGCCAAGCGACCAGAAGCTCCAAAAACCACAAATGTATAGGCAATTTCGTTTGTTGGATCAATGGGAAGCATTTTTGCACATACAATTTTTTGATTCTTCTTTTTATTAATACTTTTAGTTACAATGAAATTTTATACAAAGTGACGATTGTTTTATAAACTAACATTATAACTGATATGATATGATACATTAAAAACATTCAATACACAAAAAAATGCTGAGGATAGCAGGGATGGGCGTGGTTTGCAACTTATGATGCAGATATTTTTAAAATGTCAGAAGCTATCATTCTACCATATTTTATAGCTTCAGCTCAAAATCTGTGAAAGATTTAGACATTACCTGAACGCAGGGTGGTTGTGGCGGTAATTGCAGATCTTTAGATTTGTGCCAGCTGTTCTGCCCCCACATTTTGTCACTCTTACTTTATAACTACACTCCCGTTCGGGGGTTAGGTGGAAACATAGCATGGCGTGGAACACAAACTTTTGAAGCAGATTTTTGCGGGAGATCACTAGGTGACTTCTTACCAAATTTGGTACCTTTAGCTAGTAGAATGTGAGTCATAAGTGTGTTAAATCGTTTTGCATTCTGTAATGTTATACTTTTAAAACAAGCTGACTTTTATATCATCTGTCAATAATATAATCCAGTTTACAAGTTTAAGTTTGATATTGCTAACCTCATGCGGTTGTTACTTTTTATACCCTGAACCCACAAAATGGTTAATGGTTTGTGCAAAAGTATGTAACAGGCTGAAGGAAGCATCACTGACCCCATAAAGTGTATATTTTCTTAATCAGCATCTATAGCCGAGTCCATATGGCCATGTCCGTCTGTCTGTTTTGTATGAACGCGTAGATTTCACAGACTATAAGAGCTAGATACTTCAGGCTTTGAATATAAGTTGTCCTATACCATAAGCAGAACAAGCTTGTTTCAAATTATCGATAGCTATTCTGGTTTTCGATATACACATGGAATCGATTACAAAAAAAAATTGAATTTGGAAAATATAAAAATGGGGGTTGAAATAAAGGGTAACAGTAGAACTTTTCTCAATTTCGTCCAAATCGGTTAAGAAACACCGGAGATATCGTAAAGTTAAATCAGTTTTAAGGTTTGCTTCAAGCACTCCGAGTTATATCAGGTGCCCACGTGTACCATGACAACGCCACTATTCACGGCCAACTACGCATGCCAATGGTCAAGGAGGTCATCTCAAAGTTAAGTGTCAGCTACATTGCCAGACTACACAATCACCCCAGCAATCTAGCTCATTCACTCCTTGACAATAGTCTTACCACCAGAAGACTCCAGAGGACCCACCCGCTTGACCTCCCACACCTGGTTGACGTCTGATCCTCCCCCCACACTAGCTCCTGATTCCCCCAATGATTCCTTAACTTAAACTTAATTACTGCCAAGTTTCAAGCCATATTATTTAATTATTGCCCACACGGGCAGATCTTAAATAAATCAAACTGAACCCCAAAAAAAAAAAAAAAAAAAAAAGGTTTGCTTCGATTGATCATTATTTGAAGCATACTTTTAGGGCCCACGGAGTATACTATTTATTGCAACTGGGTTCAGGGTATTTTCTAGTCGGGCTCTCCCGCCTAGTGC
Organism: Scaptomyza polygonia; assembly: GCA_035044585.1. Classification (NCBI taxonomy): domain Eukaryota; kingdom Metazoa; phylum Arthropoda; class Insecta; order Diptera; family Drosophilidae; genus Scaptomyza; species Scaptomyza polygonia. The sequence continues at coordinate 436,238 of JAWNNU010001247.1, read as the reverse complement.
ATTTTCACTTGTTATTTGTATTCTTTATATTAAAGAAGTTAAATTTGGACTAACCGTATGAAACTGACTTTTCATTTGAAAGTGGTTCAAAACTTATTACTGTTCACGTTTTATAATTGCCTTTTTCTTATTGTATTAGGCGTTTTTGAAAACTAAACCAACAAATCCAAGAATTTTAAAAATTAATTGTTATAAATAAAGATTTTAGCTGATATTGTTGTTGCTGTTTTACACATTCACATATTACGATCATTTATAATAAAGATTTATGGAAAATGTCCTACTTTGAATTATGTGGATTAAAACTTATAAAAAATATTCACAATGGTTTATTTTTCAATTTAATAAATAGTTTGCCAGTGGGTCAACTTTTCCTTTTTAGCCCATTTGGCAGCAAAACAAGTAGAGAGCTATCAGAAAAGAAGGAAACTTATAAAAAAAGGAAGGATGGAAAATTAAAGGCAGGGTAAATAACATGGCCATTGCCTGAAGTCAAATTTCAAAGGATATAACGCTCCAGGCGGCAAGAAACTTAGGAGACGAACGGTTGAAAGCAGCGCAAAAGCAAATAAATCCGCACAGTTGCAGAAAGATAACACAAATGGGGCAAACAGGAAGCAAGACGTGCTAGCAAATGTTAAAGCAGAAGCTGCCAAATTCACATAAGCACATGAGAGATTTTCCAGCTGTTTTTCTTGCTGTTTGTTCTTTGTTACACTTTGATATCGAAGGTAAAGAGTTTATTGGTTGTATCATGACGGATAGTCCGTCCGCGTCCTTGTTATCAAAAGGTTTCAGCGCAAAATTAATATTCAAAATGACGTCATTTATACAGATTTTAGAAATGAATTTGATTCTTTGTTGCTTGAAAACTAAATATTATTATATTTGCAGTGGCTTTCGGAGTATTTGTGTTGCCGAACACAAAAAGTAGTTTATAAGTCTTCTGTATCCATTCGATTTTTGTTACCTCTGGTGTTCCTAAGGGGAGTCACCTAGGACCATTGCTATTTAATCCCTTTACTAACGATCTTCCAGCTGTTATTGATGTGAATCTATGTTTCACCTGGGTTCTTCCTCCCCTTTTGAGCCGTAGAATTATGCATGGTGTAGTATTCATCACTCATCTTCTTAATGGTCAAAACGACTCATCAGTTCTATTTAGTCGAATAAAATTAAATATTCCTATTAGATCGACCCGTAACTTTTTATAAATCTTTAATATGCTTTATTCTCGTGTCTCTTTGGATACCTCAACTCAAGAACTAAAACGATCGATCCTTTTTTCTTTATCTAATCGTAACCACTAATCACTCATCTACCGCTCATCTGATTGAGTTTTTCTGGGCTTTTCCCAATCCATGCAAAAAATGTTGGACCCCTAACATTCTAATTGAATTTCCCAAAGTAAATACATTTTTTTTACCTTAATTTACTTTCAGATTTACATATAATTTTATATTTTACTTTTAATTTAATTATTTTTACAATATTTTATTTTGCATTCATTTTCATTGCATGTCAGCTGCTCATAGCTGATAGTAAATAAATAAATACCGCTTTTGCAAGCATACTTGCCAACACCTGCTTTAATACTGGTATTAGGACAATCCGCAGTCGGTTGCGTCTGACTCTAAAGTATTCACTCGATTTTTCTTGCTGCTGCTGCCGACTGCAATTCAAATTCAATCATTGCAAATACCCTTAGCCCTTATTCAAGTGAATTGGTAACAAAACGATTATAGTGGTGATGATTTTCTGCTGCTACGTTGGCGTTTTCTTTGTGAAAATGTTTTTGCGAGTGCAGCTAACAGTCCAGTCACGTCCTGCTCATACTCAATTTCATGATATTTTTCGTTCTTGCCTCCTTGCACTAATGTCACACAATCATGTCAATAATAATTTGCGTTTAATTATCTGAGATTGTAACACCTAACTGCATCCTGACTTTACGCCATTGTTTCGGCACCTTTGCTTCCTTTTTCGGTTGCCTGTGATAATTAAGCTTCCTTTGAGACTACGGCTGTTAACAGATTTCAATATGCCTAAATAATAACCGTTCTTTCCTCACACTTCGCTGCATCGAACTGCAATATGCGTCTGCATGTGCAGGCGCCACTGAGTCTAGTAAATTGTTTTAAGACTACAAAGAAAACCTGTGCAGTTTTTAAGACTCTGATACCTAAGGTAAAATGTATATTGGTTTTGTACAATGTCCGATGGTACATATGTATGTGAAATCGCGATTCATGGACACAATAACAGCTAGATACTTGAAACTTTGCAAATATCTTGGGACTGCGTTAGACAAAGTGTCAATACAAAGGAGTTAAGCCCACTGGGAGGATAGGAAGTCGACAACATATCGAAACACGTCGACGTGCAATTCGATAAAACACATTTAGTTTCCACATTTCAACAACAACAATCTCAAATATTTGTGGAAATACAATTGGCAACTTTCCCAAAAAATCTGCATCACAATTTGTACGGCACGCCCTCCCATACCATCCCTATCCTACATATCAGGTGTCAACAAAACTAAACGTATGGACTTCACCAGAAAAGGCAATAATAAGCCTTCTGAAAAGCCTTTTGTTCTGGAAAAACTTAATTTTTAGCAACGTAATCAAGGTTTTGGTATATGGCATTGGTATGTAATATAGCTAGTTTATTTGGAAGTTTAAAACCAAAAATGCCTATATCTTTTACTGTTTTTGAGCTAGAGCCACCAAATTTGCTGCCAAGAGAGGTGTTGACACCCCTCAACCAAATTCATCAAAACTTTGGATGCCACGCCCATCCATACTGCCCTAGCCGCCTCCAACCGCCCCAACGCTTCGCTGAAAACGGTAATGCGTGAATCTGCCAAAGTGTTTGAGCTAGAGTCACCAAATTTGCTAGGAAGACAACTGTTAAGACCCCCAAAAAAACTGCATCAAAGTTTTTGAGCCACGCTTCCCCGTTCCCCAACCCCTCCGCAGCAAAGAAACAGAAATGCCTTTATCTTCCACAGCCTTTGAGCTAGAGCCACCAAATTTGGTGCCAAGATTGTTGATGTAGAAACCCAAAACACATAGCGCCCCCAGCCCCCCATCCACTAAATTCTACTAACTTTGAGCTAGAGTCACCAAATATGTTAGGAGGACAGCAATTGACATCTACAGCAAAAATTCGAATGCCACGCCCTCAAACCACCCACAGCCGCCCTTTCTCTACCTTTAACAAACTTTCAGCTAGAGTCACCAAGTTTAGAAGGAAGATAGCTTTTTGGCATCCCCATCTGCATCAGACGATCTTTGTGGAAACGTACACCCCTGCCGTATCCGCACCCTATTGCAATCAGGTCTCTTTTTATCGGTTTTATTACAGGTATCGAGTATAATGCAGTCGGTTGCGTTCGACTGCAACGTTTCTACTTGTTGTTCATAATTAATGTATTAATCAGTAAAAAAATATCATTTTGGCAATAACATAAGTACAAGTTATGTTTTTTTACAGTCAAAGTATGGTATTGAAGGTGTACGGGTACTTTTTCAGCTTTTGTCACCAAATTTAAAAAGAAGATAGCTGGTGGCAACCAAAAAATTTGTGTGCATCGCCCACCGATACCGCTCTCCTTTTTAAATCGGAAATTCCCATATCTTCGAATATTTATTTGCTAGAGTCTCTAATTTGTACAAATTAAATGCGATGTCTCCTCATCAAACTAAATTTCAATGGAGCACCCACCGTTGCCGCGCCCATTCCTTTATTTGCAATCAGACTTCTAACCACACTTTCAATTACTGTTTTTAGCAGATTTTTGGTGGACGTTGGCTTCTATTTGCCCACCAAATTTGTTAGCTCTAATGTAAAAAATATATATTGTAATAGATTTTCAGCTTAACATTTGATTGCTTTCCCAGCTGCCAAGTGAGCGAAGCAGCCAAAGTGTAAAAATGTAAAAAGTGTCTTAAAATGTAATCAAACAGAATACGTTTTCATGATGGTGCTTTAGAATTCTTAAGCATCAAGTTAAGTTGATTCACACCTTAACATACCAAACTAAAATTAAAATATGAGCTAAATATATTACGCTTAAAAGCATCCTCAACTTAAAGCCAAACCTAAAAAGCAAAACACAATCGCGTATGCCAAATGGGTTTGCCAGCTTTGAAAAAATGGCGACATTTTCTTTATTTACTTTCGCTAGCAAATAAATCTATACTTAACACGTCGAAGATATCAAACCCTTTTTACTCGAGTTTTTATACTCGATACCGAAGGTAAAGAGTATATTGGGTTTGTGCAATGTCCGTCATGCTGTCTGTCGCTCCATATGTTCGCAATTTTTTCACACACCCTTCAAGCAAGAGACTTAAAACTTTGCAAATGTCTTTATCTATGGCATTGTAAATTAAAGTGTCAGGTCTCTTTTCATCGGTTTTATTACAGGTATCGAGTATACTGCAGTCGGTTGCGTCCGACTGCAACGTCTTTACTTGTTTATTTTTTTTCTTGCAATTATCTTTCTTTTGCAAGAACTCATCTGTTATGCGATCATTATTCCTGTCTGTCAAACTCTGACGAATGTATTAGATGCAAAAAATAATCAAAACTGAGATAAGTATTACACAGATAGGTAAACTGCTTGACTGTCGGATTTTTATGGCAAAGTCTTATTTTGCTCGGCTATGTGAAAATGGAATCCTTGTCAATACAAAGACAACATCGGGAAACTCTGACACGTGCCACACGTCGTTAACAGTCATGTACTTAGTTTTTTTTTCCTGCTCTTTCAGCCTAGGAAATGTGCCTGTTTACCCAGCCACAAACAATCCGCCAGCTCAACATGTTGCCCACAGACATGCCTACGTTTATTTTCAAACTTGAAGGCAAGGCTGACCATTGATTGTTTCCCTTTTTTTCTTATCTCCTGTTTGAGGCAGTGGGCGCTAAATGCTGAATAGTTATAGTTAGTAGGTAGTCATCGAATACAATTAAAACGACCTGTGTGTGTTAAGAGCTCGGTTTGTTTTTAAATAAGTGCTGTAGCTTCTTCTTCAAACAAACACAAGGGACCAAATCAAACTAGAAATCTGGATGAACTACAATCAGCAAAATAGGTCGTTCGTTTAGTTTAGAAAATAGTTCTGTTGCATTTATTATGAATGTATAATTTATTATACTTTTTTACGTACATAACTTAAGATATATATGTTAAATACGTTGAGTCCAGTGAAGACGGTGGATTATGTTACGAATAATGCCTCCAGGAGACAAACATTTTACAAACAAACAAATTAGAAAATATCGTCGCAAACACGCGCAAGATAAATTGATCATTGACCAATGACCTGACCTTAGCCTTAAGTATCTAAGATGTGACCTCAATGCCATTTGTTCTGAGCTGGAAGACTGCTTCTCCTAGAAGTAGGCAACACAAAAATTTATAACACACACATAAATCACACGAGAATGTGTTTTCTGTTTGCCGGAAATTAATTTGTAAAAAATCTGCAGAAGCATTTGAGCCAAAATGACGAGTATGGGTCTTTAAAGCTAAGTTCCAAATGCCCAAATCACGTTGGCATTTACTTAGCAGTTGCTTATGATGTGTGGCATTCTGCCAAATTTAAAACGCTGTAAACAATATCAAGAAACAGTTTAACTAACATTCTGTGTGGCTGGCTCCTTTAAGCTACAAACAGATAGAATGACCTAAATGGACGGTCAAAACCTTTAGATAGTAGTTGCTAAAAGAATGGGCATAATGAAAAGGGCCAGGCGAGACACATATAGATATTTGGTATGCACCAACAGTTTGTATCGCAGACTGAAATAAGTTGCAAGAATAAATGCCAGCTTTTTCGGCATCTGGCGTTTTATTGTTGTTTAATTGTTGTCATTAATCCTGCTTGGTAAGTCACATAAAATTTCAACACATTTTTGATTACATGCTAGCTAATGGAATTCATGGCTGACTGCCAGTCTCAAATTCTCCTCAACTTCAATTTGACATAAAAAAAAGCACAGGCTTGAGTGACTTAATGAAACCGCGTTAAATTCAGGTGCAATGTTGTAGCTTATAATTGGGAAGCTCTTAATCGAAATTGTTTTTGTCATTTCCCCAACAATAGGCGTGCGATTTTTTGCGGCAAGCTATTTAACTTAATTTGGTCATTTCAATGTAGGTTGAAATTAATATTAACAGATAATGCTGTTCACATACTAAATAGCTTATATGATAGTCAGAAGAGCCAGCATTTAAGGGTTTAAGATGACTGTTTATAATCCACCTTTAAAGTATCTATTTATGCAAAAGAGTGTAACATTTTTTCATTAATGTAAAGGAAGCAGGCAATTCTATCATATAGAAGCTATTAAAACGCAATATATATATATGAAAAACAAGTCGGATTTGCCTAGGTTTTTAACCATCGGGGCACAAAGATAGTTTCCCTAGTTGTTTATTATTATTTGGAGGAAGTATATGGCGTGGCCAGAAAACTTTGTTCGCACTTCTGCGGATGTTCTAATAAATTATCTTTCCAGTATGGTGACTGAGAAAGATAAAGGTATTTCAAAAACAAAGCCGTAGAGAGCCAGATATTTGGATTACGTCACCAAACTATCATCTCATCTAATCATCTTACACTTAATCAACTGGCAATTCAAGCTGTTAACATGGAGAAATTATGTGTGTTTTATTGACTTACGCCTCGATGCGCAACAACGTGCTATCGAGTTTTAAGCCCCCAATTTATGTTGCAACCAATCTTTACCCTTTGCCTGTCGTAAACAAGTAGTAGTAGAAAAATAACTTCAAAGCGTCATCCTTTTCGATAACCCAAAAGCAAGAAATTATTGGTGTCGAAAATCATTGAGCTTATAAGAACAGGCGGACAGACAGCATAAATGCTATTGCACAAAACGAACGTACTCTCTTAGTATCAGCATCAGAGTATTTAAACCGAAGATAGAACAAAGCCTTATATATATTTTGGCCATACAAATTTAAACTTGAACAATGGAATTTATTATCATTATTATAAGGCAAAGTGCACGTAATATTTGATAAAAGGCTCATTACAATAAGCTCCCAACTGCTTTGCCCGCAGTTTCCCTTAGTTTTCAGCATCTTGTTAGTTAATTATTTTCTTAAATAAATTATGAACAAACTGAGACAGTTATGATTTGCGGAAGCCGCCGGTCGTTCCCACAAACAATTGACATCAGCCACAAAGCACTATGTTCCTTAATTGAGTTTCTCCCCTTGTTATTTTTATTTATTTTAATTTTTGGTTTTATAGCTATGACTAGAGATGGAGCATTACTTATGCTAAGACACAGAAAAAAGAACATAGAATCACAAATATAACAAAGAGAATGACGCACCCGACTGGGGTATACTCGACCCCTGTAATAAAAACCGGTAAATAATGGCCTGATTGCAATGGGATACGGACTCGGAAAGGGTGTTTGCTGCCTAAAAAGTTGTCTGATCCAAATGGGAATGCCAAGAAGCTATTTTCCTTCCAAGTTTTTTCATATTTTTTTTATTAAGGCATACGAGACAAGCCAGTAATCTCTTGGTGACCTTGGCTTCTATTCATTCAGCCCAATTGGGCACGCCGGCTAACTTAAGTTAGCTGATAAAAAAAATTTCGCTGTATACAGGTAATATGTAAATTTTAGGAATGGAAGCATGACCCTTATCATAAGCAATAAATGCAAAACGTAAATGTAAAATGTAATATAAAATGTTTTAAACTACAAACAAAAAGTTTATTCCACAAAATATAGAGAATCTGCTTCAAAAACTGCATCACTTCTAGCAGGATTATATCCACAGAAAAAGTATGGGTGGGAGTGGCATGCAAATTTTTGGGGTTTTATCATCACCACTCTGGCACCAAATTTTGTGGGGCTAGCTCAAAAGCTGTGAGAGATATAGGCATTTCTGTTTTCAAAGCTTTGATGCAGTTTTGTGGTGGTCTTTAACAGTTATCTTCCTACCAAATTTGGTGACTTTAGCTCAAACACTATGGAAGTTACACAGATTACCGTTCTTAGCGAAGCGTTAGGACGGTTAACAGCGGCCAGGAAACTATTAATGGGCGTGGCATCCAAAGTTTATATAAATATTTTTTGGTGTTGGCCCGTAAATATCGTAGTTCTAGCTGTAAGGGCTTGCGAAATAGGTGGATTTATCGATTTTGAGTTATGGGATTTATCGATATAAAAAAAGTTCAAATTGTAGTCAAACACCTGTAAATCAAGAAAACATTAAGTGCAAAGTACCTTCATCTTGTTTACTTGCAGCGGTTTTTTTTAGCTTTTTAAAATCTGACATACATATATCAAAAACCTGTATTAACTTATATGGCTAACTGATTCTCTTCATTATTTACTGTTCATGCAAACCTGTACTTTCAGCAGTTTACTTAAATGTTATGCATATATTATTTTAACGACCCATTAGAATTTCAAAACAATCATTCAGCAAAATATAGTAATTCTATTGCACCATCATCAGGACCAAAACAACATTTCACTTTTTCCCATGCCATCATCCGACCCTAATGAATGCCTTATGTGTTTATGAATTGTCGTTTTTAAGGCTTTACGTATTGTTCTTGTACTGTTTGGGCTTTGGTGACATGCAAATCAATTTGTTAGTCCGGCTCTGACTCTTTCACTACTTACGTTAAGAGTTTGTCACACTTTAAGAAGTGTTCAGCACAAACAGCCCTGTGCGGGCAACGGCCGCAAGACGCACAGAATCAACAGTTTGGCATTCGCAGAGTTCAAACTAGTTGACAGAGCATAATATTAAAGAAGAGTACATACATAAGTATGCGTCATGCACTGCTTAACCGACGCCGAAAGAGCATTGTGTCTGCTGCTCGTTACACTTTCGTTCGTATTGAACCGACTCGCGTTCGCGTGGGAGAAGTTTAAGGACGGCAACAGCACCTGCTGCTGTTCTGTTTAGTTTAAGTTAGTTCAGTTTTGCTTGCGTTGTCGACACGTTAGGACGCGTGCTCTGCTGGCAACACCCAGCGAAGCATTCTGTGTGGCTGCGTACGTGTGTGCGCGTGAGTGAAATTGTTGCGTGTGTGCCGCCAATGCCGCAAAAAACCTAAAGTTGGGCAATACCCAAAATCAAATCAAACTAAGTAGCCTCAAGACGTGGTCAAGGAAACCAAAGCGTATTTTGACCCTTTGTTCCAACTCAAATGCTTCAAATTTTTTTAATCTAACTGTGCAATCAAAAACTATCGGATTAGTGCAAGCGATTATTTTCTGTATTGTAACTTCTTGACCAAATCACAACAAATTAATTCTGTGCTTTATAATGTAATGTAACAAAAAACTACGAAGTAGCATTAGCAGTTTTTTATAATGGAATCATGCTTGTGCCAAATAGATTTCAAAGACAATTTTCAAATTATTGCAGCGTGCTGAAAAGATCCTAAAACTACAGTTGCTTAAAAATCAGGTAGTTTGAGACATTTCTTTTTAAATTATGCATATGTTGATAAGAACAGTTTTAAATATAAAGCAAGGTAGTGACCAAGATTTTAATGGTAAACTTTGCTCGAATATTGACTCGTAGTTCAAAAAAATCTTAATAGCACATTTATATAAAGCTGCGAAATTTAAAATAGAACTTCGAAGCTTCCTTTCGTTCAGTTCAAAAACATTAAAAACATCAGATTCTGCAATTTTTTCAAGTGAGTATTTTTTTAATGCTTTTAATTTCCCCTAAATATAGAGTATTTGTTATTTTTATTATTTATTTAATTTTTTTCTGTGTTTCTAAAAACCTATACTATTTTTTATCTTTCGATTCGAATGATAAAAGAATATACTAAAAACTATAAGAATAAGATTACAACAAATGATCAATAATACGGTTTGATCTAGTACCATAAGTTGATCTGCTAGAGCGCTTGGTGTTCTTTCAGGACTTTTAAAATGCTAAGCAATGATCTTACCATAAGTGTGATACGTAAAAAAGATTGCTTATATCTCAAAAATTATTAGTTAAAAGAGGGTAGACTTTTGCGAAGCAAACTCTTTAAGTTGCAAAAGCATATAGTTGAAAAGTTTATTCCAAATCGATCAACCGATGCATTTATAACAATTTTAAGTCCTGGTGCGATTAAGGTTGACAAATGACCGAATTTTATGTTTTTTTTATGCCTGATACAGAAATCACTAAAGATTTTGGCTTGAGCAGATTTTAAAATCTATTAAACCAAACCGACGGCGTGACAGAACTTGTCTAAAATGTTTTTGCTCTTTTTTTTGTCATTGTTTCAAGACATTTGCGTTATTTATATATTCAACAATAGAAAAAAATAATGTTTTGGAAATTATCTTTTGTAATTTTAAACTAAATAAATATACATATATATTAAAATGAGTCCCTATTTGCTTTGTCATGACATCACGCGTTAACGGCTGGACTGATGTCAATTTTTTTTTATGTTGTGTTTGTTATTGTCAGGAGAAGAATCTTATGAAAGAAAATATAAAAAAATTGCGAGGTAATAGGAAACTTTTAGCTGTGCTGACGAACTTAAAGTCATCCATTTTATTTAAAAACGTTAAAACACTCAAATTAAATATGAACAGGCGAGTCGAATTGCAGAACGACCAATCTGGAGAAGTTTTTTCCAAACAATTGCTCCGTATTGGTAATGGTAAAATACCGGTTAACTCATCGTCTGGATACATCATATTTCCTACCAATTTTTTTCTCTTTACTGAAACTTAGACCGAACTTATCGAAATGTCTTCTCTAAATGGTGGAGCGAAAGAGTTATGTTGGCTGCAATAAAAGTGAAAGTCAACAAAATTAATTTTCAGATTTAAAACAAAATAGCTGGCGAATTAATGACATATAAATCGATTGATTTCGTTTTTAACCAAGATGATGTTGTCAACTATCCATCAGAATTTATAAATTCGCTGGAGTTAACTGGATTACCACCTCGTAATCTGCAATTAAAAATCGGATCAGTAATCATTATGTTGCGGAATATAAACCAGACACGTCTTTGTAATGGCACCCGACTTGCGGTGAAGAAATCAATGAGCAAAGTCACCGAAGCCACGATTTTGAAAGGGAAATATATAGGTGATTGCACGGATTCCTTAGATTTCGGTCGACACGCCATTCGACTTTAAACGGTTGCGATTTCCAGTGCGGCTAGCATTCGCAATGTCGATAAATAAATCACAAGAGCAGTCGCTCAGTGTTTGCGGCATCAATCTTGAAAATCCATGTTACAAAAAAGAAAATTGTATATCTGAAAGCATAAGAATAATAAACAATTTTATTTCCAATACGAATTAAATAGTAATCGATAAGACAGGACAATGTAAGTGGGGTGTATGTTTTTGGGGCAGCAAAACGCACCGGGTTGGCTAGTATAAGATATTTTGCCCGTCAAATCTGATTTTGTAAAAAGTGGAAAAGCGCAAACTGTGTTTTGTTGCGGTGAACGATATTTTCCCTAATGGACCGAGTATAAAATATAATAATATATAAATAAATAAAATATAATTACAAAAATAGCAAATTCTGCACCTTACTGCCTTACAATACAAAAAAAAAAAAAAAAAAAAAACATTTGGAGAGTGGCAGTCGAAAGATTGTCTGATGAAGATAGGGATGCCACCATCTTTTTCCAAACTTGGTTGCGTCCAACGTTTCCATAAAATAAAATATGAAAAAAATTAACATTTCAAAGTAAATTTTTAATTAAGATAAACTTAAAAGATAACATTGGGTGAAAATAATCAAAAAATTAGTATTCCAACATTTGTTATTTTGATTGAAGAAACCCCAATCAGATCATCGGACTGATTAGTTGTTGTAAAGTTGAGGTAAAATTAATTATTCAATAATCGCCCTATTTGTCTTGGTACCAGGTCGAAATTGCTACAATTTAAAACCTCTTTTTTTTCTGAAATTAATTTTTGTAGATCTTATAATTTGTGGTTAACTTTGCGAACGATATTCTTTCAGGCAAAAATATAAGACGTTGATTAATAAATAAAACAAATAAACGTTATTTGAGAAGAATAAATTTAAATAATATGAGTTTGTCAAATTCCTAGATTTTGTGTAATTTCTGACCATGTATTTGAACACCAAATGATGAGAACATTTTGTTGGTTTGATGCTAACAAAAAGACACAAAGATATTGATAAAGATAGAACTGCTTATATATTTTTTATAACTTAACTCCTTAAACTAATTAAACATCATAGCTCCCGTACGAGCAGATTGCACCTTAAACTTCAACTGCTGCCAAGGCGGTACGCGGCAGCGGTAAAGTGTATGTAACAGCATTTGTGTGTTGTTCTTGAAAAAAAAATTATGTGGCTCACCTAGACGCAAGAGTTAAACGCTTCACACAATCAGTCGGTGCTTAGGTACACAACCCGCAATCCAAGTAAAACAGAACTCCTAACAAAACGCAAACCTACACCCTGCTCCCAGCGCGTGCCACATTTAAACAAATTTAAAAAGCGCGGCATACTTCTGCGGCAGTTGGTTGATTACATATTTATTTGATTTTTGGGTCGTTGTGTCACGACACTCTTGTGTCTGTTAGCCTGTTTATCTGTCTGTATATGGTTGGTACATTTATGAGCATACGCTGTTTGTCTTGTCCGCAGCATTTACATCAAATCTAATCAAAAGACGTGCACATTAACTGGTGGCGGTCTCATCATATTGTTAGCATGTCATAGGTAGCTGCACTAATCCCACAGTTATTAAGGGCGAAGAGCTTAGGTTCAAAACAACCTTGCCTACCCTTAAAGCACATTTAATAATTCAGAAAAAAATATCTGTCGCCTACGTTGCCAACTTTTCACGATTTTTCTTTATTTTTTTTTCTTTCATTTTTCTTTATTTTTGGATTCGTTTTTACTTGTTTATTTGTTTCTGTTTGCGGTAAACACGCGCTAAGAAATATATAAATATTTAACAACAAATAGTAAAGCTCAACAAATTTTATGCATATTGATTGGCTGATATTTCTAGGAAAATACATTTTATTTGAATTTAGGGCATTTGGGCAGTTGTGAATCAATTGAAATGTTATTTAGAATTTGTTCGAATATTACTATGTTTTTATTGATTATGTGTTACATGCCTAAATACATTTCATTTCATTCAATTTTGGTGTTGCGTAGTCCAAATTACAATCAAATGTAAACTATGAACTTATATTTGTATTCTTAAATAAACTTAAGAAAGCTTAATAAATTGGATTTATTTATCACAATGTATGTGTCATCTGAATGACTGAGAGAAATTTGCGGTTCACAAATATCCGACGAACGCCGTTTATGTTAACCTGACACGTGCAAAAAAAAAAATAGGTGAACAAAAAAATCAAAGGAAAACGAAACAGTCGGGCGCAACCGACTTCGAAATACTTTCATACTTGTTATAAATCAGGTGAAAATTTGTGTTTTTTTTTTTGCAATTGTCGGTAATGGTAACATTTTTTACGACATGGGAAGGCTGGGATATCTTTCACGTTTGATCAGTTTGAAAATTGTGTAAGACACAGGCAATAACGTTTTCAAAACGCAATTTCTTTTAAAGAACGGGGAATGCATCCAAACTTGTGATGCAAATATTTTCGGGAGCATGCAAGCTTACTTCCCACCAAATATTGTGAATCTAGCTATTAAAATGTGGGAAATATGTGTGTTTTATCGATTTGCACACCGAATTGTCGAATTGCCGAATTATCGATTTTCCAGACCCCGCCCCCCCCCCCCCTAGTGTGCGCGGCGTCCCTACTTTGACCCTTTGTCTGACGCAGCCACGGACAAAAATATTAGCTAAATTTCAGGTTTCTTGCTTTAAGGGTGTCCAAGAAGCTCGACTTAACACGGACGGGTAGACGGACATACACCATGACAACCTTTGGTACCAGAGTATCAAAATATATTAAATGAATATCAGATTGCAGTTAAGCTGGTATCTCTGCGGCCGACAGTTTCTGTGCTGCGTAATGAAATAAATATTGGTATTTTTAATATTTAATCTTTTCAATTAAATTGCCAATGATTCGCATGACAGCCGCAGAGCGCATTTAATGGTCAAGATGTTCTGCTATCGGTGGGAGCAAAACCAATTCAATTGGTAAATCGTATATGATATTTGTTGTATAAATCAATTAAACTCGTTAATTTAAAAGTAATTAAATTTACAAATTAAGTTGCAAGTGTTGCTTCACTTTATTGTTTTCCTCTCCGGCTGTGCTTTAATGAGCTACCAGTCGATTGCACTGAAAAGCTTAGTGATTTAAATACCTTGGACAAGGTACTATTTTGAGTCATTTATTAATTTTTTTTGCAACGGCTGAGGTAAATCCCTTCGAGAACAATCATTTTGCAGAACCAAGTTATACTTTTTTGATGGAATTGGATGTATTAAACCCAAATCTGAAGTCTGACTTTTGAGATTAGCGGTTAAATTACGTTTAAGCGAATAAAATTTATTATACATTTTTTATTTTGTAATTATTTTTATATAAAGTTTATGCCTATAAATAATAATTTTGTTTTCGTTTTTTTTTTTGGAAACAAACATGGAGTCCAATTCAAGCCGCTGCCCACAGAATAAAATCACAAAGCTCATCGCTATTGTTACAGAGATTCAGGTGCTAAGCTAATAAGATGGAAAAGTCATTGAAGTAATTGATTGTGATGCCGCTTAGTTTTCAATTGTTCATAGTTACATTGATGTGAATTGAAAAAAATAGCAATATCGTGATAATTAGAAATAATCATAGACAGGTGCATTCAGAACAATCGAACTATACAAATACTGTGATACAGCAAACATAAATGTAATTTTCGGTATGCTGAAGCTTGCACACCTTCGCATTTGATTTTTATCCTACGGCATATAATTACATAAAATATTATAATCTGATTAGCAGGACTTATATTTATTCATTTTTCATAAATATTTCTATGTTATGTCTTAATTTAATGTAGCCGTCAGTGTTTTGAATAAATTGTTATTGATTTTAAACAAAAAACACAGCAACCTTTTAATGGACTTGTGTTTGGTTTTTCTGAGCAGCTATCGGCAGTAACAAGCATCTATGGAACTTGCCAAATCAGAAAATGAATCAAAGTCTGTCCCAACCGACTTCGGTAAATTCTGATACCAGGTAAGAAGTCTGCTTGAAAAGAGTGAGAGCGAGGGCGGAAAGTGTCAGCACTGCGTTTAAACAAAGTGACTCTTGCTCAAAAACTGTATAAGAAATTGAGACTTTCAATTCCAAAAGTCGGTCGGTAAGGGCGTTGCAACCAAACTTTTGATGCAGGGCTTTGTGAGATATTCTCAGCTATCTTTCCCCCAAATTTGGTGACTCAGGCTTAACAACTGCCAAAGATACAGGCCAGAAGTAGTGGCCGGCACGCCCTAAAAACTTTTGATGTTGTTTTTTTCTATCTTTATTCTCTATTCTCTATCTTTTTTTTTTGGGACGCCAGTTGCTGTTATCTTAACAAATTTGATAACTCTAGCTGTAAGCAAGTGGGAATCTGTGGACACGATAAGTGTCGATTTTTCCAGCCCCCTAGTAAGCGTAGAAACCCACTCTTGGCGCTTTGTCTACCGCACACATGGACTTGAAAAGATTCTAGTCTCTAGTTCTAAGAGTGTCGAAAAAAGTTGCGTTCATACAGACGGACACTGCACATATCCAAAATACTCTTTATCTTCTGTATTGGAGTATATCTATTTGTAAATGGGGTATTTATAAAAAATCGCCCAAAAGCTCGAAACGAAGAGTCACCAAAATTGTGAGAAATTTATAAAATGGTTTAAACATAATATTAATTTTGTATATAAAATTAATTATTTTAAGGTTTGGTGGAAATTAATCTAGTAATTAATCAATCAGCGAGCGTGTTGAGTGCACAGCGAATTGAAACGCCTACGAATTATTAGCAAGAATAAAAGTCAAGTACAAGTATAAGCTCTGACAGAAACCGAATTGTGTGTTTTGCATAATAATGCAATCCCCACCGCCGTTTATTCAGCCACGTGCCACAGAAGCTGAGCTTGAGCTGTAGGTATCCATTAGCAGTCTACCGCATTCGAGATAGGAATTAGCAAGTAAAGCAAACTTGGCCGTAGCCGCAACAGTGCCAGTCCGTTGCATTTGCACTCTTTGGTTCTTGGCAATCCTCAACCACAGCCCCCAATTTTCCACACACTACGCTTTTATGTCTTCGAGTGGGCTGTGCCTGCAATTGATATGACCGAACAATTTCCTTGTCTATATGCACGCTATTTGAAATGATTTCAGGATTTGCGGGCTTCGCTTTTAGCTCAAGGGGTAAAAGCTTTCTACGCTTCTGTCTATTTACAGAATCTACCACACATTTGAAATTTGCAATACAAAGATCAATGTACGCATAAGCTCCCACATACTGTCAACATTGTCAAGAGTTTTGTTGAGAAAACAAGCAGCTGAAGGATTGCGTACTTACAAGGGCCTAGCATTTTGTGGTTATCAATCAGGAACATTTTTAAATTACATGTTCTGCATGTTTATTGAATAGAATAAACCATCACAGTCCCGACTAGACGTGGACGCGGGACGTGCTTTTTTTCGTGGCCACCGGGCTTGCACAGGCCCGATGCTGGCCCGGGCCTCAAAAGTGAGTTTCGTGCGGGCCCGGGTTGGTAAGTCGCAAAAACATCCGACAGAGGTCTGAGCAAAATTTTAATAAGCTTTTGTTTTTTATGTATTTCAAATACTGGAACCGCATATTATTGCATTATAAATGTTTTTTAATAGTACTATCGATATGCTTTTTGTATGCAAAATTGTTCACCACTTATTAAACAGTTTGCATGTAACATTAATATTTGATTTATATTTAACAAATCTAACTGTGGAGCCAAATATTATACAGGTATTCATTGAAAAAATAAAATCGATTTTGTAAATGATTGACAACTGGAAGCTACTTGATTAAGTGGCAACAATGTAGATTTTGTGTGTTGCTGGAGCTCTAAGCATGTGCTGGCCTTAAGGGCAAAACAGCTCTGTAGATTCTGGCACACATATTTTCGATTTTTGGAAAAATGTTTATGAATTAAAAATTCTTAAAATATAAGCATAGTCAATACTTGCTATTGCATTGGGCAATCACAAATATATGTTTATTTTTAAAACATTAACATATATGTAATTATATATATATATATCTTGGAATTACATATGGCTTTTTTCATATGTACAAACATACATAAATATGTATTATTTTCGGGCCGGGCCGGGCCGGGCCTCCGTGAACATAAGTCGTGCCAGGCTGGATCGGGCCTTTTAAAGAAATCTTTGTGTTTGTGCGGGCTCGGGACTAAGAAAACAGGCCGACGGCCACCTCTAGTCCCGACCACATACTTCAAGTTATAAATCTGAGTGGGGCCTGGTCAGTCATTTGTGCGCAAATTACAGATTATGATAGTAAACGTAGTATGCTTATTACGGTAAAACAATCACATACTGTTAGCTGTTGTTCTTTTTCTAGTTTATAACTCTCTTTTTTGCCATAAACCTTTCAGCTCTTTTGGTTGTTTGCTCTGGAGCCTTGGCTTTAATTAAAATTTTTTTTTCGGTTTTTATGCGCTTTGAAGACAATTTTTACTTATAAAGTATGAGAAGCTATAGTAAGGAAGAGTCAAAAGCAACTCAAAGCGATAATAAGATACCTATTAGGTATAATGATTATTTCTTTAGCAAACTCTTTTATTAATTGAACAAACAAAATAAGCTAAGCATTCGTAAAGCTATGAATTTGCATTTAATAAGTTTTCGTTTGTGTGTTTCGCTTTGATTTTTTTTTTTCATGTAGAACTGTAAATGAAAAATTGTTTGACATTCACAAAACGAGAGGCTTTTGAATTTTATAATTAATATTTTCAACATACGAAGCGGGGAAACAGTCGGTTTCAAATTAAGTTAGAATTGTATGAAATTTTTATAATTATAGTTAGCTAGTATTCATTTTAGAATAATATTAAGATCAACATTCTGAACTTTAACCTTAAAATTTTTTGTTACAAACTAGGTTTCAAATGCTTTGAAAATTTGTAAATGTTTCGCTTTGTGCTCATACATTTTACAAGATTCTTAAGGAGGTAAATTTGAAAAAAAAATTAAAACTAAAATGATTCAGATAATTGTTATAACAAGAAGTGTGAACAGAAATAAAATTTGGCTTTGCTTTTATATCCGAAGATAAATCTACAGTATTACCAGATTTTTTTGTTAGATCTTGTCTTCAGGTTTTTTAATTTTTATAGTTCCCTCTTAAACCAAATCACTTGAGGTACATGTGAGGGGAACACAGATATCCAAATACGAATTCAAGGTCTTATAAGGCAATTACAGATTCTATATCATTACAAAAATAAGAGTGAGACCAATTAGTATGTTGAAGAAGATCATTCGATTAAGTAAAGTACGAAAACAACGGGTCTTTAATGAATTATTAAATGCTGGTCTAGGGTTATGTGGAAAAAAATATTTAAAAAACAGTTGTAAATCCTTTAAAACCAAAAAAAGCTTGCTCTTTACTAACGAAAAACAAATTAAAACGTTACAGTCGCAACCGAATGCCGAATACCAGTTGCAATAAATATTTTACTCCTTGCGCTCCTTACGATATCTCCGGTGTTTCTGAACCGATTTGGACAATAAAAGTTCTATCGCTACCCATTATTTCAACCCTCATTTTAACATTTTCCAATTGCTTCCTTCTGCCTGTTACATACTTTTGCACAAAACCATATCGTTGTTCTTAAAGAACGTTACTAGTTATATTCCTTTTAAATTTAATAAACCAAGCTCAAAAATTTTTGAAGGTATAAAAAGCCAAATTTGTCAATATATCAAATTCGTTAAATAGTTCAATCATGATTAAAACATAACTAACATTAATCAAAACAGAAGCTGACGCTGTAAACGTTTTTTTCATTTTCGTCTTCAAATTAATTGTATACTTGATATTCAGTGTAGCTGCCGCATAGCGACGCACATAAGAAATGTTGCCTCATCAATCGGGGTGCGGCTTTGTGGTTGCTCGGTGGCTGTTTGCTGTTGGCAGCTGTTGTAGCACTTTTCCGTACAATATATGTCCACAGCTACGGCGAGGAAGTCAAAGGCAACTCATCAGCATTTACCATGGACATGTACTTATTTATGGACATACATACATACATACATATTTATGTATAACGAGCATATGCAAATGCATGTACATATATTGGTTGGCAATTTTTGATTGCAAAGAGAACGTGTTCACAGGCTGATTTTAATTGCAAACTTTTCAGATAGCTCTTTCCTTCACTCTCACTAACTGATATCACATGGTTTGCGACGAACTTTTAAAGTCAGCATGTGCACATTATTTTGTTAATTTGAAGCTTGTGAAAATTTTTGTGTTGTTTTGTCTCGATTTATTTCTTGTTCTAGATGCTAAGCTCCCGTTTATTTATTTTTTTTTGTTAGCCCTCATCCACATTACTAGACATGGATTGCGAATTGAGGAAGGAGGACACATATCGAGCGATATTGCTTTTGGCTCGCATTCTTTTCAGTTACAGTCGATGGCAGCCTATTTTTTGTGCTTTTTGGTGCTGAAGCGTTCGTGATTGTGATATATGAAATACCCAAAGGTCGCATAAGTCGAAAAGTTATTATAACTGACATTACAGTTAAAACTAATTGCTTCTGCTAGTGAGGAATGGTCGTCCGATATCCGGTAAACTCTCTAAGAGCACTCAACGGCACTATAGCAAAAAACGTCGTTTACACTGTTGCAAAACATTTTAAATTAATCACAGCATGAAGTCTCTGAAGCTAGCAAATAAAATACTATATAAAAATACAAATTGTTGGCTTTTGCCATTATTTGCACGGTGCTGTGACACTTTTCATAATCACAAACACCATAAATACCGTCATCGTAACCGCAGAGAAGCAACAACGACAGCAACCGTGCAAGCAATTTCCATTCATATCCATCAAATGAAAAGAAAACATATGTGATAGAGCAAAAGCTCAGACCTCAGTAAATCTTGAACCTAGCTAATTTCCGCAATCAGCCAGGCACTTTCGTACCAGCTCGTATAAACAACGAACAAAAATATACACAGGCGACCATAGCAGCAGCAACAGAAACAAGAGCAACAACTACAACAACAACCACCGGATAAACCATGTAACGCCCAGTTGTATAAGCACCAAAGTTATAACATACTATTATTGCTCATGTGGCTGTGAAGGTTATCTGTTCACTTTGTTTACCTCCCCCCTTTTGTGCCATATGTCATTTAAAAACAACAACAAAACACTCTTGTGGAAAGAACAGCAAACAGGACAACACAGGATACAACACCATGCTGCCTACAACAACAACAATGGGAAGTATGAGGACTTATGTTTACACTTTTTATGCTCGATACCAAAAGTTTGGAGTATATTGGGTTTATGGGTTTATGTCCGTCATGGTGTCTGTCCGACCGTCCGTCTGTCCAACTGTATGAATGCAACTTTTTTTTTAAATATTTTCAAAGTTTCGAAGGAGGTTTTTTTTGGGACGTCATTAACAAAATTTGGTGGCTTTAGCTTAAAAACTGTGAAAGATATAGGCGTTTTTGATTTGATTGTGCATGGGGCTGAATGCGGAATGCTCCAAAACTTTGATGCAGTTTTTCGGGGGATGCCAGTAGCTTTTTCCTTACCAAATTTGGTTATTCTAGCTGAAGGAATGTGCGCAATAGGTGGATTTATCAATTTTCAGTTTTAAAATTAATCAATTTGCCATCCCTCAAAAAGACTTAGAACCCCAATCTCAACAAATAATCTGACCCGGCCATAAAAAAAAAAAAATTCGCTAATTTTCAAGTCTTTTGCTTTACGCGTGTCCTAAAAAGTTGCGTTCATGCAGACGGACAAAACCAATTATACTTTTTACCTTCGGTATTGAGAAAAAAAACAATTCACAATAAACTTGGGATAGTTACGCCCACCGGTCATTGAGAAATCGAACCGTAAACAGCTAAAATATTAGAAGAAAAAAGAACAATAAAAAGTCGCTGGGCAGATTTGAGCCCGCTGTTAGCAGTTGAATCAACAATTTTAGTACTTGCTTTAATTTTTTCTGGAGCTATACTCGATTCTACTTATATAATGATTATGATTAAAGTACATATACATATATAAATGAACTCAATTAAAATATTCCGCTCTTGATTTAAATATTCTTAAATTCGTTTTAAACCAAATACTAGAATCACGAAAATTGAATTCTAGTTTATTTTAAATTCTATTTTTGATTTTTCTGTCAGTGTGTTTAGTTTCCTTTGCTATATGTCAAATTGACATTGTCAATAGACATACATGTAGGTTATTTTATGCAATAAGCTTATAGTAACAGTAGCTGAATTTCGATTGGATGTTATAATGGCCTAAGTGTCTGTCACATAACAATTAGTGTTTGGCACTTATTGAAAAACAATTTCCTTTTCGATTTCCTTGCATTTTTCTGTCCATTTGCTCGCAAAATATTATAACGGAAATTGTTGCAATTTACGATTTAATTTATGTTCCTCTTTAATGTTGTCGCCGTTAGCTTCACTGGCTTTCACTGGCTTTCACTGCCTTTGCTCAATGTGCATAAAAATGCACTGATTATCGCAGCACGTTACACAAGACACGCCCAGCCAGGTCTCGTTAAGAGTTGAATTTTGTCAAGGATGCTTATCGAATGCGTCAAAGGGAAAATGACAATCCGACAGCGGTAATCAATTGCTAAGTTTGCAACAACATAAAAAAGGCATCCTATTAATTTGGAGCTCTGATTATAAGCAGACAGAAACAGAAGCATTTATCTACAAAATCGATAAGAACAAAATAAAAGTAAGAAGCTCATTCAGTCACCAAATCATTGCATATCATATAGAACTAAGTTTAATCTTAGTTTTTGAATTATTTTAATTTTTCTGTTCATAATGCAAAAAAACAAATCACAAAGTTCACACGTCATGCACTCAAGTTTAATTGAGATATGCAGAATGTGTGTTCACAATCAACTTTCATATCTGAATTTTTCAAAATTTAAATTAACGTTTGCCAAATGTAACAAACTTTTCCGAGGGTAGCCCCAACCCTGTAAGGGTTCTGATTTTGCTTATTTTTGGGTTATTCCGGCCAGTGGTGTTTATTGATATTTTTGACAGTATTTAAATTAAATTTTTCTCGACGGCTTTGCCGCCTTCATCAGAGAGTCTGATTTTGTTTTAGGTAAAAATATTCAGGGGTTACATTTTCCATAAATACATAAAAACATTAAATACTTCGTCTATACATTTAATTTGTTTTCACCTAATGTTAGTGTCGTCAGTCCTCATGCTAATTTATGTCAAGCTGTTTTTGATGTTGTTTGCTGCAGTTTGGTTTGCTTATTGTAGCCGCGTAAATGTAATTCGTCTGGTCAATTTGGGTATTCGGTAGTCCTTGTAAAGTTCCAAAGCGTAATTTTGCCACACACGAGCTAGTTAGCACCCTTTTTTGTTTGACAGTTGTAATTGTCGTCGTTAAACAGCTTCTTTGACCTCCCGTTATTTAAATGCAAAACCTTGATCATTAAATATATGCGCATTCAAGGTCAAATAAGTAGAATGTGACCAAAGATTTTTTTGACAAAAATATCGAAATATGCTCGGTACCAAGTATTTTTACTCGATTCTTTTTTTCTCATGTATTTTGTTGTTTTTTAACACACTGACTAGTGAACACCCTAAATGTCTTCTTTGTAGTTTAGCGCGTCGTCCCCTCTTTGCTGTCCATTATATTTTTTGTTGCAGTGTTAACGAGTATGTTAGTGAAGAGTAAGATAACATCAGATTTTAATAGCATTTCCTCATTTCCAATTTATTTTTTATGGAAGTTCTGCCATTGAAAGTGGTAGACATTTTTCAAGCGCTTACTACGCACTTTGATTGCAGCTGCATGTGCGAATACTTTTAACGGAGTCGAGAAACCCCCAAAATGAAGCTTGGAGCGTTCATTGCATTTCGGGAAATTTAGTTTATGTCTCATTTTCAGCAAAAGTGAACAAGCAAGTTTTTATTCTATACACTTCAATAGGTTTATCACTCATACTTTTATGAGTTCAAAAGACGAATGTCGATACCCAATAATTTACGCAAGCCACCAACCCAACACAACAGTGCTCTTTCTGTCAAAATGCAGCCATGCGCATCTCCATACACCCGCTTTACTCCACTTCTTTATGCCTTTCCTCTTGGCTGTGCCGAAATGTCGTTGTGAAACTGTGTGCGTCATTTGCTGACACTTTAAACGCGTTGCGTTTGCCAGCAACTGGCAAATAGCGCGCATATTTTATGTCAGCATTTGGGCAACGCCGAGAAGTATGCAACGCAATACTTTCACTCTATGCGTAAACAAATGGAACAGAATTAATACACAGATAGGAAGAGAGAGTGTTTGAACGTAGCACGATAGAAAGAAACGGAAGCATTTGTGAAATGTCATAACATTGTATATGAATATATTTTTAAATGAAAGCGTTTATTACCTAAAATAGCACAAAAAAAGGTGTGGGTAGTGCCCGGCAGAGGCAGCGGTAAGAGAAAAAATAAAAAAGTACTTGGACTCAAAATGGCAGGATGTGCTTGTGTAATTGCTGTGCAAACAAAAATTCAACGACTATTTGAGAGCACTCAAGGAGCCTGCTGGCTCTTTGATAATTTTTTTTGCCATGAGGCAAACATGAGGCCGACAGCTATAATATTTTCAGAACCGACATGTTGCCTGTGTTAGCCCTAAAATTAGTTAATTAGACAAAACTGAAGACTTATGAACTTCTTAACGATAATAAACTTCTGTAATTACGAACCTAAGATAAGTTAGGTGAAAGATTAATTGGGATTTGCTTTTAGCGACCAACTGCAAAATGAACCCTGTGATGAATTTGAAATAGTGTGTACACACACACTTTCTTCAATGGCTTCCAGGATTAAAAAAAAAAAAACAGAAGTAACTCAAATAGCAGCAACTCATTTTTACACATTTAATTTGGTTTTAAGGCATTTGTCGCAGAAGGTGAGGATGAGTGAATGAAGTAGGAATGCTCTTTGGGCTCTTATCTGAAAATAACAGCTCAGTCAATAAGCGGCAATTTAGAATTTTTGTAAAAACTTTACGGTTCTCCTTGGAAACTTTGTATGACACAAACTTTGATAAATACAAATTTGCGGCAACAGCTTTTCGGCGATGTAATAAAGCTTAGGCAATCAAATGATGTATATACTCATATCTATGTTTTCATAAATGCAGGCGACCAATTTCTTAGGGAACTCGAAGACAGGTGAGACCACCTGATAAATCATTCGCGTTGCAGCCGCGCCAATCAATCAAAAAAGACTTCGGATCGGGTAAACAAAAAACAAACTTTGAAGATTTTTAATAAAGCCGTGAATTTGAGTTTTCAATTTTAGATATGCTCTTCTGATCATCCTGCCACGTGCAGTCGAGTTAATAATAATATATAAATCCTTTTGCAAGGAACTAAAACTAAGCTATTAAGCTTTTAAGAGACTGACGTAGCACATTTACCAAGAATTCATAAAATAGGTGAAAGGTTACAATGGTTTAGTGCAAATGTGTGTAAAAAATATAAAAAAGCACCTCTGAGCCTATAAAGTATACATATAAATTCGAGTCGATTCGATTTGACCATGGCGAGGAAGGCTACAAGATCGGAAGACTATAGATTTACAGCAAAAGCTCTAATTACCGATAGGCAGTACCAGTTTGTTTGAAATAACTCTTCCGGAATTTCTTCATCACAAATCTTGGCACCAAATTTGGTGGCTCTAGCTCAACAACTGTGGAAGATATAGGCAATTATGTTTTTAAACCGCAGGGGTGGCTGGGCCGGAATCGGTGGGCGAGGCTCCAAAACTTTGATGCAGTTTTTGAGGGTTGGTAACAGTTATCTGCTTACCAAATTTGGTGACTCTAATTGTTTAAGTCTAAGTTCCTTTTACATTAAGATAAACTGCAGCCTAAATGTGTCAGGGAAAAAAAGTTAAGGCACTTGCCGCATTAACAAGAAATCTAAGGTGCCAAGTTCTCTTAGGGTAAGCGTAAACAGGAAATTTTGTGATGGTTTTTACTAAACTCATTTTATTACATTTTTGGTACACAGGATTTAAAATACCGGCCGTCTTGGACTTAAGTCCAACCCAATTCGGCTTAAAATCAACCCGTTTAACGATGACTGCAATCGATAATTCCAGGAAGTTAAAAGTATTTGTATTAAGTATTTCGCACTTCGTTTAAGAAATTCTGACATTTCGTAACTTGATTTTTTTTTAAATGTATTAATTTGGACTTTAAACTGGGAAACAGAACATTAAATTACAGTCAAATCAAATAATTACGTTGCAATCGGACGCAACCGACGTAAACATGCATTGCTTTTAAACCATTTTGAATGGGCTCAAGTTCAAATCCACCTCGACGAACGGTTAGACTTGCTGTTATATGCTTATTTTTTACGTTATGAGTATTATTGTCTAATACATATACCTTTAGCTTTTAATTTGCTTTGACTGGTGTGACGAATGATTTAATAGATTGATTGCTAATTCTTTTTTCTACTGATTAAAAGAGTGAAGTTATCATCAAATAAATTTACAAAATACATAAATAAATACTAAATTTTCCTCAACTTTATAAGTCAATTAGTTTAACCGTGATCCAATCAGCCCAAGGCCTGCTTTACTCAAGTGAAAAACACGCACAGACAAACTCACTGAGTTTACTTATACGCAATGTTGTGCAGCCTGTGGTGTACACTCGAGTGTCGATGTTGCTAAAGTAGTTTAGTATTTGTGCGCTAGCAAGTGCATAAATTAAATTTAGCATTACATGTTTTGAGCAGCAAAATATTCACGTACGTCCTGCTGCCGTTCAGGGAGCCAGGGAAATTCTGGTAAGCCGTCAACTTTTTGCTGCTGCTGTTTTTATTTTGTCCCATAATTTGCTAGAAAAACTAATGAAAAGAAACAGCAAACAGTAAACTTCAAACTGCAAACTGCACTCGACAAATATGCCCAGAAAATATCAAGTTCGATGTGCAGATGCTACAAGTTTTTAAAATGGTCTTCACGCTAACTGAAAAAAAAAAAAAAATTGAAAACCGTTGCAGTTAGCAACTAATTGTGAAATACTCTGATACATGTAAAAAACATGTAGTAAATAGTTTGTTTACAAAGGTGGGTTTTGGGAGGGATGGGCAAGGCATTCAAACATTTTGTGATGCAACTCGTCGGTCGACGCTGCTACCTATGAATGTCCCCAGCAAAATTCTCAGCTCTAGCTTAAAAGCTGTGGATAGTATATCCATTTCTGTTCTTAAAATCGGAAAAGCTGAAGTGGGCGGGGCATGTAAGTTTTGAAAATGACTTCAGCAATTATCTAAAATTCAATGCAAATGCAACCTTGCTTAAAAACGATGTGAGATTCTGCCATTGTCATTTTTCACGGGCTACTATTTCTTCACCTCCGGTATCAGAGTATTATTTAACTGCCCTCCCCTATTCAGCGAAAACATTGAAGCCCATGCCAAAGTTGTTTATATCCATTAAACGATAAAAGACTTATGCAAAGTGCAGCGGAAATTGAAATTGAAAGACTGTAGCCTCGGTACTGGCTTTAAAAATGCATACAGACTTGCGACTTTTAGCACTCGATCTATCAGTCTAAGGCTTTCTTTTGAAAGAGGCAAGCTAAAGCCAATTTAATAACGAAACTCATTGCTTGCTAGGGTTAGCTGTCTGCCTTTGGGTGCCATAGTTGTCAAACGCTTTTCAATTAAATTCAATTCATTAATTTTAATTATATCCGCGTCAAGTGACCGCTTCCAAGGCCTGCAAATAATAAAACCAACTGTCAACTCAGCGCACTTATGCAGAAGCAAATGCCAACTGTTTATACCAGATACTACCCACCATCTGCACTAGCTTCTTTTCAATTTTAGGTGCTAAGAAAGCAATTGATTGATGTGTCACTGAGCGGGGCTCCATGAATTTTCTCCTAGAGAAAAATGGACAACAAACAAAACGTTTCACTACTAAAGAAACACTATGAGACCATTAAACATGAAACTAGAAACTAGATTTTATTGTATTTTCTTTTCTTTTTTATACTCGATACCGATGGTAAAGAGTAAATTGGGTTTGTGCTATGTCCGTTATGGTGTCTGTTCGTTTGTCCGTCCATATGTTCGCAACTTTTTTCCACACCCATCAAGTTGGAGACATGAAACTTTGCAAATCTCTTTATCTATGGCATAGTAAAATAAAATGTCAAAATTGGCGTCAAACGATATTTTCTTTCTACCCGATTTTGAAAGGATATCGAGTATACCGCATTCGGATGCCGCCGACTGCAAAGTTGAAAATACAAGTTACATACATTAAATATACTTATAATTAGGGCTGATTTGTTTATATATTTTGCCTCAAAACTGCACGTACGCATTGACCAGCAGATTATTTGACAGACGCTACACACATTGCGTTGGTATACTTAAGTGTTACGTGTTACGTGGCTGAGCCATGCTACTGAAGCTTAAAATTGAAAATATGCCGCGCTATTTAGGCTAGGTCTTATGAGGCCTAAACGATATTATCTCGGCTCTAACGTTTGTATCAATAGTCATTATAATGCTTGAACATCCCCTGCTGTGGATGATTTTTTGAACAGCACGTTCAATTGACTGGCTTATCACCTTTACATAAGTAATTTGCCTCAGAAACCAGTGTTACTCAAGTTGCCAAAAAAACGCTATAGACCACACATACTATAAGCACAGCAACCCAAAAGGGTCAGTTTTTATATAAAATGAAATGAATGAAATGTGCCAAGACAGAGTTATATTAAAAAATATTTCCGCAATAGGGTTGGGTCAGTACACAGAGACAGAAAATGGGTTCCAGTTCGCCTAGCCTGCTATATTGCAAGCCCGTTGGACCTGGCGTATCCAAATCCATTAATATCAATTTGTCTATTTACTTAACCGATAATCTGCTGGAGAGTGTGCTAGCCTGTAGCAAATGGCCACCTCGGTGGGGACTTATGCCTGACAGGACATGTAGGAGGTTCCAAACATCGAAAAACCTCTAATTTGTCAGCATCAGGCGGTTGGCAGGTCAGATAAAATGTTTTAATTTGACAAAACATCTCATCTCAACAGGCAAACCTTTACCTCATCGACCACATTGTCGATAAATTACGGTCTGTGCGTTTTCAGTTTGACTCTAATGCGTATCAGCCAGTGTTTGTGTATAGTATAAATTGTCTGTTATATCCAGATACAGACTGACAACATCTACTACCTTTTTACTTAGTAATTTTTGAAGGTGACTTGTCGCAGAAGTTACGACACTTTCATCATCATTGAACAAGTGATTTACGGTTTTCTCCTAAAAGGCATTTGTAGACATGTAGGTAAAGATACCAATGCAATTCAAATAATCTGCTGGTCAATGCGTACGTACAATTTTGAGGCAAAATATATATACAAATCAGCTCTAATTATAACTATATTTAATGTATGTAAGCTGTATTTTCAGTCAGAGTTACATTGAACTCGAGAAGCTGTGTTTTTTATACCCTGAACTAGAGGTGGGCACGGGCTGGGCACCCGCGGGTAACCGTGGGTGCGGGCTGAAAAATCATATTTCGGGTTGGGTGCGGGTTAGTCCGTTCAACCCGCTTTTACCCGAAATAAAATTATGTGGCCAGATTATTTAAATATATTTCTATGTTTTATTTTCTTTTGACCAAATTTATCTTATCTCATTCAAATTTCGTCCAAATCAGTTTAAACACACCAGAGATATGGTAAAGTTAAGTCAGTTATGAGTTTTGTTTAAAGTGATTATTATTTGAAGCATACTTTTAGGGCGCAAGGAGTAAAATATTTCTTGCAACTGGGTTCAGGGTATCTTCTAGACGGGCTCTCCGGACTAGAGCCTGCTCACTTGTTTTTTTATAACAAATGCATTGAATCCAAGACGCAACCGACTGCGGTATGCTCGATATCCTTTCAAAATCGGGTAGAAAGAGACCTGGTTGCAAAGGGACATGCTGTTTTTAAATACGTGATGCAGATGGGGATGCCGATAGCTATATTATTACCAAAGATTTTGACCTTAGTTCAAAAACTGTCAAAGATGCACGCCTTCCCGATCTTAAAGGGCGCGAACTTTTGTCGATAATTTGTTCTGAAAAGTACTGGCCACCGCAGCTCGACGTAAAGAAGTATGTGAAAAGGCGATGTAATAATAATAATAAGGGCATTAGGATCAGTAGAACACCGCCTGTCAGCCACCCTGTTGCTTGGACCTAGCGGAAAAAAGTAACAAAAGTATTTAGCTTGATCTATCAAAAAGTAAGAAGCCTTAACTATAAACTTGCAAAATAATATGTTAACAGCTTATCCTTTGATTCACAAATAGTTGCACTCACTGAAACGTGGTTAAAACTTGATATATCTGATCATTCCGTTTGTTTCCATTTTTCTGAAGTTACACCTATCGCAAGTAAGCAGGGTTTATAATTGTTGTAGTACACTGTTAGAGTTAATATTTGTGTCACACTCAGATTGCAATAATGTTGACGGAATTTCCTCTATAGTGCTTCCGAAAAATACCTACCATCCAACCTTATAACCAACATTTGAAATTCTTAATCTAAGTTCTAGTCCAGCATCAAATAATTATTTAAAAGCTTGTTGCTTTCGTAAAACTAACTTTACTAAGTTGAAAGATCTTATAAAAAATTTAAAAAATTTTTAAATTCTATAGATTTATTTTTGTATATAATTGCAATATCAAATTTTATTTCTGTTAACAGTTTTTTAAATTTGTTAACTCAAAACGTAAATCTTCATGCTTGCCATCCTCGGTTTACCTTAATAATACAAAAGCCAGTTCCGATCAGGCAGTGGCCGATCTATTTGCCAAGTATTTTCAATTTTCAGTATACTCATCGAATTTATATTGTTGCAGTAATTCCTATCATTTTCAAGTTCAGACGTCAAACTACGTATGTGTCCCAGTAATTACTGAGTGTACGTTCCTAAGAGACCTCAACTCTATCAAACCCGACAACTTGGCTGGTCCTGATGGAGTGCCAGGTTGTATACTGACATACTGTGCAGATTCACTTTGGAAACCCTTACATAAATTATTTAAATTGTCGGTTAACTCAACTGTGTTTCCTGGTATATGGAATTAATTTTTTATTATTCCACTCCATAAAAATTCTCCTGAGTCTAAAGTTTAAAATTATAGGGTTATATCTAAGTGGCCTGGCATTCCGAAAGTCTTAAATCTTAAATAATTGTATACTCCCAATTGCAGCTCATATGTAGTTCAATTTAAACTCCTTTGCAACTCGGTTTTGTTAGGCCAAAATCTACTATCACTAACCTTCTTAAAATCACCTCACTTGTTGTCAAAGGGTTTCTGGATAAAATGCAAACTGACGCTGTTTTTAAACATTTTAGTAAGGCATTTGACTCCGTAAGTCATTCTTTGTTGCTTCAAAAGTTAAATATTTTTAGATTTCCAGCAAAACTCTTGTCCTAGCTTTCGGAGTACTTCTTACTCATCTGTATCCAAATCTTATTTTGTTACCTCTAGTGTTCCCCAGGGGAGTCACCAAGGGCCTTTGATATTTAATTTTTCTATTAACGATCTTCTAAATGTTATGACTCGTGAATGTATGTTTGCTGATGATGTGAAGCTATGTTTCACCGATATTGATGCCTCTATTTTTATACCCTGAACTCATAAAATGGGTAAATCAGGGTATAATGGTTTTGTGCAAAAGTATGTAACAGACAGAAGGAAGCATCTCCGACCCCATAAAGCATATATATTCTTAATCAGTATCAATAGCCGAGTCGATTTGGCCATGTCCGTCTGTCCGTCTGTATGAACGCGTAGATCTCAGAGACTACAAGAGCTAGAGACTTCAGATTTGGAATATAAGTTCTCCTATACCATGAGCAGGACAAGTTTGCTTCAAATTATCGACAACTACTCTGGTTTTCGATACACACATGGAATCGATAACAAAAAAATATCGAATTTGGAAAATGTAAAAATGGGAGTTGGTGTAATGGGTAACGATAGAACTTTTCTCAAAATTTCGTCCGAATCGGTTATGAAACACTAGAGATATCGTAAAGTTAAGTCAGTTATGAGTTTTGTTTAAAGTGATCATTATTTGAAGCATACTTTTAGGATGCAAGGACTGCAACTGGGTTCAGGGTATCTTCTGGTCGGGCTATCCCAACTAGAGCCTTCTTACTTGTTATTTTTGTTTTTATTTTAGCTTTTAGTATCAAAAATTATATTATTTTTATAACAACCCTTTCGCCTGATTTATTTCTTACTTGTTATTTTTGTTTTTATTTTAGCTTTTAGTATCAAAAATTATATTATTTTTATAACAACCCTTTCGCCTGATTTATTTATCATCCAGGTTAGTACCAGGTTATCACTGTGTAACTTACTTCAGTCGGATTTTGGGTGCACTGTCGGCCTGTTGCCGATATAATTTACTAAATTTAAATTGTTCAAAATGTAAAGTCATGTCTTTTTGTGGAAGTAACTCTCATGCTGCTCACTACTTGCTTGATGCTTCACCACTTGACCGCGTTTTTGAAATTAATGATTTAGGCATCACTCTTGATCGTTAACTAAAGGTGATTCTCACATATTGTCAATGGTCATTAAGGCTATTATTGTCATTGGGAGCATAGCGAACCATTAACGATTTCAAGGTTTGTTCCTTGATTTCGAGCATTACTGCCGAGTCAATTTGACTCACACTGCACATTTGAATTAATTTTTCATACCACAATGGGATATGCTAATTTTAGGCTCATTGTCGGAGACCAATTTTTCCAAACACTCTTTAAAAGCTTTGAGGTATTCTAAAAGGGAGTCCAAAAGCGTAAAATTTGATCGACAATGCTGTGAAGCTTTTTTTTCTACTAACAAGCTTTTTATTTCGTGTTGAACACTGTTAATACTTTCAAGCATCATGTACGTTTAGTTCCATCCGTTTATAAATTTTGCTTTAACGTTTTAGTAAGCTTACTGTTAAGTCCTGAGTGCTCGAAGAATTTCACAAGCTTCTTAGAACAATCTATAAGGCTTTAAATGTTCGGAAGGGGATTTTTTTTAATAACATCATGCATAACTAGCTTAAGATTGTGACAAGCACAAGAAAGTCTTTTAAATTGTTTAAATTCTGAGACAATGCTCCATTTTATCAAGTACATTAGACTCTACTAATATGCTCTTAGTCTGACAAATTATATTTTCACCTGTCTACCGCTCTTCTTCGAATTCTCTAAGTACAAAATTCGCATCAATGTATTGAGCGATCAGGGGCTTTAAACTTCATATCGTGTACTCTTCAGTCCACATGTTCTTTCTTGCTGCACACAGCTTCTTGAGTTTTAACTTTTAACATTTTTACAAAATAAAAGTTGGCATCGGTAGTTGTGGAAAAGTGAGCACGATTACTCACAATGATAGATAGAATACCAACTAGTGCGATGATTTACACATGTGCGATATTTAATCTATAAGAAATTATGTGTTGCGTAGTGTTTTTGGGTTAGGAAGGGCTCGTTTGAATTTGCCCCGGTCGACCCTTTTTTCTTCAACCGCAAGTACGTCGGAAGAGCTAACGAAAGCGGGAGAGGACTGATGCTGGCAAGCAATATCAAGAAAAATAGACAAGCTGTTTTTTGTTAGTAGGCGAACGGTATCACAGAGTATCCAAATACGAATATATGTATGTATATACGTTTGAATTCTTTATTTAAAAGCTTTTAAAGTTCTTAAAATAAGTAGTTTTATTCTTTTTTCAAGGGTTTGTACTTGATACTTGATGCCAGTATGACAATACATACTTGATTTTACTAATTCCAGAAATTCTAAGATAGAAACAAAGCGCAGCTACATAAGAAATGTTTGAAATTTAAAACAAAAATCACAAATTTGCTTATTTATGACTGCGATGACTGGAATTCAACCTTAGATCTATTGTTATTGCGTCGGGTGCCTTTTATGCTAACATTTATAAAAATTAGCAAAAAAGGAAACTATTCACACATAATCAATTTTAAACAGCAAAAATAAAAAGTTTTATTAAATGCCTTCGAAATTTGAAACCAAACTTAATATTTGAATCAAGAATTTCGTTCTCGATTTCTTCTTATTCTTGTTTAAGAACCCTTCTACTTGATTAAAGTATTTTTAAACTCATTTATGATGTTTCGACATCTTTATTCATTAAGTTGCTGTCTCAAGAGTTTGGAGAGAGTGAGACAACTAGTCAATAACTAAGTTCAAAATTAAGCGATAAAAATCTTTTCGCAAATTATTCGATTTACTGAAATTTTTAACGCTAGCTCATTAAAACTTGTTGACTTTACAGAATATTGTGTACGTTTATATTTAATACTACAAATCAAAATAAATAATGTATTCAGTAAAAATTAAATAAAAGTTTGTTCAATTTGTTGTCTTTATATATTTAGGTTGTGCAATATCAAAAAAATCTTGAAGAAATTATCCGTAAGCGCAATTACCTTAGCTTTGAATAGCGAAATAAAACTGCAAATCGTCAGTCATACTATGGTGGTCGTGGTAAAAAAGAAGCTGCGAAATAAAAGCCATCTAAACATACCCTTGTACTGTGGCTGTTTGCAACCTTTTCCTTTTGGAAGAAGGCAAGCAAACGGTCTACTGAAAGAGAACCAAACTTAATGTCACTTGTCAACATCAGCAAATAAGTAAGGACAGAGCTGAAGATAAATTGAAATTTATGATCCGGGTTAGAAAGTTAAATGCTAACACAACTAACCGACAAAACATTTTTGCACTACAATGCTACTTAGTAATTTATAACGCACAAAAGTAATGCATTAACCGCACAAATAATGTCTTTCGTATATAAATACCAGTTAGTTTGTGCCCCTGATAACCAGCAAGCACTTGAAGTTTAATTTTAGCAACACAACAATATGTTGTACAACGAATTGCAGAAACGTTGAAGCTAAAAAAGCTGCGTAAAGACACAAAGAAAATGAGTTGCAATCTCGGCAATAATTGCTAGCAGACCTTATTATATTTTATATATATATTATTATTATAGAGGCTTCACAATTTTTGACACTGTATATTTTGTTGTCATCAAATACTAAATCAGAGTAATACCAATGATTTATTTCCGAACATATTTATTTCAGAACAATATTTCATAATCTTTTCATAAAAGACTTAAATTGTAGACAAATAAAAATATTTACGTTAATGGATTACCTTATAAATTACTAATTGAAATGCACAACAAAACACAAAAACGTAGAATTATAATTTTTTGATTTCATATCATGTACGAAATTTTTAGCTTTTTATTTGAATTTGTATTAAAATCAATGTAGAAGACTTTAATTTTTATAATTAGGTGTTACTTTTATGCATCGTATTTTTATACTCGATACCAAAGGTAAAGATTATATTGGGTTATACATTGTCCGTCATGGTGTCTGTCCGTCCGTATGAACGCAACTTTATTTCGATTTGCAATCAGGCTTTTTTTTAAACAGGTATCGTGTATACGGAAAATCGGTTGCGTCAGACTGCAACGTTTTCAATTGTTTATCAATTTAAAGCAATAAGAACAATTCTTGAACGAAAAAATAAAATGGTTGACTTTTAATTCCTTTAGTTTTTAATCCGTGTTTAATTTAAGAAGCGGGATTCTTTCTTCCGCTCCGAAAAACTATCGTTTTTCATTAAAACCAATTGCATACAAAATATGTTCGGTAGCAAAGCAATGGCAAAGGAGGCCGCTAAGTGAACGAGAGTTCCAGTTTAGAATCCAGTCACGGGCCATCCATATAGCGTTTTCTGTTAGATTGAACTCATTAATTTTCATTATTTTTTAGCATTTATAAAAATTTAAATTATATTTTTAGCATTTGTAGTAAAAAATATAATAAACAAAAGAGTTTTTGGTTTTAAAGTAAAAAAAAAAATTTGCGTACTTGAATTCAGTGAGGTTAATATTTGAATCAAATATTATTATGGGTAAATTTTAGTATGTTGATTCCTTAAATCAAAAACACAACTAAAGCAAAATTAAAAACATTGTATTGAAAAAGAAATACTGCTATCAAAAATCACTGACAAAATAAAGTGAAAAGTATACGATTAACAATGTTGTAATCTGTGCATAGAAATAGACAATTTACGACAAAGCTGTTACACCCTATTCGAGGGTATAAAAAATTTTATGTTCTAACCGACCTGTCGAAAACTACAAAACGTGCAGCAATAAAAAGGAGGCAAGTATGTAGCTACTGTGTGTGGGTGCAATTTTGTATGTGTGTTTATTCTATTCAATTCCTGCAATACATTTGTAAAGCTTTATTAAATTATACAATCAGTTTGTAAGGCCTGGGGGTTACGCTCGAACAACATTTCCGGCTGTTTCTAAATGTTAACGTGTGGCATATTTAAGCTAAATATTGCAACAATACCAAACATAGTTGCACTTGCCCCACATACTAAAACTTACAATAGTTCTTCTGATACAGACACATATTTATGGCTTCCACAAAAGTGCCCGGAGTCTGATTTCAAAAGGCTTTAATTCAGTATCTGGATGTGCTTTGTGCCGTGTTTCAATTGCTTAGATCAGGTAAAAATTTCGTTTGCTATCACCGAAATCAATTCAAATCATATAAATTATAGATCATTGTTGTGTGCTCGGCTATACATCCTTTGTGTGTGTTGACTGTTTTCAGGTGCTGAACAAGGGCTTTATATTTTAATGGCATACAAACTTGCCTGCCATTCGCCACTTGTTCCCTTGATATTTTTATTTTCCTGCTTCTTTAGCTATCGTTTCTGATTTGGATTGACTTTGCCATTTGCTTCTTTAATTTCATTTCACCGCACTAATGCGTTATTGTGCCCCAGTTGCAGTTGCAAAATCAACTGGCAAAGCCGCCTTCGACTCCAACACCAAGTGTTGAGACAAATTCCAAGAGTGAGCTTTCGAGAATAAAGGAAACTCTATTTGTTTTGCACATTTCCAAATGTGGGAGCTTTTGAATTGTATCATATGGTCATATCATGGTCAAATGTCAATAATTGATAGAATAGTGACAACATTGAGTTCCAAAGGCAGTACAAATTCCATTTGAGTGTGTCACGATATTGACATGAATTTTAATACAGCTCAGGGATTTCTTGTGAGCATTATTAAAAGCCGCCAAAACCTGAGGCCAGTCAAGGGTCCACAATTTGGATGTAAGCTAAAAAAAACCACATTAACGTAAAAGTTAAGAGCTACCTATGATTATGTATAAAGCTTAAAGGTTTTCTAAAGTTCACATTGAACTGAACTCATTGAAATGATCAAGGTAGAAACGAAACTGTATTTATCTTTAAATCACTCACAAAAGAGATAGCTTTATGAAAGCATTCAAGTGGCATAAGAAGAAATTGCTGAACAAGTCGTTTTTATACTCGATACCGAAGGTAAAGAGTATATTGGGTTTGTGCAATGTCCGTCATGGCGCTGTCCGTCTGTCCGTCTGTATGAACGCAAATTTTTTCCTCACCCTTCAAGTTAGAGACTTCAAACTTTGCAAATCGCTTTATCTATGGCATAGTAAATTAAAGTGTCAAGATTGAAGCTCTACGATAACTAGGCGGCTGGCAAATCGATAAACTCGATAACGCAAAATCGATAGATCCAGCTATTTCGCAAGCCCTTACAGCTAGAACTACTAAATTTGGGGAGAAAATAGCTGTTTACAATCCCCAAAAAACTGCATCAAAAATTTTGGAGCCACGCCCACCCATTCCGCCCCCAGCCCCCGCAATTTAACACTAAAAATGCCCATATCTTCTACAGTTTTTGAGCTAGAGCCATCAAATTTAGTGCCAAGACAGGTGTTGACGATCCCCAGCCAAATTCATAAATACTTTGGATGCCACGCCCATCTATACTGCCCTATCCGCCTTCAACCACCCCAACGCTTCGCTAAAAACGGTAGTGCGTGTATCTTCCATAGTGTTTGAGCTAGAGTCACAAAATTTGGTAGGTAGATAACTGGTAACGTTAAAGCTAGAGTCACCAAATTTAGTAGGAAGATAGCAGTTAACGATCCCCAAAAAACTGCATCAAAGTTTTGGAGCCACGCCTCCCCGTTCCCGAGCCCCCTGCATTTTAAAATCAAAAACGCCTATATTTTCCACATTTTTTGAGCTAGAGCCGCCAAATTTTGTGCCAAAATAGGTGATGAAGAAACCCAAAAAAAAGTGGATGGCACCCCCCACCCATACCGCTCCCAGCCCCCTTCCACCACATTCTACTAACTTTGAGCTAGAGTCACCAAATTTGGTATGAGGATAGCAATTAACATCATAAATAGATCTGCAACAAAACTTTGGACGCCACGCCCCCCCCCCCCCCCCCATACCTCCACCAGCCTACCATCCACCATATTGTTCTGACTTTGAGCTAGAGTCACCAAATTTGGAAGGAAGATAGCTTTTTGGCATCCCCATCTGCACCAGACAATCTTTGAGGCAGCCTACACCCCTGCCGTATCCACACAACATTGCAATCAGCTCTCTTTTAATCTGTTTTACTACTGGTATCGAGTATACCGCAGTCGGGTGCGTCCGACTGCAACGTTTCTACTTGTTATAAATATTTTAAGGAATAAACTTTTTTATTATTATGGAATAAGACCAATTTCAAAATGTTGTGTTGATAATTTGTATACTCGATACCGAAGGTAAATAGTATATTGAGTTTGTGCAATGTCCGCGGTGGTGTATAACCGAAACTTTTCTCCACACCCTTCAAGCAAGAGACTTGAAACTATGGCATAGTAAATTAAACTGTTAAGATTGGAGTTCTGCGATAACTGGGGGCTGGCAAATCGCTAAATTTGATAGCCCAAAACCGATATATCATCCTATTTCGCACGCCTATAAAGCTAGAACTACCAAATTTTTGGAAAAGATAGCTGCAAACAACCCTCAAAAGACTGCATCAAAAATTTTTGAGCCACGCCCAACCATTCCACCCCCAAGCCTACCGCAATCAAAAATCAGAAACGCCTATATCTTCCACAATTTTGAGCTAGCCACTGAGTTTGGTGCCAAGATAAGTAGTGACGACCCGCAACAAAATTCATAGAAAATTTGGATGCCACGCCTATCCATACTGCCCTAGCCGCCCCAAACCTTCCCAACGCTTCGCTAAAGACTTTAATGCCTGTATCTTCCATAGTGTTTGAGCTTGAGTCACCCAATTTGGTTGGAAGATAACTTTTAACGACCATCACAAAACTGCATCAAAGTATTGGAGTAACGCCCCACCGTTCCTCAGCCTCAATAATTTTGAAATCAGATATGCCTATATCTTCCACAGTTTTGGCGCTGGAGCCTCCAAGTTTGCTGCCAAGATTGGTGATGAAGAAACCAAAAAGTTTTGAATGCCAACCCAACCCATATCGACCCCAACTCCTCTTCCCCTTCATTTTATTAACTTTGAGCAAGAGTCACCAAATTTGGTGGGAGGATAGCAATTGACGTCCTCCAAAGATCTGCAGCAAAAATGTAGATGCCACGCCCACCATCCCTAGCCCACCTTTTACAAACTCTGAGCTTAAGTCACCAAATTTGGAGGGAAGGTAGCTTTTTGCTTTCCCCATCTGCATCAGACAATCTTTAAGGCAGCGTACAGCCCTGCCTAATCCGTAACCCATTGCAATCTTTTAATCTGTTTTTCTACTGGTATCGAGTATACCACAGTCGGGTGCGTCCGACTTCAACGTTTCTTCTTGTTCTTCTCTGTGGGTGGGACAAATTTGCCTACTGGGCAAATGATTAAAGTGTGTATAAGGTGCGGAAAATAAATGACTAAACCATAAGAAACTTATCCTAATCCATCCCATCCTAATAAAATTCTAATTAAATTTTGACTAATAATTAATAATATTATTGATAATACAAATATTAAACCTAATATAATACATCGATTTATATTAATATCTCTTCTTATATATTCTTATGTATAGTAAATAACTAAAGAGTTAATTAACAAAACAAAAGGTGGGCTAGGGACTGTTTGGTGGTGGTGGCATCCAATTTTTTGCTGCAGATCTGTGAATGATGTCAGTTGCTGTCCTCCTACCAAATTTAATGACTCTATCTAAGAAATAGTTAAATATGGTGGAAGGTTTGCTGGAGGCGGTATGGGTGGGGGTGGCATTCAAATTTTTTGGTTTCTTCATCGCCAATCTTGTCACCAAATTTAATGGCTCTAGCTCAAAAGCTGTCGAAGATATAGGCGTTTCTGACTTCAAAATGCAGGGCCTTGGAAATGGGTGGGCGAGACTTCAAAACTTTGATGCAGTTTTTTTGGGATCATGAACTTTCATCTTTCTACTAAATTTGGTGAATCTAGCTCAAACACTATGGAAAATACACGCATTCCCGTTTTCAGCGAAGTGTTGGGGGCGGCTATGGAAGTGTGGATAGGCGTGGCATCCAACGTTTTGGATGCATTTTTTGGGAGTTGTTAGTAACGATCTTTTTCCCAAATTTTGTAGTTCTACCTGTAAGGGCGTGCGAAATCAGTGGATTTATTGATTCAGAGTTATCGAGTTTATCGATTTGCCAGCCTATGCAATAAATAAAAAGTTTAAAGTCTCTAGCTTGAAATGTGTATAAAAAAGTAGCGAACATACGGACAGACAAACTGGCAGACACCATGACGAACATTGCACAAACCCAATATACTCTTTACCTTCAATATCGAGTATACAAAACAAAGCATAGAAACCAAAATTACGTTCATTGTTGTTGAGTTCGTTGCCTTTGGATAGGCTTGCACAGCAATTGGTACCCAATTGTATTTCGTACTGCATCGGTTGTCATTATTCTCGATACCGAAGGTAAAGAGTATATTGGGTTTGTGCAATGAAATCAACTTTTTTCCACACCCTTCAAGCTAGACACTTAAAACTTTGCAAATATTTTTAAGATAAAGTGTCAATATTGGGACTCTACGATAACGGGGGGGTTGTCAAATCAATAAATTCGATGGCTCAAAATCCACCTATTTTGCAAGCACTTACAGCTAAAACTACCAAATTTAATGGGAAGATTGCTTCTAAAATTCATAAAAAAAACTGCATACAAAATTTTGGAGCCTTGCCTACACATTCTACAATCTTTTCATCAGTTTTATTGCTGGTATCAAGTATACCGCAATTGGTTGCGTCCGTCTGCAACGTTTCCATTTGTTACACTCGATACCGAAGGTAAAGAGTATATTAGGTTTGTGCAATGTCCGTCATGGTGTCTGCCCGTCCGTCCGTATGTTCGCAACTTTTTTCCACACCCATCAAGTTAGAGACCTAAAACTTTGCAAATCTCTTTACCTATGGCATAGTAAATTAAAGTGTCAAGATTGAAGCTCTACGATAACTAGGCGGCTGGCAAATCGATAAACTCGAAAACGCAAAATCGATAGAACCAGCTATTTCGCAAGCCCCTACAGCTAGAACCAAATTTGGGGAGAAAAAAGCTACTAACAATCCCCAAAAAACTGCATCAATGTTGGAGCCACGCCCACCCATTCCGCCCCAGCCCCCCGCAGTTTAACACCAAAAATGCCCATATCTTCTACAGTTTTTGAGCTAGAGCCATCAAATTTGGTGCTAAGATAGGTTTTGACGATCCCCAACCAAATTCATAATGGATGCCACGTCCATCTATACTGCCCTAGCCGCCCCCAACCGACGCATCGTTTCGCTAAAAACGGTAGAGCGTGTATCTTTCATAGTGTTTGAGCTAGAGTCACAAAATTTGGTATGTAGATAACTGGTACAACCCCCAAAAAACTGCATCAAAGTTTTGGAGCCCCACCTACGCATACTGCCCCCAGCCCACGCAGTTTAAAAACATAAATGCTTATATCTTTTATAGTTTTTGAGTTAGAGCCACCAAATTTTGTGCCAAGGTATGTGATTATAACCCCTAAAAAAATGCATAAAAACTTTGGATGCCACGCTAATCCATACTGCCCAAGCTGCCCCAAACCGCCCCAATGCTTCACTAAAAACGGGAATGCGTGTATTTTCCAAAGCGTTAAAGCTAGAGTCAACAAATTTGGTAGGAAGATAGCTGTTGACGATCCCCAAAAAACTGCATCGAAGTTTTGGAGCCACGCCTTCTCCGTTCTCCAGCCCCCTGCATTTTGAAATCAAAAACGCCTATATTTTCCACATATTTTGAGCTAGAGCCGCCAAATTTGGTGCCAAGACTGGTGATGAAGAAACCCAAAAAAATTTGGATGGCGCCCCCCACCCATACCGCCCCCAGCCCCCCTTCCACCATATTCTACTAACTTTGAGCTAGAGTCACCAAATTCGGTATGAGGATAGCAATTGACATGATACATAGATCTTCAGCAAAAATTTTGATGCCACGCCCCCATACCGCCCCCAGCCCCTACCTTTAACTAACTTTGAGCTAGAGTCACCAAATTTGGAAGGAAGATAGCTTTGGCATCCCCATCTGCACCAGACAATCTTTGAGGCAGCGTACACCCCTGCCGTATCCACACACCATTGCAATCAGCTCTCTTTTGATCTGTTTTACTACTGGTATCGAGTATACCGCAGTCGGGTGCGTCCGACTGCAACGTTTCTACTTGTTTTCGTTTGGTTTTCTTCCGGCACGTAAATAAATATTGAAGAAAAGTGAAAGAAGCATTGATTTACTTTGCATTTGGCACGCACATTGTGAATATATGCGGAATTCCTCATAAATTTGCTGCTAGTCAAAATTCGACAAACGTGCTGAAATACTTCTGGCAAAGGCGTCATCTGTACTCCAACCAAAATATCAACATTAACCACAACACTAACCACAACAATAACTACAAAAATAGCATAGTTCATAAAGTTTTCGACACTACTTCAAGCAAGTCTAATGCCCAAAAACATACTATTTATAACTAAAAATCGAACAGTTTCTAATGGATTCTTTCATTTATTTTCTCTTGTTTTGTTATTGACTTTTGAAAAAAAAGCAAACCAAAAAACACAGGCTGCCGGCCTATTAATACAACAGAAATCAGAGAGAGAGAGAGAACATTGTGCTCAATATACAGGCAGATGAACTATATAAGCGTTTACTTGAATCAGCTTATCCGTCTACGCTATTTCCATTCAACGTGAAAACAGAACCAACATGTAGTATGTATTTATTCTAGCTTTTGGAATGCGCGTGTGTGGCACATCTATGAATGGGCATTGGGTCAATTTAACTTTCATTTTTAAAACAGTAGTAAAATGTTCTAAAATTACTCAACAAAGAGCATTTTGATTTACTGGACGTTTAATAAAACTTTTTTATTTGCCAGATTCTAAGTTACGACTTTTATGGTAGAATATCTATGATTATATAGGTAATAGGCTGTTTTTTAAAGCTTTTAAAAAAAATGCTTTATGGTAACAAGATTAACCGAAGCTAACGATTATGTTGGTTTTTGTGCAATGTCCACTATGGTGGACAGTTCCATTTCAGCGCCAGACAAAGTGCCTTTATGCTATTGCTACGCCCTCTGGGGGCTGAAAATCGAAAACAAGTCGATAAAAATCGAGGTGAAAAATTATATAAAAACACACTCATATTACAAACATTTTAACAGCTAGAATCACAAACTTTGTTGGAGCATCAAATGTTTGAGCTCCACGCAAGCTTCTGCCGCTACAAGCCATATGAAAACGGAAATGTGTCTGTTTCTATATTATTTAGCTAGAGTTACCAAATTTAGTAAGAAACAAGTAGAAACGTTTCAGTCGGATAAAAAGAGACCTGATTGCAATGGGTTGTGGATTGGGCAGGGCTATACACTGCCTCAAAGACTGTCTGATGCAGATGGGAAAAGCAAAAAACTATCTTCCATGCAAGTTTGGTGACTAAAGCTCAGAGTTTGTAAAAGGTGGGCTAGGGATGGTGGGCTTGGCATCCAAAGTTTTTATGCAGATCTTTGTGGGATGTCAATTGCTATCCCCCAACCAAATTTGGTGACCCTAGCTCAAAAATTGTAAAATATGGTGGAAGGGGAGCTGGGGGCAGTCTGTGGGGCGTGGCATCTACATTTTAAATACGGCTGATATCAATGTTGCGTATAATGGCAATTTATTTTATTATTTGGGACTTACATTAAGTACATATTGGTCTTGCTTTGTTCACAATAGGTTGTCAAAAAAATTGGGTTAGTTTGCTTTATGGTGCGAGGATTGGATGGCTCGAAGTATAATTAAATAAACAATAAGCTTGTTTTTTTAAATTCTTGAATTTCCAATATATTTCATCTGCTCATCGGCAGTTTTAATGAGGCGAACTATAACATTGTAACATACAAGTTTTAAATAAAAATAGTTTATAAATCCAAAAAATTCGCTTTTAATGAAACATAGAACTTAATATGTATATAAATAATTTACAAAATAAGTGTCAAACAATAATGATCGAAAAATTCTAGTAGAATTTTTAGTAAATAAAATTGCCATATTTTTCGAATAGCGTGCGCCCGAAACTTATTCACATTATTACTAGCCTTTTTTGATCAATATTGTTTTCAGTTTATTTATTTTGATGATCTTTAAAAGTTTGTCTTTATACTCTATACCGAATATAAAGAGTATATTGTGAATCTGCAATGGTGTCTGTCCGTCCGTCCGTCTGTCCGTCTGTGCGCCTTTATGAACGCAACTATTTTCCACACCCTTCAAGCTAGAGACTTGAAACTTTGCAAATATCTTTATCTATGGCCGAGTAAATTAAAGTGTCAAGATTGGAGCTCTACGATAACTAGGGGGCTGGCAAATCGATACACCTATTTCGCACGCCCTTACAGCTGGAATATTCAAATTTTGGGAGAAGGCAGTTACTAACAACTCCCAAAAAACTGCATCCATAATTTTGAAGCCACGCCCCGCCATTTTTGGCGCGCTACTTGTGAATTTGGGGGCTTCGAAATAAATAAGTTGACTTGTTTCTTTTTAAAATAACATTACAAAATACATGCACAAGTAAAAAATGTTTAGTTTTTAATATATTCATTCATCTAACGCTTTTACT
Source organism: Scaptomyza polygonia (assembly GCA_035044585.1). Taxonomy (NCBI): domain Eukaryota; kingdom Metazoa; phylum Arthropoda; class Insecta; order Diptera; family Drosophilidae; genus Scaptomyza; species Scaptomyza polygonia. The sequence continues at coordinate 391,857 of JAWNNU010001247.1, read as the reverse complement.
GCAGCGGCCCTTGCACAGAATTTCTTGAATATTTTTAGTACTGTCGCTTATTCTCAGCACTGCACATTTACACTCAGGAAAGAGAGTTGAGCCACAGAAAAACAGACAGAAAGCTTCCCAAGCGCTAGCACGTCCAGATTATGACAGCGAAGTGTAGATGTAAAAGGAAAAAGCTCAACTGCATGCTAAAGGGATCAAATAAAACCCAGCATGAGCAACAAGCTGTTAGTATACAAAAGCATAATCATGCCAATGTCGACATATGGGATAACATTTTTGGGCACCGCAACCAAATCTTGAATTAATGTGGTGCAAATCCTACAGAATAAAATAATCCGAGACTTCTTTGGTGTTCGATAATATGTTAGCAATTCTACACTGCACAGTTATGGGTAACCACTTAAGGTCAAACAAAATGAGCGGAAGATTAAAAAATCACAACACAAGTGACCTCTGCTGGTTGTCAAATTAAATTGACAAACCTCATCTTTTAATTTTCGTTTATTTAATATTTTGTTAATAATCTTAGTCCAATTTTCTCATTGTAGCTATTAGTTAATATTATTTGCCAATTCTCGTTCCAAAATGTTATAACTTTTAAGAAGGTTGATCAACATTATAAATTAAAGTTGCTAAATTTTAAAATGCATGAATGTTCATAAGATATATGAATTCTATGAATAAATGTGACTTTTAAACCAAGTTGCATTCACTGGTGTAAATAACCTATTTTGCACATCTAAAAAATGTTCTGGCATCAGAAAAAGCGACATTTGAATGAATGCCAAACACTAGTTGGAAAATGCGTTTGCTACGGGTCGGCAACAATGTTTTATATGCTCAGACCAATGTAAACTGCATTTAAAAATCTACCAAATGTCCATTTGAAAGCAGGTTTTTACTGACAGTTGAGGCAAAGAGAATACAATCACAAGAGATTGCAATTGGCAGAAAAATCTCTTTTTCATGTATTCGAGCTGGGATTTTTCTTAACTTGTTTTGAATTTGCTTCAGTAAGTGCGATAGAGCGCGAAAGCGGATAGCAAGTGCAGTCGTTTATTGATTCACTTGCCCTTGCGCTCAACGGCCCGAACCGTCTATTGAACGACTACCAAGAATGGTACAATGCTAAGTATGCACCACCTCTTCGAGCTAATTGTGCATTTGTCCATTTTCTTTCTGTAAAAGCAGCCTGTCCCTGCTGCGATTGAGCACATAGTGCAAACATTTCAAGGGCTGCCAACGCTAATTACTGACAAGCGAACAAAAATATTTATGATTGATGTCAGCTTAAAAGGGCAAATTTGCCTGCCAACTGGATGACAATAGATCTAAAATTGCTTGTTTTCGAGTTCTTGTTTTGAACATAAAATTGACAAAAAATTCTCAAAACATAAAAATCGGAACGCACTATTGAATAATAAAAAATAAATGACTTGATTTTTTTTAACAAATTTCCAGCAATGTTTTAATACGCGATACCGAAGGTAAAGAGTATATTGGGTTTTTGCAATGTCCGTCATTGGGTCTGTCCGTTTGTGTGTTCGTATGTGCGCAAGTTTTTCCACACCCTTTAAGCTAGAGACTTGAAACTTTGCAAATGTCTTTATCTATAGCCGTCTAAGATTATTATTATATTGGGGATGACTACACTGCGACCAAGCTGATCTATTGTGCCCCCTTCTTGGCTTATAGCTCTTCCACCAAGCCCAAGTGTTGTACAAAAGCAAGTACCTTTGTTGGGTCGATGGTTTCTAAATCGCTGAATTCCACAATATGTTTTCCTAGAAAACTACTTCTTTTCCTCACTAAGGCTACGCATTCTGCTATGATGTGCAAGGAGGATTCTCCTTCCATTTCACAGAATCTGCAAGTCTCGCTGCTGACTATACCTAGCTTTGCCAGGTGACCTCTTAGTCTACAGTGTCCTGTCAAAAGACCGGTGAGTATCCTGAGTATATTTTTGCCCATCGATATTACTTGCTTAAACCGTTTGAGGTTATAGCCACCCAAGAGAAGTTTTGCTTGTCTGAGTCCTGGTGTCCTTGCCCAGCTCGTTCTTCGCAAAAATCTCTCTTCGTTCCTAAGCTCTTGCCGTGTGGCTTCATGTTGTGGACCTCTTCTAAAGATGTCCACTCATTTTTGTTACAGAGGTGAACTTGAAACTTTTGCTCGAACATATGTTCGGCTTTCATTTCGTCCCTTGGCTGTGCCAGTAGGGGAAGTTCACCCGACAGCATGTCTGCCTCTACTCGACTAAGAATGTGTCCTCTCCCAACTCCTTCAACGGACATTCTTAAAAGCGTTGCTTTTTGTTGCAGCCTAATTGTGTGATGGAGTGGTGTTAACTCCAATAGAACCTCAAGCGCGGATGTGGGACAGGTCCGTCTTAGACAGCCGTCTAAGATAAAGTGTTAAGATTTTACGATAACTGGGGGGGCTGGCAAGTCGATAAATTCGATAGCTCAATATCGATAAAGCCAGCTATTTCACACGCCCTTACACCTAGAACTACCAAATTTGGAGAGAAGATAGCTACTAAAAACTCACAAAAAACTGCATCAAACATTTTTTTGTCACGCCTACCTATACCGCACCCAGCCCCTCCGAAGTTTAAAAACATACATGCCTATATCTTTCATAGCATATTGAGCAAGAGGCACCAAATTTGGTGGCAAGATAGGTGATGACAACCCCCACAGAAAAAGTCGTCAATGTGAGTGTCTTCAATAGTGTTTGAGCTAGAGTCACCAAAATTGGTAGGAAGATTACTGGTAACGACCCCCAAAAAACTGCATCTAAGTTTTGGACTCTCGCACACGAGTTTTAATCCAACTTCACAACTCTCTAGCTCTTACAGTCTCTGACATCAACACGCTCATATAGACGGACAGACAAAGGGGCACTTGCACATATCATTATACCCTGTCTCCCATTACATGGGTTCAGGGTTAAAACATGAGACAAAGGCCACGGATTAAGAGTCCAAAAGTTGCACGCGTATGAATGTGTCAAAAGCCCCGAAAGTGACATGAAATGATTCGATTTGGCACTGTGGAATGCTCTGAATGCAAATCTGACTGCGTTGCGGAGTATGCTTTGAGTGTATAGGTCAATGGGCGTGTGTATGTGAAAGTGGATAAGATTGAAGCATTTCGCAAGTTCATTTCAGTAGACTTATTGGCACTGGTTGAAACCTTTGGTTATATGAATACGAATACTGCGGAATAATTTAACGCGCGAATCCGCTTCGCGAACCGGAATGGCAAAACTGTGTGGTGTTTAGCCTAAAGGCAAAATTCAAGAAATGTCAAGATAGGTCTGGTTTGACCCTAGTGAAAATTGGCATTTTTATGTTGTTGATCGAAGTTGTAAATTCGAATTTTCTTTGATTTGGAGTTTGGGTGTCATGCTATTTGCGCATATGGCAGTATTTTCCTCTAGCTTCCATTTAAAAAAAGTAACATAAATTTACAATATTTGAAAATGACGATTTACTTTTTCTTTCACATAGAATAAACAAGTATTTAGAAAGCAAAAATAAACACCAGAGGATGTTGACACAAATCTCAGATTTGTTTTCAAAGCTTAAGTCAAAGGCAAAAATTTAAGTGAATCAACCACAAACAGCATTCCCAATCGGAATAGAGGAAAAACTTGAAAACTCTTGCTAATGACAGCAAGATTGCGTGTTTATGTGTGTGTATGTACGAGTCTGTATATGTGAAAAAACTTTTTTTGCAGATATGCACATAGTTATGTATGCAAAGCCAGACTATAAAAAATAGTGCAAAGGCAAAAGAAAGCTTAAGCCAAGTTATCTAAATCGCTATGCATGCAGAAGAACCCAGCACACAAAGGGCATGGGTATTCTCACTTTATGTAGTCTGCTTTTTGGCGCGTTGTAATAATAAGCACTCTCCAAGCTCTGCAATCAGCTTATAGTGAGGCGTTGGCAGTCCACAGTCCAAGCCCAAGTGTTTAGTTTTATCAAGAAATCAAAAAAAAAGGCAGTCATGCTTTACCACAATGATTAAGTCTTAAACTCAACATTTCAGCTTTAAAAAAACCTAATGCCTAAGAACTAGAAGGTGAGAATCTGTTGCATAAGCAGAAAAATCTCTACAACAGAAAAATAAAATTGAAGAATTTTTTCAATCCGAAAATATTTTTCATGAATTTCCTTTCTGTTTTTTGGCAACACTCATTCGCAGCTTGTAAGCCAAATATTTTGATTAATGCCTTTTCTGCGAATGCTGCAACAGAGCCTGTGGCAACAACTGAAACTGGAACTGGTTGCTGGCTTGTGGCAAGAGGCTAAGCTGATAATTGTTTCAAGCATGTTGACATCTGAAAAAATACGGCAAAACAATTATGTGCATTTAATATACTCGGTCAAGAATATTGTCATCTAAGTTCTTAATAGCTTTCAGACAAGCCCAATCCGAATTGTCTGCATGACCTTTTCATTAAAACTTTAAACAGAATCAATTGCTTGAACCTTTCGCTAATTTTTTTTGTTCCTCGTTTAAGTGCTTGACAAAATTAATTTGTATCTGACAAAAGCCTGATATTCCCTGTAGGTCTTTGAATTGGCTTTGAAATCAAACTTGTGCTGTCACTTATCTTAGGTGAACTTATAATATTAAGTAAGTCAGATAAATGTTATATAGTCAAAGTAAAACACATTGCATTTAATTTTTACACTCGATACCGAAGGTAAAGAGTATATTGGGTTTGTGCAATGTCCATCATGGTGTCTGTCCGTCTCATAGTGGGCGAAAAGTGCAATCTGGCACGGATTTATTGCTAGCTCCCTTAAAAATGGACCGATTGTTGTCGTGCTAATTTTTATTTACAGCTAAAATCACAATAAATAAAAGTCTATGCATTTATAAATTTTTCATAAGCAAAAGTTTTTTATTTTTTATGTTTAAGTTTGAAATTATTTAGTATCTGACATATGTATATTGTTCATCATTAAAACTCAAAAGAAGACTTAAAACATCTTTATCTATATGTTCAATCTGTTTTTTAGACTTCGCTGAACCTTTTAATAACATGGTGATAAAAGGGTCAGAAGAAATGAAAAGGGAATGTGCCAAGTCTTCCATGATATTTTTGCGGGAATTTTTTCGACAATTATATAAGCGAAACTTTCTAAGGTCTTTATTTCTGGCCTCAAGAGCTTCTGCAGAAAACATTCCTATAGGCAAAGAAACATATTTAAAAATATCTGCACCATGAATCAAAATTTTATGCACAGATGCAGGCATATAAAACCATGGATATAGGCCAACAAGTAGACTTGCAGTTCCGTATGCATAAAGTTTAAAGGCATCTATATTTATTTCATGGCAAGAAGAAATTGTGTGAAGAAAAAGTGCACACCAGTTATATGAGCAGCTAGTTCAGTTTTCTAGCTGTATTTCCATTATTTGTTGTACCTGATCCGGGCAAAGGGATATCAACCAACATAGACATAGTTTGTGTTGAATTTCAGTCTTCTTTTCATTGACTTTTTCTTTATCCGAGTCGCGGACTTGCCATTTTTGGATTGGAATTCTGTAGGCGATATGCAGAATACACTCAAAAAAACCGTATCCAAGCGTGCAAAGTTGATAATCCGCATTCAAATAAATTAACTTTGCAAGGTAACTTGGTAATCATGTTTAAATCGTTCATATTTTTTGGCGATGTATCACAAATTCTACATTTTTGAGAGGGCGATTCCGCGATTACACTGAATACTTTCCCATCAACCATGGTCATATGAAAATGATGATTAACTGTGAGGTCTTCGATTCTAGTCGGCAACAATTGGGCAATTTGAATTTTGATATTATTCACTTCATCACGAACCAAGTCTGCTGTTTCCTTTTGCCACAGTAGTTTCAATGGTCTGCAATAACGAGTGGTTAAAGGTTTCGTATTTTCCCAAAGTATATTAGATCCGGATATTATTTTTAATGACACCAAGCACACTGCAAACGTATGTTGGTCAATCATGCAAGCGTCAATATTATCAAAGTTTTGCCGATAAGTTGCGTGCCCACTACTTCCATCACAGCCCCATTTGTATATGGCAGTAATCTCAGCAATATTATTGGTTTCTGAAAATTGAAGCTCTTGCCTATGCGCTTTAAAATTTCTGGACACCGTGTGATCAACCAAGGATTTTTAATTTAATTTTTTTAATTTTAATTTTAAAAATTGTACACAAATTTGCAGTAGCCACTCGAAAATGGTGAGAAAGCTTTTGCTTGCAGTGTTGCTAACAAATGTGAGTTTAACACCTATCAGCTGAGCGAACATTGTGAGCAAAACAAAAACAAAAATATTTTTGGCTTATCGGATAGTAATCGAATACAAAACGATATTGGCGCCAATCATTATTTTGAAAATTGAATAAATCCGAGCTAAATTTGCCATTTCTCCCACTGTGCGTCTGTCCATCCGCCCGTCCGTATGAACGCAACTTTTTTCCGTACCCTTCAAGTTAGAGACTTGAAACTTTGCAAATGTCTTTATATATGGCATATTAAATTAAAGTGTTAAGATTGGAGCTCTACGATAACTAAGGGTCTGGCAAATCGATAAATTCGATAACTCAAAATCGATAAATCCAGCTATTTCATAAGTCCTCACAGCTAGAACTACCAAGTTTGGGGAGAATATAGCTACTAAAAACGTCCAGAAAACTGCATCAAAAATTTGGAAGCCACGCCTACCCATTCCATCCCCAGCTCCCCCGCAGCTTAAATTCAAAAATGCCTATATCTACATACAGTTTTTGAGCTAGAGCCACCAAATATGTTGACGACCCCCCACCAAATTCATAAAAACTTTGGATGCCACGACCATCCATACTACTCTAGCCGCCCCCAACAGCCCTAACGCTTCGCTAAAAACGGGAATGTGTGTATTTTCACAGCGTTTAAGCTAGAGTCACCAAAATTTTTAGGAAGATAACTGTTAATGACCCCCAAAAAACTGCATCAAAGTTTTGGAGCCATGCCCCGCATTCCTCAGCCCCCGCATTTTGAAAGCTAAAGCTGGAGCCAAGATTGTTGAAGAAACCAAAAAAAAATTGGATTCCGACATCCACCCATACCGCCCCCAGCACCCCTTCCACCATATTCTACTAACTTTGAGCGAGAGTCATTAAATTTGGTTGGAGGATAGCAATAGCAAGGAAGATAGCTTTTTGGCATCCCCATCTGCACCAGACAATCTATGAGGCAGCGTACACCCCTGCCACATCCGCAACCCATTGCAATCAGGTCTCTTTTAATCGGTTTTATTACTGGTATCGAGTATCCCGCAGCCAGTTGCGTCCGACCGCAGAGTTTCTACTTGTTATCATTGACTTCAGAGAGAAACAATACAATGTTTTTTGATAATTAGCTAAATTGTCTTTCTTTTAGTATAAAATTAAGAGTATATAATTGTCGAGTTGACAGATTACGGAAAATAAGTTTTTATAAGCAATCCCATTTTATTTCCAACTTTAATGTCGCATTGCAATATATAATGTAATTGTGTTATTGTAAATAAATGGTTTTCTGAACATGCATGGCACAGAAAATTGTAAAGTTTACTAATATAAAACATCAGTTCTTTATACCCTGGTTGAATGTTATGGAAAAAAGGTAATTATAGTTTTGTGCAAATGCATACAACAGAAGAAAATAAGTATCTCCTCTTCTTAATCAGCACCACCAACAGAGTTAATTTAGAATTATTCTTCTGTCAGTACGTCTTTAAGTATGAACTCGTTAATCTCGGATAGTTCAATAGCTATAGACATCTAGGTATATACGCTCCTCTTCAAAAAGAACAAAAAAATTTTTTCTAAAATTTTCGATAACTCTTCCGTCTTCCAACATACACATGCAACTGACAAAATTTTAAATTTGATTCAAGAGTGACAAAATGATCATCTGTTAAACTTTTGGCCTAAATCGTTTTAGAAACATTGGATATATCGAAGATTGAAGATATGTCAAGGGTGCTGTAGCGTAGTAATGCTTTCACTATTGAAACTGCGTGCACACACACACACACATACTCATATAAAATGACAGTAGGAGTAATGTCTACGGTTAAGGGTATATCCTAGTCGAGCTTTTTCGATGAGAGCTTTCTTACTAGTTTTTACTCAACTTCCTTTTTAATGTCGTTGCAGGAGACACATTGCTTAAAAAAGAGGAATAGAAAAAATTAGCGACAAGGTCGAAGAGAAGGAGGCGGAGGTCGTTAATGCTGTGCTAACAGTATGTCAAAATGCCATCGGCAGATCAAATCTTGTTCATGAATGTCACCACAACGGTGGCTGCAGCAGCATTGACTGCAGCCGCTGCCGTCAACAGCACACCAGAGGCATTCTCCACTTCAAAGGCTACATCGTCATCAGCAGCAGCAGCAGCGAACGGACGCAGTACGTCAGCAGCAACAGCGGCATCAACGTCGACAACAACAGCAGCTCTGGCTGCCAATATATCTGGTTCGCTGTTGAAAAGCCTGACAACAGCAACTGCAACAACATTAGTCGAGTCACCGCAGGAATGTGGCAATTTGGCAGTGGAGGAGCTGCATGCCAGTTTTTTGGGAATGCAGCTTGCAGTGTCGGAGTTGGAGGCGCTCCTTACAGCTCTAGTGCTCTCCATTATCATAGTACTAACCATTGTTGGCAACATTCTAGTCATACTAAGCGTCTTTACATATAAACCGCTGCGCATCGTGCAGAACTTCTTCATCGTTTCGCTGGCAGTGGCAGACTTAATGGTGGCACTGTTGGTGCTACCTTTCAATGTGGCATACTCGATACTGGGTCGCTGGGAGTTTGGCATACATCTGTGCAAGCTGTGGCTAACCTGCGATGTGCTCTGCTGCACATCCTCCATACTCAATCTATGCGCCATTGCATTGGATCGCTACTGGGCAATAACCGATCCCATTAACTATGCACAAAAACGCACTGTGGGTCGAGTCCTGCTGCTCATCTCTGGTGTATGGCTGCTCTCTTTGCTGATAAGCAGTCCACCTTTGATTGGGTGGAACGACTGGCCAGATGAATTCACCAGCGCAACGCCCTGTGAGTTGACCTCGCAGAGAGGCTATGTCATTTACTCCTCACTGGGATCCTTCTTTATACCACTGGTCATCATGACCATCGTATACATTGAGATCTTTGTGGCGACACGTCGACGTTTGAGAGAGCGTGCTAAAGCCAATAAACTGAATACGGTTGCATTAAAGACAACCGAATTGGGGGCCATTAATATAAGCTCTGCTGCAGCTGGTGGTAGCTCCACGAGCTCTAAAGCAAGAGCCTTAAGCAGCCTTTGTAACAGTTGGCTCTGCTGTGGACGCGATCGGGCCAACTTTGCTACGCCCATGATACACAACGACCAGGAAAGCCTCAGCAGCGAGACACATGCTCTGCACGAACCAAACCCTGAACAGCACCAACAAACTCTTGTTGTCCTGGTTAAAAAGTCGCGTCGTGCCAAGACCAAGGACTCAATTAAGCATGGCAAAGGGCGTAGCGGCCGCAGATCTCAACTATCGTCGTCCGCCTGCGAGCCGCATGGCGAGCAACAGTTGCTTGCTCAAGGCAATAGCAACAATGCCGCAGGCAAATCGGATCCAGAGATAAGCACAGAGAGCGGCAGCGATCCAAAAGGTTGCATTCAAGTGAGTGCTCAACAAATATCACTTTGTATACTCGATACCGAATGTAAAATGAAAATTGGTTTTGTACAATGTCCATCATATTGTCTGTCCGTCTGTATAAACACAACTTTTTTCGACACCAGTAGAGACTTGAAACATTTCAAATATCTTTTTCTATGGGAAGGACAATTGCATTGTCAAGCTTGGTGTTCGCCGACGAATGGAGGAGCTGGAAAATCGATTACTAAAAATCGAGAAATTCACATGTGTCCCACATCCGTACAGCTTCAGTTACAAAATTAAGTAAGGAGATAGCTAAAGGTGTCCCCCCAAAAACTGCATCAAAAATTTTGGAGCCACACCCACCCATTTTGCTTTCAGCCATCCCCGGCATTTGGCATTGGGAACGCCTATATCAACCACAGTTATTGAACTAGAGCCACCAAATTTAGAGCCAAGAAAGATGATGACCTTCCAATGGGATGCCCAAAAACCATGTCCACATTTTTCATATAAATTTTTCACTATTATAATAAAACAAGTAGAAACGTTGCAGTCGGACGCAACCGACTGCGGTATACTTGATACCAGTAATAAAACCGATTAAAAATTACCTGATTGCAATGTGTTGAGGGTTCGGCAGGGGTGTACTCTGCCTCAAAGGTTGTCTGATGCAGATGTGTATGATAAAAAGCTATCTTAGGGCAGTATTGATAGGCGTGGCACCCAAAGTTTTTATGAATTTGTTTGGGGGTCGTTATTACCTATCTTGGCACCAAGTTTGATGGTTCTAGCGCAAAAACGGTAGAAATTTAGCGATTTGCCAGCCACCCAGTTATCGTAGAGCCCCAACCTTGACACTTTAATTTACTAATCCATGGATAAAGACATTTGCAAAGTTTCAAGTCTCTTGCTAGAAGGGTGTGGAAAAAAGTTGGGTTCATTCAGACGGACAGACGGACGGACGGGCGACGAACAGTCACTATGACGGACATTGCACAAACCTAATATACTCTTTACCTTCGGTATCGAATATAACAAAATATTACAAAATTTATTGCATTATTAGTGACATGTGTAGATAAAGCTATCGGTAAAAAGAATCAGACTTTACCAACGCGTCGTATTCGAGCTCTACTGATCTAAATTTAATGTTTCTAGGCAGGCAGACATGGCTATAACGACTCGGCTGGTCTTGCTAATCAAAAATTAATATTTTTTATGAAGCCGAAAATGCTGCCTTCTGCCTGTTACAAAAGTTTGCACCTAACTATTATTTCTTAAAGCTATACAAAGTTTTGTTTTTATTATTGAAAATAATTTTCAGAATTTAAATTTTTTGTTCATTGATATACTATCATGTTTATAGTTTTTATATGTATCCTAGGTATGTGTTACACAAGCGGATGAGCTAACCTCGTTAAAGCTAACGCCGCCACAGTCATCGACGGCTGCTGCTGCGATTCAGAAAAAGCCGAGTACCGTTTACCAGTTCATCGAGGAGAAACAAAAGATCTCACTGTCAAAGGAGAGAAGGGCGGCTCGCACCCTTGGCATCATAATGGGCGTATTTGTCATTTGCTGGCTGCCATTCTTTCTAATGTATGTGATTTTGCCGTTTTGCCAAACCTGCTGTCCCACAAACAAGTTTAAAAACTTTATCACCTGGTTGGGCTATATTAATTCCGGCTTGAATCCCGTCATATATACAATATTTAATTTGGATTACAGGCGCGCATTTAAAAGACTACTCGGCATGAAAATATGATGAGGTAATGATAGTTTAAGAACGCAACGGGAACCTCAGAAGCAATCGTTACTTAAAGCTTAAAATGAATATATTTTAGGAAACACCTGTGAAAAGTGATGTTACTAATTTAAATTATGGTTTCACTCATTTGTGTACACGATCTCGTAATTTCATTCTAAATAAAATATCAAATACTATTTTTTTGATCTTATAAGGCATAATCAATTTTTACTAGCTTAAGTTGAATTTAAATAAGTTTTTCTTAAGTGAACCCACTTAGTGCGGTGATTTAAAAATTCAGTTAAATCTTATCAAAATTAAACCATTCAGTGTGATCATGACTGGTAATTTTTACTAAAAAAATTAAGTGTTTTATATATGCATAAGTTCATTTATATATCCATACTTATAGGAGGCCTAGTTGACTGACCACAACGTCAACCTTCATGTGCGCTGGATCTTTCTCTTAAAAAGAGCTTAAATATATAGTAAATGTATAAATACAAAATAAAATGTTAAAGCAGGATTTAAAATTATACCATACAAAATGAAAAAGTTAGGCACAACTGACTGTGTTTGCAAATGGGGCTATAGGCGAGAGGTGTTGATGTTTTTCAGCGTATCTGTAGGGGACTTCACCAACTATCTTCCTACCAAAAAATTACTCTTGCTTAAAAGCTGTGAAAAATACAACCATTTTCGTTTTGAAAAGTCAAGGAGGCTTGGCCTTGGAAATTCTGATGCAGATCTTTCAAAATGTCATCTGCTTCACTCAGAAAAAAAAAACACCCGAAAATCAACTATGCATATGGTTGGTTTGACTATGCGGGCTTTAACAGCGAACATGAAAACTAGTTAAATCAAAGTGAGTGCACTTTGAAACAACATGCCATGTTCAATTTAACGTTCAAATTTAATTAATTAAACTATATGCGCATAGTCAAAAAAAAATCCATTCAATACCACCATAGTTAATTCTAACATTCTTGTTATTAAAAATGAGCATGATCTGATGATTTAAATTAAAGAGCAGACACCTTACTTCCTTCCCAAAGCGTTTGCTTCAATTCAAAACTAACCATTTGCGAAACATATTCGGCAACATCGGAATGGCTAAGGCATCTACTTCGTGAACGAACAACAGACCTCAGGTTCGAATCCCGATTTAGGCCCATCATGTTTCGTAATCGGTAAGTTTGATTTTGTAAAATTTCAATGTAATAATTAATAATAATTAACTTGAGTTAATCAAAACTGACAATCGGCATACTTGGATTTTATGTACCCGAAATGTTAAAATAAGAAATCTCATGTTCAGTTTCAGTTTAATAACACTTTGAATCTAATATTTCTGGGCATCAATGTTCATACGTTTTCATTTTAAATCAACAATGAAAAATGTTGATTTTACTATTTCATAGTAATTCTTGATTTACTTGTGCACATGTCAAGTTAAGCAAATTCATATTAGGAATGAAATTATGTACGAAAATAGTTAAATTAAGCATGAATATGCTTATTTGTACTACGTTATTTTCTGAGTGTATTATTCTACAAAATTTGGTGAATCTAGCTCAAAAACTTTGAAAAGTATAAACTTTATCTGTTTTGAAAGCAGGTGGCTGAGAGCGGTGGGGAGCAGCGTAACCTTTAAAATCTGCGTGACATCTAAATTTGGAATGCAGACCTTTGGAAGATATCACCAGAGGAGTCTCTCGATTTGAAATGTTGGAAGATATACGCATTTCCTTTTCTAGAGGCGAATATACGTGTTGTCCCTAGCTCCTTAAATGCGGTCAATATGTGTAATTAACTGATTTGCACCAAGAAGCTTATCGACTTGTTATCGATCTTCCAGCCTCCTAGAGGGCGTAGCGCCTCTATATTGAAACTTTGATTGACGCATGCGTGAACAAAATTAATTTTATTTTGTGAAACAAGTGCTTTGCTTACTTATTATCCGATTTAGAAAGAAATATGCAATAGCGATGAACGATATACATCGATATTTACTTTATAGACAGAGTTGCATTTCTGCAGCATTTTCCAAAACTGTCGTATTCAACAACAATAAGAAGCAGCTAATGCTAAGAGCAATTATATACCAAATATTTACGAAATAACTACAATAATAATTCATCGGGTTTTTTACATACAATCAAAAGTATTTGGTTTCTTTATTTTATAAATATAATCATTAGAAACAAAATAGGCTTAACTTTTTTAATTACTACAAGACGGCGCTGATATATAATACTTTAACGATGTTTAATACTTATTCATGATACATTCCATTTCACTCTTCTTCATTGAAATATAGTAAAACCTGTATTGTCGCACTTACTGATTTCTTACGGTCTTGAAAAAGGCAACCTTCAATTTTCAAACGAGACATAAGAAGTTTAACCCCAATATAACTTCAAAGAACCAAAGAAAAACTGGAATGTATAAAAATTATAATAATTAAATTAGAAAAAGTAAAGTAGAATGTTAATGGATTTCATTTTAATATTGGCTCACAGGATGGTTGCATACCTTTATATTTCAGTCTTCAACACCCTAAGAACAGAACAAACAAACATTCATAGCCAATATATATGACAAAATATTTATAATAAATAAATAGTTCAAATATTTAATAAAAATATTTAAAGTAAGTCCAATGTACGCGCTCACCAATGAGAAACATTCAACAACTGTTTTCTTATTTCATTTCATAAAATACTTATAATACGAATAAGGCAAAAAAAAAGTTAATAATTATAAAAGTATGTTTGTTTACTTTGAAGTAGAATATTTTTGTTAAATAATGTAATTAGAAATGAGTTGAGTGCATAAGCACAGCTAAATGATTAAATATTTGATAATTTACTAAGAATATTAGAAAAAAATACAACAAATGCATTGAAAAGTAATGTTACATCATCTTTGAAAAAGTTAATGTAAAAAGATATATATTTATAAAATAATATACTTAATATTTATATATGTGTGTGTTTAAAACCAAAAGAAACAAAACTTTTGAATTTTTGTGGTGTAGGATAACTTCACTTATTAACTTGTTTGTTCAGCAAATGCAAAACGAATCCAAACAAATAAACAAAATGACAAATTCAAATAAAAGTTATGAAAAGTAAAAGAATAAATTAAATAAATTTGTATAATTTTAAAAGGCCAATTTTGAAAAACAAATCATCAATCAATATGTACATACATATATGATGAAGCTAACCGTCAATGTTTTTCGTAAAATTTAGTTATTGTCTTTACTAGACAGATTCTAAACAAAGCAAATTTCCCTAACAAAAAAAAATAAAATATATGATGAAGGACCACGTTCTCCTACACACATTTATTTCCTAAGGAATTTAGGTTTGGCTATGGCTTAGATCAAACTTATCCTCATATGTATTCGGCTCAACATCATTAGGAATTTTCCTTTCTACCGTGATCAGTAGTTCTTTCAGCGATGCAAATCTTTCACTGTTCATTTGTAAGCGGATTCTCATTTCGATGCTTGCATTCCCAGATTTCGATCGACTTATATTCTTCTTATACTCAATTTCGATACCAATTTTGCATTGAGACAAACAGCTGATTGATATTTTGTATAAGACTGATTCCGCACGTAAGGCTAGAATATTTTCTGTTAAAGTGGCTAGCTCTGAATTGCTTTCTGTTATATATTAGTGTCAGTACTGACAGAAGCTGCTGGCTATGATTTATTCATTACGTTCCAACGCAGACATGAGCTGAATGCTGCATAGCATCTATCTTTTACTCCAACTGTGGAGTACCAAAAGCGAGAGTTACCACAGCGTTTTTAACAGAGTGTATTTTAGTGGTATTTAAAAACCTGCATTATTAACAGAGTGTATTTGAGTGGTATTTAAGAACTCCGTTTTTAACAGAGTGTATTTTAGTGGTATTTAAAAAGAAATTCTTATGTATTCTTAACATTACATTTTGGGTGTGTTACACTTTTGATCGCTTTTCGTGTTAGTCATTTCAATTTATTTTAAGTTTAAATGTAAAGCATATCTTAGTAATATTTATTAATTATTTACTTCCTCGCGCTGCATAAAATAAAAACAATTTATCATTTAAAATGCAGGTAAGGCTCAAATCCGTTTAATGCGCTGTTTATTTTTGTGTTTGTGTCCATATATACACTTACGCACATATAAACATACTTGTGCATTTTATCATGCCCATATTTGGTTAAATTAGTGATGTATTGCGTTAAAACGTTTATAAATACAACATTAACTAAAATTGTACTTATTAAAGGACCCCAATGAAGATACCGAGTGGAATGATGTGCTGCGCGCCAAAGGAATCATTGGGCCGAAGCAAAAAGAGGCAGAAATCACAGAAGATCAAATTCAGTCTATGATGAACGATGTCATCCAGCGGCGCACAGATCTACCGCCGCAGGAGGGTCAACGAGACAAGCAGATAGATAATATGTCACTCGACGAGCTGGATGAACTTGAAGATTCTGAGGACGAGGCAGTGCTTGAGCAGTATCGCCAACGACGCTTAGCCGAGATGCGTGCCACAGCCGAAAAGGCGCGATTTGGCAGCGTGCGCGAAATATCAGGCCAAGAGTACGTCAATGAGGTGACAAAAGCAGGAGAGGGCATCTGGGTTGTGCTGCATTTGTACGCCAACGGCGTACCTCTCTGCGCCCTTATCCACCACCACATGCAAGAGCTAGCTGTACGTTTTCCCCAGACCAAATTCATGCGCTCCGTAGCCACGACGTGCATACCAAATTTCCCTGACAAAAACCTGCCCACCATTTTCGTTTACCACGAGGGAGCAATGCGCAAACAATTTATTGGGCCCCTGGAGCTGCGTGGCGAAAAACTGACACTGCCAGAGTTGGAGTTTATGTTAGGTCAGGTCGGGGCTGTGCCCACTGAAATCAAAGAGGATCCACGGCCTCAGATCAGAGATAAAATGCTAGCTGATTTGGAAGATAACAGCGCTGATTTCTATTGAGTTTGTGTCTGATTTAAGTTATGCATCACTTTGGTTCGCGAAACTACTTTGTGCATTTGTTAACAAAATAAAAAAAATTTGTAAACCTAGCAGGATTCACTTGTTGCCGTTTGTTTTGCTACTGCTCGTGGACGCCTTAGCCATGCCTTTGGGCTTGCTGCGAAATATATTCGGATCGATTATATTGTATGGATGCTCACAAGCCGGATTTATGGTGCGTCCGCGACGCATCTCATGCTTTTCCAGCAAATGTGGAGCCAGCAGCAAAAACAGCTGCTCTGTCCACGACGGCAAGCCAAAGCTGGTGAAGCACAGCTCCCAATAGGGCAAGCCCAAATGCGCAATAGCCATTCGCAGGTACTCACTGAACGTCTCGGCCATAAACTGCCAACTTAATGTGCCAAGCTCGAGCAAATAAAACCGTGGATTATTCGAACTAGTCGATTCGTACAACATGCACACCTTAAACGATGGAATATAATACACATAAATACATTTTGACAAAGACCGCAGTTAAAAATGTCGCAAACCTTGGCCAATTCATTGATATTGTTGATTTCAAATATTTTTGTCTTTGCCGTTATGATGGGTGTGGCATTATCCCACTTATCTTTTGCAACGCCAGAGCTAATGCTGCTGCTCGCACCACTAGCCGACTGAGCGCCGCTTACCGTGTGAGTATTCTCGATGTTCTCCCTCAAAAGGGTCACCTGCAGTAAGTGCGGGAAGTGAATATAGCCGACACGTCGAACATCGTTAGCTAATGGATTGTGTATAACTTATATAATTAATATGTTTTTTTATATTGTTGCATTCACAACATACGTGCATATTGATAGCTCCAATTGAGCACAAAACCGTCGGTTGATAGGTAGAACTTTTTCATGTCCTCTGGCAGGTAGACACAGTGACGCTGCTCCCAATTGACTACCTGACATGGATTCAGGGGCTGTCTACGCTCAAGGCTTACGTTGCAGACCCTTGGCACGCTTGCTAGTTTTTTTTTTTTTTTTGTGAGTTGTAAGTATAGCTGCACGAAATAATAATTACTTACAAAGCGTTTTAATAAGACCCAACGTCAAATTTTCAAAGAATGCATCTTCCGGAGAAAGTTTCTTATTCATTTTTACTTTAACTTGTGATTTAATTCAATTCCAACACGGTTATACTTTTTAATGTCAAGTTGACAAATCAAACAATGGCACTGGCACTGGTTGTTCTGGTAACGAAATTTATTTACACAGCAAAAATGATCTGAAGAATGTACATACATAAATTATTTATGTATTTATGATAAATACACAATAATTAAAAATATTTGATTTCATAGTTTTATGTGTACTTATACTAATTCGCGTCTGACAAACGAATTACGACCTAAGAATATAAGGCAAGACAAAAGACTAAACTCGAATGTATTCAAGCTTAACTGGTGTTTTTTATGCTCGATACAGCAGGCAAAGAGTATATTGGGTTTGTGCAATGTCCGTCCGTCAGTATGACCGCAATTTTTTCCACACCTTTCAAGCTAAAAACTTGAAACTTTGCAAATACATAAATTTATCTATTTCCGGGTCAGATAAAGTGTCAAGATTGAAGTTCAACGATAACTGGGGGTTGGCAAATCGATAATTATACCCTGAACCCATAAAATGGGTAAATCAGGGTATAATGGTTTTGTGCAAAAGCATGTAACAGGCAGAAGGAAGCATCTCCGACCCCATAAATTATATATATTCTTGATCAGTATCAATAGCCGAGTCGATATGGCCCTGTCCGTCTGTCCGTTCGTCTGTCCGTCTGTCTGTCTGTCCGTCTGCATGAACGCGTAGATCTCAGAGACTACAAGAGCTAGAGACTTCAGATTTTGAATATAAGTTCTCCTATACCATGAGCAGAACAAGGTTGCTTCAAATTATCGATAACTACTCTGGTTTTCGATATACACATGGAATCGATAACAAAAAAATATCGAATTTGCAAAATGTAAAAATGGGGGTTGGTGTAATGGGTAACGATAGAACTTTTCTCAAAATTTTGTTCAAATCGGTTAAGAAACACCGGAGAAATTGTAAAGTTAAGTCAGTTTTAAGTTTTGTTTCAATTAATTATTATTTAAAGCATACTTTTAGGGCGCATGGAGTATAATTTTTTCAACTGGGTTCAGGGTATCTTCTAGTCGGGCTGTCCCGACTAGAGCCTTCTTACTTGTTTCAATAACTCAAAATCTATAAATCCATCTTTTGCGCACTTCCTGACAGCTGGAATTACCAAATTTTGTGAGATAATAGCTATTAGAAATACCAGAAAAACTGAATCAAAAATTTTGGAGCCCCGTCCACCCATTCCGTCCCCAGCCACCCGCATTTAAAATCAAAAACGTCGTTATGTTCCACAGCTTTTGAGCTAGAGCTAACAACTTTGGGGCCAAGATTGGTGCTGAAGATTCCTAAAACACTTTCGATGCCACGCCTACTAATACCAACCCCATTTCCCCTTCCCATACTTTTAACAACCTTTGAGCTAGATTCATGAAATTGGGTTTAAAGATAGCAATTGACATCCTTAAAAGATCTGCATCTAAACTTGGGATGCAACGCCCACCAATAACAGTTAAGTTAAGGCCAAACAAATATTTAAAGAGGAATATAATGATGAAAAGTCATTTGGGCAAGTGATGGTTGGTTTTCCAAATTTAACAAGTAAGAAGGCTCTAGTCGGGAAAGCCCGACTAGAAGATACCCTGAACCCAGTTGCAAAAAATTATACTCCATGCGCCCTAAAAGTATGCTTCAAATAATAACCAATTGAAACAAAACTTAAAACTGACCTAACTTGACGATATCTCCGGTGTTTCTCAAACGATTTGGACGCAATATTGACGTAAGTTATATAGTTAATCATTTTTTCAACCCCCATTTTTACATTTTTCAAATTCGATATTTTTTTGTAATCGATTCTATGTATATATTGGAAACAAGAATAGTTATCGATAATTTGTGACAAACTTGTTCTGTTGTATAGGAGAACTTATATTCAAAATCTGAAGTCTCTAGCTCTTGTAGTGTCTGAGATCTACGCGTTCATACAGACGGACAGACGGACGTGTCCATATCGACTCGGCTATTGATGCTGATCAAGAATATATATACTTTATGGGGTCGGAAATGCTTCCATCTGCCTGTTACATACTTTTGCACAAATCCATGGTACCCTGATTTACCCATTTTATCGGTTCAGGGTATAGCTACACGATATCCGTTTTTTAAAAATATGTTTCGAGATTTTGTCAAGTGATGTAGCTTCAATCACTCTATTCATTTACAGCTTTTGTGCAAAAGTCGATGAGATGGGATTATTGGAGTCACAAGTATATAATACAGACAAAAGCGGATTATTTTCACGTTTTTTACCTGATAAAGAACGAATTTCAATCTTTCTTAATGGATCTCATAAATTGATGCCATTGATAATTGGGAAAGCTTAAAACTCAAGATGTTAAATTTTTTCAACTGCGGAAGGGCTAGGGGCGGAATGGGTAGTCGCGGCTCCGAAATTTTGGATGCAATATTTTGGTGGTTGTTAGTAACTATCTTCTCCACAATTTTGATAGTTCTAGCTATATGGGCGTGCGAAATAGGAGGATTTATCGATTTTGAGTTATTGAACTTATCGTTTTTCCAGCCGGCCATAGATAAAGATATGTACAAAGTTTCAAGTCTCTAGGTTGAAGGGTGTGGAAAAAAGATGTGTTCATACAGACGGACGGACACCATTACGGACATTGCACAAACCCAATACACACTTTACCCTCGCGATCGAGTATAATAATAATCTTTTCTTTGAATCAATTTAACGCATTGTATATTCGAATATTAATTTTTTTGCCATTCATGCCGCTCTTAAGTATGCATGTGCATTTTTTAGTCTTAAGCCGAATATTAGAGGCACAAAATTATCACCAAACCCGAGTGCACTAATATTCGTAAGTATGTACAAAGTACTCGTTCATATATAAGTTTAAATTATGACATATATTAATACTCTGATACCGCAGGTATTTGTAAATATCTTTGTCTATGGGCTGTTTAGATTAAGTGTCAAGATAAAGTTGCATCGCCAGCTAGGAGTGCTGGAAAATCGATCAAATCGATAAAACCAATGTGTATTTTCTACATCCTTACAGCTAGAGTTACTAAATATTTAATACAAATTATGAGAAAGATACGACCACGTCTTTTCCTTTCTCCTCTGGCTTGTTAAATCGGAACTGAATATATCTTTTACTGTTTTTGAGCTTATGTCACAAAAACTGGTGGCAATATTACAGGTGACGTCCTCAAAATATGTGAATTTTTTCCAATTTTGAAAAGCCGTCAGACTCTTCCCCTCTACTTTTAATATGGTAACAGAAAATTCCGCAGTCTCCGGGTCTGATTGCAACGTTTTCACTTGTTATTTTCTGATTTAAAGATGTTTTATTTTAATAAGAATTTAAATTTAATTTATTTACACAATACAAGTACAGTAAAGGAACTTGATTAAAGACGTAGATACATATGTGTACAAACATGATTGATTTTTAAACAAGGAATTTAAATACAACCTTGATTGGGTAAGACGAATGCAAATAGACCATGGCAATAGGTCTGCCAATCTTATGTTTTTGTTTGACCCGGTCTAGCGCTCTCGGCCTCTTCCTCGTGTCAGGAAACCTCCCATACGGTGGACTCAACCGAGCGACGGGGACGTGCAGTGACCTCCACATGAGCGTCCAGTCCGTCACTCAAGCGGCTGAAGCGACGAGCCCAACTTCCGCGACTGTTGGCTTGGCCACCGGCTAAGGATGTGCGGTGGCTGGTGTCGCGGAACAGGCTCATGATATCCTGATTGTCTCCTTGCGCTCGCTTGATACCGTGCTGGTATTTGGCCTCTTTGGCAAGCAGCTGCTCTCGCTGCATTTGTGTCTTCACCTCTGAGGGCACATCGGGTATGATAAACTGCATTATGCCGGTTAAGACAAAAACAACATGCTGTTCGGGGCAATAAAATTGCTTAGTTTCAATTTATTTCCAGATTTAAATGAACTTCTTTAAATCAAACTTCTGTATACTTGACACAGTTTAAATATAACTTTGGAATTGCTTTTTATACGCATAT
The DNA here is from genome assembly GCA_035044585.1 of Scaptomyza polygonia. Classification (NCBI taxonomy): domain Eukaryota; kingdom Metazoa; phylum Arthropoda; class Insecta; order Diptera; family Drosophilidae; genus Scaptomyza; species Scaptomyza polygonia. The sequence goes on along the minus strand of JAWNNU010001247.1, from coordinate 370,262 downwards.
ACCAAAAGTACAGAGTATGTTGGCTTTGTGCAATGACCGTTTTGTTTAGAAACGGAAATGTCTATATCTTAAACATCCTTAAAGCATAAGGTAAGGTTACCGGATTCCTCCAATTTTTATATATCTTATGCTTTAAGATGCTAAATTCATAAAAGTTCTTGTATATTCAATGAACAATAATACCTCAAATACGACAACAAAGGCCAGGCGTGCTGCAAAAACATGCCAATAGTGGGGACTAAGCCCATAAGGCTCGTGGTCCTTAGGGCCATTACTGAAAAAATACATTTAAGGTACAGATGTACTTGCATAGATTGAATATTATGTGTTTGCTCACCGATAGCCCCTATATTGACAGGTATCCGGATCACGTTCGCTGCTCGTTGCGCCCCATTCCTCCTTGTAGTCGGAGGTATTAAAAATGGACAGGGAGTGCTCAATATAGCCAGCTAGAGTGTGCGACTCCGAGTAGACGAACTTATAGACAACCCGTGGAATAAAATCACTTGTGTAGGCGATCACAAATGCATTCGAGACGACTGCTGTGTAGGTAATAATACGCAAAATTCCGTACCAGGCGCCAATATCCTCGACACGCTCCGCTAATGGTCGTCTAGCCTGAGTTACCATCTTGTATGCGTCCAGTCGAATTTCGGCCACATTGTTCAGCAGTGCAAAAAGCGGGGCTAACGGAAATGCGGCCACAAACAGTGTGACAAAGCCATATTGGAGTACTTATGTAAATGATATACAAAAATTATCAATGATCGGCATATAATATGATGTACGCTACTAACTCATTTCTAAATACTCGTCGAATAGTGCCAAGCGACCCGGATCTTGCATATGATAGTCCTGCTCCCAAGCCATATGTAAATGTGATTCATCTTTAGTGGCCTGGAATAGACGTTCATGTTATAGATATAAATTTGATGTATTGTATTGGTTGAAAGACATGTGTGTAATTTGAACTTGTTGAAACATTACTCTATTTTAAGGCATTCATGGTTTGTCTTAGATAAGTCGATCATGTACTTCTATATGGGCTTTAAAAAACATACCTGCTTATGCTTGCGCTGTCGCCACCAGTTCCAGAACTTGGGAAACAGGTACTCCATAAAGTTGTTCCAGCATTGTTTGCCAACCATTATTATGGCCTAAAGTAAACATTTTGAGCTCAAAGAGACAACTTCTTGATGTTTTTTACTTACCAATTGAATGCAAAGCTCGGAAAGGCAGCCCGCTGGATCACATATGTCATTCTTTAGGCGAAAGAACTCACTGCGCCTCGCCTGGTCATCGCCCGGATAGTCGAAAAAGCGTCCCTTGAAAAACGCTATATATATCAGCGACGAGTAAAAGTTCATAAATTCAAAAAAGAATATCTTGAACGTATATGAGTCCTCGTACTCGGTATGAGTGCGTGGATTCTCCAAGTTTGTCAACTTAATTGCCATGCGGTGATATATCTGAAGGTAAGCAACAAAAAACAAGTGGAAACGTTGCAGTTGGACGCAACCGACTGCGGTATACTCGATACCTGTAATAAAACCGGTAAAAGAGGCCTGATTGCAGAGGGACGATGATGCACTGTTTTGGGGTATGCGAGTAGATATCATCCCACCAAATTTGGTAGCAGTAGCTGATAGGGTGTCTGATGTAGGTGGATTTATCGATTTTGAGTTATCGAATTAACCGATTACCAGCCCCCCTGCTATCGTATAACTCCAATCTTGACACTTTATCTGTCCCGGACATATGTAAAGATATTTGCAAAGTTTCAAGTCTCTAGCTTGAAGGTTGTGGAAAAAAGTTGCGTTTATAAAGACAGACGGGCGGACACCATGACGGACATCGCACAAACCCAATAAACTCCTACCTTCGGTATCGAGGACAATAAATGCATATTATAAAGACAAACACAATTGGAATTCAAGCTTACACGTGTAAGTATCATGATAACCACCAAATTGATCAGAGCCGCTGTCACTGTAGTAAATAGCTTTGCGTGTTCCTTCACGAAAAAACCACCACCACCATAGATTACCGATACCAATGATATGCGATAGATTATTGTGCCAAGCACAGCAGAGAGCACAACTGAAATCTGAAATAAATAATAGTATTTAACAGTCAAAAGTTGATATATGTATATATCTTCAGCACAAAATAAGTTTATTATAAACAAATGCGGGTTAAAAGTGTGCTTAAAGTTACCATGAAGAGCACGGCACTTCCTGTAATGACAAAACGAATAGCGCGACTCCATGTAGACATGTAGGGTTCCTTTTCTCGGGTTACTGGATTCATTCGAAATGTGGTTGCGTTTGTCTCAAACTCAGGCCGGTTTTCCTCATCCATTTCAACATTGTGAAGATCCCATTCCCATACTAAAACTGATTGCTTTCGTTTCCACAGCTCCAAAAAAGTGGTAGCTAAACGTGCAATAAATTTTTTAAAACTACAGGCCAATTTGCCAATTGAAAATATTGCTTACCCCAGAAAGACATAAAAATGGCAAAAAACACCGTTGACGGATTGTCGAAGAGGTAAGTCAATCGTGAGAACAGGCACGATTCGGATAGGCTTTGATAGCTGCACGCCTTATCACATAGCGGGCATAAGGTTATATTTCCGGTGCCAAACTCATTGCAGATCTCCTTGCTGGGTGTATTATCCTCCGACTCCAGCGTGGCCAGCCCATAAATAAAGCAAAGGGTGCCAACAACGGAAGGATAAACCAGCATTTCTGTGTAGAAACCCAACCAACAAAAATAGAGCGCTATCTTGTCGCCAAAGTACTTGCGCACTAGGCATAGTGGTTGCTTCTTGTACCACTGCGAAGGATGTGCCCATGTCTGGTACAGTACACGACGATCCAAAGAAACGCCACTCGAGTGGGGACGGTCGTACCGACCCTCGTGCAGCGGAAAGCATCCCAGATATGTACCATCATTGAGCAATCGCCGGATGCCACTACGATCGCTCTCGTCATATGGTGTGCGTATAAGCACCTGCATTACCATTAACGAGCGCTGGGCACTCGTGTATGCTGTTCCACGGTCCTTTACAATAAACCTAGGATTGAAAGTAGTATTCGTGATTTTATTATGCCTCGAAGCCATCGAATGAAAAAATTATATGATGGTTTTTTGCAAATGTATAATCCAATCAGAAGGAAGCATTTCCGACCCCTTAAAGTATAGGTATACATACATGCATATATCTTTAAGAGATTCCGGGTATGTACATATTTAATGTAAAATCTCCTGAGCCATATGCGTATACAACTCGTTTCAAAATATCGTTTAAGATTTTTATTCGTTATGAATTTCTCTAACTTGTTCATAAATTGTCAAATCATAGTAGTCAATTATGCAGATCAATAAATTATACACAATTGAAACGCACACGTCCAAATGAGCTGTATATGCATAAATGTACACACACATACAAATGCAGGCCACAGAAAAAGAAAACATGTAGAAACGTTGCAGTCGGATGCAACCGCTCAAACTGAAATTGCACTTCGGAAAAGGACGGAAAAAGCTGAAAGGAATTCAGGACAGAATAATCTAGCATGACTTGCGCTACAAAAAGTCATTGCAGACTATGTACCACCGCCGAAAAACGATTCCCGTTTTTGAGCTAAAGTTATCAAAATTGGTAGGAAGATACCTGGTAACGTATCAGAAAGATAACGAAGATAACTCTTAATTGTTGGTAATTTCTTAAACTTACTGTTCCTCCGGATTGCCACTGGCCGTCGCTGCTTTGAATGTTGTTTCGCCCTCCAGAAGGCTTGTATCAAGCTGTATCTTTTTGGTCATGCGCTGCCAAACATCTTTCCAGTATTGAACATTGCGCATGACAACGTTTTCCTCATCCTATGCGATAGGACATTTAAAAACATAAGGTTATAGGGTTGTTTGCTTACCCAGGATGGCTTTACAGATATGGTTATGAAACGTTTGATAGGCAACTTAAGATTCATTACTTCAGCTAGACGAGTTTCGAGGCGCCACGGTAGATGAACCTTAAGGAAAAATGTTTTCTCGTTGAATGATTGCGACTTGTCCTCCAGTTCAACATCGAGGCCTTCCTTCACTAGGTTGTCCATAAAACAGCGTCTGATATCACGTCGATTTGCTTCTGCCTCAGTCATTACACCTAGGTTCTCCTCCTCCCAGGCAAGCACCATGTCCACCTTTCGCCGCCCGTCCCGGAACATAAGTGACTCCGGATCAAGTCCCTCCCTATCCTGCTTGCTAACACGTCGTTCCTCGCTGCCATCACCTGTCAGACTGTTGCTCTTGCTGGCCTTGCGACTGCTGAGACGGCTGCCACTATTGCTGCTGCTCTCTCCTATAGATGTCTTCCGATCAGCGGGCATCAGTTGCCGATAGCCAAACTGATCAGCCAGCTCATTCGAGTGTGACGACTCTATTATTTCATACGCTTGATTTGTTTTTTCATCGACATCGTTTGCCCCACGCCCATTTAACGTAGGGCTTAGGTTCAATCCCAAAGTGCGACGCATTGCAGTACCAGGTATGTCTTCCTCATGGCTGCCCACAACACGAGGCCCAAACGCCTGCGTGGGACTCGGTTCAGCCGACTCTGATTCCAGGTGTGTGGGAAGCGGCACGGTAATTGTGTTGCCTTTTTGGTAAAATGGTCCGTTGCCGCCACGCATTATTGAGGAGTTAAGCCATTTATCTGTGTACACCGCAGAGTTGCCGCTGGTAGAGTTGGGAGTGTGTGAAGAGGGCTTTGTGGAAACGGGTTTACTGACCACTTGTCGCTCCACTTCTAAAAAACTGTAATTGTTACTGGCAGTAATTTTCGGCTTTATTGGTGATGCCTCGAGATCCAATTCAATCAAATGGTTATCCTATTGTTGGGCATAAGCAGCACTTAGTTAGTTCTTAATTTTATTAAATTAAGTATTTGTTAATTTAAAATAAATTAAATCCGACTACAAGTTTTTAATGTATTTTTATACCCTGAACCCATAAAATGGCTAAAACAGGGTACAATCGTTTTGTGCAAAAGCATGTAAAAGGCAGAAGGAAGCATCTCCGACCCCATAAAATGTATCTATTCTTGATTAGCATCAACAGCCGAGTCGATATGGCCATGTCTGTCTGTCCGTCTGTATGAACGCGTCGATCTCAGAGACAACAAGAGCTAGAGACTTCAGATTTTGAATATAAGTTCTCCTATACCATGAGCAGAATAAGTTTATTTCAAATTATCGATAACCATTCTGGTTTCCGATATACACATGGAATCGATTACCTAAAAAATCTAATTTGAAAAATGTAAAAATGGGGGTTGAAAAAATGGTAACGATAGAACTTTTCTTAAAATTTCATCCAAGTTGGTTTATTTCCTTGCCTTCTTACTTATTTTGATTAAACGAATACGTAAGTAAATAAAATCAGAAGTAAATTAAAAACGTTGTAGTCGGATGCAACCAATTACGAAATATTTAGATACCAGAATAAAAACGGGTGGAAAGAGTGTACAAGCACAATTTTTGGACGACATTGCCTGACTTGCTACCAAGTTTTGTGACCTAATGTGTAGTCGGACGCAACCGAGGCCAATAATGAAGCCAAATTTGTTGACAAAGCATTCACGTTTCAAAAGAGGCGTTGGGGAATATTTTAGGAGCATAGTTAAGCGGCGTTGCATCAAAATTTTTGGTAAAATTTTTTATTGGGTGTCATCATCTATCTAACTATCAAATTTTGTGACTAATGTAAAAAGATATGCGCGTACTAGTTTTTAAAAGGTGTAGGGTGGTGGTGGTATGGGTAAGTGCTGCATCCAAAGTTTTGTTGCAGATCTTTGGGGGTCGGTCCCAAATACCTTCCTACCAAATTTGCTGACTTTTGCTTGAAAACTGTGATAAATACTCGCATGCCCGTTTTTTACGAAGCGTTTGGGTGGCTATTGTGGTTGATTTAAATTTTGATGCAAACTTTTGGGAGACGTAAGCTCAAAAACTTTGGGAGATATAGGCGTTTCTGATGTCACAACGCGGGGAGGCTGATGGCGGTATAAGTGGGCATGGCTTCAAAATTTTTGATGTTGTTTTTTGGGACACTTCAGTAGTTATCTCCTTACCAAAATTGGTTACCCTACTGCTAGGATGTTGGAAATAAGAAAATTTATTCATTTTCAGTTATCGGATTTATTCATTCCCAAGCTCTTTGGTTGGAGTATAGCACCAAATCTTAACATTAATCTGACTCGCCTCTAGAAAACGACATTCCATTTGCTCAAAACCAATATACTCTTAGCTTCGGTATCGCGTTTAATAAGAATGCATTTAAATTGAGGAACATTAGTTAGTGTCGGATACTTACACCATAGCCAACAAGACGTCCAGCTACTATGCCACTGTCCTGGCTAAGTCGTCGTGTGCGCAATTTTGGATGACTGTTGCGTATCGTGCGCTCGCTTTTAGCTGGGCTTGAGACAATTTGTCGCCGGTTCGCCGAGTTGTTTAGTGAATTACGCAGTGTGGGCACCGAAAGGAATCCTGTAGTATGAAAACAAATTGAAAAATGTGTTTTTTAATTAAGAATATTAGGTAGCCGGGACACTCACTTGCAAATTTTAAAACGGTCTGTTCAATGGCGTGCTCTCTCTCAAGGGCCGCGCTACCAATGAGATCCTCACGCGAGTTGGCCTCAGTTATGGGAGCGGTACTCTCATCATCAACGCTGTCGATTTGTATTTGAAACATATGTGGTTTGCCGCTCGCACTGCCCTGTAGGTCTCCATGGCTGTCCATTTCGTAAGGGTGGCTGTGTATCTATATGTGACACGTCGCTATAAAACGTAATTATACTGTTTAGTTATTCCATAACAAGAACTTTTATTTTTCGAATGCTTTGTAGGTTATTTGACCTACAACACCAGATCGCGCGAGGACATTTGTAATTTTTCCCATAGTTAAATATGCACTTCGAAGAGTTGTCGCTTCAAGTTGAAAACCAACAAATATACTCAAAGCTCCAACAACTCACATACATATTTGTTTATACATTTGTACGTGACAACAAGTTTTTAAACACCCAAGCGCATTATGCGAACTGAAATCCAGCAATTTCAACCCAAGCCAACGACGACGTGACTTAAAATTTAGCCTTGAAATTAATTTGCACTTCACATACAAATACATACATAACTATACAAGCAGTATTTGTAAGTAGCCAAAAATTATAGCGTTTATCGTAAATCCAGTAAATGAGTTGCTTGTTACTCATTTCAGTTCAAGGGTAATCACACTTTGAAAGTTATTTAATCATTGTATACAATCTTAACTCACAATTTCACATAAAATAAAACAAGTTTATTCCTTGATTGATTTTAATTGAAAAGTATTTTCTTATTTTAGTATTCAATTCCAATGTTAAATTAATTAAAATTAAATAAAGTTTTGTTCAAAAAAGGCAAATATATTTAGTAAACCCTTATTCAATGATGATTAAAACTTACATGGACAGACAACAGATCTTAAAAAAAAAGTAAGAAGACCCTACTCGAGGTAGCTTAATAATGAGACCGTTACCCCAAAATTCGATTACATTTTTTATAAATCTATATATATAAAAATCAATTGCTGTTCGTTAGTCTCGCTAAAACTAGAGAACGGCTGAACGGATTTATCTTATCTTAGTCTTGAAATGTTCGTGTAGGTCTAGGGAAGGTTTAAAAGGCGAGAAAAAATTTAATAATTGCCGGGAAAACCCTAAAAACAGCCTTTTCTATTTCCCATGCAAATGTTTTCTAAATAAAATGTAGTGAACTTGAACTTTATTGCTATTGACTAAAGTTCAAATCACTCACTGTTGTCTAAGCAATTTAGGTGTGTTTTATTCCCGCTGCACAAAGTTCAAATTCAATCATATCTATCAAAATAGTCTTCGCGTGTGCTTTAGAGGATCTAATGACGCGTTCCGAAACTAAACAAAAGTGAATCGCGAACAAATTAAGTTTATGAACGCAACCATAATATTTGACATTACATTTAACAACCAACTAATATGTCAATCATTCTGTCGCACGGTTACGATATTCTATGAGTGCATCCTTCTATCTTTGTGAGTGACGATTACCGCTACGTGCGCGAGAACTTTCTTTACTTTTGTGATAGTGACATTCGAAGTAGTGTGCTCTTTTTTTGTTGATTTTTTGTGATAGTGGCACTTTACTGTTCAGTGAGCGGGAAATTTTCTTACTTTGATTATTTACGTTACGATGCCGATGGAACAAGACTGGCTTTGAAAAAGCTGATGAATAACGTCATAGAGGCAACAATCATAAAAGGAAAATACAAAGGCGAGGATGTCTTGATCCTGCGAATACCGATGATTCCAACGGATTTGCCATTCGATTTTAAACGCTTACAATTTCCAGTACGTCTGGCCTTTGCGATGACAATAAATAAACCGCAAGGACAGTCTTTAGAAGTTTGCGGGATCAACTTGGAGTTTCCCTGTTTCGCGCATGGACAATTATACGTCGCGTGTTCGCGCGTCGGTAAACCATCTTTTTTGTTTATTTACGCACCACAAAACAAAACAAAAAATATAGTTTATGTGAAAGCTTTAAATTGATTACCAACTTTATACCAGTGGGTTTCTGTAAATATCAAATTTAATCCTTATAAATAGCCAGTATTTCAGGAGGCAGTACGGAGTCTGCCGGGTCAGCTAGTGATTAATATAATGAGAAACCATTTTTAATACTCGATACCAAAGGTAAAGAGTATATTGGTCAAGTGCAATGTACGTAATGGTTTTTGTCCGTCTCTACGAACGCAACATTTTCAGATCGGAAATCTACAAACTTAAATGCAATATAGTGTGTGACATTTTCTCATCCATGCCACACGCCTTTTAAATCGAAAATCCAAATATATTTCACAGATTTAAAGCTAGAATTTCCAAATTTGGTGGAAATGTAGATGACGATGTCCTCCAAGATGTGCATCAAAACCCTGGGCGTACCCGTTTCTATCAAGTTATCAGTGTCGGATGATTTATTCTTATCAAAAAAATAATGGCTAAAAGTTTATATGGGTTGTGTGTAAACGTATGTTTATATGTTATAATCAGAAGAAAGCAAACCGATGATGCGCGTTGTTGGAGTATGTGAACAGGTGAAACAATATTAATAATGGTAATCGAATCAGTAGTGCGAACTGCATTTAATGACCTACATACCCCATTTAAAGAGTTGGAGTCGAAATTCAAAAGATGTTGAGTGACTCGCCGAAGCGTAAAAAGACTTTGGGGCCTAATCCGCTTAATGTCCCTCCTCTCTTGGTCACCAAACCATTTTTGGTACCAACTTTTAATCCCGCAACGGGTCCAATTGCTACCTTATTAAGTTTATTAAACTCGCCGGCAAGAAATGCCAAGAATAATCATTCCCCTTATAACTTAACTTTTGAGCTTTCCGTATCCACAGCTTGTGTACCTATTAATCCTACTGTAGGTACACCTGGGGCCCACATGCTTCTTGTTGTTGTGCCCTTAAATAAATTTATTTTCGTGTCCAGGCTAGCATCCGACACTTCATTGGATGATGTTAGCGCCTACGTTAAGAGGCAAATAGACTCCCCACTTATTACTGTTGAAAAGTTTAAATTTAAACAAGCCCGAACCAAATCTTCATTCAAATTGAGTGTTCCACCCGAACTTTTCTTGACAATATGTTCTGAAAAGCTTTGGCCTCCGCAGCTCGTTGTTACAGAGTATGTGAACAGGCTAAAAAACATTAATAATGGTATAAGAATCAGTAGTGCACCTGTCTGTTTTCAATCCTGTTGCCTCAACTTCGGCGGCAAAAAACTAATTAAAGTTGTTAGTTTGGTCTATCAAAATGTTCGAGGCCTTAACACTAAATTTTATGTAAGCAGCTTATCCTTATACTCACAGATTGTTGCACTCACAGAAACCTGGTTAAAATCCGATATATCCGATTATTTCGTTTTGCCTAATAAGTAAAACTTGTACAGATGCGATCGCACCACCCGCAAAGGGGGCGATGTTCTCAGTGCTGTTGACTCTGGTATTTCTCATTCTCACGATCATCCGGATATTGAGTTTTTCTTTGTTAAAATATTATTTAGTTGCCGTTCACTGTATATTACTTGTGTTCATATATATTCCTCCCCATTCTGGCTATAACATTACTAAATTGAATGATCTTCTTCAGCATACAAATTGGTCTAACCTTTATTCTTGTAGTGATATAGAAACTGTCATTGCCATTTTTTACAGGATCTTGAATTCGCATTTGGATATCTGTTTTTCCCTCACTTTTCCTTCAAATGAAAATAAACCACCTTGATTTACAAGGGAACTATCAAAATTAAACAACGTAAAGACAAGATCCTATAAGAAATTTAAAAAATAAGTCCTATCCTTTTCAAGTTCAAGCGTCAAACGGCTTATATGTCCCAGTTATTGCTGAGTTTGCTCTTGCTAAGTGACCTTAACTCTATCAAACCCGGCTTCTTGCCTGGTCCAGTCTACTTAGATATTGTGCGGATTCACTTTGTAAGCCCTTACACAAATTATTTAACTTGTCAATTGACTCAGCTGTGTTTCCTGGTATATGGAAGAAATCTTTTATTATTCCACTACATAAAAATTCTTCTAAGTCCAACGTTGAAAACTATAGGGGTATATCTAAGTTGTCTGCCATTCCGAAAGTATTTGAAAAAAATAACATATACAAATAACATAACTCGGTTTTGTTAAGCGAACATCTACTACCACCAGCCTTCTTGAATTCGTCCGCATGTCATCAAAGGGTTTCAGGCCAAAATGAAAACTGACGTCGCGACGTTATTACAGATTTTAGTAATGGATTTGATTTTTAGTTACTTTAAAAATTAAATATTATTAGATTTCCAGCAAAACTCTTGTCGTGGCTTTCTGAGTACTTGTGTGGCCGAACACAAAAGTTGTTTTTAAATCTTCTGTATCCAAATCTATTTTTGTTACCTCTAGTGTTCCCCAGGGGAGTCACCTAGGATTATTGCTATTTTATCTCTTTATTAACGATCTTCCTGCTGTTATTACTAACTCTCGTGATTGTATGTTTGCTGATGATGTGATTCTCTATGTAACTTACTACAGTCGGACTTGGGTGCACTGTCGGCCTGGTGCCGTTATAACTTACTAAATTTAAATTGTTCAAAATGTAAATTCATGACTTTTTGTACAGGTACCGCACTTACAAGTGGTGAAGCATCAAGCAAATAGTAAGCTTGATGCTTCACCACTTGTCCACGTTTTAAAAATTAAATATTTAGGCATCACTCTTGATAGCAAATTAAATTTTGATTCTCACTTATCGTCGATGGTCAATAAGGCCATAAATGCTCTTGGCTTCATCAAGCGGTGGTCAAAAGAATTTAATGATCCCTTCAACACTAAAACGCTATATACATCTCTTGTACGTCCAATCCAGGATAGAATTAGGTCTGTGCAGAAAAAATTCTTCTGTTTGCGCTTAGAAGTTTTAGCTGGGTTCCTGGAATAAACCTACCCCCATATTCAAGTAGACTTCTTTTAATTAATCTTCCTTCTCGGTTTAACCGTAGAATTATGCAAAGTGAAGTATTAATCAGTAATCTACTTAATGGCGAAATCGACTCATCAGTTCTATTAAGTCGAATAAAATTAAATGTTCCAATTAGATCTACCCGAAACTTTTTACACCTTAGCCATGATCGTTGCTCGAGCAACTATTTAATTCATGAACCATCCCAATCCACGCAACAAATTTTGGGCCACTAATTTTCTTGTTAAATTTCCCATAGCTTTAACGCTAACGTTTTTTTTTACTTTAACCTTAATTTACATTCATCTACATATAATTTTATATTTTATTTTTATTTGAATTTTTTATAATATTTGTATTTCTTTGTTTTGCATTTATTTTTATTTCATGTCAGCTGCTAAAAGCTGACGTTTAGTAAATAAATAAAATAAAATAAAGTGACCAAAGACTATTAGAGCTAGATACTCCAGAAATATTGAATATAAGTTCTTCCAAACCATAGGCCAAAAAATTTTATTGTAAAACATCGACAAGTCTTTTCTTTTTGAATAAAAACGTGATATAGATAAAAATTACAAAATAATTACGTTTTAAATAAACTGCAAACAAAATAATGAAATCTTACAAATTTAAGATTGAAGTTAAGTCATAATGCAGGAGCGGCAGTCAAGGCATTTTTTCCAAATATGTTCGCCACTTAAAGACAACAATAACAACAATGACTGTATGCGTATAGTTCAGTGTCCAGGATATCTCCATGGCGAGTTATCTCGACAAGTCTTTTACCTTATTCTTTATAATTATAGAGCATAAAGTTTTGGTGCCAATGTAGGTTATGAGGATCCCCAAAAAGCTTTGCAAAAAAACGTTGGATGCCACGCCCATCCCAGCCAACTTACCCCACCTTTAACACTCTTTGAGCTAGAGTCACCAAATTTGGTAGGAAGATAGCAATTGGCATCCCACATTGATCAGCACAGCAAAAGGTTGGAAGCCACACCCACCAATACAGCCCGAAGTCTCCCATCCAAATTTGGGAAATAGATAGCTGGTGCCATCCTCATCTGCATTAGACGATCTGTGAAGGCAGCGTACACCACGCCGCTCTCGCACCGTTTGCAATCAGGCCTCCTTTTTTAAACATATATCGAGAATACCGCAGTCGGTTGCGTACGACTGTACACATTTTCACATTTTTATAACAGCTTGCACATGTTTAGGAAAATAAATACACAGTTTGAATAAGTGCATGTCATTGGATATAGCTGAGTCCCGCTAGGCTACTTTTAAATGACATAAAAATCCCGTTCCATTATTAAAGTTACGTACAAAATACATATATGTATTGATGTATATTACTGATAGGTATGCAAGATAAAATTTAAAACATACCATACGGTTTTACATTGGTAACTAACGGGATTTCCTGGTTTGGATCGGTAACTAACGGGATTTCCTGGTTTGGATCGGTAAGTTGAATCAAAATAACTTGTATTCTAATTCTAACTATTGATAATTTAAATTATATTTTTACTATTTATAGCAAGAACTTAAAATCCAAGATAACGTAAAAAATTAGAATATTTGGAATTTGTTTTTTTTTTTGCATCTACTTATTTTTACGTATACATATACGTGAATTCAGATTTTGATGTGCACTTTTCCCCCAGATTGTTTTAATACTAGTCAATTCGGCCTGTTTTTCAACTAGTCAACTATATATATATTTGTATATATTCTTCAGCCTAGCGTTGGTCTTTATTTTAGCTTAAGATATTAAAAATAATTTTTAAAATAATGTTGACACAGCTATGATCGAAAAATTCTTGTATTGTGAAAAAGCGTCGGGCGCTTTGTGCTAAATTAATATAAATTCTATTATGTTTTTTATCTTTGTTTTACAGGTTAACGCAGCAAAGATAATGTTGTCGGGCACCATCGTGTAGTAGTACATGGAGCCAAACCGAAAGTGAGATTCATATTGTTCCTTAAATTTGCCGTGTGCTTTTTAGTAAAATGTTATAGAAATAATGTGAAAGCGATTAATTAATATGTATTATTCTTAAGCGGGAGGCTTAGAGAAATGAAGAACCTGAATGAAGTATGCATTGTACATGAATTTAATTTAATATAAAATAATTAAGCAGGCTCTGCGTGGGGCTGGGGGCAATTTGTATGCAGTTTTTTGGACGTTGCTAATAGCTATCTTCTTACATTTGGTAATGATGTGCGAAATAGGTGGATTTATCGGTATCGAGTATAAATCCCAACGACCTTTAGGGGCTAAACAAAGGATATGACTTACTCTGTGCTCAACCCCTCCGTGCTGAATTTAGGTTAATTAAAACACAAAAATACATTTATATATATTGTACCTGGGCTGCGTACTAAGCGTGGGACTGGCTAGATGCGTCAATAGTAATGTTTGGATTGTCAGTTGTGCAAAGTCCCATGCCATCGAAGTAATCACAGCAATTGAAGGCTTATTGATTCGGTGCTTTAATCTTCTTCAGCTATATATTAATAATCGATTATTCACTTAAAGCTTTAACTATTCAAATGCCAATTCACAGAACCTAGTCAAAATTTATAAATGCTAACAAATATAGCTACATATAATAATTATTTGAAATTGTAAATCAATCTGCTGTAGATGATAATAAACATCTATCTTAGCTGCACATTAACGGTTTGACAATGTTTTAAGTTTACTTTCGTATTGATTTAAATGTTTAAAGTACAAGTAATTGTCTCTTTTATGTATTCATTCACTCCCTCGCGTGTTGCGTATTAGTTATTCAAACGTTCCGGCTCATTCGACCGATTCGTTCAAGCTTTTGCGCACGAATGACAAACAGGCAATTGCCTGCCCTAGGACTAAGTTTGATTGCAACTGTTCTACTGTCAACTAGACCGAATACCTCATATTTTAGAAAGGTTCCTATCTACTAGTGGTGGATAATCAAAGTAGTTGATTTTAATGTATTGCGCTCTCACTCAGTCCCACATGGGCAGCAAAATGTGGAAACCATTGCGGATAAAAGTACACACTCATGTACATGTGAACAAACATACATCCACATGTTTGTTGCTTTGTGGTTAATTGACAGTTGAATTAGAAGTAGAAGCCACGATTTGTATTTGACATTTCAACAATTTGAGGGGGAAATTTGAACTAGTCCCCATATGTGCATGCAGCTATTATTAAAAATTAAAAATGTTCTATCGGAACTAGAAGTGTTTTGCACTCAAAGACCTCCAAGTCCTTCGTTTTCCTTTAAAATTTATTAATACCTACATACATATATGTTTTTATATTATGGGATTGCTTTTTTTAATAATGACATAACAATTGATTGTCATGATATATCATACATATGTACATAAAACGTAAAATAGCCAATGTTTCACGTGCTACTATTACTGAACATCGATACATCTATTTTGAGCTGCTATATGTACTGACGTCAAACACTCGGCATGTGCGCCGTTCACCAAGAACGGTGTTGTTGTGGTTGTTGTCGGAAGCACATATGTATGTACATATGTTTGTTTGTACACGCATAAACGTATTCACTTATGTTCCGCCCAATGTAAGTTAAGATCCCGAAGCAAAAATATAATAATTACGATTTTCTGGAGACAAAAAAATAATGCCTTTTCTAAAAGCAACTATGTACCATCTACAAGCATACATAGTAAATATCATTATTTTAATTACATTTTTATACCCTGAACCCAAAAAATGGGTAAATCAGGGTATAATGGTTTTGTGCAAAAGCATGTAACAGGCAGAAGGAAGCATCTCCGACCCCATACAGTATATATATTCTTGATCAGTATCAATAGCCGAGTCGATTTGGCCATGTCCGTCTGTCTGTCTGCCCGTCTGTATGAACGCGTAGATCTCAGCGACTACAAGAGCTAGAGACTTCAGATTTTGAATATAAGTTCTCCTACACCATGAGCAGAACAAGTTTGCTTCAAATTATCGATAACCACTCTGGTTTTCGATATACACATGGGATCGATAACAAAAAATATTTGGAATTTGGAAAATGTAAAAATGGGGGTTGGTGTAATGGGTAACGATAGAACTTTTCTCAAAATTTTGTCCAAATCGGTTAAGAAACACCAGAGATATCTTAAAGGTAAGTCAGTTATGAGTTTTGGTGATCATTATTTGAAGCATACTTTTAGGACGCAAGGACTGCAACTGGGTTCAGGGTATCTTCTGGTCGGGCTATCCCGACTAGAGCCTTCTTACTTGTTTATACTCTGATAGCGAAGCTGAGAGGCATATTATTATTATATTATTACCCAGCGGCGAAAAAATCCCCCACGTGATCGATTACCTCTCCATGAGTGGGTATGCCCACAACCTTCAAGAATCGAGCAAGATTCCCATTACATTTAATGCTAGGTCGCTTTGCGAGTGAACGTCTACAATCTAATCGAGAAAGTGGGCAATAAAAGCCGAGTTCATTTTGGGCTTTCATTACACCCTGTATTACAAAATCCAAATTTTAATGCAGGCTATGGGCAAATTGACCACTGATAGATACACTAGGTGTTGTATGGTGTAATGCTAATTCTGCACTTCACAATATGCAAAACGGAGAAATGTGTATGAGACTGTAATGTAACTGCTGCACTGAGCAGTATACAAAAGCATCAATAGGCTGAATTGCTATTTGAATTAAAGAAATACATATTTGATTTGAAAGAAGAACACAAAATATAAATAAGTTTGAACATAAATATCTTTATTTAGTTATTATTATTATTTTCGAATATAGAGTCGAAATTGCCGACTAGATCATCTTTTTATCATGTTCATCTGCAATAGAATTGTAAAGCAAAAGCCTTTGTTTTAATATACATTAGTAAAAAGCATATAAAAACATGTTTATATGTAAATTTATTTAGATGCGCACAGCCCTGCCCAAAAAAAAATAACTGATGACGCGTTTGATACATACATTTCTTGATGAAATTTTTGTTATTTTGAATATTTTTAATTTTTCTGTGCCGCCGGCAAGCGACATTGACAAATGCCCTACTGAATACACGGAATTTCGGAATTTGTGTGCAACTTTGCATAATTGTATGGTAGTTGCGATGTCATAATTGATGTCTAATGTCATAGGCTTAAAAACATGAAAGAGTATTTAAAACCAGCAATTGAAATTGACTGTGTGTGTGGCAATTGTGTATTATTCCTTAAAACGTCTCAACTATTATGATATGACAATTTATGAACAAGTTAAAGATATTCATAAAAATGCATTTGAATTAACACAAAACTAGAATTTTAAAAAACATCAAATATCAAAATAAGGATGCCACGCCCAACCATACCTTTTACAAACTTTCAGCTAGAGTCATCAAATTTGGTATGAAGATAGTAATTTACATCACACAAAGAACTGCAACAAATTTTGGATGCCACGCCTACCCATTCTGAATCCGAACCCCTTTGAAATCAGGCTTCTTTTATCGGTTTTTATTACAGGTATCGAGTATACCGTAGTCGGTTGCGTCCGACTGCAAAGTTTCTATTTGCTTATTTCGATTTTACTACAAGCTGCTCTTAATATGACAATGTTCGATGTTTTAATAACTGAAAATCAAAATAAACACATGGTGAAGGCAGGTAGAGCTAGCAATCATTGTCATGCTTAAGCTTGAAATTTTATTAGCTATATTGAAGCCAAAAAACTGTGTAGGGTACACGGATTCTGGTTTTAAACAAGGCGGTAAGGCGGCTGGAAACGGTATTGGTGGGCGTGGCATCCAGAATGAGATGCAAATCTTCTGGTGTCGTATCCAGGTATATTTCTACCAAACGTCTCTATCTTAAAAAATCTGGAAGATACACGCATTCACGTTTTTAAAGACGCGGTGTGGTGGGGTGCATAACACGAGGACGTGGCATGAAATTTTTGCTACAGATCTTTCTGGGATGCAGTCTTCCCTCTAAATTTAGCATGTGCACAGTTTAAATTGTAGATACAAATACGTATTTATATATTTTTTGTTATACGGCAATAACTAACTTGCTAGATCAGAAATCGAAAAATTTACTGCTGTTTGATCAATGAAGCAAAAAATTCAGGGGCATTAGATGATATGTGTGTGGCCGTCAGCCAGTTGGAGAAACAAGGGGAATAACACGCGCTGTGGGGGAACGCATTCATATCGCCATTGAGTGCGCGCCTGTGCGGTGCGTGCCGTCCTTGGAACTCACAACTGGTAGTGCGACTACACTCTCCACGCGAGGGCGGCTGGAAGCAGGCCCTTGGTAAGGTCATGTCTCTGCCAAGGGTGCTGACGAATAGTAGTCGGGCGAGAGAAGAAAACTCTTTAAAATTACCCCAGTCCAAGGTGGAACAGCATCGTGCCGAGGGACTCGTGGCTGAGGGGGAGCTCAGTCGTTACTTTGCGAACTCTGGATACCTGCCGACCTCCAGTTTAACAAGGCTTCCCGCGGTACACGGGCTATGCCGCGGGTGACTGTCCACAACCGTCTACTCGTGAGACCAAATATGAACAAAACAAATAAACCCAGTGTCCGGGACACTCAAAAACCCGGGGGGAAACGCCAATCCCTCTATAGGTGCTTGCACCTCTTCCGCGACATCTGGTACGCCAGCAGGTGCTCGTAACGCCGCAAGCGGTATTGGTGCAGGACGGACAAGCCATTCGTCCTCACACACCGGACGCCGACCTGGAACGGCTCCTGGAGCTCGGAGGCTGCAACACAAGTTTGCAACACCAGCTTCCAGGTCCGCGACGCAGGCGATCGCCCCGGGGTCCGCCTTAACGGCGGCAAATAAACCGTCAATACAAGACCGGAGGCGGGCTGCAGAAATTCTGCAGCTAAACCTGAGCGGCCAGCAGTCGTCCCCCGATGGACTCAAGCTCGTTGAATGGGCCAAGACAATACTGCCGGATTTCAAGCCAGCAATCCCGGCCGCTTCTGCAAAAGCCAAGCAGAAGCGCCAACACTCCGTGGAGGAGCAGGCTCCGCAAGCCAAGCGGATCAAGCAGCCACCGCGTCCACAGCCACTCACTCGGTTCTTCGCTGAAGCCGCAAAGGGGAAGGTTCTAATTGGGGTCCTCGACAGGGGCCACAAGGAGGGCCATATCCCGCGGAACCAGTGGGGGGCCATTGAGAATGAGCTCCAAGACAAGGTGGTTGACCTAATGGAGCGGTCTGGTGGACCGCCGCCTCGTTGCTCTGATGCTGGGTGGCATCAGGGCAACATCAAAGCGATAGCCTGCGAGGATGACTCATCGGCAGAGCTTTACAAAAAAGCGGTGGCCTTGCTGGGGGAAGTCTACCCCGGGGCGAAGCTCGAGGCGGTTGACTGGAAGGACGTGCCAAGTCGACCCAGAGCGAGAGCTTGGGTTTCTGTTAAGCCTGAGGAGCCCGAGCGAATCCTCAAGCTCCTTCAGATCAGTAACCGAGACTTGGTTACTCAGGACTGGAGGATTGCCAAAGTCGAGGCGCCTGAAGGCAACAGCCGACAGATTATCATCGTTATAAATGATGAGTCAGCTGAGACTCTTGTCGCAACAAACGGGGCGGCTCACTATGGCTTCAAGCCAATCGCAATAAAAGCTTATCGCTCGGATGCAGCCAGCAAGCCGTCAGGGTTGGAGGACGCACCGGAGGTGGCACAAGACACTGCTGCCCTCCTGGAGCAGCCACTGCCGGTTGCTGTCGCTGATGATACCACCGCCAATGGTAAAATCATAAGCGAAGCCCCGGCAGCTAAGGTGAGTGACGGCCAGGCCGGTCAGGAGGTATCCGAACTCGCTGACGCGGCACAAATGATCAGCCTCGAAGAGGATACGGATGACGAGGCTGATCTCACAGTGGTGGAGTTGAAAACGGAAGATGTCTTTGAAACTCCTCCAAATCAACATCCACCACTGTAAAGCGGCCGCAGCCGCTCTTCTGCTCCGCATAAGCCAATACGGAGCAGACATTGTCCTCATCCAGGAACCTTGGGTCTGTGGTGGCAAGGTTTCTGGACTGGGGACTCAGGACTACAAGCTGCTTGTAGCCCACAACGAAGGTAAAGTCCGTTCTCTGAAGTACTCAAGCAACCATACGCTACCTCAAAAAACCTGATGACTCATGGACAACGACCAGTCTAGAGTCACTAGTACTTTTGATGGCAACCCACTTTCCCGGATGCTCAGTTGAAGTACCACTACCCCTTATCCAAAGAGAATTTCAGGAACACGTTTCCACCGACTTATTCTCCAGAGATATCATCTCGTGCGCTATTCGTAGCTTCTCACCCTTCAAGTCCCCTGGGCCGGACGAAATTATCCCAGCCCAACTGCATTATGCAGGGGACATCGCCATAAACTGGCTTCAGAAAATTTTCTCAGACACCCTGACAACAGGAACGATCCCCAAGCCATGGCTCGAATCTAAAGTTGTCTTCATTCCCAAGGCGGGAAAAGCCTCACACACGACCCCCAAGGATTTCCGACCCATAAGCCTAACATCCTTCCTACTCAAGACACTAGAAAGGGTGCTGGGCTTATATATTAGAGATACGATCAAGACCGACAACTTCTCCCAAGCACAACATGCCTACCAAAAAGGTAAATCTACCGAGACAGCACTTCATGCTGTTGTCTCCACAATAGAAGCAGCACTCCATCACAAGAAGTATTGCCTTATAGCCTTTCTAGACATTGAGGGCGCTTTCAATAACGTCGTACCGTGGGCGATAACTGAAGCATTGTCAGGGCTGGGGGTGGGGATCCGCATTGTGGGACTGATTGATCAACTGCTCAAGAGCAGGACAGTCCGGGCCACTCTGGGGTCCTCAACCATATCAAGATCTGTTAATAGAGGCCCCCCGCAAGGAGGTGTCTTCTCCCCTCTCCTTTGGAATGTGGCGTTAAACAACCTGCTGCGCTCTATGGAGGGAGGGGGCTGTCGAGTGATAGCTTACGCAGATGACGTTGCCATAGCCTTCTCGGGCAAGTA
Organism: Scaptomyza polygonia; assembly: GCA_035044585.1. Lineage (NCBI taxonomy): Eukaryota > Metazoa > Arthropoda > Insecta > Diptera > Drosophilidae > Scaptomyza > Scaptomyza polygonia. The sequence continues at coordinate 349,645 of JAWNNU010001247.1, read as the reverse complement.
TCCCCAATCCTTGTGCGAATGCATGACCACTGCACTTCAAACATTGTCCTCATGGGCCACATCAAATGGACTAGGGCTGAACCCAGCCAAAACTGACTTAGTCCTCTTCACTAGGAGGTATAAGATTCCCCCCTCAGGCCACCGTCGTTGAATGGGGTAGAACTTTCCTTCAGTAAATCAGCCAAATACCTAGGGCTCACTCTTGATAGCAAACTAGACTGGAACCTCAACTCGGAGGAACGAGTGATGAAGGCTTCAGTCGCACTATATACATGCAGGAAATCCATTGGATTTAAATGGGGAATGGCACCTCACATCACCATCTGGCTGGACACAGCCATCGTAAGGCCTATCCTACTGTACGGAGTGTCGGTATGGTGGCCAGCTTTATCAAAGAAGAAATTAGTCCACAAGCTTGGCAAGCTACAGCGTGCCGCTGGACTGACTACAACAGGAGCCCTCAGTACGACCCCAACTGAAGTTCTTGACAACATACTTAATCTTCTACCAATAGACCAAATGGGGAAGTTACTAGCAACTCTCTCTGCCCTACGCATGAGGGAAACAAAGCAGTGGTCCAAACAGACTTACGGACACTCCAAGGTTCTTGTGGGAAACCCACTTATTCCCAAAAACACGGACTACTGCCGTCCTCAGGAATTCCCCAAAACTCCATACCATACACTTATCCCCTCCAGGGACGATTGGTGCTCAGGCACGCCAGGGCCGACAAACTCAATAAAAATTTACACTGATGGCTCTAAGCTAGACGACCGGGTAGGGGGCGGCGTCTTTTGCGATGAGCTATCCATTAACAAATCTTTCAGCCTCCCTGACCATTGCAGTGTGTTTCAAGCTGAAATCGCTGCAATTCACGAAGCACTCTCCTGCATATCCGAAATAAATTGCTCTGCAGCCAGAATCTGCATATTTTCTGATAGCCAGGCTGCTATCAAATCTCTCAAGGCGATATCATCTAACTCGATATCTGTCACAAACTGCCGCATATCTCTGAAGGAGATGGCCGAGCAGTTCGAAATACACCTCATATGGGTGCCCGGACATAAAGGCATCGAGGGCAACGACAAAGCAGACGAGCTGGCAAGGCATGGTACTACCGTGCCTCTCCTCACAGACAAGGAGAGCATGGGTATCCCCATGGCCAGCTGCAAGCTAAGAGTCCGATCGCTCTTCGAACTTGAAGCAAACAAGAGATGGCAACTTACCACCGCCACGGGTAGGATTGCCAGGCAAACCTGGCCAACACGCTGTAAAAAGCGGTCCTTAGGCCTTGTTCACTTAAACAGATTAGGTTGTGCTGCCGTAATCAGGGCCATTACGGGGCACTGGCTAGTGGGGACTCACGCAGCGAGACTTTTAGCCCCCTTCAATGACTTCTGCAGAAGCTGCCGAGACGAGGAGGAAGAGGAAAAAGTCTCCCACCTCTTCTGCGACTGTCCAGGTCTCTGCTCCCCGTGAGGGAGGCGGGAATAGAAAACCCCCTCAGTGTGCTAACTGCTTGTCGTAAGAGGCGACTAAATGCGCACTGGAGAGGTAGCCTTATGATCGTCATACTGGGCAGATATGACGTGAATTAATGGTCTACAAACGTTGTCAACGGTGATCAAGGGAAGAAAAGTAGTAAATGATCGTCTTCCCAGCGAGATTGAGCGAAATGCAGTACCTGGTGTCCCAAGGTGTTCCCGTGTGGTTAGTGGGAAAGAATTCTACCACAGTAAGCTACAACTTGTCGTACGAGGCGACTAAAAGTGCACCGATGCGAATGAGTGCGAAAGGAGTTTGAAGGCTGGTGATCAAGGGAAGGAAAGTAGCAAATGATCGTCTGCCAAGCGAGATTAAGCGAAATGCAGTACCTGGTGTCCCAAGGTTGTTGAAAGGAGTGCGAAAGGAGAGCGAAAGGAGTGTGAAAGAAGCGTGAAGGCTGGTGATCAAGGGAAGGAAAGTAGCAAATGATCGTCTGCCAATGCGAGATTAAGCGAAATGCAGTACCTGGTGTCCCAAGGTTGTTGAAAGGAGTGTGAAAGGAGAGCGAAAGAAGAGTGAAAGGACAGAGAAGGCTTTGAGGATGGGGAAAGAATTCCAAAGGATGTATGAAAGAACGAAGGTTTCAGCCCGTGTGATTGACGGGTCAAAGAATATCAATCACAGTATACTACCGCTTGTCGTAAGAGCCGACTACAGGAGTAAATGGTCCACCAAACCATAAACTTTTTTGGAGTTTAAATTGGAAGTATCTTAAAGTCGATAAGGTACGAGACCTGACCGGAGGTTAAAAAATTCGGTACCACGGGTAATCAGGAGCCGGCGGAACTTGTTCCGTCCTGGTTAATGGTTGCGTCCCCTCGGAGAGTATCGTGGTGGTTGTGGTTAAACCCAAAGCGGGTAGAGTTTATGCTCGGCGTGGTGTTGCGTATGTTCCAACCGGGTGCCGATGCCCAAATATCGGAAGTCGCTTTAGATAAAACGGCGCTCCTCACCAAGGTGGAAGCTTGCTTACCAAAAATAAGTAACTTTAAATTGGTACCTAATATAGAAATATCGAAGGGGCGTTAGTTTGGCGCTTAATCCAGACTCACTGTGCTATATCCTCGGATATGCGGGCACCGTGGTTTTAATCCTATACTGGAACATGCCACGTTAAATAAACTCTATAGAGATATATCCCACTTGTCCAGGTCTCTGCAAGAACAGAAAGCGATACCTTGGTTCTTTCTTCTTATCGGACCTCTCTCAACTGGCGGATACTAAACCGAAAAATATCCTGTCCTTTATTCGAGCCTCGGGCTGGGACCACGCCCTCGTAAACGGTGTAACATACTCTACGTCTGAGTAGACGGTGTCTGTGGACTATGTCCAAGACGCGGCATCACAATGGGCCAATACATGGCCTACGTGAGTGGGGGGTTTTGTCTCAAACTGCTCACTACCGCACTAACCTAACCTAACCTAACCTAGATGATATGTCTTGTGCTTTTCAAACTTCACCTGATACGTCCAGTAAGTTAATGTTTATTTTAATCAAAAGATGTGTTATTTTCCGTAATGTTAGAGATATTGTCAGCTTTAATACTTCTTATTTGGATTTGATCGAATTATACCTTATTTTGAGAAAGCTTTTCTTTTATATATTCAATACATAAACCGTTATTGTTCAATATACGTTATATTTTCAAACTATATTTGACAATTATTAGTTTTCTGTACTCGCCAGGCCTAGGGTTCATCAACAATAATGTATTCAAAAACATTCAACTAGACGCACAGCAGTGTGATCCATTAAACCCTGGAGTTTTACAGTTTTTTTTATATCTGTTTATGCCAGAATTCACATTCCGAGGGGGTAACAATAACGTAATTTGCTCAGAACCATGATTCTTGCATATTGTGTTATACGATAACTGCAACTCCATACTCACTCTCTGTATGTTACTTAACATTATAATGCTCATAGTTTTAAGTCCAAGTTCTTGCATACGACAGTCAGTTTGTAACGAAGTCATTCCGCATATGAAGTGAAGCTTCCACTCCGCATAAAAATACAATAAGTAACTTCACACCATACACATCACTACAATAAAAGCGTACATCCGAACGCATATATAATCACTTCTACAATCGCGTGACTTATTTATTGGATCCTCCGCCACAAACATTGGTCCTTCGAGCCGGATATCCTTCCACTCGCCCCAGCACGTTCTAGGAGACAAAGATAAGTTATGAAATATATGTATATGTCGCATTATGAACGTATTTTGAACACTCTATGTGTCTGTAACTTTATGAACATAGTTTGACCACTGTGTTTGCAAGACGCTGCTGCGCAATGAGTTTGGTATATTGTAAAATCATTCTTAGAATTTGACTACAACGTAGAATATGACTGGCGCCTAAATACCGTACGAGTGAGGCGACGGCGTTGTCGCGCTGTCGCCGAGTGTAGTCCAACTTGCGTGTGTAAAGAAGCATAGATCGATGCGAAAGCAAAAAATGCGAGTAGTTGCATGCAGACGATTGCACACGCCAGTTGTAATTCGCTTCACTCTTAAAGTTTGTGTGTCAACATGGCAGATCAGTTACAAGAAAATAATAACTCTGCGACATCAGAAGTGGGATCTGCTTTGCCTACAAATATCACCGATGCATACTTGGCAGCTTTACAAGTGCAAAACAACAACCTAATGGAGATCATCAAAAATATGCAGACACCAAGGGCATCGGCAACTGATGAAAAAGGAAAACATATAACTCTGCCAAAATTTTATCCTGAGGGAGCTGGTGCAGATGCCTCAGCTTGGTGTACAACAGTGGATCTCATTTTTGCTGATAAAATGCCGGAAGGTAGCAGCCTGATGATAACTTTAAGTAAGGCGCTAGAGGGAAGTGCATCACAATGGCTGTCTCAAATATGCTTTGCTGGCATCACATGGCCACAATTTAAAGAACTCTTCGTTCAACGCTTTGTTGGCATCGAAACGTCTGCTGCCACACTAATGAAAATTTTGAACGGGCGACCAAAGTCTGGAGAAAGTTACACCGAATATGGGAGCCGAATCGTCACCTTACTGATGTCAAAATTTAAATCTAATGATCTGGAGGAAATTGCGGTTTCACTAGCTCTGGCCCACATGGCACAAATTGATGACAAATTGTCGCGCTGGGTTTTTACAAACAATATTAAAACTCGAAATGAAATGCAACAACAACTACAAGCGCACACTTTTAAAAAACGGAACGTAGATGACGACGCATTTACAACAGGCCCGGAGCGTAAAAAGCCTAAGTATCTCTCTCAAGTGAAATGCAATTATTGTGGAAAGTCTGGACATAAATATGCCGAATGTCGTGCTCGGCAGAGGACACCAAGTCAAGGAAAAAGCCACTATGGAAGTTCAACGCAAGGATCAAAAGACCGGTCATCTGTCAAATGTTTCAAATGCGACGAGCCTGGGCACTTCGCATCCGCTTGTCCAAAAGGACGATCACGAGGAAACGACCGAGTAATCGAGAAACGTGTAGACATCTGTACTGTAGCTCCACCATCAGGAACAATAAGTAGTTCAACCGGTGAGTCCGTTCCATTTTGTTTCGACTCTGGCGCTGAATGTTCCTTGGTTAAGGAAAGTGTCGCCAATAAATTTAGTGGTAAAAGAATTAATAACATTGTTAAATTAAACGGCATAAGTAATGATTCAATATGTAGCACTCAACAACTATTATGTAATATAAATATTGATCAATGCTATTTTGAGATTTTGTTGCATGTTGTTATGGACAAGCATTTGAAACATGACGTACTAATTGGTCGTGAAATTTTTAGTCAGGGCTTTGGCGTAACCATGGACGCTGACAAATTTCAAATTTACACAACCAAAAGAGTAGAATCGTTAGTAATTACCAATTATGAAGATGTCATAGAAACAAATAGTGAACTTGATGATCTTGATAAGGCAGCCTTGATAAATATTTTAAAATGTTATTCAGACTGGTTTATTGATGGAATACCAAAGACTAGGGTCACCACAGGGCAGTTGGAAATTAGATTAATAGATCAGCAAAAGACCGTAGAACGGCGGCCTTATAGGCTTAGTGAAGAAGAGAAAAACAAAGTGCGGGGTAAAGTTGACGAATTACTAAAAGCTGAAATTATTCGGCCAAGCTGTTCACCTTTCGCTAGTCCCATGATGCTAGTTAAAAAAAAAAATGGCACCGATCGACTGTGTGTGGACTTTCGCATGCTAAACGAAAACACAGTGGCTGACAAGTACCCATTGCCCCTCATTTCAGACCAAATTGCTAGACTTCGTGGTGCTAAATATTTTTCGTGCATAGATATGGCAAGCGGCTTTTACCAAATTCCAGTTCATGAGGACTCAATCGAACGAACTGCATTTGTAACGCCAGAGGGTCAATACGAGTTCTTGACAATGCCGTTTGGTTTGAAGAACGCACCATCTGTGTTCCAGCGGGCTATAATGAAGGCCTTAGGCGCTTTAGCTTACACTTATTCAATTGTGTATATTGATGATGTTCTCATAATAGCAGAAAGCAAAGAAGATGCGCTAGTTAGATTGCAGACAGTATTGGAGACATTAAGTAAGGCTGGATTTTCATTCAATGTCACTAAGTGTTCTTTTCTCACCACAAGAATAGAGTATCTTGGATTTGAAGTAAGCAACGGAGAAGTCAGGCCAAATTCACGAAAAATTCAAGCTTTAAAAGGATTACCACCACCCCAAAATGTCTCGCAGCTAAGACAATTCATTGGTTTAGCCACATATTTTCGGCAATTTGTGTTAAATTTCGCACAAACACTTAAACCTCTATATCTTCTCACCTCTAAGAAAAACACTAACTTTGTTTGGTTACCAGTGCATGAACAGATACGAATAAAAATAATAGCTTTATTGACTCAGACGCCAGTTTTAATCATATTCGATCCGCAATACCTAATAGAGCTACATACTGACGCAAGTTGTATTGGTTATGGAGCGATCCTATTACATAAAATTGACAAAAAACCTCATGTGATAGAGTATTACAGTAAGTGTACGTCTTCCGCCGAATCTAAATACCATTCATACGAATTGGAGACGTTAGCAGTGGTAAATGCTATTAAATACTTCCGACATTATTTGCAGGGACGTAAATTTATAGTTTACACTGACTGCAATTCATTAAAGGCCAGCCGCACAAAACTAGATTTAACACCGAGGGTGCATAGATGGTGGGCGTTTTTACAGGCATTTGATTTCGAAATAGAATATAGAAAAGGCGAGCGAATGGCGCATGTTGATTTTCTCTCTCGGAATCCAGTGCTTGAACAACATAAATGTTCGAATAAGGTACCTGAATTACAAATAAATTTGACTGAGGTATCTGATAACTGGTTGGTTTCGGAACAACAGCGAGATTCTGAGATACAAGAAATAATTTTAAAGTTAAAAAGTAATGAATTACCAGGAGATCTGGGCAAAACATATGAATTGCGAAAGGGAATACTACATAGAAAAATACAGCGAAATAGTAGGACCAAATGTTTGCCGGTAATACCAAGAGCTTTTCGATGGGCCGTCATAAATCACGTTCATGAAGCTATTATGCATCTGGGATGGGAAAAGACGCTGGACAAAGTCTATTGTTATTACTGGTTTGAAAATATGTCTAAATATGTGCGTAGATTTGTAGAAAATTGCATCACATGTAAAGTATCGAAGCCACTTGTGGGAAAAGTGCAAGCTGAGCTGCATCCTATTCCTAAAACAGAAATACCGTGGCATACGCTACATATTGATATCACAGGCAAATTGAGTGGTAAAAATGATTTGAAGGAATACGTCATAGTCCTTATAGATGCCTTCACCAAGTTTGTTTACTTTTATCACACACTAAATATAGATTCTGAAAGCTGCATTAAGGCTGTAAAATCAGCCGTGTCCATATTTGGTGTACCCACTAGAATTATAGCCGATCAAGGACGTAGTTTCGCAAGTAAAAGTTTTCGCGAATTTTGCTCCTCTCAAAAAATTAATCTACATTTAATTGCTACTGGTGCAAGTAGAGCAAACGGCCAGGTAGAACGGGTCATGAGTACCCTGAAAGGTATGCTGACTGCTGTCGAAACTAGTCAGAGATCGTGGCAGGATGCGTTGGCTGAAGTGCAGCTAGCAATGAATTGCACGATTAATCGTGTGACTAAGTTTAGCCCTTTAGAATTATTGATTGGTAAGGAAGCTCGACCTTTTGGCTTGTTGCCGCTAAACGAAGTTAGCAATGATGAAGTAGACAAAGAAAATTTGAGAAAGGAGGCTAAAAAGAATATGGAAACTCAAGCAAGATACGACAAAAATAGGTTTGATAAAAATAAAGCTAAAATAGTAAATTTCAAAGTGGGTGATCACGTTTTGCTCAAAAACGAAGAACGTCATCAAATTAAACTTGATCCTAAATTTAAAGGGCCATTTGAGATAATTGAAGTATTGGATGGAGATAGATATACACTAAAATCTTTAACATGTAATCGAAGGTATAAGTATTCTCATGAATGTTTAAAAGCAATACCAAATAATCAGATACTCGATGAGTTATGTAAAGATAGGGACAGCACAATGGAAGTTGTGTCTGTTGCCCAATAGGGAAACTGAAGACCGCACCATAGCAGAAGAGACTTGTTATGGCGGGGGTCGTGTGTGTAAAAGGAACTACACAAATGATAAGTTAATTATGTGTAAAAGGAACTACACAAATGATAAGTTAATTATGTGTAAAAGGAACTACACAAATGATAAGTTAATTATGTGTAAAAGGAAATACACAAATTTATTTGGTTTAAGAAGATAAAAAAAAAAAAATGTGTTAAAGGAATTACACGAATGGTATGATTTATTAAATTTAAATTATGTTACGGAAATTGAATTAATTTAACTATGTTATGATAAGAATAAGGTTGAAACTGATTTGAATTATGTAATAAATCGAATGAAAATAATTCTTTGAACTGTCCAGAGAGTCTTTGAATCCGGAATTATTGTCACTTATGTGGTTGAGTTAAGACAACACACGAGGACGTGTATTTTGTCAGGAAGGCCGTGTCGCATTATGAACGTATTTTGACCACTGTATGTGTCTGTAACTTTATGAACATAGTTTGACCACTGTGTTTGCAAGACGCTGCTGCGCAATGAGTTTGGTATATTGTAAAATCATTCTTAGAATTTGACTACAACGTAGAATATGACTGGCGCCTAAATACCGTACGAGTGAGGCGACGGCGTTGTCGCGCTGTCGCCGAGTGTAGTCCAACTTGCGTGTGTAAAGAAGCATAGATCGATGCGAAAGCAAAAAATGCGAGTAGTTGCATGCAGACGATTGCACACGCCAGTTGTAATTCGCTTCACTCTTAAAGTTTGTGTGTCAACATGGCAGATCAGTTACAAAAAAATAATAACTCTGCGACATATACAGTGCCGCTCAACTAAATAGGTTTGACAATATTTTTAGGTTTGTGATGTAATATCTCTATAACGAGCACTACGATTTTGACCAAATAAGTTTTCTTAAATAAAACAATCAATTATAAATGATATTGTAAAGTTTTATTTTTGTAATTTTAATATTTATATATATATATTTTTTTTTTCAAAAACATAACAAACAATCTTCATATTTTTTGGCTCAACTGAATAGGTTTAACTACTAAAACTAGTTAAATCAATGATGTAAGGCAACATTTTAAGGCAATTTTTAACTTAAACATTAAGACGTACTATTCTAGTAATTTTTAGTATTTAGTGTGGCCACCCTTACTCTTAATCACTTCAAAAATTCGATTGGATAAGGAGTCGTAATAATTTTTTATTTCACTTAGTGAAATTGTTGACCAGGCCTTTTTAATCGCTTCAACTAGGTTGGCAGAGTCTTGAAATTGTCTCCCCCCTTCGTATACTCTCCTTGACAAAAGACCCCAAATGTTCTCAATAATATTTATGTCTGGAGAGTATGGCGGCCACTCGAGTAAATTTACATTTTGGTCCTTAATCCACTGTTTTACAACCCGGGCTGTATGGATGGGGGCGTTATCATGTTGGAATGTCCATGGAATGCGACCATAAATATCCGAAAACTTGGGAAAAGCATTTTGGAGCACAGTCTTGTAAACATTCGCATTCAACCTCGAAGTAACAAACTGAAGCTCACAGGTACCATAATACGATACTGCTCCCACACCAGGTGGCGTACCTGCACAGCTGTGATGACGACTTAAAAAGCACTCCTCCTTTCGCATATCGTGGAAATAGTAATTGTATCCATCTGGCCCATCGAGGTTGAACTTTTTTTCGTCGGAGAAGACCACGGTTGTCCATTCTTTGTTCCACGTCATATGCTCTCGGGAAAATCGAAGCCGTGCTTCCTTACGTGCATCATTGAGAGGTGGTTTTTTCTTTATTTTCAATATTTTCAAGTGTTCGGCACTCCGAATAATTCGTTTTACCGTTGCAAAACTAGCATTTACGCCGCATTCGAACGCTAAGTCGTTTTTCTGATGCCGTTGTTGCATATTTTCTTCCTCCTTTCATGTTTTTTCCGTATTCTGCTTCATTACGAAGAAAATTGCTTACAACGTTTTGACTTCGACCAATCTTTTTGGCTGTTTCATCGTGTTTTAGGCCACATTCAATATAGCTTTTTATTCGACCCTTTTCAAAATCAGTTAAAGGTTTTCCGCGACCCATTTACGTAAAAACTGACAGTAATTGGTTTAAATTTTAGAACACAAAAAAAATTAACTCGTTTACAGCACACAGTCAATTAAATTCTGAAGATAAAGTTGTTAAACCTATTCAGATGAGCCAAAAATAGACACACATTTGGCGAATTTCACGATGAAAGCAAAATAGTAATTTACCGGTGCAGAAATCCCGTTACTGTTCTTAGGCAAATTATGAGTAAACAAATGAAGTTTCAAAAGAAACAAGACTGATGAAAAAAATTGCAGTAGGAACAAAGATAGGAAACATAATGTGAGCAAAATTTTTCAAACCTATTTAGTTGAGCGGCACTGTATATAAAAAGACTTGTTACATACCGGCTCTCCAGTCCGCCATATTGCAATATATTTCCAATATATTGCATGCTTGTATGTCAATTCTCATCCGTCCACATATTTTAGCACCCGCTAAAGTATATTTCCACATTTTCTAAATTCTACATTAAAGAGAGAAATAAACATCTATTTTCCTTTGAGTTAAATAAATATTAAAATATTTATTGGCATACATATGTATGTATGTATGTACTTACAAGATCCATTTCCAGTGTTCCGCTTTACATTGCAGCACGAACATACATATATATGTGCATTAATAATGTTTTATCCTAAAAATTAATCACCCATTATACAACTACAGAATAATATTTTATCCTAAATATTATTCAATTTAAATCTACACACTATTTCACACATTCCGTGCAACTAATTCAACAGAATTAACTGCAACCAATAAACCTACGAAAATTGTACAGTCCACCACACCTGTTGAGCATACAGATGTACATACACACATAATTGCTTACAAACATATTAATTTAATTAATTATACTCGATACCGAAGGTAAAGAGTATATTGGGTTTGTGCAATGTCCGTCATGGTGTCTGTCCGTCTGTCCGTCTGTATGTTCGCAACTTTTTTCCACACCCTTCAAGTTAGAGACTTCAAACTTTGCAAATCTCTTTATCTATGGCATAGTAAATTAAAGTGTCAAGATTGGAGCTCTACGATAACTAGGGGGCTGGCAAATCGATAAAGTCGATAACGCAAAATCGATAGATGCAGCTATTTCGCAAGCCCTTACAGCTAGAACTACCAAATTTGGGGAGAAAATAGCTACTACCAACTCCCAAAAAACTGCATCAAAAATTTTGGAGCCACGCCTACCCATACCGCCCCCAGCCCCCCCGCAAAATCGATAGATGCAGCTATTTCGCAAGCCCTTACAGCTAGAACTACCAAATTTGGGGAGAAAATAGCTACTACCAACTCCCAAAAAACTGCATCAAAAATTTTGGAGCCACGCCTACCCATACCGCCCCCAGCCACCCGCAGTTTAACCCCAAGAATGCCCATATCTTCTACAGTTTTTGAGCTAGAGCCATCAAATTTGGTTCCAAGATGGGTGTTGACGATCCCCAATCATATTCATAAAAACTTTGGATGCCACGCCCAGCTATACTGCCCTATCCGCCCTCAACCACCCCAACGCATCGCTAAAAACGGTAGTGCGTGTATCTTCGAAAGTGTTTGAGCTAGAGTCTCAAAATTTGGTAGGTAGATAACTGGAAACGACCCCCCAAAAACTGCATCAAAGTTTTGGGGCCCCACCTACCCATTCCGCCCCCAGCCCCCTCGCAGCTTAAAAATAGAAATGCTTATATCTATTACAGTTTTAAAGCTAGAACCACCAAATTTTGTGCCAAGATAGGTGATTACAACCTCCAAAAAAATGCATAAAAACTTTGGATGCCACGCCAATCCATACTGCCCAAGCTGCCCCAAACCGCCCCAATGCTTTACTAAAAACGGGAATGCGTGTATTTTCCAAAGAGTTAAAGCTAGAGTCACCAAATTTGGTAGGAAGATAGCTGTTAACGATCCCCAAAAAACTGCATCAAAAATTTTGAGCCACGCCCCCCATTCCTTAGCCCCTTGCATTTTGAAACCTATATTTTCCACAGCTTTTGAGCTAGAGCCGCCAAATTTGGTGCCAAGATAGGTGATGAAGAAACCCAAAAAAAATGGATGGCGCCCCCCACCCATACCGCCCCCAGCCCCCCTTCCACCATATTCTACTAACTTTGAGCTAGAGTCACCAAATTTGGTATGAGGATAGCAATTAACATCATAAATAGATCTGCAGCAAAACTTTGGACGCTACGCCCCCCCATACGAGCCCCCAGCCCCCCTTCCACCATATTCTACTAACTTTGAGCTAGAGTCACCAAATTCGGTATGAGGATAGCAATTGACATCATACAGCTAAAATTTTGATGCCACGACTCCCCCCCCCCCCCCCCACCCAATACCGCCAACAGCCTACCATCCACCATATTCTTCTGACTTTGAGCTAGAGTTACCAAATTTGGAAGCAAGATAGCTTTTTGGCATCCCCATCTGCACCAGACAATCTTTGGGGCAGCCTATACCCCTGCCGTATCCACACCCCATTGCAATCAGCTCTATTTTAATCTGTTTTACTACTGGTATCGAGTATACCGCAGTCGGGTGCGTCCAACTGCAACGTTTCTACTTGTTTGTGTTGCATTCAGTGCTCCTCGTCCGAATCCACAACGTTCACATTAACAACTCGCTTCTCGCAAAGCTCTCACTCCGACATCTTCTCGCTTTGCTTTTTGCTTCTCGCGCGCTGATGTCAGACCTTTGTCAAAATGACAACTTTCAAGCTTAAAGCTCTGACTTGAAGCTTTTATGTCAAAACGAGCTTATAAGGTCTTTTTAATGGCTTTTTATTAGCTTCACTTGAGGCGGAGTGAGTGACTGAGTAACTCAAAAAAAAAAATATATATGTATATAAATTGGGTTTCAGTTATACACTTTCATATAGTCTAGTGATGAGGGTGCCAGACTCTCACACGGGGTTTACGGGTTCAAAGTACATATGAGCAAGTGAATGATTTTAATGTTTTAGCCAATTTTTAAGTTTTTTAACTAAAAACTTAAAATCAAACTAAAAAGTAAAAATTAAATATACTTTGAAAAAACTAAAAAATACGCTTTTTAAAAACATTGAACTAAAAACATAAAAAATAATTTCTAATGTAAGCTTAAAACATCAAATAATTCTTGGATTATAGTCCAAAAAGCGTGGGCGCTTTGTGATATAGTTTTCGTGTATCGAGCGCCAGACGCATTTTCATAATAATTCAAGAATTTTTCATTGTTTAAAGCTTACATTAGAAATTATGTTTTAAGTTTTTAGCTCAGTTATATTTATTTTCATAGAATGTACCCCAGCTCTAAGACATATTCATGTCAAAACGGCTTGTAGTTGCCTTATGATTATCATCATTTCCTCAGTCGGCTTAAACAATCCTTCGGACAAATGATCTACCCAAGTGTAGCTTTGGCATTTCGCCTCTTAATTTATGGCATGTGTCAATCTGGCCTAGTTAGGAGCGCATTTTGTTATATTTTGCACTCAATTTCATCAACTGTTCCTGAATTTCCAAAATAAGATCGGTAGAATCTTTTCTCTAGCCTACTGGCTGGAAATTCCATTTCGCAAAGTTTGTCTGCTAATTTATATGTATGTATATATAAATATATTTATGCTTACGAACATTTAATATTTTAAACCTGCATTTCATATTTTAAAATAATAACCTCTGTTGTGACTTAAGGGCATTCAGCAATCTGAACAGGATAGGCATAGACATTCGTGTATGGATAAAAAACTGTTCTTTGTCCCGATCTCTCATATCTGAGAAGTTCCGATTTATTGGACGAACTGCGCAACTCCGCTTCCTCTTTTACTGCTCTTCCTGTTTTTTAAACAATGCTACGATGTTTCCGTACATAGCAACTGCTACTGCAGTTTTATCCATTGTTATTATTTCTTGCTTAATAATTTCGTTATTTGTTGAGACTTTGAATGCTGTTGTCAATATGTTAAATTCAAATTTCGTTATTAATATTTTGTTTGTTTAACAACACTGCTAACATAGTTATACAGCATGTAAAAGTATTTATGACCATCAACTGAAACCTTAAGTTTGGCTGTGTGGGTAATTTATGCAAATGCAGCACCTGTAAATGTGTGCGTGGCAATTGTATATCATTTTTTAAACAGTCTCAAATATTATGATTTGACAATTTATGAACAAGTTAAAGAAATTCATGTTTTACATATTAAAAAACCTAATTTTAGTAGGAAGATAACTGTTAATGACCCCCGAAAAACTGCATCAAAAATTTGGAGCCACGCACCGCCGTTCCCTTGCCCCATGCATTTTTAAGTCAAAAACGCCTATATCTTACACAGCTTTTGAGCTAAAGCCACCAAATTTGATGTCAAGATTGATGATGAAGAAACCCAAAAAACTTGGATTCCGCAACCCACCCATACCACCCCCCAGGCTCCCCTTCCACAATATTCTAATAACTTTGAGCTAGAATCACCAAATTTGGTTGGAGGATAGCAATTGACTTCATAAAGAAATCTGATGCCACGCCCCCATACCGCCCCCAGCACCCCTTCCACCATATTTTACTAACTTTGAGCTTGAGTCACCAAATTTGATATGAGGATAGCAATTGATATGATACACAGATTATGAGCAAGAATTTGGATGCCACGCCCCCATAGCGCCCTCAGCCCCCATTTTCCCACCTTTAACGAACCTTGAGCCATGGTCAGAAAATTTAGAAGGATGATAACTTTTGGCATCCCATCTGCACCAGACAATCTTTGAGGCAGCGTACACCTCTTTTCGGTTTTATTACTGGTATTGAGTATACCGCAGTCGGTTGCGTCCGACTGCAACGTTTCTACTTGTTTAAAGTTCGAGTTTATTTTTAATCTATGTAAATGCATTTGTTATGAATTTCTTTAACTTCTTCATAAATTGTCATATCACTTTATTTGAGACTGTTTAGAATAGATAAACACACAGCCTAAATTCAGTTTTCACACTGCTTAAAACCCAACAATTCAAACTTGATTTCTCACTAAGTACGGAATTGCAGTAACCGAGAATGTCGTACTTGATTCAAGTATGGTTTCTTAAGTTCGTTTGTTCTTGATGTAAGTTCTCTTTAAACTTGAATTAAGTTCTTCCAATCTTGATTCAAGTACTGATTGAACTTGATTTAAGCTTTTGAGTTCTTAAAACGTAAGTTCATAAAAAAAGTATTTTTATTCTTTCTCCAAGAATTTGTGTACTTGATCCAAGTGTGACACAATACTTGATCAAAGTATGACTATGCTTGATTTTACTACTTCCTGAAATTCTGAGATATATACAAAGCGCAGCTGAGACATTTTAAAGCTGCCAATCATGTCATAATTAAGCTAGAAATGTAGGAAATTAGATACAACCATAGAAAAATTGTTTGGTTTATGCTTACCGGGGACAGGATTAGAACCTTAGATCTCTTGTAACTGCGTCGAGTGCCTTAGCTGGTGAACATATTCATAACACATTTTCATTGCAGTTAATGTTCATCTTAGGTGAACTTGATTTAGAACAGCTTTTATAAAACTTGTTAGCTATTGCAGATTTTTAAAAAAATTATAAAAAAAGTTACTTGTCCCATACAAAAAATTATTAACAGCAAAAAAAATAAAAATGTTATAAAAATCCCCTGGGGGGACTTGAACCCGAAACTCGTACTTGAATCAAGTATTTCGTACAGGATTTCAGTATTCCTTTAATTATACTTGATTTAAGTTCACTTTTTCTTATTTAAAGAACTTTTGTACTTGAATTATGTATTTTTACACTCATTTCAAGTATTCCATTCTTGATTTAAGTATTTTCGTATTCATTTCAAGTATTCCTTTCTTAAATCAAGAACGAAATACTTGAATCGAAAATACTTGATTCGTGTTCATTCGTACTTAATTTTAGCACGGCTTTTTTCTATCAGTGCAGTTGATGGTCATAAATACTTTTACATGTTTTTAGTTTTATGACACTAGCCAACAATTTTGCCAACTCAACTACAGTTAACCAAAATTGCACACAAATTTCGAAAGTGAATTCATTTGTTCATTAGTGCATTTTTTGATGTCGTTTGCCACTGGCACAGAAAAGGGAAAATATCAAAAACCTCGACAAGCAGGCCCGGCAAGCAATAAAACAAACGCCCAAATACAACAAATTTTTACAGTTACCGGTTGTTGGTCAACATTTCGCTCGAACGTTAAGCGCAAGGGATAGTGAAACAAAAATCTAGTCTCGCGCCTGCTCACACTTGTGCGAAGCATAGAGGGGGTCTACCACCGGCACCCTGAGAAGAGTTTTTACTGCCAATTGCACAGTATATATATTAGACTGTCTGTAATTGGGGTGAAAATCTCTCGAGTATGGGCTTTTTGACCAACATGTGCACAGTTTACGAATTTGTTCGATTACCACGCACTTGCTGCCCAACATGTTGGCTGTGTTTGGGCTAGTTTTCAACAAATTTGTTTGTTTACCAACACGATCGTCGTGGATGGGCTTGTACCATAACAATCCGTCAGTTTTAAAAGAATTGTCATAGGGTGAAAATGTCGACGCATAACAAAAGTTTCATCGAAGATTTTGTTGAATTGTTTAGAAACCAACCATCTCTGTGGAAGGTAATAGACTAAAGCGTGAAACGAACGAATTGCGCGCTTGCTAAAAAAGAGAGTTGCAAAAAGTGCGCAATAGTACAAAGTCAGGCGCAGGAACAGAATATATCTTTGTACATTTCATGCTGCACATATAGCTGTGCATGTTTCTATTATAATGTGCCCAAGACTTTGCGCAGATATATTTGTCAAAAACTTCAGGTCTTCGAATGACTGTCCAGTTGCCAGAAACCTTAATGTGGCGGACTACCTTTCATTGGGTAATATCGATTCACGCATATTTGTATTTTCTTTCTTTATTGATGGGATTATCCACATAAGAAGTTTTTATACACTTCTGGTGAACTTAATTCTCTATTGTTCAATAAATTGACATGAGAACGCGTATTTCATTCAAGAAGGCAAGCATTCAGCCATTTCTTTTTCTTTTCTTCTGTACCCAAAAAAGATCACTAATAAAGCAATTGCGTCGTCCGCACTTGTATCGCTCATCATGTCTTCTCAACACTCACACAAAACATTAAGTTTATAAGGATGTTGGCCCGTGTACGGCGAAGCGATGCCCAACAAATCACATCAACATGTGCACCGTGTACGCCTAGCTTAAGAATGTCTGTGGTATGAGTGAGCGCGAAAGCGAATTGCATGTGCAGACGTTTTTGTTTCAGTTGCCTTTACGCTCAACGGCCCTAACCGTCATTGATCGACATTAATGGTTTTGTTCAAATGCATTTAACAGACAGAGGAAAGCATCTCCGACCCTATAAAGCTCATATATTCTTGATGAACATCAACAGCAAATTCAATATAATCTTGTCCGTCTGTCAATAATCTCCAATAGACTTTAACCCTGCTGTTAGCTCAAAAAAAACTTACGAATCACAGCTTAGGGGACCATTTGGTCCATACTGCATTTTTCATACAAAATAACAATTTAATCGAATATTTAAAATCTATTTTGATTCAATAGTTTGTGTTAATATAATATTCATAATTCATTGTGGAATATTAACTGTGGATGCTATCTTTTGCCGTAAACACAGCACAGCTAATGTAAAAATTAGTTTTTGGATTCCCCTTATTTATTTTTGTTGTGTTTGTGAAGAAATGGCGAGCCAACGTCGCTTGAACGAAAATGATATTCGTGATGTGCTCAATGCAGGAAGTAACTCCGAGTCTGTTTCGGATATTTCAGATTTAGACATTGACTTTAGTACGGAACATAGTGACACAAGTGATTCTGAAACAGGGAGTGAAACAGACGTGGATGCAGCTTGCTCCTATGATCCCTTGATTATTGCTAAAAACAAAATGGTATGGATCGCCACTTCATTACCTCAACCCATTGGAGCTACTGCTGAGAATATAATTTCAGTGCAACCAGGACCAACTCGATTTGCAATATCCCGATGCAATAACATGGTGTCAGCTTTCTAGTAGTTTTTTCAGCCATCAATAGAAAAAATTGTCATCGAAAATACTAACAGGTATGGCAGAGTCAAATTTGTCGACAAATGGATCAATATTGATCAAGACACATTGCGAGCCTATATTGGTGTACTCATTCTTGCAGGTGCATGTCGTTGAGTGGCTTTTTATACCCTGAACCCATAAAATGGGTAAATCAGGGTATAATGGTTTTGTGCAAAAGTATGTAACAGGCAGAAGGAAGCATCTCCGACCCCATAAAGTATATATATTATTGATCAGTATCAATAGCCGAGTCGATTTGGCCATGTCCGTCTGTCCGTCCGTCTGTCCGTCTGTATGAACGCGTAGATCTCAGAGACTACAAGAGCTAGAGACTTCAGATTTGGAATATAAGTTCTCCTATACCATGAGCAGAACAAGTTTGCTTCAAATTATCAATAACTACTCTGGTTTTCGATATACACATGGAATCGATAACAAAAAAAAATATCGAATTTGGAAAATGTAAAAATGGGGGTTGGTGTAATGCATTACCCATGGGTAACGATAGAACTTTTCTCCAAATCGGTTAAGAAACACCAGAGATATCGTAAAGTTAAGTCAGTTATGAGTTTTGTTTAAAGTGGTCATTATTTGAAGCATACTTTTAGGACGCAAGGCCTGCAACTGGGTTCAGGGTATCTTCTGGTCGGGCTATCCCGACTAGAGCCTTCTTACTTGTTTGTTTTACGTATTTCGAAAAATGAGTTGACTTATATAAAGTTTCTCTATGGCAGCGCAAGAAATGAAGACGTTCATGGTATATTTGATGAAACTTTTAGCCGCCCCATTTTCGCCTCTTTTCGTCAGTTTATGCCATCAAAACCTGCTAAATATGGTTTGCAATTTTGGGTATTGGTGGACACAAAGTCTGGTTACGTATGGAAGATACAACCATATCTTGGAAAGCCTAAAAATGCAAAGCCTGACAAAACCAAGAAGAACGCATTGTATTAGAATTGACGGAAGGCTTGAAAGGACAGAATGTAACAGCCGACAATTTCTTTTCTACTTTTGAGGTGGTGAAAAAGCTGCTTGAAAGAAAACTTACATATGTGGGAACAGTGCGCAAAAATAAAACATTTATTCCTCCCAAATTATTGTTTGTCAAAAAACTTCCACTGTATACATCTACATTTGCTTTCAATGAAATTGCGACATTAGTGTCATATATCAACCACAAAAACAAAGCAGCGATATTGATTAGTTCAATGCACAGGACAGCTAAAGTTGATGAGAGTGGGGCGAAGAAAAAACCGGAGATTATATTTTATTATAATTCGACAAAAGGTTTGTAACTTTGTTATCCGTCTATAATTTTTCATGCTCTTTGGAGGCGAAGATACTGCTGACCAAATGATTGGCTCCTACACAACAAAACGCAAAACAAATCGATGGCCGAACATTGCATTTGCAAATATAATTGATATATCGGCTTTGAAATCGATGCTTCATGGGCATCAGCTGATTCGAATCGCAAGAGACCACACTTTTTGCGGCAGCTAGCACTCTCTTTGGCTAAGCCGTATATGATGAAGCGGACTAAACTACCTCATCAACAGTTTTCAGTAGATTTATTGGCTGAAATAAGAAAATCATCCTCCGCTTCAGAGCCCTCTTCAAGCAATGCTACTAACACTTGAGGATCTAGAAAGCGTGGAATTTGTAGTTGCTGCAAATCAAAGTCAGACATAAAATGTTCCATTTGCGGAAAGTTTATTTGTAAAATAAAGCGAAAAACAATGTGCCTAGCATGTTATGGCATAAAGTTTTGTAAATAACAGCAACATAAATGATTTTTTGGGTGTAATCAAAGAAAAGTATTTATTGGACCAAATGGTCCCTTGAGCAACGATTAGTATGTTTTTTTTTTATTTTTCTCAGTCCCACTTTAAGTAAGACCATTAAAATTTTGGATATAACAGTGTTTTATAAAAAGATAACCTGAAAAAAAGTTTAAAATCAATATGTATAACGGTTCAAGAGTTACAAAGGAATAAAAAAAAATTGGACCAAATGGGCTCAAAGCTAACAGCAGGGTTAAGAGCTAGAGTTTCCAGAAAAAAAAGATAAAACTTATTGTATGCCCCGATCAGTGATTCAAATTACTCTTCAAGTCGGAAATAGTGAAAATTATTCAAAAAACTATTAACAAGTTAAAATAATGATAGCTAGTGAAAACATTGTTTGAAATCAGTTTGGAAACACTGAAATATTGAAGATTGAAGTTATGCAAAACATTTAGCTTTTGAGCTAAAGCCACCAAATTTGGTGCTAAGATTGGTGATGTAGAAACCCAAAAAAATTGGATGCCGCAACCACCCATACCGCCCCTTCCTCTAAATTTTACTATTTTTGAGCTAAAGTCTCCAAATTTGGTAGGAGGATAGCAATTGACATCATACACAGATCTGCAGCAAAAATTTCTACTTGTTGTTATAGAAACCTTGAACTGGTTTAAGTCAAAATAATCTTTATGGGGCTGCAGGTTGTTTATATTTTAAATGGCTTTAATTTACTCAATAGGTAACTTAACTCTGTAATGATTAAATCAAATACCGAAATAAAAGTTACTCATATTTGGATTTTCGCTCTTTGGAGGCTCTATTATATAAATTATTGCTGCTGAAATGCAGTATTCTCGAAATAAATCCGTTTTATTAGTTTATATAATATAATAGCTGTTATGGTAAACAAAAAATTAAACCTGACTCATTTGGGTTGTGTTCCTGCCAAAATTTGACCAAGTATTGTATTGACTTGTCCCACAGATCGGCAATATATGCGACAATATTTCTGTTAAGAACACGTCTTACACGTTGCCAGTAGCGGTCTCTTCATGGAAAGAGAATCCCCTTTGCTCGATATTGCAGAACGTGTAGCTTTATAAAGAAAGTAAGTAGTTTTCATCCCAACATAATACTAATAATAATACTATCGAAAGAGATGTTAATATATGTAGATATTAATGTAGGTAAATTGTGTTACGTGTAAATTTTGCATTTGAGGCAAAAAATTAATGAGTTATGTATTTAACAGTAAAGAATATAAAATCCGTGGATAAACATTCACCTTGTAATTATAAGCTGGAATCACAAACGGCCCGACATAAATAGGTATCAATTATTAACTCATGTACTATCTTAATTTTTCGTTGTGATGTTCACATAAACTCATACATATATTTACTTAATAATAATTTTTATACAGATAAATGAAAAGAAATTTAAAACATTAGCATATAAAACAAAATTGTATAGTTGAATTTCGGCCATTCTAGCATTTGAAATCGTCAAACTTATTATATTCCCATTGTACATAATTTTATAAAACTCAAAACAACTAATGTACAAGTGCTGCTAATATGTTCTTTAAGAATATAACAAAAAGGTGTTTTCTGCTTTCAGACTAAGAAAACAACTAGTCGACAGGCTTTTGCTTTGCCAATTCGTTAGAATGGTTGCTGCACTGCTGAAGAGCATCAGGTTCGCATATGTTTGTCGCTTTGTTAAAAAACTGACCTTCCACGCACTCTGCCTCGATCTTCTGGCCGTGTAGGCAGACAAAGTAACCTCGACAATTATTGGTGTCTCTTGCCAATTGTCCATGTCTGCCATTGCAGACGCCCACACGTTCGCCGTTCTCCATGAGACAGGTGCCGTCGTTTTGCCGGCAGATTCCGAGCAAGCTGTCATAGCTTTCACCATTGCGGCAACGCTGGGAGATGGGTTCATCTTCGTCGCAGCTGATGTAGCGCCTACAGTCACCTGGTTCAGCTATTGAGTTGATCAACTCACCAACTATCTCGCAGAGAATAGCAAAATCTGTGGGCACATCGTTGCATTTTTTCAAGTTGAGCGAATGTTCTTTATCAACTGAAGCTTGTTTTATTACTTCAGTCGATAACTCTACATCCTTTGGGTGCATATCCATTTCATCAGTTAGCTCAAACACTTGGCACTGCTGTAGCGTCTCATTGAAAAAGTAACCTTTATAGCAGCGATCGATGCGTAGCTTGTTGGAGACACATACATAAAAGTTGTTGCAATTTTCTGCATCCGGAATTAATTGACCATGTTTGCCCTCGCACATCGTCGCATTGGGTGGCATATTTCCGCTGCTCATAATAAATGTTGTTTCATTTCTGCTTTGTTCGTTGGGAACAACATAAGGACACGAGTCATCGTCCTGCGTGCACAGCAGTTGTTCCGCATTAAAGTAGGCGCCTGCACCACAGCGCTGTGTAAGTGCAATGCCACCCGCGCAAATATAATACCGTGTACAGTCTTTAATGTCAGCAATATAGTTGCCATCAGGCAGATTAGCGCAGCTGTTAACAACGCTCTTGTTGCCAATTTCACTTTCAACTGCCGACAGCTGTCCATATAAACAATAATCCTCATTAGTCATTAACTCAGGTTCGGCTGTACATCGCAAGAGAGTCGAATTAAAACGCATCTTATGCGCACATTCTGCTGGCATCACTAATCCATGTACACAGGAATAGTACAGGTTACAGTACACCGGATGGGGTACCCGAGTGCCATGTGCGACTCCTGAACAGAGGCTTAAACTAAGATTGGTCAACGATTGCTGTTGGCACTGACCTTGATCTAAGCGACATTGCGCCGCCAAGCTGTCAAAGTACTGACCTTCGGGACAGTATAGCAACTGACTGCTTTGTTGGCCAAGGTTTGAGCAATTGTAGTAGACACGACAGTTATCCGCGTGAGCAACGAGACCAGCACCCATATGACTAGAACAAACTAAATTAATTGTCCGACAGCTGCCATCGTTGGGTCGGCAGTAGCCAGAGTTTCCGTCGAAGTAGCTGCCGTTCGAGCAACTCTGCAGCATCGCAGGCTGCTCCTGCAGGCACAAGTAGAAGCGCATACAATCGATCGGATGTGCCACACTTTTACCATCTGGCTGACTAACACAGACGCTCGAGGGTATTGTAAAGAGCATTGCCTGAGTCCGTTCCACAGGCTGACACCTGTTTAACTTTTCAGCGAAACAGTAGCTACGTAAGCAACTGCCCAAATGCCACTCATCCGCGTTGCAGTAGTAGAAAAACTGAGTGCAGTATGATTCCAGCAAAGGTAAAGCTCTCAATTCTCCCGGCCGGCAGGAGCGTCGCAACCCACTGCCCTGACAACTGCCATCGTTTAAAACACAGCCCAGCAGTGACTCAAATTGCTGCCGTTCACCACAGGATTTGGTTACCCACTGACCCGCTTTGTTACATTGCTCATAAGAACGGCAGCTCGTTGCCAGAGCGCGCTTCTGACCATAAGTGCAGGCGACAGTTGCGTTAATTGGGATAAGTGGACACTGTATCCCATCATTGGGCAGACAGTAGTTGGATGTGCGACTAAAGAACATTCCAAGCGGACAATATTGTATCCACCATGTGTTTTCCATGCACATAAGAAATCTATCGCAGTTTTTGGGATGTGCTCGTACAGTCAACTGCTGACATGTGGGCGACTGCAGCAGTGTATCCTGCTCGGAGCTATTGATCCATCTGCAAAAATCATTGCCCTTAAATGCTGGCATAGGAAGACAGCTACCTAAATACGGCGCATAATATTGACGCTTGGGGCAGCTGCGTAGTCGCCATTTACCGGCCGCACAACGAAAGTATTGCAAGCAATTTCTTCCCGTTTCAACTCTGGTTGGAACTGTTTCGGATTCGCTGCTCCGATCGCAGGCAGGAAGACCAGGCACTCGTGCATAGCTGCAGACCGTGTCGTCAAGTGGCAACAGACATCGCTGCTGCTCCGGATTGTAGTAACGTTCATCAGCACAGGTACGTCGGCGCCAATTACCCTCCAGGCATATCTCATATTGGGAACAGTTCGCTGGCACCGAACGCATTTTATTCAACTCACAGGCAAACTACAATGAAACCAATAGAGACATTGTTTTATGAATAATAAATATAATGTATAGCGTTATTATCTAAGAGATTTTTAAGAGAGATTCAATTGTCAGTGACATTATACTAATCTATATTTAAAACACAGATGATAATAGAAAATGGAAAAAAAAACTTAAATGTGAAAATTGAACTTAAAAACTAAATTTATAAAATAAAACAAGTAAGAAGGCTCTAGTCGGGATAGCCCGACCAGAAGATACCCTGAACCCAGTGGCAGTCCTTGCGTCCTAAAAGTATGTTTCAAATAATGATCACTTTAAACAAAAATCATAGCTGACTTAACTTTACGATATCTCTGGTGTTTCTTAACCGATTTGGACGAGATTTTGAGAAAAGTTCTATCGTTACCCATTACACTAATCCCCATTTTTACATTTTCCAAATTCGATATTTTTTGTTATCGATTCTATTTGTATATCGAAATCCAGAGTAGTTATCGATAATTTGAAGCAAACTTGTTCTGCTTATGGTATAGGAGAACTTATATTCAAAATCTGAAGTCTCTTGCTCTTGTAGTCTCTGAGATCTACGCGTTCATACAGACGCGCAGACGGACATGGCCATATCGACTCGGCTATTGATACTGATCAAGAATATATATACTTTATGGGGTCGGATATGCTTCCTTCTGCCTGTTACATACTTTTGCACAAAACCATTATACCCTGATTTACCCATTTTATGGGTTCAGGGTATAAAAAGCCGGGACTGAAAATAACAATTATTTTTGCAAATTAAACTGAAAAGGTCTCAGTAAACCAATCAAAACAAGTAAGAAGGCTCTAGTCGGGATAGCCCGACCAGAAGATACCCTGAACCCAGGGTTTACTGAGACCTTTTCAGTTTAATTTGCAAAAATAATTGTTATTTTCAGTCCCGGCTTTTTATACCCTGAACCCATAAAATGGGTAAATCAAGGTATAATGGTTTTGTGCAAAAGTATGTAACAGGCAGAAGGAAGCATCTCCGACCCCATAAAGTATATATATTCTTGATCAGTATCAATAGCCGAGTCGATATGGCCATGTCCGTCTGTCCGTCCGTCTGTCCGTCTGTATGAACGCGTAGATCTCAGAGACTACAAGAGCTTGAGACTTCAGATTTTGAATATAAGTTCTCCTATACCATGAGCAGAACAAGTTTGCTTCAAATTATCGATAACTAATCTAGTTTTCGATATACACATAACATCGATAACAAAAAAATATCGAATTTGGAAAATGTAAAAATAGGGGTTGGTGTAATAGGTAACGATGGAACTTTTTTCAAAATTTCGTCTAAATCGGTTAAGAAACACCGGAAATATCGTAAAGTTAAGTCAGCTATGATTTTTGTTTAAAGTGATCATTATTTGACGCACGGACTGCAACTGGGTTCAGGGTATCTTCTGGTTGGGCTATCCCGACTAGAGCCTTCTTACTTGTTTTAAACTAAGATCGTTGCCGCAAAATTATTTAAAAAAACAAGTTAAAACGTTGCAGTCGAACGCAACCGACTGCGGTATACTCGATAAAAAACAAATAATAAAACAAGTGAAAAAAGACCTGATAAACTGCATCAAAGATTGTCTGATGCAGATGGGGATGCCAAAAAGCTATCTGGCTTCAAAATTTGGTAACTCTAGCTCAAAGTTTGTTAAAAGTGGGAAAGGGAGGCTGGGAGCGGTATGGGGGCGTGACGTGCAAAGGTTTGTGGGATGTCAATCGAATTATCGACTTTGAGTTATCGAAATTATCGATTTGCCAGCCCCCCCAGTTATCGTAGAACCCCAATATTGACACTTTAATTTACTTTGCCATAGATAAAGACATTTGCAAAGTTTCAAGTCTCCAGCTTGAAGGGTGTCGAAAAAAGTTGCGTTCTTACAGACGGACGGACAGACGGACATTGCACAAACCCAATATACTCTTCAATATCAACGTAACGTAAAGCTTGATCTTTTCTTAAGCGATTGATGTCAACTTCGGAAGAATAACGGTTCTTAGGACAGAGAACAAGCAAGTGAACAGACGCTTATCAGTTGTCAGAAGTATTTACACACGTTTTGTTTGCGTCAAAAGTATTCACACAGTGCAAGTTCGTCATTAGTATTTGGTTTGTAGCTACAAGGGCAGGTTCTAGTTATCTTAATTAATGTCGAATTAGCTAATTTGTATCAAAATTATTTTATTTATTTTAAACGATGCTGGAATAATATTAGTTTTTGTTATAAGAACTGCAGACAAAATATTAATAAGATATAATGTGTGTGTATACTTTTATCAACCTCTGTACACTGGATAATGTGCAATATAAAAACAATTCGGTTTGCGATAAGAAGTTGTTATCGCAGCATCGTTATACTTTTTCTATGCATTGGCTCTTATTTCGATTCTTTATAGTATTTGTAGTATTTCTTTTCTTATCATTAGTTTTTGGTAAAAATTGCAAGTTACACATTAAGTGAATTGTAAGTGAATTGGAAGCTGAAAAATTATAGTTATTAGTGAACAATTTCAAATATTTTTACATTTAAAGAGGTTTGTATATAAAATTAAAATTTAAAAGTATGAAAATATAATTTCAAATTTTAAATTAGAAAAAATGGGCAGGAAAATAAATATTTTTTTCGTGAATTTTTTGATTTCGTTCAAACTATTAATGAAAGTACTTGCAAAGCATGTTATTTTAAAGTAAAAGGTGATCATGTCACCAACTTGAAAAGGCATATTCTAACGAAGCATATGGATTTGTGTCGAGAGGAGGCAGACTCAATTGATACTGATGAAGAAAAAGATGACAGCAAAGAAAAAAAAAATAAGTATCAAAATATCAAAGAAAAGTGTAAGAAGTGCATGTGTTCGATTCGTCAAGGATCACTCTTTGCCCCTAGCCTTCTTTAATTCAACTCCATTTAAGACGCTCATGGAACAGATTTTCAGTGGTTTGGAAATGCGCCCTATTAACTCAATAAACATTGTGATGTTAGTTAATCAGGAATGCTCAAAGTTGAAATCTAAAATAGTAAAGACACTTAAGGGAAAAATTATATCATTGAAAATTGATGGTGCTTCTCGTCATGATCGTTCTATGCTTGGAATAAACGTACAACTCGTAAAAGACAATCAAATAAAAATATTGACGTTGGGTATGACGGAAATGAAGAGTCGCCAAACAGCAGAAAACCTAAAAAACGAGATAAATAGTGTCTTGGAAGAGTTTGACGTGAGTTACCAACAAGTATATTCAATCACAACGGATAACGGAAGAAACATGCTGAAAGCAGTAAAAGTTTTTGATTCCCAACAAGAATTAATTCTCGAAGAAGAGGACGACAGCTTAAATCTTGATGAAATTGAAAATTGTGCTTCTTCAATTCCTTTAGAATATTTGCACGTATATAATGTGAAGTGTGCGGCACTTATGTACGTGGCAGCTTGTCGTTAAAGATTTTCTTGGTGGAAAAGTATTTAGCGCAATTGTGACTCAAGCTCGACAAGTAGTGAAAACGCTCAGAACTCCAAATTTGAAGTTAATATATTTTTTAATTCATTTTTAAATTTTGCATATTAAAATACTAATTTTTTAATGGTTTGATAACTTTATTTTTCAATATACGTATTTTATTTTCAATGAAGTTCTTGATGTTCCCACGCGTTGGAACTTAACATTCAGCATGTTGGAAAGACTTTTGGAGCACAAAGATGTTTGTACAGTGCACTTGAGTAGGCCATTAAAAGAAAAAAAGTGGTAGCAAATTGAAGAGTTGGTTTCAGTTTTGAGACCAGTTCAAGAAACCACTCTGAAATTGCAGGAAGAAAAACGTTTTCACAAGGTCTTTGGACGCACGGAGATATATTTTGTCAAGGGAATCGCAAGTAATTGATACAGATGTTATGAATTGCTGCTATTTATCTGGATCCACGGGTGAGACGAACTCTTAGCACCACAAAAAAGGAAAGAGCCTAACAACATCTAAAAAATTGGTTCACCAAATGCTGTCTTTTACTGAGGTTGGTTCATAACGTCAATTGAAGTAAAGAATCTTTAAAAATAAGTATGTATTATATACAGAAAATTTCGTTTTATAATTATAGAAAAAAGATCTCAATGCTAGTCAACAGAGACGTCAAATTTTCAAAATATTGCTGTTGACGAGTGCTCTAACTTGAGCTCTTGATCACTATTAAGAGCTGAGCTTAGAAGTTTAGAGGTTGACTCATCGTCAGATGATGAGAATTGTAGATCGGATGAGCTCATAAGAGCGTATGCTGAAATTGATGGCTATAAAGAAAGTTACTTTAATATTGAAGCCAACTTAATGAGTTATTGGCAAAAAAAAAAATTGCCCTTACCTTACTTGTATAAATAAATTAGCTAAGATAGTTCATGCAACTCCTGCTATACAAGTAAGTGTCGAGAAACTTTCTCCGCGCTCAAGCTTGTATTGAGTGATTTACGGTGCAATATTTCTGATTTCCTCTGCAAAATATAATGCTCTTCAAACTGAATAAACTGTAAAATAAAATAAAAAAAATTTGATACATGGAAGTTTCTGTTTCTTGTTTTTTATAATTTTTTGCCGCAACGATCTTGGTTTAAGGAAATTTTATAAGACCAAAAAAAAAATATATATAAAAAACATTGAAAGGAATTGGCTGACCAAAAAAAAAGTTTATAAAGGTTTTTGTTGACCAAAATAATTATTTTGGTCAAGGTAATGGTTAAATATAACAATATAATTTTTTGGTCAGAATAATGGTTATTTATCTATCTATTATAATGTTTATTTATTTTCCAATACTTTAAAAAGTCTAAATATAATTGTTATATAAGATATTTTTTTCAAAAGGTCGATAACGGTTACGTCCCTGATAAAAAGACATCTGACCTGGAAAAAGGCACTTCTATAACTATTTCTTGAAATTGCGCATAATTTAAGATGTCTACAATAGACCGACTACCTGAGCCGCTTGATTGTGCTGACTTGCCAAATAAATGGCCATCGTGGAAGCGACAATTTCTTATGTATTTAATGGCAAACGGGATAAATGAACAACCGGAATCAAAGAAAATAGCAACATTTCTTTGGCTAAGTGGGCAACAGGCCCTGTAAATCTACAACACTTTGTATCCAAATGATGGCACATCAGAGGGACTTTTGGGATTAAATACACAGCCGCAAACAGCGCCAGTACAGGGACAACAACAAAAATAAGCAGCAGCTGCAGCTAATCGCCAACACCTTAATTTTAAATGGGATTTTAGAATCGTTCGATAAGTATTGCGTACCTCGGCGTAATATTACAATTGATTCGTTCAAATTTAATGCAATAATGCAAAAGGAAAAACAACAATTTGCCGAATTTGAGACTGAACTGCGGAAACAAATGCATTTTTGTGAATTCAAATGTAGCTGTGGCAAATTACATGAAGACCGCTTGCTGCGTGATCGCATCATAATAGGAGTATATGAAAAAAAGTTACAGCTCAAACTGTTGGATGCTCATACTGAGTCACTCGCAACTGTAATCGAAAAGTGCTAAACATTTGAAGTGGCAAGTATAAACAAAAAATATTTGGATAAAAGTGTGCCAATAACAGCAGTGCATGCTTTTGATCAAGTATCTCAAGGGAAATCTAAGTTAGCGGCAATGGAACGCTTATGCTACAACTGTGGGGTCCCATTTACATCAGCTCACCTTCGTAACTGCATTTCAATTGGTGTCACATGCACATCCTGTGGTCGACTGGGACATTTTAGTATATGGTGCAAACAAGGAAAGCAAATCAAATATGGTGGCCAACGACATATTGGAAAAAGCGACAACAAGAATGACAGCAACAATAAGGAGGGAAAGTGTCTGTCAATCAGCTGGAAAGAAAATGGTAAAGTAGTTAATTTGAGAGCAAACAGACATTACAATCAAACTGTGTTTTGGTCTAGAATAAATTGGGTAGAAAAGCCTCGCAGGAACAAAGAATATATTATTGGAAATCAAAAAATAAGTTTTAAGATTCATACAGGAGCTGATGTCGATTACGTTCCCTTGTCAGTTAAAGGATAAGATAAATAAAGAAGATACAAATTTTTCCATATTTGATTATAGCAGCAATAAAATTAAGGTTTTCGGAAAAGTACGTTTAAAATGCTTAGATACAACACAGAAATGTACCAATGAAGCTGAATTTCTGGTTGTCGACAACAGATGTGAACCATTATTAGGATTGGAAACCTGAATTCAATTTGGTTTGGTTAAACGAGCTAACATCAAGTGTGTAAGGTTGTTGCCTAATGAGAAGGAAATATTTTTAGAAAATCATATGAACCTGTTAACTGGAGTAGGTAAAATTCCAGGAACCGTTAAAATTATATTAAAAAGAAGCTCTGTTCCAAAACTGCATTATCGCAAATGAATTCCAATATCTTCAATGGAAAACTTAAATTGGAATTTAAAAAAATGGTAATAGAAGAAATCATTTCGCCTGTAAGTTACCCAACAGATTGGGTAAATAATTTACAAATCGCTGATAAGCCAGATGGATCTATACGGTTGTGCTTGGAACAAAAGCTTCTTAACAAATGTATTAGAAAGGAGCATTTTTTAATTCCTACAATTGAGGATTTTAAATTAGCAAATAAGAAGGTATTTACAATACTTGATATCAAAAGTGGGTTCTGGCAACTTGAACTAGATACTAATAGCTCTGATTTCACCACATTTATGACCCCTTTCGGTAAGTTTAAGTTTAACCGGGTACCATACAGTATTAACAGTGCCAGAGAAATTTTTCAACAATAAATGGTTAAAATATTTGGAGATATACCAGGAGTTATAGTTTATTTCGACGATATTGGAATCGCAGCAGAAAGTTATGAAGAGCACGATAAAATATTAATGACTGTGCTAGAGTGTACCCGTAATAATAATGTCAGATTTAATCCGGAAAAAATGCAGTACAGACAATCAAATGTAGTGTTTATGGGAAACGTCATCTCAGAAGGAAAATTTAAACCAGTTTAGTGCAAATATCGTGATGCAATAGTAAATCTCAAAACACAAAAAATCTAACATGATGTATTGCGACTCTTGGGCTTATTAAAATACCTAGATACATTCAAACTGCCCAGTTACTAAATTTAACGTGAATGATGTTGAGTTTAATTGGACAGAAAATCATGCAAAAGAATTGGAAGCAATTCTAGAAGTTATAGATTCTGAACCAGTCCTTGCAATTGAAGACCCTAAACTCCCAGTCATTGTTTAAACAGACGCATTTAAGGATGGTATAGGATGCTTTCTAATGCAAAAGGTCAACCAATAATGTACGCTTCACGTACACTTGAAAAAAACTAGCAAAATTGGGCTCAAATTGAAAAATAACTGTTGGCAATTGTATTTGCATGCAAACGTTTTCACTATTACCTTTATGGACGGGAGTTCACTGTGCAGAGTAATCACAAACCACTTGAAACATTTGTATTGAAAGATATAGATGATGTCTCTGCAAGGCTGCAACGAATGCTTTTATTTCTGTTAAAGTATCCTTAGCTGGAAATTTAGTACGTCCCTAGAAAGCAAATGCTAATAGCAGATTGCCTGCCCCGTGCACAGGTGACAGACGTTTGTAAAATTGAGGAGTTGACAATGGTACAGTGTTGCCAATTTGTCCTTTTTGTCTGTTTGTTTTTGAATTGCGATTGACGCATCATGGTGCGTAAAACTAAAAGCGTCTTTGTTGAGCTGAAGAAGTCCGTGCCGTCCTTAATATTAATCAAGTGTGTGTGCCATTCCGTGCCATAAGCAGATAATGCAGCTTGTAAGTCTTTTCCAGAATCGCTAGAGTTTTTGATAAGCGAAACCTACTCATGGTTTTCAAAGAGCTCCAGTCGACAGATCGCTTATGAATTGATATATCAGGCCAAACATTTTTCATGCCTTGCTTGCATACATATATGTTTTTTAACAATTGTTTGACTTTTTCAGATTTTTAATATGTGTTTGTTTTATATTCTAACTTCGTATTTCACCTTATGCTCGTCCCAAGAAATTATATATAATTTTCACTATAAATGCATTGAAATTAATTTTTGTTTTTAAATATATATTTTTTAATAAGGATCCTTTTACGATACCTAGAGTATGCGAAACGAGATGGTTTTCGATAGCGCATGCAGTTAAACGCATACTAAGCCAGTGGGTAGAATTGAAGTTACATTTTGATAACACAGCATTGTCAGAGAAATGCCATAAAGCTTTAATATTAAGAAACCTTTACAGGGAAAGCAACTATAGTCGAAGAACACCAACCCGGTTAAACTATTGGGAGATTGTACGTTCGGCATAAATTACTTAGGCACAAAAGAATTTATTCTTAAAACAAAGCTATGAAAATTTTTTTTATAAAACATTTTAAATTCTAATCAAATTTATTTATTTTTAGAATGTTCAAAAACTACCAAATATTAATAATTATTGATTTATTTTCAATTGAGAATGTTTAACGGGCAGATAAAAAGCCAATAATTACAATATTGGAGCTGTTTTCAAGCCAGGACTTAGATATTGAAAAGAAAGCAGCACAGTACAAAACGATAAATATTGTCCAATGGGAAAATTGAGAAAATATTTTCTCGTTTTGGGGAGAAGTAAACGGCCATAAGGATTCAGCTGGAAACAGACCATTTTCCGATTTTTCTTCATTCGTAATCATTTTGTTATCGTTACCTTGGTCAAATGCCGAGGTCGAGAGAGTTTTTACCAAGCTAACTTGGTTGAAAACAAATAAAGAAATAAACTGCACATGGAAACATTAAATTAGATTTTGGCAATTAGGTTGGTTTTTACTAGTTACAATAACATGCATACCATATACATATAAATTATTTAAATATTTTTCTTTCTTTAAGGTACGGATTAAGTCGAAACGGGGCGTGCTGCCATGATTACAAAGTTCCTGATAGCGTACGCTTAATAGGAACTAATAATTTGTATGCCGATGACACAATGAAGACAGAGAGAGTCTAGATGAAATCTTCGACGTTTTAAATGAAAAATAATTAAATAAATACAAAAAAATATTTGTCCGGTTTTTTGTCCTTTTTAAAAACAGTTGTCCGTTTTTTGTCCTTTTAACTTGGTCCAACTTTCCTTTATTTTTGGAGAAGAGCTGGCAACACTGCAATGGTCATATATAATGTAGTTGAAACTGTATCTATATCAGAGGATAATTTTCAATACTTAGGGTATTCAGTAGCTATGCTACCGTCGTAAAGTGTTATATATAATACAGTGTAGCTAGTGAGTGCACTTTTTACGTTCATTTTGTCGTATTTGTGCTAAGTCAGCTGATTGTCAGTTCGATGACCATCGACAGTTAAATTGAATCGAGCAAGAAAGTTGCAACATACCCAGGGGCATGTTTGCTGTGTTAAACTTGCTTCCGTGTGTATGTTGTAAAGATTTTAAATAACAACTTAGTACTTTAAGACGATAGCATAGCTACTGAATACCCCTATCACACGTTGCTAAAAAGGGATGAAAGTCTTATGAAAATATTTAAGTTTGTTGAAGAAAAAAATTGCCCAAGTTATCATGAACTTGATAGGGGTCGCATATTTTATAAATACAAACATGAGCTTCATTGTGAAAGAGGGCTACTATGCCGTGACCACCGGCTAACAATCCCACATGAGTTAAGAAATAGAATTTGCAAGATGCTGCATGCATCCCACCTGAGAATTGAGAAAACTCTTTAGAGAGCTCGTATGAATTATTTTTGGCCCGAGATAAGTAAACAAATCAAGGAAATGGTCGCAAACTGTTCAATCTGTGAAACATTCACAAGAAATAATGTTAAAGAACCATTGGTACAAGAGAAAGTACCAGATTACCCATTTCAAATAGTTACTACGGACATATTTGATAATGCTGGAATTAATTACTTTTCATCAATTGATGCGTACTCTGATTTGTTATATGTGAGAGACTTAGTAATAAATTATCAAGTCACATCATCTCCAAGTTGCGAAGCGTTTTTAATCGCGTAGGCTACCCAACCACGATTAGGAGTAATAATAGTCCATTTTCTTCATTTGAATTCGAAAAGTTTGCAGAGGATGCAAATGTAAAAATGAAATTTTCAAGTCCGAGATATGCAAAAAGTAATGGTTTAGGTGAAAAAGGTGTAGCAATAACTAAAAACATACTTAAAAGATGTTACGCAGCACAAGAGGTAGACTTATTTCAATACCGATTGTTAGAATACAATACAACTACTGTAGCAAGCACAAAACTCACACCTGCAGATCTATTTTTTGGTCGTTATGGGTCCATCATTGTATCTAAGCAACATCAAAGAATCTGATATACAGCTAAAATTAGAAAATATGAAAAATAAACAAAAACAAGTAGAAACGTTGCAGTCGGACGCACCCGACTGCGGTATACTCGATACCAGTAGTAAAACAGATTAAAAGAGAGCTGATTGCAATGGTGTGTGGATACGGCAGGGGTGTACGCTGCCTCAACGATTGTCTGGTGCAGATGGGGATGCCAAAAAGCTATCTCCTTCCAAATTTGGTGACTCTAGCTCAAAGTTTGTTAAAGGTAGGGGCTGGGGCGGTATGGGGGCGTGGCATCAAAATTTTTGCTACAGATCTATGTATCATGTCAATAGCTATCCTCAAACCGAATTTGGAGACTTTAGCTCAAAGTTAGTAGAATATGGTGGAAGGGGGGCTGGGGTCTGGGGGCTGGTATGGGGGGCGTGGCGTCCAAAGTTTAGCTGCAGATCTATTTATGATGTTAATTGCTATCCTCATACCAAATTTGGTGACTCTAGCTCAAAGTTAGTAGAATATGGTGGAAGGGGGTTGGGGGCTGGTATGGGGGGCGTGGCGTGCAAAGTTTTGCTGTAGATCTATTTATGATGTTAATTGCTATCTTCATACCAAATTTGGTGACTCTAGCTCAAAGTTAGTAGAATATGGTGAAGGGGGGGCTGGGGGCGGTATGGGTGGAGGCCGCCATCCAAAATTTTTGGGTTTCTTCATCACCAATCTTGGCATCAAATTTGGCGTCTCTAGCTCAAAAAATGTGGAAAATATAGGCGTTTTTGATTTCAAAATGCAGGGGGCTGGGGAACGGGGGGGCGTGGCTCCAAAACTTTGATGCAGTTTTTTGACGATCGTTAATAGCTATTTTCCTACCAAATTTGGTGACTCTAGCCTTAACGCTTTGGAAAATACACGCATTCCCGTTTTTAGTGAAGCATTGGGGCGGTTTGGGGCAGCTTGGGCAGTATGGATTGGCGTGGTATCCAAAGTTTTTATGAATTTTTTTGGGGGTTATAATTACCTATTTTGGCACAAAATTTGGTGGCTCTAACTCAAAAACTGTAAGAGATATAAGCATTTCTGTTTTTAAACTGCGGGGGTGCTGGGGGCGGAATGGGTGGTTTGGGCTCCAAAACTTTGATGCAGTTTTTGGGAGATCATTACCAGTTATCTACCTACCAAATTTTGTGACTCTAGCTCAAACACTATGGAAGATACACGCACTACCGTTTTTAGCGAAGCGTTGGGGTGGTTGAGGGCGGATAGGGCAGTATAGATGGGCGTGGCATCCAAAGTTTTTATGAATTTGGTTGGAGATCGTCAACACCTATCTTGGCACCAAATTTGGTGGGTCTAGCTCAAAAACTGTAGAAGATATAGGCATTTTTAGTGTTAAACTGCGGGGGGGCTGGGGCGGAATGTGTGGGCGTGGCTCCAAAATTTTTGATGCAGTTTTTTGGGGATTGTTAGTAGCTATTTTCTCCCCAAATTTGGTAGTTCTAGCTGTAAGGGCTTGCGAAATAGCTGGATCTATCGATTTTGCGTTATCGAGTTTATCGATTTGCCAGCCCCCTAGTTATCGTAGAACTCCAATCTTGACACTTAAATTTACTATGCCATAGATAAAGAGATTTGCAAAGTTTGAAGTCTCTAACTTGAAGGGTGTGGAAAAAAGTTGCGAACATACAGACGGACAGACGGACAGACACCATGACAGACATTGCACAAACCCAATATACTCTTTACCTTCGGTATCGAGTATAAATATTTGATAGAAATGCTTAGTCACTTTTCACACTTGAAATTGGTAATCTCATTATACTTAAGAAAAATGGCAAGGAATGGCATTATGGAACTGTTGTTGGAATTGTAAACAATAGGTCTTATATAGTTAGAGATAGCTTTAATAGATTCTATAGACGTAACTGTAGATTCATTGCAAAAACAAAAAATTTAGATTTTAATGCAAGTGACCTAATGTTTCAAGGAAATATTAAATGTATAAACATAAATATAGAGTAAATGAAAGAAATAGAAATTGTACCAGCGAATGATCAGCTGAATAAAACAAATCAGGCAAACTATTATCTTGAAAACAGTATTAACAAAACAGTAACAATTTAATTTAATCTTATATAAGTACTTAAAATCTAAAGAAACTCAAATATTTGTTTAATGAATCTGTATTTTAAATTTCTTAATTTAATAAATATTTGTCGAAGCTACAGTGTGATTTGTGCAAATGTATAGGGGGTACGGTGACTTTAGTGGCACACTGTACATCTTTTAAAATGGAAAAATACGGATTACACCGTGAAGTTTTGGGGGGAAGCAAACAGTTATGTGGATTTGGGAGATAATCACCGATTTAAAGAGTTAGCTTCTTTTGTCTTTAACTTTATATCGCTGCCGTGGTCAAACGCAGAAGTCGAACAAGTGTTTAGTCAGATGAACATTGTAAAATTGAAGCTAAGGAACTCAATGAACATTGACATACTTAATTCCATTTTAGACATACGGTAATTAATAATTTTTACACAATATTAAAAACTTCTTATTTAACATAAATTAATTTATATTCGCAGTTATGGATTGCGACGGTCAAATAAATGTTTCCACAACTTCGAAGTGCCTCAAAAGTACTTAAATTTGATGGGTACAAACGATCTTACACTAGTGAGGAGGATATGCACCAAAGTTGTATTAAATTAAATTCAAATATTTAAATCATCTTGTAATCAATTATGGTTCAGAGAATAACAGGTACAGCTTTACATCGTCTGCGTACATGAGAATGCGAGAACTTCGTAACTTTTCTTTCGTTGGTGACGGTTGAGTTTTTGAGTGCTCTCAATAATTTTTTGTATTCTTGTGTTTGTGTATGGAGTTTTACTTGGTATTATTTTGTAAACGATTCTAGCAGTGATCGAAAATTTCAGTTGAATATATTTGAATTTGCAAAAAGTTGATTAGCGACTTAAATCTCATTTTAATTTGCAGAAAAATTTACGCTGCGGTGCATTAAATTAAAAAAAAACAAACGTATACACATATATACATACATACATATACAGTACGACCTCGCTTAACGCAACGTATTAGAATTTGGCCTGTTGGGAAAATTGAGGTGGTTGCGAAAACCGAGGGATAATCTTTTGTGGCTACGAGACCTATTTCCAAAAGTAGATGCATTTTCTTATCATTTAAATCCAAGTAAATCGAGTTTATCTGCAAGGATTTCATTTTAATTTATTAAGTTTTTGATAAAATTAGAAATTGTGGTCTGTACTTTGTATGATTTCCTTAGAAAGTTGCGTAAAATGAGGTAAATTTTTTTCAAGTTAAGAATTTTGGTGTTGCGATTATCGAGGAGTTGCGTTTAACGAGGGTTGCGTTGAGCGAGGTCGTACTGCTTTTGCATTTGCATATTTTGTTTTGTCCTTCGCCCACTAAAAAGCAGCTTGTCTATTTTTTGTTTCTCTTGCATGCCAGCATCAGTCCTCTCCCGGTTTCGTCCGCTTAAATCCGTACTTGTGATTACATCTTCCAACGGGCTCACGCTCTTTCGCCTAAGCGTTCTCTTGATTTTTACTATTCTATCGTGCTCAATGCATTTGTGCGTTTGCTTTTATATTTTCTGTTCACCGTTTTTGTCCGTTCTGTGCTCTCGCAACCTACTTTAGTACTTTCGTAAGTTTGTAAAGATGTCGCGCTGCAAAAAGTCTTGTTCATTTATGCAGTGAGACTATTTTGTACAGGCTAAATTTGTTAATTGCTGGTTGTGTGAGAACGCTAAATGTGCAGGTCTTATTGGGCGTGAGTGCGACAAAATTACTGCTGTAGCCAAAAAGGGCAGTGGCGGTGTGCGTTGGTGATTGGTATTTTTATACCCTGAACCCGTAAAATGGGTAAATCAGGGTATAATGGTTTTGTGCAAAAGTATGCAACAGGCAGAAGGAAGCATCTCCGACCCCATAAAGTATATATATTCTTGATCAGCATCAATAGCCGAGTCGATATGGCCATGTCCGTCTGCCCGTCTGTATGAACGCGTAGATCTCAGAGGCTACAAGAGCAAGAGACTTCAGATTTTGAATATAAGTTCTCCTATACCATAAGCAGAACAAGTTTGCTTCAAATTATCGATAACTACTCTGGATTTCGATATACACATGAAATCGATAACAAAAAAATCGAAATCGAATTTGCAAAATAAAAAAATGGGGATTAGTGTAATGGGTAACGATAGAGCTTTTCTCAAAATTTCCAATTTCCAAATCGGTTAAGAAACACCAGAGATATTGTAAAGTTAAGTCAGTTATGAGTTTTGTTTAAAGTGATCATTATTTGAAGCATACTTTTAGGACGCAAGGACTGCAACTGGGTTCAGGGTATCTTCTGGTCGGGCTATCCCGACTAGAGCCTTCTTACTTGTTTTGAACAAACATTCAGTTTTCCGTATACGCGTGCACTCACACATGCATACAACCAATTACTGGGCTCAAAAAGCCTTCTAATGGAGCCAACTCGATTATAGTCTGTTCATTATAAAAAATATGTAAACTAGATTATATATACATAAGTATACATTTAACGCCAATTATTTAGGATGATTTTGTTTTAATAATTTTTATAATTGATAGCGAAGGTAAAGAGTATATTGGGTTTGTGCAATGTCCGTTATGGTGTCTGTCCGTCTGTATGTTCGCAACTTTTTTCTACACCCTTCAAGTAAGAGACTTGAAATTCAAACCAAATTTGGTAGGAGGATAGCAATTGACATATACATAGATCTGCAGCAAGAATGCCACCCACAGCACCCCTTTCACCATATTCTACTAACTTGTACTAGAGTCACCAAATTTGGAAGGAAGATAGCATTTGGAATAGCATGTGGAAGCGTACGCCACTGGCGTATCCGCACCCCATTGCAATCAGGTCTGCTTTTATCGGTTTTATTACTGGTATCGAGTATACCGCAGTCAGTTGCGTCCGACTGCAACGTTTCTACTTGTTTATACAAATTTAATTTGGAAAGAGCAGTCGTTTTATTTACCTTTAT
The DNA here is from genome assembly GCA_035044585.1 of Scaptomyza polygonia. NCBI lineage: Eukaryota > Metazoa > Arthropoda > Insecta > Diptera > Drosophilidae > Scaptomyza > Scaptomyza polygonia. The sequence continues at coordinate 309,979 of JAWNNU010001247.1, read as the reverse complement.
TAAAAACATAGTTTTTTATCTAAACATTGTATTAAAGTAATTTTTAGTTGCTGAATTTCAGTAATTTGAATTCAAGAAAGTCGTTTATGCATCGCAAACCTAGACAGTTAAAATGGTGTTTCGAAAATATAGTTTGTATATCCAAAAGTCTTTTCGGTAGGCGAATTCAAACAGATGGACAGACAGATACGGAAACTTTGAACTGGTTTAAAGTAAAATAATCTTTATAGGGCTGCAGATTGTTTATATTTTAAATGGCTTTAAAGGTAATTTAACTCTGTAAGGATTAAATCAAATACCGAAATAAAAGTTTAGCTTAGTGCTCTTGTGTGGTAAATAAACATACATATATTTGATTAAGTATATAATTAAAGCAAGCGGAATTTCTCGTTATAAAAATAATAACAATCATATATGTAAACATAACAGTAATTTCAGACACTCTTTAAAGTCTTTATGGGGTCAAGTCGTTGGTCGCATGTTGTTAGAGTCTCGCAAAATGTCGCTTACGCAAGCTTCTGAAAGAGTTTCTTAAGAAATGAAAATGATCTTACTTTTTCTTCCGGCTCCACGGATCTCTTCTGAACGTCATGGTCGTTAAACATGCACATGTTTAAAATTTGATCGAAGATCTTGCCGTCAGTGCATTTATGGTAGGTAGCGATCTCGCCCTTGCCATCGCAGGAGCAGAATCCTTCGAGCGTGTTCTTCGCTGCAAATATCTCAAAATCCATGCGTTTTAAGCAATCCCGTGGATCACAAGCAGCAATAAGACCTGTGACTTCATCGACACAAGCTCCTAAGATTGTATCGAAGACGTGTCCAGCGTAGCAGTGATAAAAAACTGGCACCTTTTCACAAGTGCAGAAACCCTTGGTTGTGTTCCGGGCTACGAGTGCTTCAAATTGAGTGCCATTCCTGCATATCATCGGATCGCAAGCCTCAAGAACACATGAGCTCAGTATCTTGTCGTAGATATGGTAATCTGCACAGCTCAGGAAGCTGACTGTGCCATTAGCTTGGCATGTGCAGTAGCCACTTAATGAATCGCTGGCTGCGAAGGTTTTCAGCTCAGGTGCTGCTTGATTTTGGCACTGTGTCACATCACAAGACAGAGGTAGACTTAATGCGGATGTGGATGATGTTGTCAGACAAATACCTAGCTTCCTATCGAACTCCTTGCCGACGGGGCACACTTCATAGATAGCAACACCTTCTAAACACTGGCAAAAGCCAGTGCTTGTGTTCAACGCCGCAAAGTTTGCGTTCTCAACTAATGCAGCGCATTGTCCTGTTCCACAAACAGAGCAGGGTGCCTTTTAAATCAAATTATTTTCATTACTAATGTTTTCAGTTAATGAACACTCAGGTAACACACCTTACGTATCTGGCAAATTTTGCCAGTGGCATTATAAAATGTACCATTCGGACAGTTCTCGTGCAATGCTTCACCATTGAGGCAAAAGCAGAAGCTTGTGTCGTCCTCCTTTTTTGTGGAAGGGAATGTTTCGTACTCCGATAAGCACGAACACTTATCCGAGTCACAGTAATCGCTAGAGCAACCAATCTGTAAAACAAATTAATGTGCTATTTTTAAACTTTAAAAACAAAAGAGTGCCTTACCAAAGGTTTCATGCATATATTAAACTGTGTGTCAAACTCCTTTCCCTCTGGGCACAGACTGTAATTTGGTAAGCCACCCTTACAATAGCAAAATCCCGCAGAGCCATTATTTGCTTTATATGCCTCGTTTTCAGCAATACAATCACACCGTGCCGCATCACAAACGACAGGACCCTGTAAATTATTTGGGACAAATATTAATATTCCAGCGAGTACTAAAATCCAGTTTCACATGCTTACCGCTGGCTCCAAGCAAACCATAAACTCTTTGTCGAATTCTTTGCCGCCAGGACACTGGGTATAAACTCCGCAAAACTGCTTACAGTAGCAGAAGCCTTCGACGGTATTTGATGGAAAAACTAGATTTTGAACGCCTTCCGAACACCTGGTTGAATTACACTCGTTGCAGATACATGTCGTGTTCTCCTGCACATCATATTTGAACAATTAACAAACAGAATATAAACTCTAGTAGACTACTTACGTCAGAAGACATGCAGATTCCCAAATCTGCATCGTACATCTTACCATCCGGGCAGTTGTTAAACAATGGCACCTCATCTATGCATAAACAGAATGCTGTGGCTGTATTCGGAGTTGGAAATGTCTTGCCGTCTGGCTCATCAACACAATAGTTGCGACAGCATCTTGGCTATACAATTTTTTTTTTTGGATTTTAGGGGATAGACATACAAACAAAATAAAGTTAGACGGGAGTTTGTCTGTTTGTTATTAGCTGGAATTACATACAACTTTAAGGGCTTGCATAAAAAGTATGTTATTGCATTAAAGCAGACAGACGAAAAGTTATGACGGTAATGATGTTGTTAAAATACGTAATAACAACTAAACTATAAAACAGATATTAAAAGGTATGTATTAATAGGAACATATTTTGATGCAAAAGTGCAAAATACCAGTTTTGGTGTGGTTTAAGATATCACTGTAGTGACAAAATAAAATGCACTGAGTTAAGGAAAAGGAGATTGTAGAAATAAATCAAAGGTTCAACTCACATCAGGCTGAGGTGCTTCGGCGCACATTAGTGATTTTGCATTGAAGGTGTACCCAAAGGGACATGGTACTGGTGTGGGTTGACCAGCGCGACAAAGACAAAAACTATTCGCATCATCAAAGTTCTTTGAAACAGAGTATTCTTCTTTGCCTTTGCACACTCTTGGATCACAAGGTCCCGTCTAAAAAGAAAACTAATTTAAAATTTTCTTTTCTCAGAAAGATAATTATTACAAATTTGCATATGCCCAGCTTTTCATCAAAAGTTAAACCTGCTTCGCAGTGTTTCAGGTAGGCTCCATTGTTCTGGCATTGACAAAATGTGGTGTTATCACAGGTAAGCGATGGAAAGGCAAGATTCTTATTGCTTTTCGTGCACTTTGATTGGTCACATGAGCTCTGCAATTGATAACATAGAAGTGTTAGTTCAGACAATAATTTTTGACATTTTTTCAGAGAAAAATTTAACTAACACTCGGCTGAGGCAAACAAATCAACCAATTTGCATCAAAGGCTGTGTCGGGGAGACACGAACGAATCGTAGCCACATTTTTTTGGCAAAGGTAGAACCTGGTATTATCTCCGGCAACGGGAATGGTGGTTCCATCCAATGCTGAAGCGCACTGATTGGCCGCACATTTGATCTTGCTGGAGCACTTGCCGGACGCTGTGTCGAATCCCTCGTCGGTGGCACAGTCTACAACTTTGGGAACGCCATCGGTGCATTGATAGTACTTTGAGCAGATGGGGTGTGCGACATTACCCGTACCACAGCTACAGGGATTAATACACTGGCCAGTGACTTCAATTATACAGGAATCGCCTTTATACCATTCGCCACTGGGGCAGCTAGAAGCTACGGCCACACCGTTGTTGCATGTGATGAATGCAGTGCAATCGCTGGGATTGATCATTTGATACCCATTTGGCTTGTTGTTACACACCCAACAGGTGGCATTGGTATCGGGTACACATACACTGTCACAGCTGCCGAATATGTTGCCCTGACCACAAGAACCGTCGATGAGTCGACCATCCTGACATATCTGATACTTGTCGCATTCGGTTGAATGCGCAATCATGCTGCCCTCAGTCATGCCTATTGGGCAGGCACAGCCACTTTCTGCGGCGCGGCTCGTACGTGAAATTTTCTGTACCAGGATGTTGTTCTCGGGGCACTGATTGCCTTCATCGCGGCGGCAGCTGCCAACGGAGCTATCAAAATAGTAGCCATCAATGCAGTACTCTTGCTCCCAGCTGCCACTGATGCAAACCAAGTAGCCCCAGCAGTTGTCTCCTGCAACTGCAGGTTCAATCTCTTTGCATGGCGCACCTAGAATAGCAATGGACTTTGCAGGCTCAGCAGTGGCAGTGGCGTTATTGGGAACACAAATCGAAATATCCCTATCGAAGATGGTTCCGCGTGGGCAGTTCTTGGACTGCCAGAGGCCATCGTCGCACTGATAATACTTATTGCAATTATTGTCATCGTAAGCTAGTTCGCCATCCACGCAGTCTGCCATTGAGCTGTTCGAGCAGCAGCCACTGGTGTCTGCTTGACAAGCTCTGAGCTTTACATCAAAGTAATTGAACCGCATACAATCGCCGGGAATGAGCTGACCATCGACGCATGTAAAGTACATCCGACAGTTGTCCTTGTTGACAACCATCTCTCCATTATCAACCCCATTAGGGCAACCGCAGTTTGAGGGTGCCGAGGTCGTTGTAGTAGAACAGTCCTCGCCTGGACATGTACCCGGTACGCAGTGAAGTCCGTAATGGTCAAAGTACGAACCATTTGGACACACTTGAAGAGTTGGCTTTTTATTAAGGCACATGTAAAAGATTGTGCAATTGTTAGAATCACTCAGAGCTGAGCCATCGGGCTTGTCAATGCAGAAGTTTTCCCAACAATGTAAATTCTTCTCATCAACAACACAGGCAGAAAGACTCTTGTCAAAATAACTGCCGCTGGCGCAACTTTGCATAAAAGTCTGATTGTTTTGACATTCGTAGTAATTCAAGCAGGATTCCTGGCTGTATTTGCCGTTCGGCTTGTTCAGGCAGAAGTTTTGCCAGCACTCAGAGTCAGTATCTGGAATACAGCGGTTTGTTTTCATGTCAAACATACTGCCTGCATCACATATCTGGGGAAAGGCCAGGTGCTCGTCACAGATGTAGTATTCATTGCAGTAGCCAGTTTTGACCATAAATGCACCACTTACTTCATTAGCGCAAACTTTTGTGGCCTGCGGGTGTAGCATGTGAAAAAAGATTCGGTATAAACATATATTTTTGTTTAAAGCTCATGGTTATTATACATTTTTTTATAATTATTTGTTTTTTGTAATAACCTTAACAATACGTGATCTGTTAGGATTATTTAGTAAGGTGGTGAGGATTATTAAGAAGCGGATAGCTTACCTCAGCCAGCGGTGCGGTCAAGCTTAGCTTGCACAGGCCACGTCCAGCTGTTGAGCATTTGCCCGTTTTGGGATTGTACTCCTTGCCGACTGGGCATTTCATGGTGCGCACAATATTCTTGGTGGAACAGCGGTAGTAAATGGAACAGCTCGAAGGATTTGGCCAATGGGGCGCCAATCCACGTAATTTCCTGTAAAGGCATTCAGGATCGGCAGCACCGGCAAGGGATGCCACTGTTGCAAATGTAACCACAGCAAGCAAAGTAACTGGAAATGTTTAAATGAGATATGTTCCTCATTAAGTACAGACTACAGTAAATATTAAAATTCTGTATTGCAAACTTCCGTACAACTAACTTTCTATATACCGAACTCTTATCCAGAACACTGCAATTTGATTTATTCAAAAACCAATTCTATATTACATTTATCTATAACGATTTTTATTTTTTCTTCTTGACATTTGCTGTATGGAAGTTTGACTGTTTTAATTTGCCTCGAATCGTTTGCTGACCTTTCATTTCAGTGCACAAATATTTTTATTTGTCTTTTACTATAACTGAACTTCGCTGAGGTTCTAAAATATCGTAGCCTTTATATACGTAACAAATAACATTGATTTCAGCTTATCAGCATTTTTCGATCGTTGCGTTCTTATCAGTAATGTTATTCATGTTCAACATGCGCCTATCAAGTAAATTTTAATTGAGTTCGAAATTTTTGCATCAATTCCTGGAAGACAACAAATGCAGGAAATCGCGACTTACCTGAACCGCTCCCCATCTGCAGTGATTGATTGCGTATGAATGAAGAGCAATAATTGATAAATGATATAGAAACGGAACTGTCAAAAAGCAATATAACTAGATATCTTTGCATAAGTATATATATTTGTGTAAATATTTATATTATAGCTATTACTGTTATTATTAGGCACATTCAGCAGCACAAGTTAGTAACTTTGAGTCCCAGTAAAGATTAGCTGGGCATGTCATAATAAAACCCTGAGAGCCATCGCATTGTATGAACTGATGACAATCATAGGGATGTGGCAGGTATACCACACCAGGATGGTTTTTGCACATTATGTTAGCATTAACATAAGCTTCGGTTGTCGTTTCTGTGGAAACTGTAGTCGCTGTTAAATCTGTCGACGTTTGTGGCTTTGGGTTTTCGCTTGTCAAAATTGTTGGGGTCAGTGGCAAGTCTGTTGGGATAGTATGGGTAGAGGAAGTTTTTGACTCTACGGTTGAAGTGTAAAGATGTACAGTAGAAGTTTTCGGTTCAGTTGAAGTGTACGTTAATTCGGTCGACACTTCGTCAATTGTAGTTTTTGACTGCTCAGTTGTTTGAGTATCACTTTGAATCTGTGTTGATCCAGTGGATGATCCGTTTGTTGTAGTATTAAGGGCTTCTGTCGATTCGCTTTCGCCATGTGTTGTTTTTGATAGAGCTGTTGATGTTGTAAGTGGTGGTAATACTGTCGGTGGGCTTGGCTTAACACATCGTCTTGCATTGAGGGTTGTTACCAGTAACAGCAGTTGCAATGCTTTAAATATCCACCAGACCACTTAAATAAATGTATTTATCCACTGTAGTTTCCCTCAGGTAATTTAGGACACATTTATGCTAGCAAAACTTACGTTTCATCGTGGTATGGGTTCAAAAACTTGTCAGTACTAAAGCAACGGCAATCGATTTCGCTTATATTTATATTGCTTGAAATTGCATCAACTACTGAGTCTTATCAATATCTAATTAGCATATATCATGCAACATATGTATTTTTCTTATCTCAATACCGCCATGATTTAAAAATGTAATTAAACTACCAAAGCCAACTATCTGTAAAATACAATATAAGTCCTTGCAAGATGATGTAGTCGGACCGATACATACACAGCATACATAGTCTAACATTTACATTAACATAAGCATAACATACTTGTACATGATGCCTTTGTTATAAGTAGCTGTATGTTTTGCTATTCTACTTGAACTGGGGTGTGAGTGAAGTCCCGTTGAACGCATGCAATTTACTTGGTAGCTGGTAAGAAACCAAGTCTTAGTGGAGCTGCGAAATAAAACAGAATTCTGTACGTGAAGCTGCTGCGTTCTAATAAGTAGTGAAGAACATTTGTCTACCACAAAAATTAACTTAAAAATATCCAAATAAAATTTTAATTAAAACAAGTAGAAACGTTGCAGTCGGACGCACCCGACTGCGGTATACTCGATACCAGTAGTAAAACAGATTAAAAGAGAGAGCTGATTGCAATGGTGTGTGGATACGGCAGGGGTGTATGCTGCTGCAGGGGTGTATGCTGCCTCAAAGATTGTCTGGTGCAGATGGGGATGCCAAAAAGCTATCTTCCTTCCAAATTTGGTGATTCTAGCTCAAAGTTAGAAGAATATGGTGGCTGGTAGGCTGGCGGAGGTATGGGGGGGGGGGGGGGGCTTGGCATCAAAATTTTAGCTGAAGATCTGTGTATGATGTCAATTGCTATCCTCATACCAAATTTGGTGACTCTAGCTCAAAAATAGTAAAATTTGTGGGAAGGGGGGATGGGGTTGGTAAGGGGGGGCGTGGCATTCAAACTTTTGCTGCAGATCTATTTATGATGTCAATAGCTATTCTCAAACCGAATTTGGTGACTCTAGCTCAAAGTTAGTAGAATTTGGTAGAAGGGGGGCTGGGTGCTGGGGGCTGGTATGGGGGGGGCGTGGCGTCCAAAGTTTTTCTGCAGATCTGTTTATGATGTTAATTGCTATCCTCATACCAAATTTGGTGGCTCTAGCTCAAAGTTAGTAGAATATGGTGGAAGGGGGGCTGGGGGCGGTATGGGTGGGGGGCGCCATCCACTTTTTTTGGGTTTCTTCATCACCTATCTTGGCCCCAAATTTGGCGGCTCTAGCTCAAAAAATGTGGAAAATATAGGCGTTTTTGATTTCAAAATGCAGGGGGCTCGGGTTCAGGGGGGGCGCGGCTCCAAAACTTTAATGCAGTTTTTTGGGGATTGTTATTAGCTATCTTCCTATCAAATTTGGTGACTCTAGCCTTAACGCTTTGGAAAATACACGCATTCCCGTTTTTAGTGAAGCATTGGGGCGGTTTGGGGCAGCTTGGTCAGTATGGATTGGCGTGGCATCCAAAGTTTTTATGCATTTATTTTGGGACTATAATCACCTATTTTGGCACAAAATTTGGTGGCTTTAACTCAAAAACTGTAAAAGATATAAGCATTTCTGTTTTTCAACTGCGGGGGGGCTGGGGGCGGAATGGGTGGGTGGGGCTCCAAAACTTTGATGCAGTTTTTGGGGGGTCGTAACCAGTTATCTACCTACCAAATTTTGTGACTCTAGCTCAAACACTATGGAAGATACACGCACTACCGTTTTTAGCGAAGCGTTGGGGTGGTTGAGGGCGGATAGGGCAGTATAGATGGGCGTGGCATCCAAAGTTGTAATGAATTGGGTTCGAGATCGTTACCACCTATCTTGGTACCAAATTTGGAGGGTCTAGCTCAAAAACTGTAGTAGATATGGGCATTTTTAGTGTTAAATTGCGGGGGGGCTGGGGGCGGTATGGGTGGGCGTGGCTCCAAAATTTTTGATGCAGTTTTCTGGGGATTGTTAGTAGCTATTTTCTCCCCAAATTTGGTAGTTCTAGCTGTAAGGGCTTCCGAAATAGCTGGATCTATCGATTTTGCGTTATCGAGTTTATCGATTTGCCAGCCCCCTAGTTATCGTAGAACTCCAATCTTGACACTTTAATTTACTATGCCATAGATAAACAGATTTGCAAAGTTTGAAGTCTCTAACTTGAAGGGTGTGGAAAAAAGTTGCGAACATACAGACGGACAGACGGACAGATGGACAGACGGACAGACACCATGACGGACATTGCACAAACCCAATATACTCTTTACCTTCGGTATCGAGTATAAAAATACCCAATTATTTAATTTAAAATCTATTTTATTTTAACCATCATTTGTTTAAACCATGTAGGTTTGTATTAACGTAAAGCGTACAATTCCATATAGAACATTTATTTACTGTGTATCGCTTAAAACCAAATTAGAAAATTTTTCATTGCACTCTGAAATCAAAGCACGAGTCAAAACTTAGATAAACGCAATATCGGTACACATTTTTTGAAACTGCCTAAAAGTATACAGCTTAAAATTGCCGATAATTTTACTAACGAGTAGCGGCATTCTATAAATTGGGACTATATCTGAGCAGTGTCACAGATAGTCTTATATATAGACTGTGCAATTGCTAACAATTGAGAGCTTTCGCGTCTCAGGGTGCCGGTGGTAGCCCCTTCTATGCTTTGCACAAGTGTGTGCAAGCGCGAGAGCAGATTTTTGTTTCACTATCCCTTGCGCTCAACGCCCGAGCCGTCTGTTGGCCAGCAAACAAAAACTGTACAAATATTTTGTAATTGGGTGTATTTGCGTCTGTTTTATTGCTTGCCGGGCCTGCTTGTCGAGGTTTTTGATATTTTCCTTTTTTCTGTGCCGGCGGCAAACGACATCGACACAACTACTGCAATATTGAATACACTTTCGGAATTTGTGTACATCTTTGCATATCTGTATGGTAGTTGCGATGGCAAAATTGTTGGCAAGTATCATAAAACTGAAAACGTTAAAGAGTTTTAATGACCAGCAATTTAATACAGTAATTTTGCTGTGTGTGTGGTTATCTTCCACTTGTCGATATAAATACAACGAAAGCCTAAAGGTAGGCAACATGTTTTGATGTGTTAACATCTTTAGGAGGTATCTATATCTGTCAGTTGAATACATGCAAACATATGTAGCATGCCGTGCTGGACTGAGCTCGACCGACGAAAAAATTTAGAGTGCCGTACTGGAACATATACATATTCATCTGAGTATGATTGTATTGGTGTAGCTGCAGAGAATAACAGTAAAGTACGAAGTCTTGCTAATTAAAAATAACACGATGGGTCTGCTGCTTTGCTGTCGATATGTAATGTTTTTGTTTTTTCGTTGTTGCTTTGGCTCGTTGTTGCTTTGACTCGTCGTTGTTTTGATTCGTTGTTGCTTTGAGTGTGCGGCACAGGACAGTTGCATTTTCAACTTCTGTGTGTTCGAAACTCTCTGCGCTAAAGCAAAAGAATAAGAAAGGGAAAAACCCTTACAAGCCACAACAAATATATTTTATTGACGTGATAACGTCTATAAAATTGATGAGTATAAGGGTAGCAAGTTCAAAAACGAGAAGGCCACAGGCGTTTCGAAAACGCTTTTAGTCTACTATACGCTGCTATACAGGTGTTCTGTTTTTTGATGTTTTGATGCATGACTACCCGGGTTCAACACCGCGTCAGAGTTGTATTAATATAATTATTCAAACTTTTGACGTAGAATACGTCTTACGTTTCGGTATGAGTGTGCTATCCAAAAAAGTTGTTGTTGTAATATGGTTGCTTCACAAAATCGCTCATTGCTCATGAACTAATGAATAGATTTTCCTCAAATTAATTTCATTTTAAAGCTAAGGCTTCAACCTTTATTTTAAGCTATATATATATATGAAGTGATTACATTTTCTATTGAAAAAATGAGACCAAAAACATGCAAAATTTTGCTTCATTTTGAAGACTTTAAATTGCTCTAGCAATCTCAATAATCAATCAATTAATCTGAGTTTTTCGAATTTAAGTTGAGATGAGGTAAACAAACATTCCCACATTCAAATTTATAATAATTTTGCCAAATATATAACTTTTTAAGGCAAAAAATCAGTGCAAAAATCACTACTTTTTTTTCAATTGCACATTGCTCAAAAATTCCGCCAGAGAATCGATTAAAACTTGTTTTAATACAAAGTAGACTTGATTTCCTTTCGTTTGATATACATGCGGTCATGACTGATAGCTTCTAAATGTGGAAATTTCAATAAGATATTCGGGCATAATTAAATTTTCATACATAAATTCTTCCGTGCCAGGGGTGAACAAGCTCAGCTTAACGTCAGCCCCAAACAATTATAACACAATAAAATATGTTTACCCCAATTCTGAAATTTGCGTGCAAGTTTTCGAAATCATGTTTTATTGTTTGTGTTGCACATTTAATTATGCTTTTGCACCAAAACAATATATATACCCGTGCAAAAATATCATATAAACTATCGTGAGTTAAACTATCGATAATTCGTCTTTACGGTGGCAGCCCTGATTTTCGCAACTTGTGAACAGTTACTGTGAATTAAGTTAATTTAATTTAATTTAAATGAATATTGAACAATTAATTTCGCATTTTAATAATTTACAGCAACGTCGTCGTGCATCTGGAGTAGCAATCTATGCAAAAAGTACCATGTTAACATATTGTACTCCAATCGATATTTCAATCAGGCAACTGGTCGATAGCGATGTAGGCGACTTTTGTCTGTCTGAAATTAAAATTAATAATCAAAAAAAATTTATTCTTGGCTCTGTGTACTTTCATCCAAATGTTTCTCAAAACAACAAGCAACAAATGCTTTTTTCTGCTTTGATGAAATATTCTCACCTCACTGCACTAATAGACAAGAATTTCACAGTTGACACCGAGGTGGACATGCTCATCGTAGGTGATTTAAATTTAGAAATGACAAATGATTGTTCATTTGCAGAATTTATGGAAGAAAAATTCAAATTAAAGTATATTAAAAATGCAGCAACCACCTTAGCTCTAACCAATATAGATTTAGTATTTGCTAGAAATTTAAGTGTATCATTAATAAATTACATATCATACTTTTCCTTTCAGAAACCTGTCATATCAAAAGTCACATTTCAAACATAAAACAAAAATACAATTTTAGATTTAATTATGCACAAATTTTGAAGTAATAAATTATGTAAATATATATTTCTATTTCAAGTCAATGTTTGCTAAATTTATATCAGAGATGCTAACCAGTATTGCAGTAAAAAGGAAAAAATTAGCCAAATGACAACAAACACAATTAAAAATAAAATAAAACATCTATGTGGTTGTTGTTATTAGGCTACCGCTTCATAATTTTTGTTGCACAAGGACAGACGTATTCTACGGCTAACCTATGCGCCCGTGTGATCTGACACAGGCTGTCAATTTATTTTTAACTTTTTTATTTTTAACAACAATTTCGGCAGTTAAGGTTTATTATTCTTGCATTTTAAAAATCTGATAACTAGTATTTGAGGTTTTGATGCAACACCGCGTCCGAATTTTATGAGTAAGTTTATATAAACTTTTTTTTCCTTTTTATATTTTAACGTAAAATATGTTATTCAGCAGGTTAGGGGTGCAATTTGAAGTAAACAGTTATGGGACCACTTTCGCCGCGTTCATTTTGATTTCTTTATACTTTACACATACCCAAATGGAATCTCAATTATATAGGAGTTAATTGAATTTGTTAGCTTTCGAACAGTATACAAAGTATAATACTGCTACATATAAAATCTTTGAATCCATAAGTAAATAAAGTTTTAAGCGCAATTCATTTTTCATAATTATTCATATGCGTGTTTTATTTGTACATGTATTAGCAATAAGTGCGAGCGGGCACGATAGTGATAGGTAAAGCGGATAGACTGTGCATATAGTGTTGTTTCAGTTGCCCCTTCGCTCAGTGGTCTTTCAAGGCAAGCGGCGGGCCAACGCACTGTGGGCATTTTGCAAAAAGCTGGCATTAATTAATAGCTCGGAAACCACGCAAGATATTTTGATTTGGTTTTTTGCGTTAGATATGTAAGAACCAAAGGAAAATCATTTCCATAAAATTTGCTTGTTACCGCCCCTTGTTTTGAACATGTCAGGCCCAAATCTGGGAGTTTATAATCTTTATAAGCTTGTTTATATAATACTACAATTTTCTTAAAAAATCATCGAGATCAGCCAACTGTATAAGTATTAATAAGAGATTTGCATTAACAAATAGTTAATTTAAGGACATGTAACAAATAAATAAATGACAGGTTTTTTTGGCAAAGTGCCCCATAGTGCAGCAGCAATCAACAACGGTAAAAGCTTGTGTGTGTTCATAAAAGAAGCAACCGCGCTTTATTTTTCATGTCGTCTCAACTTTTGACTTGTACTGATTAATGCAACCCAACTTAGAAAGGTTGTATAAACTCAAAATGAACTTTGTGCAATTAAATAGCAAAACGTGATTACTGTCTGTGTAATATGTTTGTTTATATTTTGGCAATAAGTAATTAAAGTATATTATCCATATATCAAATTATATATTTGAGATTTTTATTGACTATTATTAAATATTTGTACAGGGGGTATTTTTAATTGGTGCATTTTGTTGGTCTCAGCTACGACAAGCCAGCACGTAATGTTGTTGGTTTATGGCTGTTTTTGACTATTTATGTATTTATGTGATTCGGGAGCCAAAATGAGTGTGTGTGTGTTTTCACATAAACCAGTGCAAAACAAAACAGCAACTAATAAACAAAGTAGAATAAAAATATACACACAGCGTAAAGGAGACCAGGGCAACAGGCGGCGGGCCATTCAATATGTTGATGCTCTCTTCATTTGAAGATGAAATTTCAATACTTTGCAATTTATATGAGGCGGTTGGTGGGGTGACGGGCGCCATAGCATTTGGCATCCTGCAGCCTACAGATAATGAAAAAATTAAGGACAAAGACGATGGTACGTTCATAACTGATTGAGTATTCAAAAGCTATCCAATTAATTTGAAATTTACTTTTAGAATCTTCCCCAAAAAGGCAGAAAATTGATGCTGCAAGTAGCAGCAAAAAAGAAGCGCAAACAGATAACCGTCTGGCTGCAATGGTGGAAGATGAAAGAAGTAAGAAGGCTCTAGTCGGGATAGCCCGACCAGAGACACCCTGAACCCAGTTGCAGTCCTTGCGTCCTAAAAATATGCTTCAAATAATGATCACTTTAAACAAAACTCAAAACTGACTTAACTTTTTGATATCTCTGGTGTTTCTTAACCGATTTGGAAATTTTGAAAAAAGTTCTATCGTTATCTATTACACCAAACCCCTTTTTTACATTTTCTCAATTCGATATTTTTTTGTTATCGATTCCATGTGTATATCGAAAACCAGAGTAGTTATCGATAATTTGAAGCAAACTTGTTCTGCTTATGGTATACGAGAACTTATATTCAAAATCTGAAGTCTCTAGCTCTTGTAGTCTCTGAGATCTACGCGTTCATACAGACGGACAGACGGACGGACAGACGGACATGGCCATATCGACTCGGCTATTGATACTGATCAAGAATATATATACTTTATGGGGTCGGAGATGCTTCCTTCTGCCTGTTACATACTTTTGCACAAAACCAGTATACCCTGATTTACCCATTTTATGGGTTCAGGGTATAAAAATATTACTCACTCAAATGAAAGACGAGCTGGTGGATATGAAAAAGGATAATCGACAGATTTTAGAGGAGCTAAAAAAAACTAATTTTAGAAAGATTTGTGTCAGCTTTAGAAAAATAATTTAAATAAAACTATTAAGAAACATACCAAATAAACCATATTTATTAATCAAAATTCAAAATAACATAAATAAAACGTCAACGTATTCTTAAGGAAGCTGCTATGTCGTCTCGAATTTGGGAAGTTGTTTCCGGCTGTTTTGAATTAGCTAAGGATTCAACTTCTGCGCGTCCTTCAGGAGCTTCAACAATACAAAAATGCTCATCATTACTTTCGCGGCATAAATTGTGAAGAGCGCAGCAAACATTTATGATACAGGACACCTTTAAGGGACTGTACAAATGTTTCTCTTGGCGTAATCTAAATCTGCTTTTGACTACTCAAAAAGTTTTCTCAATTACATTTCTTGCAGAAGCATGACGAAGGTGAAAAGCGTGTTGGTACGAGCCTTGCACTTGCACTTCTGAAAGGCGTTAAAAGAAATGGCTTTAAAGGATAACCCGATTCCCCAAGGAGCCAATTGCCACGTGAACCACTGTCATACCGTTCTTGAAAAAAAGACCTGGCTTCGCTCTGTCTCCAAGCGCAAGAGTCATAAGTCCAGGCTTCGAAGCATCCATATAAAGAACTTTTAGGTCATAATCGCATATCTATAGGAACCATCATTTGAAAGTTAATAAATGTATGGAATAACATATGAACAAAAAACGAGTACCACGACACACACATAACAAAACGGACAATCGAGTTAACAAACCACCTCTACACTTAAAGTATTCATTACTTACTACCATTGCATTAATGCTATAATACCCCTTTCTATTAAAATAAACGTGTTCGGCACTGCTGGGCTTAATTATCTTGAAATGGGTGCAGCCAAGTACACCCGGAATGCTAAACTTTTGATGAAAATGCTGTTTGTATTTCGTTAGCATATCCTCCGATCTATTCAATTGAATAAGGCGTGGCCCAAGTTTTTTTTCCCAGCAAAGGAAGTATAATCCAAAGGATTCTTCCAACGGATTGCCTTGACATTGACAAATCTGTGTCCTTTCTTATCGATCGTTGAAACGACCCAACTCCTAAAAAACGCAATGCAGTCGCCAAGTACACAACCGTCCTCTTCTCACCAAGATAATTATAACGGAAACTATTTTTGAAACGAAGTTAATTTGCATGAGAATGAAAAAAAGCAGAAAACGCACATATGTACATACGTATCATGAGACTGCGAATACGGATCAGATGCGCATCTGAGAAGCCTTCGCTGCATGGTCTCTTTTCTTATTTATTGCCGCCGGAGCTCTTCGATTGCCAATAATCTCGCTAATGGCATTTTTGTGCAATTTAATTTTAAATCAATTTAGTGATGATTTTTGAACAGCTGATTGCTGCCAGTCACAAAAGGTTGCCAAGCAGTTGGAAGATAGCTGCTAGAGTTGCCGGAAAACTTAAATTGTTTTCGCGCCAAAATTTAATTGTTTAATTTGTATTTTAATTAGCTTTAAACAGTCAATTCCTGTATAAATAAATAAAACAATGTAATTAAAACACAAACACACATACTGCTACTAGTGGGAGTCAATTTCATTTATATTTATTTATTTTTTGTCAACTATGAGCAGCTGACATGAAATTAAAATTAATTTTAAATAATTATAGTAAAAATAATTAAATTTAAAGTAAACTTTAAAATTATGTGTTAATCTGAAATTAAATTAAGGTAAATTAAAAATCTAAAATTAAAGCTCTGGAAAATTCGACAAGATAATTAGTGGTACAACATTTGTTGCATAGAATGGGAAAAACCCAGAAAAACCAAATCAGACCAGCTGTAGATTAGTGATTACGATTAGATACGGAAAAAAAAATCGATCGTTTTAGTTCTTGAGTTGAGGTATCCACAGAGACACGAGAATAAAGCATGTTATAGTCGGAACATATAACATCGTTGCTCAAGCAACGATCGAGGCTAAGAGGTAAAAGTTACGGGTCGATCTAAAAGGAACGTTTAATTTTATTCGACTTAAAAGAACTGATGAGTCAATTTCACCATTAAGTAGATTAGTGATGAATACTACACCATGCATAATTCTACGTTTCAAAAAGGAGGGAAGAATAATTAAAAGAAATCTAGTTGAATAAGGCATTTTTTTCTTTTGACCGACGTTTGATGATTTGTGAGAATAAAATTTAAGTTTGCTATCAATAGTGATGCCCAAATCTTTAATTTAAAAAACGCGGACAAGTGGTGAAACAACTACTGAACAGTATGATTGGTTCCTCGACAAAAGGACATGATTTTACATTTTGAACAATTTTAAAACGTTTCATAAGTGAAACATAGCTTTACATAATCAGCAAAGATATAAACACGAGAGTTAGTAATTACACCAGGAAGATAGTTAGTAAAGAAGTCAAATAGAAATGGCCTCAGGTGAATCCCCTGGGGAGCACCAGAGCACATTGGGGAAAAAATCAAAAAATTTCGCATAAATGCAATTTTTGTGTTCGATTTTATAAATTTGAGTACTTATTTAAATTTTTGGGGGCAGCGGTAAGTGATTTAGAGTATCAAAAAGTATCGATATGTTTGGCGTGATCATTTATCGTAAATGCACATGTAAAGTTCTCTTCATTTCACACATGATGGAATAACATAAGGTGGTCCCGTCGGCAACAGCCATCCACTTATTGTATGCTTGCAATAAGTGCGAGTGAACAGAACAAAGTATACTGAGTGTCGTATTAAGTGTGTGAGGCGCAGTGCTGCCATAATTTTTCGATCATAAAAAGCTAGATGGGCAGAAAAATAAGGCTAGAAAAGGCTAAATCCAGAACAAAACAAGCTATAAAAAAAGCTGGGTTTAAATCACTGTTGAATTGGTGAAATTCAAGAAAATAACTGTTTTAGTGCTTATACTTTTTAATTCATAAAGTAAATGTGAATTTCTTTTTAAAATAATAATAATTAGTTTTCATTACATTAAAGATAAAATAAAAAAAAAATTTAATTGTGCAGTTCAGTAATTATTTCGTCCAAACTCACTGCCTTCTCGTCGGGATAGTAATCGCGGTTGGTTACTACTTGCAACCATTTTAGTGGCAATGAATATTCAAAACAGCATTTGTCTTTTCGATTAAGTCCGTATCTAAAATTGATAATAAATTTATATATATTGGAATATCTTTTATTTTGTTTCTTGTAAGCCTTACCTTACGCTTAAAATTGAGTTAAGCGTATTTATATGCATCCCATTTCGTAATTTGGTTTCACTAAGTTAACCTGGCTGAAGACCCGCTCCACTTCTGCGTTCGACCACGGTAACGACAAAACCTGAACCGCAATGGTTGCCAGTTCATGAAACCGTTTGTTTCCGCCGGAATCACGGTACGCGAGGACTTCCAGCCAAAATTTAAGCGTATTTTCGTTGTTTTGCCAAGTACAAAGCTTTATGTCTCTATATTGGCTTTCAACTTCTCCGATATTTGAAATTTTGAAATACTCCAAGACTGGAAGGATGCTTTGCTGCTTTATTTTTAAAACATTTTCAACAGAAAATGCATCAATCTGTTTCAGTATTTCAAAATTGTCGGGCAGTCTGAAAGATAAACAACAATAAATATTTTTTATGCATTTTAACTAAATAAAATGTACCCACCTTTGCTTCAACTATTTAACGAGCTCTATTATAAAATTTGCGCAGCACTCCCGAATAGAAATCTCATCAACTGTTTCAATTTTATCAACTTTGATGTGTTTTTCAAATTCGTAACCCAAATATAGGTCTTTTACAACGTATTTTTCAAAATTATCAACAGTTAAAATGTCAATGTTTTTTTCGCCAGGTATTATTTTACTTTGCAAAGATCTAATAGCCAGTATAAGGTCGTTTAGCAATTTTGTTGAGTCTGTATTCTTGCTTTGAAAACATTTGTTAAGGTGTTGCATTTCCTGCAAAATTGGTTTCAAGAATTTCAAGTACAAAAGGTTTTTATTGTCCTTAAACAAGCCGCACAGGTTTTGAGCTTGAAGACACTTTTCCTGGGTACCAGCAATATTGAAGTGAAGCGTTAGCTCATGCCACTGGTCCAAAATTCGTGTCACAGCCAATTCAATAGACAGCCATCGTGTATCGCACACCCGGGGAATTTTACGTGGAGCCTTTAAGGAAACAAATTTATGTTGTAAACTTTTTCTTAAGTTAATTTAAAAGACATACACAGTCGACAAATAGTTACATGATAACAATAACAATGTTAATACAAAAGGACACAGTGAACTACTGACGTACACGAGGGCTTTTTTATACTTAGATATACCATCTCATCATTAATGCATTGGTAAATTTTATTATACGCAATTTGACGGCTAGAGATTTTAGCAAACCAATTATATGTTCCATAAATAAGGTACTCCAGCCCCTCTGGAAAGCAGTGCTTGCATGCATGGTTTACTGCCAGTTGCACCGAATGGCAGGCACACTTAATTAAAAGTAACGACGGCGCATCCTTCTTCAACTCCGTAAATACACTTTGATTTGACCCAATCATTACATTGGCGTTGTCTGTGCCGATGCCAATCAAATTGTTGATTTCCAATTTCCATTTTCTAAGCTCTTGTTTAATTCCTTCCACTATAGACAAAGAATCACCACTTTCTAGGGAAATTAAGCTAAGGAACGTAGATACGATCACTCCACGCTCAACAGAAACGTAATTTATAACAACACCTAAACACCATTAACGTAAAAATTATGAATATACATATATATATAAAAAACCATTCAAACTTCTATAAATAGAGCAAGTGTTAAAACAATATATTTTACGTACCGAGGAGCTTTGTAAATGATATGTCTGTTGATTCGTCCAAAATCAAACTAAACTTGGCGTTTCCAACGTCGTTTCTTAGGTCCTCACGAAAATGAGGAACCAACGCATTTTTAATGATGTAGGTACACTTAGTGCGATGCAGCTTAATTCGAGACGCGGTAACGCTGTCACTAAATTTTTTTTGGCAAAGAGTGCCTAGGTGGTCAATGGGAGCAATCGAGGTATGCTTTGCCACAAACAGGCACAGTGCTACCTCTTGCTCGACCGTTTTATTTGGCGTTTTCGCAAAATCAATTTTTTCTTTTTGTGAGAAGCCACTCATTGCACCTTTATGTTTTTTTGTTGCCGCATGGCCACGCAGGTCGCAAAGTTTTGCAGTTAGCCCGCACTTGCAGTAGCTGCAGTAAGCCCTTGTGGAATCAGTAATATCTCTTCGAAGCCAGTCTTTAAATTCGGCGCTCTGCAGCCACACCTCGCGTACACTTTGCTTATAAATTTTCGACATTTCTTTTTGCAGCGAAGACAGACTTATAAATGAAACATATGATGATGCTCGGGCCTCGAGGTGATTTTGATCGATTTTATAATCGAAAAACTGTTATCGGTACTTATGTTCATGATGCTTAGTGTTGTCAAAGATAAAAATACAATAAATGGTGATAAACGAAGTAAAGCTAAAAAAGGCTTAACAATATGTTTTTAAAGCTAGAATTCCCGCAACCCGCAATTTCAAAATTTTTCCCGCTATCGCGTTTTAAAAACAGCCAGATCTGACGGGTAAACAGATAAAATGGCAGCACTGGTGAGGCGGCAATGTGATTGTTGATTAACCCTTAGCATGTCCGTAGAGTTTGAATATGGCATTTATAATAAAAGATGAGAAATTTTTTTAAAGTTTAATTTGTATTAGTTTTGAATTACCAATCAAACGCTGTTTTTGATTCTTAATGGAAATGTTGTGTTTGGTACTTAATTTTAAAATATATACTTTACAGCAAAATTTGCAATATTTCATTACAATAAGTGTGCGCTTAAGGGTTAATGAACAAGAAAAATAATCGTCCGCACACAACCTTACTCTTCAACAAGCAAACGTGCACTGAAATAAGTGGATACTTCGTAAAACTTCGGCTGCCGACGGGACCACCTTATGTTATTCCATCATGGCCGACGGGACCAGCTTATGTTATTCCATCATGGTTTCACATTGGCGTAAACTTGACTGTGTAAACAAAGCTTAAAATTTTGTGATATGGGAACAATGAGTCAAGGTATGTACAATAAACTGTAATAAGTGATTTTGTAGTAAATGTGCTTTATTGTCCAATTGTCCAATGTTTTGTTTATGTTTTTGTAGGCTCCAACTAATAAATTTGTTTTGTGTTTCTGTGAAATGTAACTTTCAAGGCGTCGAAGGGCATCGCAAAGTAAAGGTTGTACGTTACTAATAAAACTATTGTGAACCAAATATTAATATTTTCATTTGCTACTAATGGCTACAACTATGCGTAAAATACACTTATTGCAGTTGTGTATGAGTTTTGCCATTCGACGTTGCTTACAGCTTGGTGCGACAACAATCGGCAAGATTCACCGTTAATTGAATTTATTATGCAAAAAATAGAAAGATCGAATATAACAGAAAATTCGCTTCTTATAATTAATGAAAAAGTACAGAAGTTCACCAAGTTTGTAAAATACAAATTGTCAAAATGCAATAGAAATCTGGATTATTTCAAAAGGAAACATTCGCTTTGGATTGCATCCAGTCTTCGTTTGGCTTTTAATAGTAGTAACATACCACCGAAGAAAGCAGGTCGCAGGCGTTTAAGCTATATAAAAGCAGAACCAAGGTTAAAACTAGCAATTAGCAACTCAGTTAGCTTAAAACGAACAAAATTAAGTGTCACTTTTGTTGCATGCTGCTTATGTTTCAGCGAAAAAAACAAGAAATGGAGAAGCAGCCTTTTGGCTGAAAAAATTAATGAGCAAAGTAAAAATGATAGGCTTAAGAAAAACACTTGTAAAGCTTGATGTATTGCAAATTAGTGTTGATAAGGAATTGGTATTTTTAATTGAAAACAAATTAACAAAGCAGCAATATATTAATATCAAAGATCAATCCAAGCAACATGGATATGACATTCATCAACCTTACACAGAGCTTTGCAAAGCTAAATTGAAATGCAGGCCATGCGAAATTGAGTACTTTAAAGTGTCATGTAAAATTTATTAAACCATACGGCTGGCCGTATAATGAAAATGCAGGAATAAGTCATTGATATTTGCAAAACAACTCAGTGCAAACTAATTGTCAGCTATCGTTTTGATGGTTCCACAGGGCAAAGTTTATATAAACAGCGATATCAGTTGGACGAACAACTTGACTTTGATCACTCGCTTTTCACAACTACAATTATTCCGTTAAAATTAATAGACAGCAATAATCGAGTTATTTGGTTAAAAAGTGCTCCGCAATCAATTAGGTTCTGCCGTCCGCTTAAAGTGCAATTTGTCAAAGAAACCTCCGAACATATATAGAATGAAAAAGGATGTTCAAATACAAAATCTAGGAGAACATACTTATATTTACAAAAATGAGAAGATTGTTATAAAGTATGAAGCATACATGACATTAATTGATGGCAAAGTATTAAATTAAAAAAACTCAAGCCAATCCTGTCCACTATGTGGTGCAAAGCCAAGTCAGCTCTTGAACACAACTCACTTTGACTCAAAAAATTTTGCAGTCAACTTTTTGCAGTAAACATCTCATACAGAATTCATTTAAAAAGTATCGAGTCCAAAGAACTGATAAAAGTATCCTATCGGCACAAAGGAACGTTCAACAGAGACTGTGGAATGAGATGGGCCAGAATGTGGCCAATCCTAAACAAAATGGAAGTGGGAACTGCAACGATGGCAATACCGCGAGAAGAGCTTTCGAAAATACTGATTTATTCTCCTCAATTTTAAACTTTGACTGAGGGACACCAGAGGTAACAAAAATAGATTTGGATACAGAAGATTTAAAAACTACTTTTTGTGTTCGGCCACACAAGTACTTCGAAAGCCACGACAAGAGTTTCGATGGAAATCCAATCATATTTAATTTTTCTAGCAACAAAGAATGACTTACAGAATAAAAAAACAAGTAGAAACGTTGCAGTCGGACGCACCCGACTGCGGTATACTCGATACCAGTAGTAAAACAGATTAAAAGAGAGCTGATTGCAATGGTGTGTGGATACGGCAGGGGTGTAGGCTGCCTCAAAGATTGTCTGGTGCAGATGGGGATGCCAAAAATCTATCTTCCTCCCAAATTTGGTGACTCTAGCTCAAAAATAATAAAATTTGTGGGAAGGAGGGCTGTGGTTGGTAAGGGGGGGCGTGGCATCCAATCTTTTGCTGTAGATCTATTTATGATGTCAATTGCTATCCTCAAACAGAATTTGGTGACTCTAGCTCAAAGTTAGTAGAATGTGGTAGAAGGGGGGCTAGGTGCTGGGGGCTGGTATGGGGGGGCGTCGTGTCCAAAGTTTTGCTGCAGATCTGATTGTGATGTTAATTGCTATCCTCATACCAATTTTGGTGACTCTAGCTCAAAGTTAGTAGAATATGGTGGAAGGGGGGCTGGGGGCGGTATGGGTGGGGGCGCCATCCAAAATTTTTGGGTTTCTTCACTTCCAATCTTGGCACCAAATTTGGCGGCTCTAGCTCAAAAGCTGTGGAAAATATAGGCACTTTTGATTTCAAAATGCAAGGGGCTAGGGAACGGGGGGGCGTGGCTCCAAATTTTTGATGCAGTTTTTTGGGGATTGTTAACAGCTATCTTCCTACCAAATTTGGTGACTCTAGCCTTAACTCTTTGGAAAATACACGCATTCCCGTTTTTAGTGAAGCATTGGGGCGGTTTGGGGCAGCTTGGGCAGTATGGATTGGCGTCGCATTTTTGCATATGCATTTTTTGGAGGTTGTAATCACCTATCTTGGCACAAAATTTGGTGGTTCTAGCTTAAAAACTGTAATAGATATAAGCATTTCTGTTTTTAAGCTGCGAGGGCGCTGGGGGCGGAATGGGTAGGTGGGGCCCCAAAACTTTGATGCAGTTTTTGGGGGGTCGTTTCCAGTTATCTACTTACCAAATTTTGAGACTCTAGCTCAAACACTTTCGAAGATACACGCACTACCGTTTTTAGCGAAGCGTTGGGGTGGTTGAGGGCGGATAGGGCAGTAGAGCTGGGCGTGGCATCCAAAGTTTTTATGAATTTGATTGGGGATCGTCAACACCTATCTTGGAACCAAATTTGATGGCTCTAGCTCAAAAACTGTAGAAGATATGGGCATTCTTGGGGTTAAACTGCGGGGGGGCTGGGGGCGGTATGGGTAGGCGTGGCTCCAAAATTTTTGATGCAGCTTTTTGGGGGTTGGTAGTAGCTATTTTCTCCCTAAATTTGGTAGTTCTAGCTGTAAGGGCTTGCGAAATAGCTGCATCTATCGATTTTGCGTTATAGAGTTTATCGATTTGCCAGCCCCCTAGTTATCGTAGAGCTCCAATCTTGACACTTTAATTTACTATGCCATAGATAAAGAGATTTGCAAAGTTTGAAGTCTCTAACTTGAAGGGTGTGGAAAAAAGTTGCGTTCATACAGACGGACAGACGGACAGACACCATGACGGACATTGCACAAACCCAAAATACTCTTTACCTTCGGTATCGAGTATAAAAACTAATGAGTGTTAGAACTCCCGAGCGATGTGTTTACAGCCGTTTGTACCTGTTTGATTGCTATATATTAGCATAACAAAGAAAAGAATAGTTTTTGGAATTTAGTTTCTCTTTATCCAGTTTCTCTGTCTATTTTTTTCAATTCTACTTTACTTTATTCTGAGTTTTCGGCAACTGACCTTCGCTGAATACACTTTCGTAATTTGTGTACATCTTTGCATTATTGTATAGCAAGGGCTGTTAGAAAGTGTCATAAAGGAAAAACTGGGAAGAGTATGTATGATGAGCAGCAGCAAAAGTGATATTTGACTGCCTTGGAAGACAAAAAAGAGAGAGAAGTCTTTATTGTTGATGTGGTTGTTTTAAGTTAGAACTTCTAACTCAACAAAACCACCTGCTGCTGACTTCTGTTATTTCATAACATTTAACTACGATTAAAACACACGAACAAAGAAACATACCAACAAATAAAAATACAGGAGAAGTATTTGCAGAAGCCTGTTTATTTTACAATAAATAAGATTCTTGGATATGAACGATAGCTTGCCTGCCTTGCGTATTCTATGACCTTTTGATACCTGTCCTACCCCACAGAACACTTGGACTAGCAACTGATATGCACCTAGCCAACCAAAGTATCTTGAGCTTAAAACTAGGCTTCTGCAATAACTTGTCGACACAACTATTTTTCTTCCCCCATTATTGCGCTTGAGTAAAATAAAACAACAAGATTTTGTCTTCCAAGGCAGTCAAATATCAGTTTTGCTATTGCTGATCATACATACTCTTCCCAATTTGTACCCTATGACACTTTCTAACAATCATTGGCATACAGTTATGTAAAGATGTACACAAATTACGAAAGTGTATTCAGTAGTGCATTGGTACATATGCAAATGTAAGCGCGCGTTTGCCGCTGACACAGAAAAAGGAAAATTATCAAAAATAACTAAAACCTCGATAAGCAGGCACAGCAAAAACTATATGTTTCAAACGCACTTTCATACAATATGCACCAACAGCTCTTAACTGTTCTTGTAGTCCGCTGACCCGCCTCCTCTCCTTTAATCGACGGGCCGTTGAACGCAAAGGGAAACTGAACAAAACAACAACATGCTGGCTTGTCGTAGCTGAGACGCACAAGATGCACAAAGAAAAAATACCCCTTGAACCAATATTCAATAATTGTCAATGAAAACTCTAATATTTGATTTTAATATATATATTTTTAATGCTAGAATATAAACAAT
Source organism: Scaptomyza polygonia (assembly GCA_035044585.1). NCBI lineage: Eukaryota > Metazoa > Arthropoda > Insecta > Diptera > Drosophilidae > Scaptomyza > Scaptomyza polygonia. The sequence goes on along the minus strand of JAWNNU010001247.1, from coordinate 284,655 downwards.
AAACAATGCCAGAACATAAACAAACTTGTAGAATTGAAACTATATTAAAGAATCTCAAGTTTTGCTATGCAATTGCACAAAGTTCATATTAAGTTTATACTACCCTTCCAACTTGGACACATCGTTAGCAAGACTTTGTATTTTACAGTTATTCTTTGCCGCTACACCAATACAATCATACTCAGATGAATATGTATATGAGCGGCACGCTGCATTTGCCCACCATGCAGAGCGGCACGCTGCATTGTTTGCATGTATCAAATGTATCAAATGGCAGAAATGGTGCCTATAGATGTTAACACAAGGTATACTTAACAAGATAGCCGCACTATTGCTATCACCCTGTTTTTATTGCCTTATTCGTCAGTCTCGTAGCGAGCGTTGTCAGCGACGCACTTCCGCGGACGAATAATTTAGCGTTCTGCTTTGTGATTTTGTGCGAGACTTTATGATATGCCTACATATTGCAGGCAGAAATAAGGAATTTTGTTGTTGAAATTCGATCATCCACCAACGGAATATGTCCAGGTGGCTATGGTGCAAGGAATTTTCAAGTCATGGAAACAACCGGCGTATTATGACTTTGACAAGCCAATGACAGCAAAAATCCTAAAAGGCATAATAGCAAAACTTTACTGGCTAATATGTGGCAGCTACAGTATCGGACATGGCCCCAAGCAATTGCAAATTGTGGAAAGAGCTTGGAATTTGTACAGGTGAGAGTGCGATTATTAATATTGTAAAATAAATTCTTATTGTTTTAAATGCATTTTTTCAGACAAAACATGGTTTGAGCATCCGTCGAACTCGGAGCTGAAAGTATTTGCTTTTGCAGATGTGCCGCATCTTGTAAAACTAATTAGAAACCACTATTTAGATGCTGGAATTGTTTGGAACGGAAAGCATCTAAATAGTGAGTCCATCAAACAAACAATGAGACACTGCAGTTCATCCGATGTCTCAATACTTTGGAAAGTTTCGGACGAACACCTGCACTTCCAAAGTTCCGCTCGACAGCGGGTAAAATGGCATGGAGGTGGAAAACGCCCCGGAGACAGCGGAGTTTGTTCAGCTAGTGAATGGCTGGTTCGATTTATTTAACTCGAAATTCTCTAATTTGACTTATAGCTTATAGTTAAAAATTATATTATAAGGAAAAAAAACAAATTAAAATATTATTTACATATATAATTTCTTTTGTCTCTTATTCAATAAAATTTGTCTCAGTTGCAGGAAAATAATTGCATGCATACATATGTACATACACTCACTCGCATATCTCTGCGTACACCCCTAAAAATTTACAAAATCAAACTTTAAACAGAAATTGTTCAGTACATTATGCATATTTTTAACCAATTCTTTTTTTAAACGTAACTTTAGTTTATTGTCTTCACTGGCATATATTTGCTAGAAATATTCAACAGCGTTTTATATTTAATTATTTATTTTAAACCAAACACAAAGAAAAAATGTACACGCAAAAGTCTGCGTACAGCTATTTACAGCTGTGCGATTACCGCTTGATTTTTTGGCGTCGATCTTCTTCACATTGTCTTAGCATAGACACATTACGCAGTTGATATTAAAATTTTGCATCACATTCCGGAGAATTGCAACATGGAACAAAAATGCAAAGAAATTTCTATTGAGGAGCGAAAAATTATTATAAAGTGTTTTTTGGAAGGGAAATCTTATAGACAAATTGGTGCTCTAGTTGGTAGAGCCCACTCCTCCATCCAAAAAGTTATAAACAATTACAACTCGACTGGCAGTATATTGTCTAAGGCTCGTTCTGGCCGTCCACCTTTGCTAACAATCCGCGAGCAGAAGACTATTATTAAGTCTATTCAGCTTGACCCCAGGATTACAGCTCATCAGGCACAACTGCAGATCGAGAATAGTTTTTCCAAAACAGTTTCAGATGATACTGTACGCCGTGTCATAAAAAAGGCTGACTACCACAGTAGAGTCGCCCGCAAAAAACCTCTGATATCAGAAGTCAATAGACAAAAGCGCTTAGATTTTGCCAATGAGTACATTTCCTAGCCCCCGGACTTTTGGAATAAAGTTATTTTTTCTGACGAGAGTAAATTCTGCATATTCGGAATCAAGGGAAAAGTTTTGGAATGGAGGAAAAGCGGAGAAGCATTCAAAAAAGAAAACTTAGTGTGCACGGTTAAACATGGAGGAAGCGGAATGATGGTGTGGGGGTGTATGGCTGGCAGCGGTGTGGGAAAATTAACATTTATCGAATCAATCATGGCTCAAGGAGCCTATATTAACATTTTAAAAAACAAGTTGAAACAAAGTGCTGAAAAATTTTGTCTGCAACATGAATATTGGTTTCAGCAGGACAACGACCCAAAGCACACGGCACAGAATACAAAGCTTTAGCTGCTGTATAATGTTAAATATCAGCTGCGAACACCTCCCCAGAGTCCTGATCTCAACCCTATTGAGCATTTGTGGGATCTTCTTGGAGAAAAATCCGAAAACACTCAATAACATCAAAAAAATGCTCCAGGATGTAATTGTGGAGGAATGGGGAAAAATTACTGCAGAGGAGACACATAAACTCGTTGATTCCATGCCGAGACGCCTTGCAGAGGTTTTGCAAAGAAAAGGATACCCTACAAGCTATTAAAAAGGGTTTTCTTTTAAGTCTAAGTACACTGTACGCAGACTTTTGCGTGTACATTTTTTCGTTGTGTTTAGTTTAAAATAAATAATTAAATATAAAACATTGTTGAATATGTCTAGCAAATATACGTCATTGAAGACAATAAACTAAAGTTAAGTTTAAAAAAAGAATTGGTTAAAAATATGCATAATGGACTGAACAATTTCTGTTTAAAGTTTGATTTTGAAAATTTTTAGTGGTGTACGCAGAGATATGCGTGTGAGTGTACATATCATAAATACTCAAACTTTTCAGTGTGTTGTATCATTCTTTACTATCTCGCTATCTCTCTCTTTCGTACTCATTTTTCGTACTTTGTTTTAGGCAATAAAAAGAGGGAGTGCGGCTACCTTGTTAAGTATACCTTGTGTTAACACATCAAAACGTCAGTTTGTATTTTGGCAAAACCCTTTGATCACAAGTATGGTAAACTCAAGAAGGTTAGTGGTTGTAGATCTTCGCCTAACAAAACCGTGTTGGTAAGACTTCCAAAGACTTTCGAAATGGCAGGCATCTTGGATATACTTCCATAGTTTTAAACGTTGCAATTAGAAAATATTTTATGGAGTGGATTATCAAAAGATTCCTTCCATACACTAGGAAACACAGCTTAGTCAACCGACAAGTTAAATAATTTATGTAAAGGATTACAAAGTGAATCCACACAATATCTAAGGACTAGGCAAGAAGCCGGGTTTGATAGAGTTAAGGTCTGGGATAGAAATGCAATTTGATGTTTGAACTTGAAAAGGGTAGGAATTATAGCAACTATATGAACTCGATGAGTATACGGATTGAAAATACTCAGCAAAGAGATCGGCCACTGCTTGATCGGAAGTTGCTTTTGTATCATCAAGGTATACCGAGGATGGCAAGCAAGAAGATTTACGTTTTGTGTTAACAAATTTATAAAACTGTTTCGTATCGAAGTTTAATCTGCAGCGATTGCGATAATTGTTATAACAAAAAGTGTTTACAGAAATAAAATTTGACTTTGCAATTCTATACGAGGATAAATCTATTGTATTTCCTGATTTTTAAATTTTTTATAGGATCTTGTTTTCACGTTTTTTAATTTTGATAGTTCACTCGTAAACCAAGGTGGTTTATTTTCACTTAAAGGAACAGTGAGGGGAATACATTTATCCAAATGCGAATTCAAAGTCCTGTAAAAAATGGCAATGGAGGTTTCTATATCACTACAAGAATAAAGTTGAGACCAATTAGTATGCTGAAACAAATCATTCAATTTAGTAAAGTCAGTTTTACGAAAGCAACGTGTCTTTAAAGAATTGTTAAATGCTGGTCTATGGTAAAGAAGTTCGAAGGAAAGTTTTAAGGTTGGTTGGTAGGTATCTGTGGGAAGCACTAAAGGGGGTATTCTACTAACATTACTACAATCAGAGTCAGAAACAAATATCAAATCTAACATCTTATTACGATAGTTATGCACCCTGTTAACTTGTAATAGGCCTAACTCTAAAAGGCCATCGATAAAATCATCAGAAGTATCTGGTAATTGCGCCGTACAACATGTGGCAAATTAAAATCACGAAACACTATAAGTTGATCCATATCCGTCAACAACAACGAAACAAGTAGCAGAGCATTCAGATGGGATATGTAAATGTTATTATCAGAATGGGGAGGAATATATGAACAAGTAATATACAGTGAGCGGCCACTAAATAATATTTTAGCACATATGAACTCAATACCCGGGAGATCATGAGAATGAATCTGTTCAGAGGAAATACAAGAGTCAACAGCGATGAGAACGCCGCCTCCCTTGCGGGAGGTGCGATCGCATCTGTACAAGATTTACTTATTAGGCAAAACGGAATAGTCAGATATATCGGATTTTAGCCAGGTTTCTGTGAGTGCAACTATCTGTGAATCACAGGATAAGCTGTTTACATATAGATTAGAAATATTAGTGCATTTTGATAGGCCAAGCTAACTACTCTTGTTAGTTTTTTGCCGCCGAAGTTGAGGCAACAGGGTGGCTAACAGGCGGTGCACTACTGAACCTACTATCGATATTATTACTTTTACGCCTATTTACATACTCCTTGACAATGAGCTGCGGTGGCCAAAACTTTCCAGAACGAATTGTCGAATATATGGTTCGGGCTTGTTTAAACTTAAACTTTTCAACAGTTATAAGTGGGGAGTCTATTTTACTCTTAACGTAGGCACTAACATCATCCAATGAAGTGTCGGATGCTAGCTTGGACACGAAAATAAATTTATTTAAGGGCACAACAACAAGAAGCATGTGGGCCCCAGGTGTACCTACAGTAGGATTAATAGGTACACAAGCTGTTGGAACAGAAAGCTCAGATGTTAAATTATTTGGGGAAAGATTATTGTTGGGATTTCTTGCCGGTGATTTAAATAGCATTAACGGGCTAGCAATTGAACCCGTTGGGGGATTAGTGATTGTTACCAAAAAGGGATTGGTGACCAAGACAGGAGGAACACTAAGCGGATTAGGCCACGAAGTCTTTTTACGCTTCGGCGAATTACTCAACAACTTGCCATTTTTGAAGCTCGACTGCAACTCTTTAAAGGAAGTATGAAGGTTATTAAATGCAGTTTGCATTGTTGTAAAACCTACATAGGTCTGTCTCATGAATTGAGTAGACTTCTTCTCCACCTCATTGCAGGACCCTCAAAACCATTTAAGGCCTGCGTCTGCAATTAAGCAGTCCCGTATTTTTGCCGTAAAGCCAGCACATTTCATGTGTATCACATTTTCACACAATCTGCACAGAATGAAGTTTTGGTTGGATGATCCAACCAACTTGCAGTTGTTGCTGCAACAAACTAGCATTTTGATTTTAAGTTGAAAAAATAAAAATTAAAAAGTAATATGCTTTATCAAAAAGATGTAGGGTTCACGAAAGTAAGTGTGAAGGAGTTGATGCAATGATAAAACGGTAAAGCGTGAGAGAGCGAGAGAGCTTGAGTGCGTTGGCAGATACAAAAACAAGTACTTTGGATAAGAGCGGACGTAAGCGGGAGAGGACTGATGCTGGAGAGCAAGAGCAAGAAAATTAGACAAGCTGTTTGTTGTTAGTGGACGAAAGAAAACACAGAATAAGCAAATGCAAATATACGTATGTATGTACATATGTTTTTTTAAAGCAACTGCAGCGATGGTTCTACTGCGACTTCAAATTTAATTTAAGTCAGCAACTATTATTATGCACACGTAAATATATACAACGTATATTTGCGATCACTGCTAGAATCGTTCACCAAATAAAACCAAGTAACACTCCGCGAGGAGGTGTCCTCTCCCCTCTCCTTTGGAACGTGGCGGTAAACAACCTGCTGCGCTCTATGGAGGGAGGGGGCTGTCGAGTGATCGCTTACGCAGATGACGTTGCCATAGCCTTCTCGGGCAAGTATCCCCAATCCTTGTGCGAATGCATGACAACTGCACTTCAAACATTGTCCTCATGGGCCACATCAAATGGACTAGGGCTGAACCCAGCCAAAACTGACTTACTCCTCTTCACTAGGAGGTATAAGATTCCCCCCCTCAGGCCGCCGTCGTTGAATGGGGTAGAACTTTCCTTCAGTAAATCAGCCAAATACCTAGGGCTCACTCTTGATAGCAAACTAGACTGGAACCTCAACTCGGAGGAACGAGTGAAGAAGGCTTCAGTCGCACTATATACATGCAGGAAATCCATTGGATTAAAATGGGGAATGGCACTTCACATCACCCTCTGGCTGTACACAGCCATCGTAAGGCCTATCCTACTGTACGGAGTGTCGGTATGGTGGCCAGCTTTATCAAAGAAGAAATTAGTCCACAAGCTTGGCAAGGTACAGCGTGCCGCTGGACTGACCACAACAGGAGCCCTCAGTACGACCCCAACTGAAGCTCTTGACAACATACTTAATCTTCTACCAATAGACCAAATGGGGAAGTTACTAGCAACTCTCTCTGCCCTACGCATGAGGGAAACAAAGCAGTGGTCCAAACACACTTACGGACACTCCAAGGTTCTTGGGGAAACCCACTTATTCCCAAAAACACGGACTATTGCCGTCCTCAGGAATTCCCCAAAACTCCATACCATACACTTATCCCCTCCAGGGACGATTAGTGCTCAGGCACGCCAGGGCCGACAAACTCAATAAAAATGTACACTGATGGCTCTAAGCTAGACGACCGGGTAGGGGGCGGCGTCTTTTGCGATGAGCTATCCATTAACAAATCTTTCAGCCTCCCTGACCATTGCAGTGTGTTTCAAGCTGAAATCGCTGCAATTCACGAAGCACTCTCCTGCATATCCGAAATAAATTGCTCTGCAGCCAGAATCTGCATATTTTCTGATAGCCAGGCTGCTATCAAATCTCTCAAGGCGATATCATCTAACTCGATATCTGTCACAAACTGCCGCATATCTCTGAAGGAGATGGCCGAGCAGTTCGAAATACACCTCATATGGGTGCCCGGACATAAAGGCATCGAGGGCAACGACAAAGCAGACGAGCTGGCAAGGCATGGTACTACCGTGCCTCTCCTCACAGACAAGGAGAGCATGGGTATCCCCATGGCCAGCTGCAAGCTAAGAGTCCGATCGCTCTTCGAACTTGAAGCAAACAAGAGATGGCAACTTACCACCGCCACGGGTAGGATTGCCTGGCAAACCTGGCCAACACGCTGTAAAAAGCGGTCCTTAGGCCTTGTTCACTTAAACAGATTAGGTTGTGCTGCCGTAATCAGGGCCATTACGGGGCACTGGCTAGTGGGGACTCACGCAGCGAGACTTCTAGCCCCCTTCAATGACTTCTGCAGAAGCTGCCGAGACGAGGAGGAAGAGGAAAAAGTCTCCCACCTCTTCTGCGACTGTCCAGGTCTCTGCTCCCCGTGAGGGAGGCGGGAATAGAATACCCCCTCAGTGTGCTAACTGCTTGTCGTAAGAGGCGACTAAATGCGCACTGGAGAGGTAGCCTTATGATCGTCATACTGGGCAGATATGACGTGAATTAATGGTCTACAAACGTTGTCAAAGGTGATCAAGGGAAGAAAAGTAGTAAATGATCGTCTTCCCAGCGAGATTGAGCGAAATGCAGTACCTGGTGTCCCAAGGTGTTCCCGTGTGGTTAGTGGGAAAGAATTCTACCACAGTAAGCTACAACTTGTCGTACGAGGCGACTAAAAGTGCACCGATGCGAATGAGTGCGAAAGGAGTGTGAAAGGAGCGTGAAGGCTGGTGATCAAGGGAAGGAAAGTAGCAAATGATCGTCTGCCAATGCGAGATTAAGCGAAATGCAGTACCTGGTGTCCCAAGGTTGTTGAAAGGAGTGTGAAAGGAGAGCGAAAGAAGAGTGAAAGGAGAGAGAAGGCTTTGAGGATGGGGAAAGAATTCCAAAGGATGTATGAAAGAACGAAGGTTTCAGCCCGTGTGATTGACGGGTCAAAGAATATCAATCACAGTATACTACCGCTTGTCGTAAGAGCCGACTACAGGAGTAAATGGTCCACCAAACCATAAACTTTTTTGGAGTTTAAATTGGAAGTATCTTAAAGTCGATAAGGTACGAGACCTGACCGGAGGTTAAAAAATTCGGTACCACGGGTAATCAGGAGCCGGCGGAACTTGTTCCGTCCTGGTTAATGGTTGCGGCCCCTCGGGGAGTATCGTGGTGGTTGTGGTTAAACCCAAAGCGGGTAGAGTTTATGCTCGGCGTGGTGTTGCGTATGTTCCAACCGGGTGCCGATGCCCAAATATCGGAAGTCGCTTTAGATAAAACGGCGCTTCTCACCAAGGTGGAAGCTTGCTTACCAAAAATAAGTAACTTTAAATTGGTACCTAGAATAGAAATATCGAAGGGGCGTTAGTTTGGCGCTTAATCCAGACTCACTGTGCTATATCCTCGGATATGCGGGCACCATGGTTTTAATCCTATACTGGAACATGCCACGTTAAATAAACTCTATAGAGATATATCCCACTTGTCCAGGTCTCTGCAAGAACAGAAAGCGATACCTTGGTTCTTTCTTCTTATCGGACCTCTCTCAACTGGCGGATACTAAACCGAAAAATATCCTGTCCTTTATTCGAGCCTCGGGCTGGGACCACGCCCTCGTAAACGGTGTAACATACTCTACGTCTGGGTAGACGGTGTCTGTGGACTATGTCCAAGACGAGGCATCACAATGGGCCAATACATGGCCTACGTGAGTGGGGGGTTTTGTCTCAAACTGCTCACTACCGCACTAACCTAACCTAACCTAACCTAGATGATATGTCTTGTGCTTTTCAAACTTCACCTGATACGTCCAGTAAGTTAATGTTTATTTTAATCAAAAGATGTGTTATTTTCCGTAATGTTAGAGATATTGTCAGCTTTAATACTTCTTATTTGGATTTGATCGAATTATACCTTATTTTGAGAAAGCTTTTCTTTTATATATTCAATACATAAACCGTTATTGTTCAATATACGTTATATTTTCAAACTATATTTGACAATTATTAGTTTTCTGTACTCGCCAGGCCTAGGGTTCATCAACAATAATGTATTCAAAAACATTCAACTAGACGCACAGCAGTGTGATCCATTAAACCCTGGAGTTTTACAGTTTTTTTTATATCTGTTTATGCCAGAATTCACATTCCGAGGGGGTAACAATAACGTAATTTGCTCAGAACCATGATTCTTGCATATTGTGTTATACGATAACTGCAACTCCATACTCACTCTCTGTATGTTACTTAACATTATAATGCTCATAGTTTTAAGTCCAAGTTCTTGCATACGACAGTCAGTTTGTAACGAAGTCATTCCGCATATGAAGTGAAGCTTCCACTCCGCATAAAAATACAATAAGTAACTTCACACCATACACATCACTACAATAAAAGCGTACATCCGAACGCATATATAATCACTTCTACAATCGCGTGACTTATTTATTGGATCCTCCGCCACAAACATTGGTCCTTCGAGCCGGATATCCTTCCACTCGCCCCAGCACGTTCTAGGAGACAAAGATAAGTTATGAAATATATGTATATGTCGCATTATGAACGTATTTTGAACACTCTATGTGTCTGTAACTTTATGAACATAGTTTGACCACTGTGTTTGCAAGACGCTGCTGCGCAATGAGTTTGGTATATTGTAAAATCATTCTTAGAATTTGACTACAACGTAGAATATGACTGGCGCCTAAACACCGTACGAGTGAGGCGACGGCGTTGTCGCGCTGTCGCCGAGTGTAGTCCAACTTGCGTGTGTAAAGAAGCATAGATCGATGCGAAAGCAAAAAATGCGAGTAGTTGCATGCAGACGATTGCACACGCCAGTTGTAATTCGCTTCACTCTTAAAGTTTGTGTGTCAACATGGCAGATCAGTTACAAGAAAATAATAACTCTGCGACATCAGAAGTGGGATCTGCTTTGCCTACAAATATCACCGATGCATACTTGGCAGCTTTACAAGTGCAAAACAACAACCTAATGGAGATCATCAAAAATATGCAGACACCAAGGGCATCGGCAACTGATGAAAAAGGAAAACATATAACTCTGCCAAAATTTTATCCTGAGGGAGCTGGTGCAGATGCCTCAGCTTGGTGTACAACAGTGGATCTCATTTTTGCTGATAAAATGCCCGAAGGTAGCAGCCTGATGATAACTTTAAGTAAGGCGCTAGAGGGAAGTGCATCACAATGGCTGTCTCAAATATGCTTTGCTGGCATCACATGGCCACAATTTAAAGAACTCTTCGTTCAACGCTTTGTTGGCATCGAAACGTCTGCTGCCACACTAATGAAAATTTTGAACGGGCGACCAAAGTCTGGAGAAAGTTACACCGAATATGGGAGCCGAATCGTCACCTTACTGATGTCAAAATTTAAATCTAATGATCTGGAGGAAATTGCGGTTTCACTAGCTCTGGCCCACATGGCACAAATTGATGACAAATTGTCGCGCTGGGTTTTTACAAACAATATTAAAACTCGAAATGAAATGCAACAACAACTACAAGCGCACACTTTTAAAAAACGGAACGTAGATGACGACGCATTTACAACAGGCCCGGAGCGTAAAAAGCCTAAGTATCTCTCTCAAGTGAAATGCAATTATTGTGGAAAGTCTGGACATAAATATGCCGAATGTCGTGCTCGGCAGAGGACACCAAGTCAAGGAAAAAGCCACTATGGAAGTTCAACGCAAGGATCAAAAGACCGGTCATCTGTCAAATGTTTCAAATGCGACGAGCCTGGGCACTTCGCATCCGCTTGTCCAAAAGGACGATCACGAGGAAACGACCGAGTAATCGAGAAACGTGTAGACATCTGTACTGTAGCTCCACCATCAGGAACAATAAGTAGTTCAACCGGTGAGTCCGTTCCATTTTGTTTCGCCTCTGGCGCTGAATGTTCCTTGGTTAAGGAAAGTGTCGCCAATAAATTTAGTGGTAAAAGAATTAATAACATTGTTAAATTAAACGGCATAAGTAATGATTCAATATGTAGCACTCAACAACTATTATGTAATATAAATATTGATCAATGCTATTTTGAGATTTTGTTGCATGTTGTTATGGACAAGTATTTGAAACATGACGTACTAATTGGTCGTGAAATTTTTAGTCAGGGCTTTGGCGTAACCATGGACGCTGACAAATTTCAAATTTACACAACCAAAAGAGTAGAATCGTTAGTAATTACCAATTATGAAGATGTCATAGAAACAAATAGTGAACTTGATGATCTTGATAAGGCAGCCTTGATAAATATTTTAAAATGTTATTCAGACTGGTTTATTGATGGAATACCAAAGACTAGGGTCACCACAGGGCAGTTGGAAATTAGATTAATAGATCAGCAAAAGACCGTAGAACGGCGGCCTTATAGGCTTAGTGAAGAAGAGAAAAACAAAGTGCGGGGTAAAGTTGACGAATTACTAAAAGCTGAAATTATTCGGCCAAGCTGTTCACCTTTCGCATGATGCTAGTTAAAAAAAAAATGGCACCGATCGACTGTGTGTGGACTTTCGCATGCTAAACGAAAACACAGTGGCTGACAAGTACCCATTGCCCCTCATTTCAGACCAAATTGCTAGACTTCGTGGTGCTAAATATTTTTCGTGCATAGATATGGCAAGCGGCTTTTAACAAATTCCAGTTCATGAGGACTCAATCGAACGAACTGCATTTGTAACGCCAGAGGGTCAATACGAGTTCTTGACAATGCCGTTTGGTTTGAAGAACGCACCATCTGTGTTCCAGCGGGCTATAATGAAGGCCTTAGGCGCTTTAGCTTACACTTATGCAATTGTGTATATTGATGATGTTCTCATAATAGCAGAAAGCAAAGAAGATGCGCTAGTTAGATTGCAGACAGTATTGGAGACATTAAGTAAGGCTGGATTTTCATTCAATGTCACTAAGTGTTCTTTTCTCACCACAAGAATAGAGTATCTTGGATTTGAAGTAAGCAACGGAGAAGTCAGGCCAAATTCACGAAAAATTCAAGCTTTAAAAGGATTACCACCACCCCAAAATGTCTCGCAGCTAAGACAATTCATTGGTTTAGCCACATATTTTCGGCAATTTGTGTTAAATTTCGCCCAAACACTTAAACCTCTATATCTTCTCACCTCTAAGAAAAACACTAACTTTGTTTGGTTACCAGGCTCCTAAAAATTGAGCGAGCATGCTCTCTCGACATAACCTTGTATAATTCAACCCATGATGTAATTACATAAGGTACATGATACAATAATATGGTAGTGTCATGCGAGAGAGCGCTCTCTTTTTTCTGGTACCAATCGACAGTGGACGAATTTCGTTCTGTTTGTTATTTCTGTTCATGTGTGTTTACATTGCCCAACGAAGTAAAAAAATTTATTTTAAGATAAGAATACATTATCGTATCAAAAACCTTAATACTAAATTAAAAATACAAAACCAAAACAAAACATGATTAAAAATAAAAAACTATTAAAAATACTACTTCAAACTAATAATAATAAATGTTTTTTATTTGAAAATGAATATTTATTTTAATTTAAATGTCACAATAAAGCAACCAAAATGTATCGGCCGTATACATACAACCAAAACATTTTCTATACCTTACTTTACGACACTTGCAAAACAGCCCTTTAACAGACTCAAGAGAGTAAAACAAAGAGAGCAACTTGACTGTCTCTCTCGCACTCACGTGTTCAAATCAGTTGGTACTGGCTCTCTCGGATGACACTACCTACTTAATTGTATCATGGTCCCGTCGGCAATATGTGCGAGTGAAATGAACAAAGTATACTGAGTGTCGTATTGAGTGTGAGTGAGGCGGCAATGTGTTTGTTGATTAACCCTTAGCATGTCCGTAGGGTTTGAATATGGCATTTATAATAAAAGATGAGAAATTTTTTTTAAAGTTTAATTTGTAATAGTTTTGAATTACCAATCAAACGCTGTTTTAGATTCTTAATGGAAATGTTGTGGTTTAGGTACTTAATTTTAAAATATATACTTTACAGCAAAATTTGCAATATTTCATATTAATAAGTGTGCGCTTAAAGCGGGGTTTACAATGTCAGCGTGAGATTGGAAAATGTTTTGTTTCAGTCTGACCCACCTATTTTTCACATAAGTTTGTCTCCCTCATTTGCAATCTGTAACCGGTCTCATATGCATCTCAGCAAAAAGCAATCTGAAAATGGAGTTTTAAAAGCTGTCAATAGGTGTCGCATTTTCGTAATTAGCAACATGTGCTTGAAAGCACCAAAGCTCTAAACCTCTATTTTACTCAAAATGGCTGTCAATAAGTGTCGCATCTTCGTTAGCTCCAATGTTTTTACCTCAATTTTACTCAATACAGAGGTAAATGTTAATAGAATTCACTTTTTAATATTTATTTAGTACCTATTAACGAATATATAACAATAAAATCCATGTTATGTAAAAAAAGCAAATCGTTTAATTTTCGCGCCATTTCACGTGTGTCAGCTGTGTTCGAATCAGCTGATTGCATTGTTCGAATTGCGTTTATTTCATTTTATTGAAATGGATGAACAAACAACAGCACGTTTTATTGAAGTGGTGCAAGGGCATGACTGCTTGTGGAGCGTGACGTCCAAAGCGTAAAAGAACAAGCTGCTTCGGGAGGATTTATGGAACACAATTGGAGTAGAATTCAAAATGACTGGTAAGTTCTAGTAATTTGTTCGCTTGTGACAATATTTCATGTACCGTGTATTTTTAAAGGAGATGAAGCGTACGGCCACTTCCGCAGACTGCGCGAAAAATATAGGCGCGAGAAGGAGAAAGACCACAGCAAAAGTGGCGCTGCTGCAAGCAGGCCATCCAAGTGGATTTTTTTTGAAGAACTTAGAGTTCCTCGACGTGGCGTACAAGCGACGAAAGTAATCACTGCCTTTGATTTGTAATTATTATTGATTTACTAATTATAGTATTTCTTTTCCAGGGTAAGCAATTCGCAAGCATGGGGCAAGTCGACTGCGAATGAGGAGTCTCAGGATGAGGTTTTCGAGTCGATATCAGAGCCGCAATCGCTGCAGCTAAGAGCACCGCGTCTTGAATCGCCATCACAGTCGCGATCACGCTCAAAGACTCCGGGAGGTCAAAGTAGCATTGTGGATGCAATGCAAGCTGCTACCGCCACAATGTTGGGTGCAATGCAGAAGGAGTCACCAATTCAAGGCATGCTGCAATTTGTTGAAGAGACATACAACAAATTGGAAAAGGAGAAGGCAGACAGTTATGAAGAGGAGATAATGCAAGTATCTATGCGATACAAATTTGGACAATAAAAAACATGTACCATTTATTTAAATAAAATTATATATTTTCATCAACTTGTTTTTGGTTATTTAAATATTTCGACATTATATCGTGCAATTTTTGCGCTTCATGTGATGGCCGGAGCTGCGCTTCTGATGCGAAGTGGCTCCATCTTCCCTGGTCCGTTTCATTTTCAGCAGAACGAAGCGATGTTGCAGGTGCCTTTGTTTTTTTAATAAAATTGTGCAACACAACTGCACTATTCACAATTGAAATTGCCAGATCCGGCTCTGCACAAATAACGGTGTGAAAAATTCTAAATTTGGACGCCAAAATACCAAACGTATTTTCAATCAAGCGGCGTGCCTTTGACAGGCTTGTGTTGAAATAACGTTGATCTTGCGATAAGCCTCGCCCACCATATGGCCTAAGTAAGTGGCGTTTTAGCGGAAACGCCTCATCGCCAACAAAAAAAAAAGGAAACATTGTTCCGCTATTGGGCAATGGAGAAGGTTCTGGCACTGGCAGCTCATTATTTAGCAACATTTTCCCCCAGTCCGAGCGACGCAAGATTCCTCCTAATGTAAAATTAATAATATTAATGTAAAATAATAATAACTAGGCTAAATTAATTTTAAGAAAGCATACCATCTGACTCCGAGCCATATGCACCAACATTGACAACAGTGAAGTTGCACTGGCTATCGCAAGCAGCAAGCAGGACAATAGAAAATGTCTTTTTGTTATTAAAATACAAACTGCCACTGTTTGCTGGTGCTTGGAAAGCACAATGTTTTCCGTCTAATGCGCCTATACAGTTGGGCAGACCAGTGCAGGAATAAAAATCATCTGCAATTCGCTTAAGGTCAGAGTTTGTTTGCCTTGGGATGAATTTTTCATTTAGGCGATTCCAAATAACAGCGGTCGTCTCCTTTACTATATTGTGTACAGTGCACTTGGCCACGCGGAAAGAGTAGCCAATGGCACTGTACGACGATCCGGTTGCTAGAAATCTAGTAATCAAAATTAGTTTATTATATCTATGCAAATTTTTCAAATAAAATCTTATATTTACCTCAATGTAATCATAAGCCTATCGCGCTCTGCAATTGGCTTTCTTATCGAAAACTTCGCCAAATCCGATCCCACAAGTGAAAGAAGAAGTTCAAACTGTTCTACGTTCATCCTTGTGAAATTAAAGAACGTTTCATCATCCCGCAATAGCTCTTTACAAAGATTTTGCCTATGCCCGAGCCTATCCCGCTGCATCAAATGCTCTCGCGCCCAACACCGTCGAGCACTTCCCTGCGGCTGCTCCTCTTCAAGTTCAGCAGCAGTAGCAACAGCTGCTTGCATCATCATTGTATGAAGAGCTACTAAAATTTTTTGTTGTTGTCGTCTTCTCATTTTTTATTATTTATCAATTCTGCTTCACTTTAAAAATTTTTGCCACAAAAATGAAACAATCATCAGCTGTTCACAGCTCATAGACGGCTAACAGCTGATTTCGAAAATTCGAACATACTTTCACGCTGACATTGTAAACTACCAGCGTACGTCTCAGGTTGGTAAAAGCTTTAATCCAATCTCACGCTGACATTGTAAACGCCGCCTAAGGGTTAACGAACAAGAAAAAAAAATCGTCCGTACTCAACCTTTCTCTTCAACAAGCAAACGTGCACTGAAATAAGTGGATACTTCGTAAAACTTCGGCTGCCGACGGGACCACCTTATGTTATTCCATCATGATTCAACCATGGTACCTACTGATTTGAACACGTGAGTGCGAGGGAGCAGTCATGTTGCTCTCTTTATTTTACTCTCTTTACTCTGTTAAGGGGTTGTTTTGTTAGTGCGACAGAGTTAGGTATAACAAGTAGAAACGTTGCTGTCGGACGCACCTGACTGCGGTATACTCGATACCAGTAATAAAACAGATTAAAAAAGATCTGATTGCAATGGGTGGTGACTCTTGCTGAAAGTTTGTTAAAGGTATGGGCTGGGGCAGTATGGGGGCGTAGCATCAAAATTTTTGCTGAAATTTGTTAGGTTTCTTCATCACCAATCTTGGCACCAAATTTGGCTTCTAAATGTGGAAAGTATAGGCATTTTTGATTTCAAAATGCAGGGGGCTCTGTAACGGGGGGGGGGGGGGGGGCGTGGCTCCAGAACTTTGATGCAATTTTTTGCGGATCGTTAACAGCTATTTTCCTATTAAATTTGGTGTTTCTAGCTTTAACGCTTTGGAAAATACACGCATTCCCGTTTTTAGTGAAGCATTGGGGCGGTTTGGGGCAGCTTGGGCAGTATGGATTGGCGTGGCATCCAATGTTTTTATGCATTTATTTGGGGGCTATAATCACCTATTTTGGCACAAAATTTGGTGGCTCTAACTCAAAAACTGTAAAAGAAATAAGCATTTCTGTTTTTAAGCTGCGGGGGGGCTGGGGGCGGAATGGGTAGGTAGGGCTCCAAAACTTTGATGCATTTTTTGGGGGGTCGTTACCAGTTATCTACCTACCAAATTTGGTGACTCTATCTCAAACACTTTGGAAGATACACGCACTACCGTTTTTAGCGAAGCGTTGGGGTGGTTGAGGGCGGATAGGGCAGTATAGATGGGCGTGGCATCCAAAGTTTTTGTGAATTTGATTGGGGATCGTCAACACCTATCTTGGCATCAAATTTGATGGGTCAAGCTCAAAAACTGTAGAAGATATAGGCATTTTTAGTGTTAAACTGCGGGGGGGCTGGGGGCGGAATGGGTGGGCATGGCTCCAAAATGATGCAGTTTTTGGGAGATCGTTAAAAGCTATTTTCTTTCAAAATTTCGTAGTTCTAGCTGTAAGGGCTTGCGAAATAGCTGGATCTATCGATTTTGCGTTATCGAGTTTATCGATTTGCCAGCCCCATAGTTATCGTAGAGCTCCAATCTTGACACTTTAATTTACTATGCCATAGATAAAGAGATTTGCAAAGTTTGAAGTCTCTAACTTGAAGGGTGTGGAAAAAAAATGCGAACATACGGACGGACGGACGGACAGACACCATGACGGACATTGCACAAACCCAATATACTCTTTACCTTCGGTATCGAGTATAAAAAGTGTTTTGGTTGAATCATACAACTTGTATATCACTACAAAAAAATATTGTTAATATTTTAGTAAGTAAGGCCGATGAAATTTTGTTAGAAAATAAGAATTCTTTTTTAAAACAAGAATTTTTTATAAAGTTATATATTGAAACAAAAAAATTAAATTATAAAAGCAGAAACAAAGAGTTGTAGGCAACAAAAAATTGCTGGAAACTGTATTATAAGTAAAAATTATAATAAAAAATTTACCTTTATGCATCTTTAGTTACTTTTTTTTCACTTTTTCTCTCGCTCTCGGTTTTATTAAAGGCGAACGAGAGAGCGAGTGCGGCTACTTTGCTAAGTATACCTTGCGAGCACGCGCGACCTCTGCTCTTCTTGCGCTGACCGAGCTGCTCGGCTTTTATGTCAACTTATGTTATCATTTGCTATTTTTATGTTAATGCTTAGAATGTTATCTTGGAAATTCTATTTACCAACAATTCATTTGTGTTTCTATGTCTTATATGTACTATACGTGAGGCAGTCTGCGATGGGCCTCCCTCACAATATATGTAAGATTTAACATTTATCTATAGATAATGTTGCTCTCGTCAGAGCTCCCCATCATAGAATGTCGGTTAATACAAATAATAACTCTGTAATTACCTTGGCGTTTTGATTTTTGTATATATGTATATATATGCATATATATATATATATGTACGAGGTATACTTTCAAAACAGTATTCATAACTAACGCATATTTTGGGGAAAATTGCATTATTTGGGGACAGTCCTCAAAGTGTTTGGGTATACAACGTATATTTTGGGGACATTTGGTATATATTTTGACGTTGACAGTATAGCGGGCTGGAGTGGGCTGGGATGATCATACAGAGCGCCTCGAGCCCTCATCGCACCAAAAATAATTTTCCAGTATATCCTGCGTTAGCCTATTGTTAAGAATATAATGCATTGCGTATTTTTTGCTTAAATAGGCATGTAGATTATTGAGGGAAGCGTTGCTGACCATAATGCCATTTTGGAATGGAGCTGTTTTACCAGAATTTGGTAAAATTTTACCGCTCATTACATTTGACATTTCTTCTAAAATGCTTCTTTGAATGGTCAAACTCTTTCCATATTGTTGCAGGCTAGGCATTTGATGCAAATTACACATCTTACTATTAAAAATATCAAACCAATCGTTTGTTAGGTTGAAGAAAAGCGCTGTCTCGCACGGATTATAAATTTCGAGGCCCAAAGAATAGCAGCGATTTATTGCACTGGCAGTTGTGTTAGATAACAATTGCGTTGCCAACTTTACTTTCTGCCGGCCAGTTGAACGAAAGTTCAGGTGCTCTTCTGTTACTTTGAACATTATACTGACATCAGAAGCAGCAGTATGGTTTATTATTTTTTGGTCGACGCATAGCCCAGTATCCAAGAAATGGTTACGGATAAGCTTAATCAAGTGTGGCACATCCGCAAACAAGGATTTTAAGATTCGCATCTGCTGTGTGTTCAAACCATGTCTTGGCTAAAATCAAATAAATGCAAATATTTATGTATATGATAATATTTTTTTTCAAAGCTAGTATTGAAAACTTACTTGTCGATATTTTAAGCTCTCTCCATAATTTTTGGTTGCCAGGGCCCAAATCGGATACAATGGCCACAACAGGATATCCTGCATTGTAGAACTTAACAACAATCTTATTCAGCGTTGCCAAATTCATTGGGCAGTCATAGTCGTAAAAGACAGGCTGATTCCATGAGCTCTTAAGCCCACGTACCATCGCGACTTGTACGTAGTTCCGTGGCTCATGAACAACATCTAACTTCGAGTCATACTCATAGTTTGATGAGACTTTCATTTCATCAAAAGAGAGCACGCAGATTTTATCGTCATCCGCAACTTCGACACTGTGCTCCATTAGGTTTAAATCAACCTCTAGCATGCCAGGCTCAATTTGCACTCTGCGCAACCATCTTTGCAGTGTTGACGTGCTAGGTAGAGGAAACCCTTTTTGACAGAGATGGTGGTAAGCTCGTGGGCCAGCGGCATGAAGACAAAGCCCATAAGAAATGTCTTGTGTATTCCAAAATTTTTTTGTCCACAGCTTTTCAGCTTTACCAATTGTGTTTCTGTAAACATTTTTGACAAGGCCTGGGTCAACGTGTTCATCCCATCTAGCTCCTTCCGCAGACGAGTATTATCCCGTTGTAACTCCCCTATCTCAATCTTTAAACGAATATTTTCAAGCAATATTCCTGTTTCTATGGTCTCCGAACTGTAATATACATGTAAATAAATATCCTATGTATATATATAAATATACTATATGTATATATGTATGCATGCAAGCGTTTACACTTACTCCGTTTGGGAACTGCAATTTTTATGGCTTTCCGAAACCAAATTTTCCGTTCCGCGGAGAACCTTTTTGGGTATCGCATTGGGCATCAGAAGTCTTCTCTTAGTAGTTTTGTTTTTGCTTGTTGTCAGCTTAAAATCACTTTGATCAAAATGCATCTCACAAATTCTGCTGCAAGCTTCAAAACTTTGGTTTACTGCATCCTCCCACAATTGCTTTTTTGCCTTGTCCTTGGGAACACGAAAAATTTTTGTTTCTCCTCCGTTAATAGTTTTTTTTTTGCAAATTGCGCAGTAAGGCATTTTAAAAAGGGCACAAGTAAAAATCTAACTTAAAAAAAACACATGAACAAACATAACAAACAGAACGAAATTCGTCCGCACGGACGTCCTACCACAACGACAAGCACTTTGCGACTGTCGATTGGTACCAAAACAAAGAGAGCGCTCTCTCGCATGACACTACCATATTATTGTATCATGACACTACCTACTTAATTGTTTCATGTATCATGCTACCATATTAAGGGCCGATTTCTCAATGTCCGGTTAGCGTAACTATCCCAAGTTTAGTCAAAATTGAGTTTCTCAATGTTCGTTTAGGGCTTAGCGTGCGATAAACTTAACCGATGCCTGAGTGCCGGCTAACATTTATCGTTCGTTAAAGGGCCGATATAAATATCGCTAAAACCATCGTTAGGCAACTACCTGATTCAAGCCGTCACTTGCATTGTATATGTTTTATTATTATACAAAATATTTTGATTTGAATTCACAAGCTCATTAACTGCATGCTTCTCAGCAACCGAAACGTTTTTCTAACGTTGGCGCTTATATTTTTTAGCCGGGCTCAATAAAATCAATGTTTTAAGCATTTGTTTCGAATTTGACAGTCACAAAACAAAACAAATACCACACCAAACAGCTGATTTCCTCGTAATTAGTTGGCAGCACCATTAGAGCGATAGTATCTGAACGAATAAGGTTAACTTTCCATTGAGAAAACCAAACTGATTTAGCACGAGCATTAAAGTTATGCCGAGATTAACTAATTGTCACTGTAACTGGACATTGGAAAACCGGCTCTAATTGTATCATGCAAGAGTCTGATGGAATAACATAAGGTGGTCCATTTACATGAGAGTCGCTCTCTCGCTTGTCCGGTACTTTCAGTGCTTCACTGCTTGTTGGATGAGAAGGTTGCGGAAGAATTTTTGATGTAAAATTTGTTAACCCTAACGTGCCGATATATGTTTATGTTTTTATACTTTTCAGCAGACTCATTTTTGTCCGTAATTGATGGTAGCTATGTTGTGTGTTTTGGGTTTGTCTTCTTTTTTAAGTTATTGATTATTATACAATTTTATGCAGCTAAGAATACTGAATTGTTGTATGGCTCAATTTAAACACAAGTACCTTAAATACTTGTCATACTATTGAAGTCAACGAAACTAATAATAAAGAGTTTGACCTTGAAGACGTTGCAGCAAAAGAGCTTCATTTCAATTCGGGGCAACAAAAATTAAGACTTGATAACAATGAACACACAGACACTATTTTCACCTTCTCAGAAAACCCTCAGCAGTGTTTAAGCAACAGCTTATGCTATAAGAAAATGTCTTTAATTTCGTCCTAAAAAAAGAGTTCAGTGTAACAAAAAATAATCATGAAAAACTATTGAAAGCTGCGGAAAATCTTAACAAAACATTAGCTGTTCAAACGCAAAAGCAACGTTTAATTGCAAATTCTAAATTAATAAAAATAAGACTTTAAAATATTAAGTTTTGTTTGTTTTATGAAGAGAGGCTGCTTAGGGTTAATCAACAGACGCTGTCCGCGTTTCATTTACACTAACAGTGCTATGTCCGTCTCACTCGCACGTGTCGCTATCACAAAATAGCGGACTTTAGTTTGCGGAATGGACCACCTTATGTTATTCCATCATGAGCAAGAGCAAGAAAAATAGAAAAGCTGTTTGTTAGTGTACGAACGACAAAACACAGTAAACAGCAAAGCAACCAAACTTGGTTTCAAGATTGATTATGAAGAAACCCAAAAAACTTGGTTGCCGCCCACAACCCATACCATCCCCAGCCCGCCTTCCAACAAATTATAATAACTTTGAGCTAGAGTCACCAAATTTGGTATGAGGATAGCAATTGTAATCATAAATTGATCTGCAGCAAAACTTTGGACGCCACGCCCCACCATGCCAGCCCCCCTTCCAGCATATTCTACTAACTTTGAGCTAGAGTCACCAAATTTGGTATGAGGATAGCAATTGACATCATAAATTGATCTGCAGCAAAAATTTGGATGCAAGGCCCCCCTTACCACCCCCAGCCCCCCTTCCACCATATTCTACTAACTTTGAGCTAGAGTCACCAAATTTGGTATGAGGATAGCTATTGACATGATACATAGATCTTCACAAAAATTGTGATGCCACGCCCTCATACCGCCCCCAGCCCCTACCTTTAACAAACTTTGAGCTAGAGTCAGCAAATTTGGAAGGAAGATAGCTTTTTGGCATCCCCATCGGCACCAGAAGGTCTTTGAAGCAGCGTACACCCCTGCCGTACCCACACCCCATTGCAATCAGGTCTCTTTTAATCTGTTTTATTACTGGTATCGAGTATACCGCAGTCGGGTGCGTTCGACTGCAACGTTTTTACTTGTTTTTTATTGAAAAAGTAAAGGGCTTTTTATTTTAAATATTAGGGTATTCAGACGCTCGTTGAGCAGTCAGCTGTTCCTTGTTTACATTTCTTTACTTCAATTTTTTCACACTTTTTCGGTTTACTGCGCTCAACATTTGATTAAAAATGCCTATTAAAAGTGGTAAAGATATGCTGTGCGATGCTTTGGCAAAGCAAGTTATTAAGGACATAGACAATATTGATGGTGAGAAGAGCACGTTGTTTGAATTAGTTGCTCAATTACATGCTTTTAACCTTTGTAGATATAGACCGGCAAGAGAAAGTCGACTCAGAGTTTGATGAGGTCATGGATGACTTCGTGGACAATGTTGTAGCAATTTATTCGTGCCGTCGAGGAGAATGCTGTAACGTGCCGAAATCCATCGATTGGCGCACCAACATTCTCAGCACGTTCGACGACAGGCGGTTTAAACAAATGCTTCATGTCTCAAGAAGCCAGTTTGTACAACTGTTGAACCTGATAAAAGATGATGAAGTGTTCGAGACGTCCCCATATAGTAAACAAATTGAGCTTGATTTGCAGCTTGCAATTGTGCTTTTTCGGCTGGGCTCATCCTCTAACAGTGCGTCAGTAAGAAAGATATGCACAGTTTTTGGTGTTGGTGACGGTGGTACTTTGGCCAACATTACAGATAGGGTGTTCGCTGCAATTTTGCGACTTATGCCTCGATTTATAAATTGGCCTAATGTAGCCGAGCGCCAGCTAATTGTGGAGCGCACTTTTAAAGAATTGCCACAATGCGTGGGCTACATTGATGGCAGCGAGTTAAAGCTTTTCGAGAAGCCGGCGAAAATGCACGAAGTATATTTTTCTCGCCAGCGCAAATATTCAATAAAGCTGCAAGTTATATGCGACGACAAACTGCGCATTCGAGATGCCGTTGTTGGTAGTCCGGGCAGCTACCACGATGCAAAAGTCTTTAAGAGTTCCTCGTTCGGTAAGCACCCCGAGCGGTATTTGTCGGGAGAGCAGTGGATTGCTGGGGACTCTGCATACCCCCAGTCGACTTTTGTAGTAACCCCCTTTTGCAGCAACTCCCGGATCATGGAGGCGGACAGTCAGCTGCGATATAATAAAATGCACAGCCAATATCGCGTGAGAGTGGAGAATTGCTTTGGAGTCCTCAAACGAAAATTTTGCAGCTTAAAAGAATTACGCATCCGATTAAAGGACTCAAAAAGCCAGCGTTTTGTTTGCAACTGGGTTTTAGTCTGCTGTACTCTGCACAATATTTAACTGCAGGGTAATGAATCAGAAAATGTACACAAGGAAGTCGATGAAAACGCTGTTGGACTAGCTGATGCGGAAGCTAGTGATATTAGCTGCGTGTCGGCAGACATGAAAAGACAATTTTTGTATCATATTATGTTTAATTAAAAACCTATTTAATTAATTATTTTGTGTTGTTTATTTATTTATGTTATATTTTAACTCAAGCTCAAGCTTTTGCATGCGCTCCTTACTCTCTAGCTCCATTTGCTTAAGCTTAAAATCATTTTGTATTTTATTCTCCTTCAATGCTAATTTTTTCTCCTCCAAATCTATTTTAGCCTGCACCAAAACAATTTTCCTTTCTTCCACTTCTTGCGCAAACAAAAACTGCTTCTCCTCCAGCAGCAGTCGCTTCTCGCGAAACTCCCTGCGCTCTGTCTCCATCTTCATAACTTGCGTCAACGAATTGTCTGTCCTTCTTTTTTTTACTTTTTGAGCAAATGGTCCGTCCGACACATCTGTTGAATCGAACAGCAAAGAGTCGTCCATCGAAGATTCCTCCTCGTGGCTTGCCAATTTAGGCCAGCTCTGGTGTATGCCCGACTCCAACAGCACTACTTCCATTTCTTTGTTGCCCGTGAAAATTTCATCCAGCTGCTCGTAATGCGGGCACATCTTTAACAATTTTGCTGTTAATATAGAATGCACTTATTTACTTTAATACAATAAGCTAATTTTATTTTACTTTACCTCGTATGGTTGTTACTCCGTCACCTTCTTCCACTCCAGCACCTGTAGAATTGTTAAACTCGTTTGCCTTCTGCCAGCCTACTTTAAGGTGACGAACCTTGTGCCAGACCGAGTTCCACTTCGCATCAATGCTGGTTTCTGCAATTAGCTTGTTGTAATAGATTTGAGCGGTTGGTTTCTGCAAGATTTATTGGAATAAATTTATTTATATGCAACTAAATTGATATTATGCTTATTCCTTACCTCCAAGTTTCTATGCATTTGCATGTAATTTATAATAGCACCCACATCGACTTCTGACCACTTCTTATGCTCAATTTTTCGCGGGATTATCTTTGGCTTTGCATTAGTTGTGTCTTCCACTGAATAGAAAGAAAAATAAAATTCATTTTTTCAAGCAAAACCGGTTTTACTTACTTTTGTTTGCGGCGGCCATTAATCATATGTTTTCATACTTTTTTGCCCAAAAATACACCAAATATTCTTAAAAATACTGAGCATCGATAGCAAATATCGATTAAATATCGTGCTCTTCCCATCTTTACCATGTTGCAACACGCAACACTTTTTGTATACATAGGCTGGGGTCTTTGAAGGTTGCAAAAATTTTTTCTATGTAAGTTGTTGTTGCGGAACTAGTGATGTAAATTTCAGTCAAAATACCGATGTCGATGTTCATCGATGTTTTCACAATAGAAAATCGATGTGGAGAGATACATCGGCTCCAAAATTCGATGCATCGATGTATGTTACATGTATTTTCACCTTCAATTTTTTTTTTTTTTAAATAAGGGAATTTTTTTGTTTATCAGAAGTTTTATTATTATTTATTTTACTATTGCTTCATAGCCTTATAACAAAACTTATATAAAAAACCAAAAAACGTTTACGCTTTCACAGCAGTCGTATACCGGTAGGGTATTGCATAAAAATAGTACGAAAGCAGAGCATATGGTTTCTAAGCAAGCCTGCTTTATAAAGAAAATATTAATTGAAAGTATTTCTTTTCAATGCTTTGCAAAAATAATATGCGACTTAGTCGGTCTGGGTCTATTCTATTTCTTTTTTTACCTAATATATTAGCAGCCGCTGAAAATACCCGTTTAGAGGGAACAGACGATCCAACAACCGGCAAAAATTGGAAAGCAACCTTGTATAAATTTGGGTATCTATTTTTCATACCTTCCCAAATTTGTAGCGGGTTACTTTCGAACGCAGCAGGCATGCGTAGATATGCGCTTATTGCGACCTCGGCATCCACATTCGGGTTATGGGACTGCGCCAGCTGGTAATGGTGGTCCCAAAAAGAATTTGATCGAGTGGCGGACGTGGTGGGTAACATTTCTACATCGCTTTCATGTGGCTTAAGCAGTGATTTGATTTTAGTTATTGCGTTAGCACATGCTTGAGGTTCTTTAAAATGCAATTTTTTAAACCTCGGATAAAGAATTGTGGCGATTGCCAGAATCGATACCTAAAACGATGATTTACAATTGTATATAAATTTAATTTAAAATTAATTATAATTAAATATACCTGCTCTATAGATCCCATACGCCTTTCAACTTCGATAAGCAGGAAATCCTTAAAATCTTTTGCCTCGGTCGTGTTTTCCATCAGGTTTTGCAATTTGTCATTCAAAATTCTACCAATTGGAATCACCATACTAGCCATGCAGTATTTGTCCCCGCTGATTATCTTTGTTGCTTCCTCGAGGGGACGCAGCATTGTTATTATGCTATTGAGCAACTCAAATTCTGTGCCACTGTGCATTATCAGATCACTGCGTATGTTTAAAAGCACTTCATTTACGTATTGTTTTATTTCAGAGAAACGCTCAATCATATAATAAGTGCTATTCCATCTTGTTGGAACATCTTGAATTAACGCTTTGTCTGCTAAGCAACTCTTATTGAAAAAGGTTATTATTGCTTTGATTTTTGTAATACATCCATGTACGGAGTATGCGCAAGGGTAATATGAAAAAGCGTGGCATCAAAATTTTTTTGGGGTCGTCATTACCTTTCTTGCCACCAAATTTGATGACTTTAGCTCAAAAACTGTAGAAGATATAGGCGTTTCTAATTATACCCTGAACCCATAAAATGGGGTAATCAGGGTATAATGGTTTTGTGCAAAAGTATGTAACAGGCAGAAGGAAGCATCTCCAACCCCATAAAGTATATATATTCTTGATCAGTATCAATAGCCGAGTCGATTTGGCCATGTCCGTCTGTGCGTCCGTCTGTCCGTCTGTATGAACGCGTAGATCTCAGAGACTACAAGAGCTAGAGACTTCAGATTTGGAATATAAGTTCTCCTATACCATGAGCAGAACAAGTTTGCTTCAAATTATCGATAACTACTCTGGTTTTCGATATACACATGGAATCGGTAACAAAAAATATCGAATTTGGAAAATGTAAAAATTGGGGTTGGTGTAATGGTTAACGATAAAACTTTTCTCAAAATTTCGTCCAAATCGGTTAAGAAACACCAGAGATATCGTAAAGTTAAGTCAGTTATGAGTTTTGTTTAAAGTGGTCATTATTTGAAGCATACTTTTAGGACGCAAGGACTGCAACTGGGTTCAGGGTATCTTCTGGTCGGGCTATCCCGACTAGAGCCTTTTTACTTGTTTTTGTAATACATCCATGTACGGAGTCCCTTTGGATGGCAGATCGTGCAATCAGATTAAGAGTGTGCGCAAGGCACGGTAGGTGCTTTTTACGCCCGAAAGCTATGTCAACAGCTTTAACAATATTCGCACCATTGTCTGTGACAATGGCTGTTACTTGCTGCTTGTCAATGCGCCAATCTAGCAAACAACCCTCCAGCATTTCGCTAAGAT
Source organism: Scaptomyza polygonia (assembly GCA_035044585.1). Taxonomy (NCBI): domain Eukaryota; kingdom Metazoa; phylum Arthropoda; class Insecta; order Diptera; family Drosophilidae; genus Scaptomyza; species Scaptomyza polygonia. The sequence continues at coordinate 257,194 of JAWNNU010001247.1, read as the reverse complement.
ATGATCCTGTGTGTCGATCGCTCAGCTCCAAAGCTCCAACTGTCAACGAAGCCATTTCCTGATAAAGCAGGAAATGACCTGTAATGCCAAAAAAGCTGCGCATTGACATTTGGTCGGTGCATACATCCATTGTCAAACTTAAGCTCATTCCATCTAGCCGTGTTTTCCATATATTTTTTATATACGTGTATTTTTCATCAACCCATTTTGTTATATGGTACCTCGAAGGCATTTTGTAGCGTGGTGCAGTTACGCTCATCAAATTAACAAATCCTGAATTTTCGACTATTGAAAACGGCTGCACGTCTTTTGCTATCATAAAAACAATAGCTTTGTTGATTTGTTTGGCTTTTTGGCCTTCTGTCGCAAATTCAGTTATGTTTTCAAAGCTTTCAAAAATGGAAGTTTGTTGCGGTGCGACCCTGCTGCACGATGGTGTTTCTTCACGAATTTCGCCAGGTACCGATTCGGAATTTTCCTTATTTATTTTATGAACTGCGTAGGTGGTCCTGCATGTTCGTCGTGTTGCCAGCAGTTTTGATAATTTTGCCACAAATGTTGCACTTTGCGGTATTAGCATTTATTTTGCTAAAATGCTTCCAGCAAAAGCTCGTCTTTGTAGTTATTCTGAAATTAATTTAGTTACAAAATAAACAAACTTCAAGAAGGCTTTCTGAATCAAACTTATCAGGCAATCGCCTTTAGTAGCAATAGAATATTTGACAAATATTAATAAACATACTTACTTTGGCATTGCAAACACAGACTAAAATAAAATAAACGCACTACAATTCCGCGGGAAGAGCTCAAATTACTGTAAATTTAAGCAGCCGATGTTGTGCAGAAGCATCGATGCATCGTACTACATCGATATCAACGAAAACATCGGAAAACATCGCCCAAAAATCATCGATGCTCGATGCATCGATGTTTTTTTACATCACTATGCGGGACGTTTGAAGCTCGAAACACGCAACGCTGCAACGAGCGTCTGAACACCCTATATATATTCACCAAGTAATTTATACGTAAGTATTGGGTTTTACAAGCGAAAAAGTGAACAGTGCCTGAGGGCACTGATTGTGGTTGCAGTGCAAATATATCTTCCATACTAATTTAACGTTTTTACATGCTTTTATACTTGATTTGTCTGTCAGTTTTCAAATGATGTTTTGGTCATGGTACATTTTTTTTCGGCTTAAAATTCAAAACTGGTTCTAGAATTCTGAGTATTGATACTTGGGTTTTGCTTGGATGATGGTAAAAAATCAATTATATCTATTATATTATATAACATATGTATGCAATATCATGTCCTCAAAATTTAATCCACATAAGCTAATCAGGTTATCAGCTTTGAGTGATGAACTGCTGGAATAATTAATGGATTTTATTGACGAAGAACTAGATATCAGCAGTGACAATTCGGACTTAGATCCCATTAACCAGCCTGATGAAATCAGTCCAGAAGATCAATGGATTTCAGAATGCATTGAAAATATGGAAAAATCAATATTTATGTCCCAGGCAATTAACATGTTGCTCAATGTTAGTGAGTTTGAGGCACTACCAGGATCTTCACCATTAGTTAGACCCGTAGTAAGCAATAATGTTGATAATGATGAGCCAGTTGAAGAAACTACAACAGAACATATTTCGGTATCAAACGATTCAGCTGCAATCATATCACCCATCTCCTATAGCACTGATGGAAGCGACTGGTCCGTCAAATGTTTCTTCTGCTGGAGGCTTCAACGGTGCTGATATTGCATCAATAAAGAAAGACGCAAAAGAATTTCCAGTATAATATGGCGTAAAAAATCATTAAGATTCCATGTAAATGATGTAGCATTTCGGGGAGATTCATCGCTGCCATCAGAAATCAAACATTTAATAACACCGATGCAAATTTTTATATATATTTTTACAAGCGATGTAGTTGGCACAATCGTCGCCAAAACAAATGAAGTAGCATCTATAGAGAACATAAATGATCCACTCAAATTAACTTACGATGAATTGTATCATTATAGTGGAATTTTTCTTTAAATGTCATTTTACCGGTACTCGAATATCGAAAGTTACTGGAGTAAAAACGCGTTCACCCCTTTTCAAGAAAAAATTACTAGGAAAAGATTCGAAGCTCTAGAAAAATTCCTGGCATTCCGAAATGAAAATGAGCGCGTGAAGAAGGCTCAACCCGGCTACGATTCGCTATTTCCATAATCGAGTAATAATTTTAAACCACAATAATGAACAACGTATTTACTAATTGCAGCAATAGTTGCATGTGCGATATTTCGTATCGATAATTTTATTATTCACATCAAACACTGTGCAACTCTGTGTTTACATGTAATCGGAATAGGGCAAAGCAAAAGGAGAAAATTGAATCATTGCTACCAATGTCATGAAGCATTGCTTGCAGCTGTTTCACCACTACCCCCTTTGCCTACAAACGAAAGCAGCAGAAGCAAAAAGTTCATCGTGTAAAAGGGGTCTATGTTTAGTTGACCAACTTTTCGCTCCAGTCCAAATCATTCACAAGATTTCAGTCTAGCGCAAATTCACTCGCAATAAAAACAAAAATATTTTCAATACAGATTTATAACAAATATATATGTCTATTGCTTACAAAGCTGCAACGCAGCCAAGCTTGAACCTGCGTCGCATTTAATTATGCCATCCAGTCCGGATCATCCTTCCAGCTTTACGTTCTAGTACAAACAATCCAGTCAATACAATTTGCTCGCATTAGAAAAAGAAAATAAATTGCATGAATATAATGAAAATAAAATATAAATTATTTTCAATACTTACAGTACAATGTGGCATAATGACAACTTTATTTTGTTTAGTATTTTAAAATGTTGATTTTTAATATGTATGCCCTGTCCTCATTAGAGCGAAGATGCAAAGCATCTTCCATACAAATTGTATGGGTGCTAGATGGCAGATGGTGCCGTCTAGCCAAAATGCATGTACATCGCGTGTAACAGTACTCGATACTCTAAAAATATTTCTGTTATGCACGATAATTCCTACTATCGACGACAAAGTGACACCACTAGTCAGTTGTTAACTGAAATTGGAAATGGCAAACGATATAAATCAAACGAATTGAATTTTTATATTTAACAAAATATCTCACTGCAACTCTTTCAGCAAAATTAATAAGATATGTATGAAGCGATGAAGCCACACTGGTGTTACTTAACCTCTGGGAAGAAACTAATACTGGTCTCCGAGGCATGAGGAAGAACCAACATATATATATAGAAATGGCGGAAAAGATGAATAAGTATGGGCCATCTGCAAAGGAAATAAAAAAATTGTGTGTGTCAGCTCCGACGCACGACTCGTGTTTACTCATCTTCGGAATATCATGACGGAATTCTTGAATAATAAGAGATTGAACTAGCGAATGTTGGTAACACTTATAAAATATGAGCGCAACTGTGGATATGTAGTATGATACGTACGTTATAAGGTTATCCAACATTCGACATGCGCTAGTTTTCACAAAAACGTAATGAAATTTGATCAGTTGCTTTCACTCCTCATATTTTTTCATACCGGGCTACTTATATGCAAATCGATTCTTAAGGAGTAAACTCCAAAAACAAAATTGGAAAACCTGGAAAAAATATAAGAAAGTTAAATAAATGTCCTTTAAAGCAACTTCTTAACCTTTTGATTCACAATTTGCATACAGGACAGAGAAGGCCATGGTTGGACCGTTCGGTGGAGCACCTTCGGCGTGTGAGTATTTTGAGTCAGTCGAAAAATTATTAGGTGTATCACACTCAATTAATTTTAAGGACATAATGCTAGAGAGCAATGTTCAGATCATATCCATACATAAACAACTGCATACATTGAAGTTTCTAAAATTGTTTTAGACTTTTCTTCTGCGCCGCGGGCATGCAAAGAGCCAACTCAAGAACCGAAAAGTTCCGGCAAAAAACGTAAAAGGGACATGAGCCATGAGCTAATAGAAATAGAGAAGGAAATATTAGAGCTGGAGAGAGAAAAACTCAAAGTATTTCAACGAGTCGCAGAGGACCAAGGCCTTTCTCGAAAAAATATTATAACTGTATGAAGTTTACAGTATTAAATAAAACAAAATTATTAAGAATAAAATTATGATTTTATTTAATTGTTATTATGAAAATACGTCGCAAGGGCTTTTCTTATATTTTCAGCAACATCGTTGATATTACCGAGTTGTGCAGCTTGATCAGGCTGCGGTTTGTCCACCGGCACATCCGTTTGGCAACTGTCCTGTATTTTGCACATGTTAATGTTAAAAAAGTTGTGCAAAATACAGCAGCATATTATTATGTATTTGTCGTTTTCTTGGGAATTTTCTAATCCCCTTCCCATGCGACGAAAGCGCGCTTTAAGTTGCCCGAAAGCATTCTCCACAACTCTCCTCACTTTTGCGAGGTTGTAATTAAAAGAACGTTGTTCCTCGGATGCCTCTAAATAAAACGGGTACGGCTTCATGACTGATGTTGTAAACCTGAAAGCCGAGTCCCCAAAAAGAAAACAGGAATTTTGGTTCCACAGATTTGTTTTGAATTGTCCTGGAAAAAAGTCGACGCACTTCTTAAACTCTTTAAAGAGGATTGCTCATAAATTGGAGAGTTCGTGAACTCGGCCAGGTACACCAACATTTATGTACGTGAATCTGTAACTATAAATAAGGTCTGTTCGGTAGTAGAAATTGTAGGGTAGTGCAGTGCAGAACAGAACACGAAAAATACAACCCTGAAAATCTTAAGCGTAAAAAAGTGTAGAACTACTATCGAACAAAAAAGGTGTAAGTTAGAGCAAACGAAGCAAACAACAGCTGACTGTGACAGCCTATAACAGGTCTTTAGCAATTTGGCAGTTGTTCGGAGTATTTATTTAATTCAAATTTTAACATGAGTTTAAATAACAATGAAAACTTCACTATAAGTGAGTTAATTGGTGACGACAGTGATGATGAAATTATAGAAAGCTCCACTGATCCAAGTGGCGATGAAGAAGAGGAACTTTTAATGGTGCAATTGTTAGATTTCCCGATGGGAAGAAGAAATTGTGTGTTGAACTATTTGACAAAAACTATTCCAACCTACACGGATAAAGAATTTCAAACACATTTCCGAGTTACAAGAGGAATTTTCCAGTATCTGTCGAAGGAATTTGAAAAATGCTCGGAGTATGCAAATCTTGACACAACTAGAGCGTATTTATTTATTTATTTATTTATTTATTTAATGTCGGCTATGAGCAGCTGACAAATCAAAATTAACTATAATTATAATATTAAAATAATATAGTATAAAATAAAGAATTATAATATCTGAAATAAAGTTCAAAATTAAGATAAAAAATTTAAAAAGTTAACGTTAAAGCTCTGGGAAATTCCAAATAAATATAACTGGTCCAACATTTGTTGCGTGGATTGGGAAAAACCCAGAAAAACCCAATCAGACCAGTGGAAGATTAGTGATTAGTGGTTACGATTAGATAAGGCAGAAAGGATAGATCGTTTTAGTACTGGAGTCGAGGTCTCCAAAGAGACAAGAGAATAAAGTTTGTTATAGTCAGTACATAACACACGAAATGGTTCATGAATTAAATAGTTACTCGAGCAACGATCGAGGCTGAGGGGTAAAAAGTTACGTGTGGATCTAATGGGAACATTTAATTTTATTCGACTTAGAAGAACTGATGAGTCGATTTCACCATTAAGTAGATTAGTGACAAATACTACACCATGCATAATTCTACGGTTCAACAGGGAAGGAAGATTAATTAAAAGAAGTCTACTTGAATAGGGGGGTAGGTCTATTCCAGGAACCCAGTTAAAACATCTGAGCGCAAACAGAAGAAATTTCCTCTGCACAGACTCAATTCTATCCTGGTGAAGCCCGTATTGCGGGGACCACACACAAGATCCATACTCCAGGATGGGGCGTACCAATGATGTATATAGCGTTTTAGTGGTGTAGGGATCATCAAACTCTTTTGACCACCGCTTGATGAAGCCAAGTACATTTATGGCCTTATTGACCATCGACGATATGTGAGAATCAAATTTTAATTTGCTATCAAGAATGATGCCTAAATCTTTAATTTCAAAAACGCGGACAAGTGGTGAAGCATCAAGCACGTATCGAGCAGTATGAGGGGAACCTCTACAAAAAGTCATGATTTTACATTTTGAACAATTTAAATTAAGTAAGTTATAACGGCACCAAGCCGACAGTGCACCCAAGTCCGACTGTAGTAAGTTACATAGAGAATCATCATTATAGGTGAAACAAAGCTTTACATCATCAGCAAACATAAAAACACGAGAGTTAGTAATAACAGCAGGAAGATCGTTAATAAATAGATTAAATAGCAATGGTCCCATGTGACTCCCCTGAGGAACACCAGAGGTAACAAAAATAGATTTGGATACAGAAGATTTAAAAACTACTTTTTGTGTTCGGCCACACAAGTACTCAGAAAGCCACGACAGGAGTTTTGATGGAAATCCAATAATATTTAATTTTTGAAGCAACAAAGAATGACTAACAGAATCAAATGCCTTACTAAAATCTGTGTAAACGACGTCAGTTTGCATTTTGTCCTGAAACCCTTTGATAACTAGTGAGGTAAACTCAAGAAGGTTTGTGGTAGTAGATCTTCGCCTAACAAAACCGTGTTGATAAGGGGATAAAATTGAAGTACATAAGTGCTGCAATTGGGTGCAAATAATTTTTTCAAAGACTTTCGGAATGGCAGACTGCTTAGATATCCCCCTATAGTTTTTAACGTTGGACTTGGAAGAATTTTTATGGAGTGGAATAATAAAAGATTCCTTCCATATACCAGGAAACACAGCTGAGTCAACTGACAAGTTGAATAATTTGTGTAAGGGTTTACAAAGTGAGTCCGCACAATATCTAAGTATACAACCTGGCACTCCATCAGGACCAGGCAAGAAGCTGGGTTTGATAGTGTTGAGGTCGCCTAGCAGCGTACACTCAGTTATAACTGGGACATAAATGCAGTTTGACGCTTGAACTTGAAATGGATAGGAATTAGTGCAACTATATGAACTCGATGTGTATACAGATTGAAAATACTCAGCAAAGAGATCGGCCACTGCCTGATCGGTATTTGCTTTTGTATTATCAAGGTAAACCGAGGAAGGCAAGCAAGAAGATTTACGTTTAGAGTTAACAAATTTAAAAAACTGTTTCGGATCGCGGGAAAAGTTTGATCTGCAACGATTGAGATAATTGTTATAACAAATAGTGTTTTCAGAAATAAAATTTGACTTTGCAATTATATACAAGGATAAATCTAAAGTATTTCCAGATCTTTTAAATTTTTTATAGGATCTTGTTTTCACGTTTTTTAATTTTGATAGTTCCCTCGTAAACCAAGGTGGTTTATTTTCACTTAAAGGAACAGTGACGGGAACACATATATCCAAATATGAATTCAAAGTCCTGTAAAAAATGGCAATGGCAGTTTCTATATCAGTACAAGAATACAGTTGAGACCAATTAGTATGCTGAAGAAGGTCATTTAATTTAGTAAAGTTAGTTTTACGAAAACATCGTGTCTTTAAACAATTGTTAGATGTTGAGCTAAGGTTAAAAAGTTCAAATGAAAGTTCTAAAGTTGGATGGTAGGTATCTTCGGGAAGCACTAAAGGGTGTACTCTACTAACAGTACTACAATCAGAGTCAGAAACAAATATTAAATCTAGCATTTTATTACTACTGTTATGCACCCTGTTAACTTGTGATAGGCCTAACTCTAAAAGGCCATCGATAAAATCATCAGAAGTAGCCGGTAATTGCGCCGAAGATGTGTCATTCACTGACCATAACACATGTGGCAAATTAAAATCGCCAACCACTATAAGTTGATCCATATCCGTCAACAACGACGACACAAACTGCAGGGCATTCAGATGGGATTTGTAAATGTTAATATCAGAATTGGGAGGAATATATGAACAAGTAATATAAAGAGAGCGGCCGCTAAATAATATTTTAACACATATGAACTCAATATCCGGATGATCATGAGATTGAATCTGTTCAGAGGAAATACAGGAATCAACAGCAATGAGAACATCGCCCCCCTTGCGGGAGGTGCGATCGCACCTGTAAAGGTTATACTTCATAGGCAAAACGGAATAATCCGATATATCAGGTTTTAACCAGGTTTCTGTCAGTGCTACTATCTGAGAATCAAAGGATAAGCTGTTTACATATAGTTTAGAAAGTTTAGTGTTAAGGCCTCGAACATTTTGATAGGCCAAGCTAACTACTTTTGTTAGTTTTTTGCCGCCGAAGTTGAGGCAACAGGGTGGCTAACAGTTGGTGCACTACTGAACCTACTATCGTTATTATTAATTTTATGCCTATTCACATACTCCTTTACAATGAGCTGCGGTGGCCAAAACTTTCCAGAACAAATTGTCGAGAAAAGTTCGGGCGGAACACTCAATTTGAAAGAAGATATGGTTCTGGCTTGTTTAAACTTGAACTTTTCAACAGTTATATACATCAGATATGCATGTTATGCTGTTTTTGTGGTTTGCTGGTCATGAGGCTTGCTCATTTCGGCATGTTGCAGATAGATTTAATGTTGCCATCAGCACGACAAGCCATATATATGGGAGAGTAACTTTTTTCGTGATTGGTTTGTCAGACAACTTGATTCGTTGGCCGAATGACATGGAAAAGCAAGCAACAATTGCTTATTATGCTGGACTGAACAGTGGAAAAGATTTTGCTGAAGGAGTTATAGGTAACAATTGGTTTTTAAAATTACATTCCTTAAATACAAATGATTTTCTAAGGTGCCATGGATGGAACGCACATACGCATTTCTCCTCCTCGAAGCGGCAAGGATGTGTACATAAATAGAAAGGGTGACGTTTCAATCCAAATCCCAGCTATCCGCAATGAAAAAATGAGATTCGTCGATATCTTTGTTGCTTATCCCGCATCGGTTCATGACTTCGAAAACTTCGACGCTTATTCAAAAGTATCAGCTCTTGGTGAATACTACATTTTGGCTGATTCTGTATATGGATGCTCAAATACCGTTATTACACCATATCGTGACAATGGTCATTTGACAAGGCAACAGAAAGAGTTCAACTGAAAATTAAGTTCATGTAGAGTAGTTATCGAACATGCTTTCGGAATATTAAAGCAAAGATTTAGACAATTGTATTACTGCAAGCTTAGAGGCAATAAGAAAATTTGTCATTTCATCAGAGCATGTGTCTTTTTACACAACATGTGCGACGACAATTCATTTTTAAGTGAAGAGAGCCCTGTTTCAGAAGAAGAAAGTAACCCTACGTGCGGGGAAGATCACATTTCATCAGCTAAGTCTGCTAAGCGAAGGGATCAAATATGTAATATAATGTTTAACAATATAAGGAATTAGGGGTTTTATTATTTTAATAAAAATAACCTAAATTAACGACTATAACTATTTTTAATTATTTATTTTGGTAAGCAGCTGCTCCAGCAGTTCATTTTATCTTTCTATTGCCCATGTTCTTTCTTTATAAGCCTCTAGTGCCTCAGCCTTTTGCGTCATTCTCCCCATGTGACGCTTTTCTTGCTTCTGCATCAGCTCCGTCAAAAGAGATTGTTTACTTTGCTTTTTTGGGTTTGGAACAGACAATGGGATGGATTACCGCGATGCAGTACGTTTGCCAGGATCAAATGAGTCATCCATCGACTCCACATTAGATTGGGATGTTGCTACAAATAGAAAAGAAATACTATTTAGTACGCACTGATCCTAGCAAATAAATAGCTTTAAATAATTACAAGCACGCGCACTTTGTCCCGGACCGTGGGAATTTAACACGAATGACGGGAAAACAGGGTCATTGTTCACGAAAATCTCAGACAGCTCACTAAAAAGTAAATTCAAAAGTTTTTTTTTATTAAATTTATGGGTTATTTTAATTAAAACACTTACTTTTGAAATAGACATGTGGAGCGAGCTCTGCCAGTTTGCTTGTTATTTTTTATATTTGATTTAAAGCTTCTGCCGAGCGTCTTCCATTTATTTTCGATTTGGCTAGTGGTAAACTTATAGCCATGCTCCTGCAACTCCTAGACAATTTGCTGCCACATTTTGTTTTTTATTTTTAATTAGGATACTGTGGCCCAACACTGGCTTGTACTTCCTGTACAATTCTATGAGTAACTTCGTGCTAGCATTTACCCAAAAAGCCTTTTCTTTTAAATCATTTGTTGCAGCAGCTGCTGCTTCCTGCTCTAAATGTGTTTTTCTCCTAGTCCATTTAACATGGGGATGTCATTGGAGTGGACGTGTCGGCCGCCTCTGCAGCCACGTGGACTAGTCTAAAAACCAGACCATGTGGACTAGTCTATAAGCAGACCATGAGGACTAGTATTATAACAATCTGGGGAAAACAGTGTAGGACTAGTCTGCAAGTATTCCTTTAGGCCTAGTTAATGACTAGTCAAAAATGACTAGCCAGCAACTATACCTTAAAAACAGTATATTACATATTTGTGTTTAGTATATGTGGATTTATGTATTTAATAAAGTTTTAATTAAAATTAATATGTAATGGTTACATTGTTACTTATGTATGTAAAAAAATGGTCAAATTAGCTTTCATCTCTAATTTTGCGAAGTGCGCGCTTTTTTTGCAGCGCAATTGCTTTTCGCAAGATGTTGTCTGGCATCGGTTCTCTTTCAGCAATGGCTTTTGTTAAAGCCTTAAAAAAATAAGGCAAATTTTTTAATGGTTTTTTGCCATGAACTCCTTCAACGTTCCAGTCCATGGCGACATCGTCTGTCATAATTTCTTTTATGTTTCTTAATATCCCACCTGGGTGAATAAGCGAGGCCATTAACTTTATCTGAAAAAAGTAAAATATAATTAAATTTAATTTTAGTTGCAAATGCGATCTATACCTACATAATTATTTATATTCCCGTCTTCGATCTTGTTTTCTAACAACCGAAGCTCATCTGTTGTCTTGACTGGAAAGTGAAATAAGCTTTCCAGCTCCTTTCTTTCCTTGCACAGCTGCGCCACCATGATCTTCGTCTCTCAATAATGTTGTTGACGCGTACTAAAATAGGCCATAACTGTGTTTTGGAGCTCTTAAATAATGGTAATCCATCAATATTGATGTCGAGACTCAATTTGGTGGTTTGTCCAAAATACCTCCAAAGTTTTTCTAATTGAGCCTTTAGCCCTAAGTGCAGATACTGACCATCGGCTACATTCGAAATAGCCATCTTGGATGGATATTTAAAGCTGTAAAATGACCCAACTTTGAGGTTAGCTTTTTGTAGTATTTTGGCCAATTCTTTGGCACATGCGCGCGACACATTGTGAACAGCGTGCCAATTTGCAAGTTCTTCGTTTATATTGAACTTGCCAGCATGCTCTAACTGCCCATCCTGCTCTAACTGCCCAGCCTGCTCTATCTGCTCAGCCTGCTTCGACTGCTGTAACTCAGTTTTAATCTTTTCTAAGCACTTTTCCCTTTCTTTTTTCACCAATCTCTTAAAATGGCGCTTGCTGTATATTTGCTTATGCATTGTTTTATATGTAAAAAAAAAATTGCAGCTACGCTCAGCGAACTGCTGCAGTAAAAAACTATCAATTAATTGAATTTATCACAATTTATACCTACTACACAATCATATACTTATTTAAACTTATTTGTTAAATTGTTGGTTAATAACTTGTAATACTTATAACGGAGCTAATTAAATTTTCACAGCTCTGAAAATGCAGACGTTTTTTCCGGAATGCTCTCGATTGAAGTGAGACAATGACGAATAAAAACGAACACGTGCCAATAACAGTGCTGCAAAAATTCACGTCAATATTAGCAAAATTGCTACAAAAAGAGCTAAGAAAATGGCTGGGTCTATATCTGTGTATAAAAATATTCTTAAATATTTAATATAACAAAATCAATATGAGCTACGAATAATTACAATTAGAGCTAAGTATGTTTTAAATAGCTTAAACTTGTTTTAATCTTTGTCCATAATATGATGTTATTAAAACAAGGTCTAGCTGAAAAATAGCTGAGCAGCACTAGTGCGAACGGGCTAGAGAGAATTTACCGTTGTTAAGGCAACTGGAATGCCGAGCTGCATTTCGGCTCAGAATAGGGTTATGGTTAATTCAGAGAAGAGTTTTGTCTCAAACAGTCGTGTTTCTTACTGAGCTCCGCTTAATTAATTAATTCATAACGCAAAAGTGCAGAAAAATACTAAACAAAAACACATATATATTTTATGCAAACAAACTAACCAAAAACGCAAACCGAAAAATGTATCAATAAACGCGCCAACTCTTTAACAAACTAAATCAAATTTTATAAGTTTTGAGTGGGAAGAAGCTAATCAAGCAAATACCCAACAAATGAAAAGAGAGAGAGTGTCACAGCACAAACAAACAACAAAATACTCACTCAAACAAAAAACACTCAAATGGCACCGATCGCAAAGCGACAACGCGAAAACTCAGCGGCAGAGCTAAAGTCCAGCATGCTTAAGGATTCAGCAGCTATCACCAAGCTCAAAAATGAGCGCTTTGAGGAGCAGGCAAATATGATCACCGCTAAGATGGGTGAGACCGAGGAGCGCATTTTACATGTGCTCCACGAGCGGCTGAATAGCATGAACGCGGATCTGGAGGGATTGTTACAGCGAGTTCAGAAGCTTGAACTGGAGTCTGTGGATGTTCAGTCTTTGGAGGCACGAGTGTCGCAGCTTGAAGCAAAAATGACTGCACAGGCGAGTGCAAGCGTGGCTAATTACCTGAGACTGCATGGAGTCCCGTATGCAGAGCGTGAGCAGCTCAAAACTATTTTTAACACGCTTTGTTTTTCGCTTGGAGTCAAGCCCGCACCGAGACTGAGAGAGGTCAAACGATTACGGCAGTCCAGGTCTGGTAATTCAGTTGCTGACCCCATAATTATATTAAGTTTTGAAAACTATAATGATAAGGTCAGCATACTGCGCGCTGCTGCAAATTACCGGCGAACCCAAAAACGCAACTAAACCTGCAATTGCTAGGCTTCGACACGTGCACTGCAGTGCCAATTTATCTAAATGAACAGCTGACGAGAGAGAACTATGAGGTGTTTAAAGCAGCAATGAAATTAAAAAAGCAAAAACAAGTTAGTAGTAGGAGAATGACGGTTCTGGGACAAAGGGATGCTGCCTTATTAATTACACCCATTAAATTGATAACCTTTTTTGACCGGTTTATTACCCCCCGCTGATTTTTTGACCCTTTTAAAAAATTTTCCATAATCGTGACCCTTTTTAATAATACCAGGGGTGGGGAACAAAGGATTGATAATTTCATCAGATCAAGCGTGGACACCTATAAGTGCAGCAAAGTCAAAGGAGGGTTGAGAACAAAGGATTGATAATTTTGTCAGTTAAAAATCAAAACACAGTCAAGGTTGGTTAGTACATCATAGTCAAAGGAGAATACATTCCTATCTCGCATTGTTATTAACAACAGCAGCAGCAGCAGCAAGATCAATACATACTTCTAGATTATGATTAGAAAGTGTTAGAGGGGGCTAGTGTTAGAGGGAGCAAGTGTTAGAGACGTCAAGTGCACACATTTTTTAGCTAGCAACTATTAGATGAATCAAGTGCGCGCCGGTTTGACGGCGCTGCTTTGCACTCCTGCAGATCATAAAAAAGGGCAAGTAAACTCATAGAGACGCTCGCATAGTTATGCTCATCTGCAATACCAAAAACAACATTCGTGAACACACGATGGGAATTTTCTTTCGCAGCAGCAGCAAGATCAATACATAGGTTCTAAACAAGAGTATTGATACTTATATATTAAGATTAGAAAGTGTTATATGGAAAGTGTTAGGGAGAGAAAGTGTTAGAAGGAAAAAGTTTTAGAAGCAAGTGTGCGCATATTTCCTAACTATCATTTGTATTTGCAAATTTCATTTGTATTTGTAGCTAAGACAGAGAGTATGCGCATGGTTTAAGTGCATTAGTAAAAGGAGGGGAAGTGCTAGTGGAGACAAGTGTTAGAGTCAAGTGTGCACCTGTTTGACGTGCGATGCCTTGCGTACCTGAATACAGGTCATAATCTATATGAAGAATATATGAAGAACAACATGCACAACAACATTCGTGAGGGTTATGTGAGCAAGGGATGAGAACTTCCTTACACAACAGCAACAGCAAGTTCAATTCAAATGTTCTATACAAGACTATTGATTCTTGTAAATTAAGATTAGAAAGTGTAAAAAACCAGTGTGTGCATATTTCCTAGCTTTTGATAAGGAGATAAGAGAGAGTGTGCGAATGTTTTACCTGCGTTGGTAAAAGGGGGTGGTCAGGTACTTTATCAGACTCCTTGTAATGAAAACCTACAAGTAGGTAGGTCATGTACATTAGTGTGAGCAGGTTTCTTAGCTACTAATAGTAGATAAGAGACAGTTTTCTTTGAGCCGGTCGCATTATTTTAAAAAACTGCAATAACAACAGAAAAAGTTGCTAGGAAAATTTTATGCAGTTAATTATAAACTTTTAACAAGCTATTGATTATTTTTTTATACCATGTTCTGATATACCAGTTAATCTCGCGATTAGCGTCGTTGACGAGATTAAAGCGCTAATCTACTTGTAATCGCGAGATTAACTCAAACAAAAACTGTCGAACGTAATCCCTTCACTAACTTTTAATCTAGTAGATTATTGGAGTGCAACCCTGTGTTTGTTTAACGAAAACGACAGATGGCGCTGCTTTTGCATATTTTAAAGCTGATTGCTATGAAAAAACTTAAATTTGCTACAAGTAATCATATGCGAACAGCTGTTATTTGTCACAAAAAGAACAAAGAAGTTATGGCAGGAAAAAAAATGAGTTAATTGGTGCGATGGGGCAGAAATTTGCCTCAATGAAATATGGCAGAGCAGATTGCAACATCTGCGATCTGCCCGGAAAAACTCGCACATCTACGAGGAGATGGCGGTAGCAATGCAGAAGTTTGGCTTTAACTTCACGGGCGCAGAAATAAAAATAAAATTGCACAATTTTACAAACAGATATAGGTATGTACAATGTAAAAACACTTATAAATATGGTAAAATTATTGAAAATTGTATTCACAGAATGAAGAAGACAAAAATTGGCCCGTCTGGGGATGCGCCATCATTGTGGAAGCACTATGCTGCTGTGCACCAAATATTGTTTGGCTGCAAAAGTATTGACTGTGATGCAATTGTAGAAGACAGTATTATGGGTAAATATAATATTTTATTGTTTAATATATTCAGTACTAAAAAGTATTATTATCCATAGATGACAGTAACGATTCATTGAATGTGGCTTCATCAACATCTTCTGCACCTGCAACTCCAATGTCGCCTTCACCAACATCGCAAAGAAGTCCATTTAACGAAACGCCATGTTCAGCAACATCAGATTCCGAATGGGAGCGGTCACATAAAAAGAAAAAACAAAGCTTTCAGGCGAAGATATGCAATTATATGGAACACTCTCTAAGGAATTTAAAGAAGATCATAACGAGAATAAAGAAATATTGGAGAAGAAGGTGGTACTTTTGGAACGGTCCGTTTCAGATTTTAGCAAACTGAAAGATTTTTAAAAAATCAATAATTAATGTAATAAAGTATGTACTTACAAAGTAAAGATTACAATGCTTTACGTATATCCTCTGCTCTACCAACATTTTGAGTAATAATTATTATGTCTGGTGAATGTCTTGCATCGTCAATCATTTGCTGTGATGCCAACCAACTTTCATTTACCTCGGCATTTTCGTTGTTAAGAAAATTGTGCAGTGCACAACACGCATTGATGATCAGTGTAGCGTTGTCCACGTGGTTATTGATACCCTTTCCGATTCTCCTAAACCGAGCTTTGAGGTGGCCAAATGCGTTTTCAACTACCCTCCTGCATTTAGAAAGGCGATAGTTGAACGCTTTTTTATCCGCTGGTTGTGCCACAGTGAAAGGGTACGGTTTCATAAGCTCATCACCAAGTCTGAATGCAGAGTCTCCTATTATGAAAACCGGTACTCTAGTGTTGTTCATGTTCCTTGACATATCGTTTAAAACCTCAGAGTTTTTCAGTTCTCGCTTGAGCAATGATTTTTCATAAATGCTAGAATCATGACAGCGACCTGGGCTACCAATATTTATGTAAATGAAACGACACCTGAAGAACACTTATTATTTATACATCCGTTTAGCAATAGTAATTGTTTACAAACCTTGCATCTACTAAAGCTAGCAAAACTGTAGAGTACCATCCTTTGTAATTATGATAATCTACAGCGTCTTCTGTAGATGGGTGAATTGTAACATGACATCTATCTGGAAATGTGGAGTGATATTATACAAATTTAAAAGTATTGAAAACAAGTCTTACCAATAGCGCCCAAGCATTGCGGAAACCCCATACCTTCAAATCCACGTACACACTCTTCAACTGATCCAGCTGTCAATGGAATATTTTGCAGATACAGAGGTCGCAATTGCTTCCCAGTCTCTTTAGAAAAGTCCAACACCATGCGCAAATTGCTCTTGAACATAGCATCCGAGCCGTGGTGGCAATCATATTCCCAGAAAAATTGTGAACGTTCCTAAAAGAAAAACACTATTATGTACATACATATATACACATAATAATAAGTTAATACTATTTTTATCCAGCACTTTTTCATTACAAATGTCTCAGATATGGCTGCACATAACTCGAGGTGCATTTTATATTTCATTTGCGCAATACTTATGTGTGCTCTTGAAGTTTTGAGCAGATCCTCCATTATTTTTGCCAAATCGAACATTTTTATCATATAAAATATAATTTTAATAAAATTTGGCGCCATTTTTATTCACTTTTCTTTAATTTCAATTTTCTCTGCTGTTTGCTATTTAGTTTGCTTGATTTATAAATGTAAACAAACAACTGTCAAACTTAGGGCCGGTTTCTCAATGTCCGGTTAGCGTAACTATCCCAAGTTTAGTCGAAATTGAGTTTCTCAATGTTCGTTTAGGGCTTAGCGTGCGATAAACTTAACCGATGCCTGAGTGCCGGCTAACATTTATCGTTCGTTAAAGGGCCGATATAAATATCGCTAAAACCATCGTTAGGCAAACAACTGGCTCAAGCCGTCACTTGCATTGTATATGTTTTATTATTATACAAAATATTTTGGTTTGACTTCACAAGAACATTAACTGCATGCTTCTCAGCAACCGAAACGTTTTTCTTACGTTGGCGCTTATATATTTTAGCCGCGCTCAATAAAATTAATGTTTTAAGCATTTCTTTCGAATTTGGCGGTCACAAAACAAAAAATATACCACACCAAACAGGTGATTTCCTCGTAATTAGTTGGCAGCACCATCAGAGCAATAGTATCTGAACGAATAAGGTTAACTTTCCATTGAGAAAACCAAACTGGTTTAACACGAGCATTAAAGTTATACCGAGTTTAACTAATTGACACTTCAACTGGACATGGAGAAAACGGCCCTTAATCTTATGCCAATCAGCTGTTTAATGTGTGAACGCATAAGATTATCGCAAGTAGATTATCGTACTGACGAGATTAATTTTTCATAGTGTGATCAAGGCATTAATTGGTTTATTTTGTTATAATGATAATTTTATATAGTTTTTTACATTAGGTTTATTTTTAGATGATTGATGTATATGCAAAAACATTAACCAAACATTAAACTAAAGCCGCATACTTATAGCCGGTAGAACACAAAGGTCACATACCATGTGTTCTTAAGGCTTTATTAATAGCTTTATCAAATCAATCTTATAAGCTTTAGTTCAAATACTCAGTATATGATATCTAAGAAATCTTTTATGTATTTCACTATTTAAAAAGGTTGAAGACGTTCGTTTAACTGGTATTAAATAAAGTAATTTAGATATTAGTATTCATACTTCATCTTTTGTCGAGATTTTTTTTTAATACATACAGTGGCGAGCAAAAGTGAGTGAATGTTTACAACTTTGACTTTGGCCGTCCAGCAAACGCGAACCACGCAAGCAAATCCAAAAAATGTTTTTGTTTTATATTTATTATTTCATTTTTAACAATTTAGAATAAAGAAACAAAGTAAATTAGATAAAAACAAAGAGTATGAAAAAAGACACGAAAATAACCCACATAAATTCATTTTTGCACATTTCGAAAAAATAATAAATTCAAAGAAATTTTAATATTTAGTCCATAAACCTTTACTCGAAATAACTTGATAAATGCGGTTTGGCATGCTCTCTACCAAGTAATTAATAATTTCTTTCGGAATTTTATATCATTCCGTTTTAACCCGCTCCCATAGGTCACCCATGTTTGTTGGGGCGGCGTGGTACTGCCCGAGCCGTCTCTTCACAATTGACCAGAGATTCTCAATTGGATTGAGGTCGGGACTCTGTGCTGGCCACTCCATCAACTGAAAATGTTGTTTCCCAATCCATTCCTTAACAATTTTCGCTGTGTGCTTGGGATCCCCGTCTTGTTGAAAAACAATTTCCTCTTCGGGATAAGCACAGTCGTCTACAAAATTGGGAAGATGGGTTTGCAAAATTTCTAAATAGTCCTCTTTTCGCATAATGCCTTCTACTAAGTGGAGAGGACCAATATTCCACCATGTAAAGCAACCCCAAACCATTATATTTCCACCGCCGTGTTTGACGGTTTGCTTGACATGATGTTTTTGAAGACGTTCACCGGGTCTACGCCAGCAGTATTGCTTTCCATCCGACTGGAAGCGGTTGAATTTGGACTCATCCGACCATATAACGCGTTTCCAATCATCAACGGTCCAATTTTTGTGTTCCCTTGCAAATTTCAAACGCGCTTTTACGTTCTTATCGGACAATGCAGGTTTGACCACTTTCACTGATGAGATGTATCCTATGTCGTGA
Source organism: Scaptomyza polygonia (assembly GCA_035044585.1). Classification (NCBI taxonomy): domain Eukaryota; kingdom Metazoa; phylum Arthropoda; class Insecta; order Diptera; family Drosophilidae; genus Scaptomyza; species Scaptomyza polygonia. The sequence goes on along the minus strand of JAWNNU010001247.1, from coordinate 238,194 downwards.
AGCGCTCGTCTAGCAGTCCATTCGCTAACATTTTTGTTAACCGCTAAGGAAGCACCCTTTGGTGTTAGGAGCTTGTTTTTTCTCATTTCTGCTATCATCTGTCGAGCATCGGAGTCAGTTAACAATTTTTTGCGACACACAACACTATTTTCAATATCTACCGATATTTTTTTCATTTTTATGCGGTTTTTCTATAATTTTATCAAAATTTGCTAGCAATGGAAAAATTTGGTTCGATTTGCACGACAAACGTTTAAATTTAGTCTACGAACAACAGAACATAGATAAGACATAATATAACGGTGAATCTGCATGGTTTTTACTGATAAGCAAAGTAAAAAATCGAAAATAGGTGAAATGTACCAAACGTGCATGAATGAATTTATGTGGGTTATTTTCGTTTTTTTTTCATACTCTGTTTTTATCTAATTTACTTTGTTTCTTTATTCTAAATTGTTAAAAATGAAATAATAAACATAAAACAAAAACATTTTTTGGATTTGCTTGCGTGGTTCGCGATTGCTGGACGGCCAAAGTCAAAGTTGTAAACATTCACTCACTTTTGCTCGCCACTGTATATATTTGATTCTATGAGATAGCCATTAATAATTTATTTTGATTATTCATTAAACTTGAAGGTACTCTTTTAGGCTGAATTTATAATATTTTGTTTAACTTTATCATTGCAGTATTAGACAATACTTGATTAGATTATACTTGACACATAATGTCCATCTGCACACTATAAGATTATTGTCCAATGTTTATGTGGTTTAATGACACTTTTACACTTTAAGATATTCGTCAAACTATGTGTTATATTTGGCTATAATTCTTTCATCAAACTCATTCATCAAATCAACTTCTCAAATATGGAAAATGAATACAGTTAGCTGACTTAAAGTATTACAGTGCTTTAAGCTGCTTAATTATTGTTTTCCTATTCTGTTTCCCAGTGTGTTATTTACGATAAAAAGATATTAAGAATGTGTTTGTACTCATTAAGTGACTTCGAAAATTCTTATTTAAGGTATCCTCTTGATGTTGTCTGATACCTCATCTTAACTTGTGTTATGTTGAATTATTTTCTTCAAATAAGTATTCTTTTGACTTTTAAATCCTTCATGTTATGTATTTAGCTAACTTGACTAGGTGTTACGCTAAAAACGAGATAGATTGTATTATTGTCTATTAAATGCCACCTATAACATAACAGGGAAATCGTTCGGATTAGAATTTTTTCTCTTTATAACTGATAGCTTTAGTATATTTTAATTGTCAACCTACAAACCTTTTCCAGTAATTTATCAATGTTTCATTCAACTACTTTTATGTAAAACATTACACTTTTTAATGATTATACTCGATTTCGGGATTTTCCAACTCATTACTAAAACTAAGAATATTTCATAATTAATTTCCATTAATTGATGGACGGTTATGATTTTATTATTTGTTTTCACACTCATTGTCGTATTTAATTACGAAGTGTATTAAACTGGCTTCAGTTCTTATTTATGAGTATCTTAACATTCAATGATACTATATTAAATTTAAGAACAGCACCTCATTGTACTAGATACCTTTATATTAAGGCTCATTTTTTCTTATAACTATTATTTCTATTTCTCATACAAACGTGTTCGCTCTTGTTCTCAAAACTAATTTTCGCTATAGAATTTTAATGAACATAAAGCCGTTCTTATATGTTTTATTCTTATTAACTTTGTATTATTCCTAGATTGTGATATCAAAATAAGGTTGTGATGTGATAAATGTCAAGACTATGTAAAAAGTAGCTGTTTTCTTTAATGGGCGGTAAAGTACTAAATATTTTTAATTGTATTATGTTTTGATCATTATATAGGTCAGTTTACACCGGGTTGGTTTAAACACACGTTGATTGCATATTGGTATTTGCAGAGGTTTCTATTTCCTTTATATAAGTCGTTAACTACCGCTTGATCTTTTGTGCTAATTTTAAGGTAAGGACTGATTTTTATAGAGTATTGTTGGGGGGGGGGAAGGCTCCAGAGAATAAGGTTTGGTTAGGTTTTGGTTGATTTTAAGAAACTGTATGGTAGGATTTATCTTGCTTTATATGGTTGTATTGTAGAGCACTTCATGTGTGTAGAAAGTTTCTTGTAAGAAAATGTTCTTTATGTTTCCACTACTTGCCTTAAGCCTATTTTAACTGTAAATTTTACTTACATAAAAAACGCAAGCAGTCATTTACAGTAATTAACAGTAGACTAGGAGTCCTGGTTCTAAGACCGTTTAGACTTCATTGTTCTTATGAATTTAGATAATCCAATAAATGTTCATGCTCGGATTCTGGCAACTAATGCATTTGGACATTGTGCCAACATCATCTCAAGAGCAATACAAAATTCTAATCAAAGAAACGTTCGTTTTTATTTTTGAGCTACATAATTCGCGAGAGTGCGCAAGAATAGTCCTATTTTCATTAAGATAACACAGAACATTATTATAGTGCTTGTTAAAGCGGTATTTGAAAGGCTATAATCTTTTATGATTCTTGTGGTTTATAGCTCGGACATTGAAAGAGCGAGATAACGTTGTTCTTTATATGAATAAAAAATTATAAAGGTAACTTCTAAGATTTTAGCTGCACTAAATTAATTATTTTTTAGGGCATCAATTTTGTTTTTTTACTTTATTTGCCTTGGTAAGACTTCAAAATTGTGTTAAGGGCCATTTTGGTATTGTTTATTGATTTTGTTTTAATTATTTTATGTATTTTTATTTTTTTATACCCTGAACCCATAAAATGGGTAAATCAGGGTGTAATGGTTTTGTGCAAAAGTATGTAACAGGCAGAAGGAAGCATCTCAGACCCCATAAAGTATATATATTCTTGATCAGTATCAATAGCCGAGTCGATATGGCCATGTCCGTCTGTCCGTCCGTCTGTCCGTCTGTCTGTCTGTCCGTCTGTCCGTCTGTATGAACGCGTAGATCTCAGAGACTACAAGAGCTAGAGACTTCAGATTTTGAATATAAGTTCTCCTATACCATAAGCAGAACAAGTTTGCTTCAAATTATCGATAACTACTCTGGTTTTCGATATACACATGGAATCGATAACAAAAAATATCGAATTTGAAAGAGATAAAAATGGGGGTTGGTGTAATGGGTAACGATAAAACTTTTCTCAAAATTTTGTCCAAATCGGTTAAGAAACACCGGAGAAATCGTAAAGTTAAGTCAGTTATGAGTTTTGTTTAAAGTGGTCATTATTTGAAGCATACTTTTAGGACGCAAGGACTGCAACTGGGTTTAGGGTATCTTCTGGTCGGGCTATCCCGACTAGAGCCTTCTTACTTGTTTTTTTTTTGCTTTTTGTTCTTGTGCATTGGCTCTTAATTTAAGTGCAAGCCAATTTTAGAACCAAAACATAGTATTTTTTCTTTACCGCATAAATAGAAGCATCCTTGACCCCAGATATTATGTTTATTATTGATCAGCTGCCTATCGTAGGCTGCCTAGATCTGTTCGTCCGTTCCTTTGCAATCTATTTTTGTCAATTTTTAGCTATCGAGATTAAACTTTGTTCAGAATCTAGCTTTTTGATGGTTTTTACTTTTTTCATTGCAGTTTATTAATTTTTCAAAACCACTGAGATCCGATCCGTGAATTATATAATTTAGCTAACATAAGTGTATACAATACATTCTGCCTTCCGATGATGGTTGCCTTGTTTGTTTATATCGTTTTATTTTTTAATGTCTAAGGTCATTTGACTTACCTAACTTAAATGTTTTTTTTTTTTCTGATAGACTAACACGGCGACTTTTAGTTTTTCTTCGATTTACTTTTTAAGTATAATATCAACAACAGTCTAATATTTTTGTTTACCGGTCGTTGTCTCGTTTTAAAACTGATTTGCTATAAGGCGTGTAATATCGACCCCCAGGATAAAAATTCGCTTAATAGGCTTCCAAAGTTTCTAATTCTCACTTCAAGAATAGACTTCACATAAACGCTTTCTATTTAAACTATAAACAGTAATATATTGAGTTGAATAATCGAATTCAGAAGTATTTTACTACATGAAAGTCATGAGTCTAAAATCATTTACACTAAAGGAGCTTCATATATTTTCGTTTTAAAGAGTTTAAAGACCAATTTGCTTGGCTATGCTTGACAAGTTATACAGTTTACAAAACTAATGGGAAGATAAAACTGTCTTATATAATTTCGTCTTTGTTCTTAGTTGGTTCTTTCCCTAAGGCTGTTTCTCACGCACTTTGAGATTGTGTCATTACTTAATGAAATGGGCTTAACATACTTCTGTTTGCTTGCTGACTATTATTTTATTTAATTATTTCTGCTACAGCTCATGATTTATTTTTCTTTACTTCTTTTTTGATTCGCTTAACTTCTATATTTTTTTTTTTTCATGATTTATCACTTGTTTCCTCAAATTGATATTCAATGACTATTTAACTTTTTAAAACCGGAGCCGGTTAAGTTGTTAAAAGGTCAAGTCCCTTAATGTACGATAGTGAGCCGCTGTTTACCGACGGTGGTGTAAATGAGGTGCCGCTTGGAACGCTTCTAATCACAATTGGACCGCTCCAAGAAAAAATTAGTGCCCTAACGACGTACTATCGCTGTTTGCAACAACCTGGCGTCCTCCAAACCAAACACACTCACATTCGTTTAAGACTCACACACTCCACGACATCATTTGGCCCCACGGCTAAACGATCCTCAGGCTTTACACTGTGGCCTTCATGCGATAACTACATCACCTGGACTATCACTCGTACACCCATACCTAGATTAAGTATGGCTTGCATGTAACCATCTGAAAGTTGTGTTTTACTCTCCACCGCCTTTATGTCCCCTGATATCTATTAGCTACTTTCCAGGGCTCACACCTTCAATATCTCACACACCAGCCCACAAAACAAATGCTGTGGATACAAAAAAAAAAATTGACAAATGGAAATCAAGCACCAAACGTTAATAAAAAATGTATAAAGTAGTCGGAGGGACTTCGATCAAAAACATGATAATCAAAATATTTATTAGGGCTTGCATTTAGACTTAAATCATAGCCGAACCTACTACGTACTTTTCATTTTCAAAAATTCACTTCTTGATATACATGATTTATTCTCATTTAAAATTCCTATAAATTTATCCGTTTATTCATCTTAATACACACCTTCTAGAAACTGTATTTCAAGTCAGAACCATCACACTCGTCATTCAATATGTGTGCTGTGATGATTTTACAGTTTGTGTATCTATTATTAACAAACATAAGCTTTCGTCTTTCGTTGGTGTCGGTTGTGTTTTTGAGCGCTCTCAATAATTTATTGTTTTCTTGTGTTTGTGCACTTAGTGTTACTTGGTTTTATTTGGTAAACGATTCTAGCAGTGATCGCAAATATACGTTGTATATATTTACGTGTGCTTAATAATAGTTGCGGACTTAAATTACATTTGAAGTCGCAGCAGAACCAACGCTGCATTTGCTTTAAAAAAACATATGTACATACATACGTATATTTGCATTTGCTTATTCTGTGCTTGTTCTGTGTTTTCTTTCATCCAATAACAACAAACAGCTTGTCTTATTTTCTTGCTCTTGCACTCCAGCATCAGTCTTCTCACGCTAACGTCCGCTCTTATCAGAAGTACTTGTAGTTGTATCTGCCAACGCACTCAAGCTCTCTCGCTCTCTTGCTATTTACCGTTTGATCGTGCTCATTGCATCAACGCCTTCACACTTACTTTCGTGAACCCTACATCTTTTTGATAAAGCATATTACTTTTTTTCTTTTTATTATTATTTTTATTTATTCAACTTAAAATCAATATGCTTCAACTGCAAATTGGTTGGATCATCCAACCAAGACTTTATTCTGTGCAGATTGTGTGACAATGTAATACACATGAAGTGTGTCGGCTTTACGGCCAAAATACGGGACTGCTTACTTGCAGATATAGGCCTTAAATGGTTTTGTCAGTCCTGTAATGAGGTTGAAAAGGAGTCTACTCAATTTATGAGACAGACATATGCAGGTTTTAATACAATGCATACTGCATTTAATAACCTGCATACTTCCTTTAACGAGTTGCAGTCGAGCTTCAAAAAAGGCAAGTTGTTGAGCAATTCGCCGAAGCGTAAAAAGACTTCGGGGCCTAATCCGCTCACTGTTCCTCCGGTCTTGGTCACCACTCCCCTTTTGGTACCTATCGCTAATCCCCCAACGGGTTCAATTGCTAGCCCGTTAATGCATTTTAATTCGCCGGCAAGAAATCCAAACCATAACCATAACCCTTCCCCGGTTTTAACACCAAATCTTTCTCTTCCAACAGCTTGTGTGCCTATTAAGCCTACTGATGGTACACCGGGGGCTCACAAGCCTCTTGTTGTTGTGCCTTTGAAAAAATTTATTTTCGTGTCTAGGCTAGCATCCGACACTTCGTTGGATGATGTTAGTGCCTACATTAAAAGTAAAATAGACTCTCCATTTATAACTGTTGAAAAGTTCAAGTTTAAACAAGCCAGAACCATATCTTCTTTCAAATTGAGTGTTCCGCCCGAACTTTTCTCGACAATTTGTTCTGGAAAGTTTTGGCCACCGCAGCTCATTGTAAAGGAGTATGTGAATAGGCATAAAATTAATAATAACGATAGTAGGTTCAGTAGTGCACCAACTGTTAGCCACCCTATTGCCTCAACTTCGGCGGCAAAAAACTAACAAAAGTAGTTAGCTTGGCCTATCAAAATGTTCGAGGCCTTAACACTAAACTTTCTAAACTATATGTAAACAGCTTATCCTTTGATTCTCAGATAGTAGCACTGACAGAAACCTGGTTAAAACCTGATATATCTGATTATTCCGTTTTGCCTATGAAGTATAACCTTTACAGGTGCGATCGCACCTCCCGCAAGGGGGGCGGTGTTCTCATTGCTGTTGATTCCTGTATTTCCTCTGAACAGATTCAATCTCATGATCATCCGGATATTGAGTTCATATGTGTTAAAATATTATTTAGCGGCCGCTCTCTTTATATTACTTGTTCATATATTCCTCCCCATTCTGATATTAACATTTACAAATCCCATCTGAATGCCCTGCAGCTTGTGTCGTCGTTGTTGACGGATATGGATCAACTTATAGTGGTTGGTGATTTTAATTTGCCACATGTGTTATGGTCTGTGAATGACACATCTTCGGCGCAATTACCGGCCACTTCTGATGATTTTATCGATGGCCTTTTAGAGTTAGGCCTATCACAAGTTAACAGGGTGCATAACAGTAGTAATAAAATGCTAGATTTAATATTTGTTTCTGACTCTGATTGTAGTAATGTTAGTAGAGTACTCCCTTTAGTGCTTCCCGAAGATACCTACCATCCAACTTTAGAACTTTCATTTGAACTTTTTAACCTTAGCTCAACATCTAACAATTGTTTAAAGACACGATGTTTTCGTAAAACTAACTTTACTAAATTAAATGACCTTCTTCAGCATACTAATTGGTCTCAACTTTATTCTTGTACTGAAATAGAAACTGCCATTGCCATTTTTTACAGGACTTTGAATTCATATTTAGATATATGTGTTCCCGTCACTGTTCCTTTAAGTGAAAATAAACCACCTTGGTTTACGAGGGAACTATCAAAATTAAAAAACGTGAAAACAAGATCCTATAAAAAATTTAAAAGATCTGGAAATACAATAGATTTATCCTTGTATATAATTGCAAAGTCAAATTTTATTTCTGTAAACACTATTTGTTATAACAATTATCTTAATCGTTGCAGATTAAACTTTTCCCGCGATCCGAAACAGTTTTTTAAATTTGTTAACTCTAAACGTAAATCTTCTTGCTTGCCTTCCTCGGTTTACCTTGATAATACAAAAGCAAATACCGATCAGGCAGTGGCCGATCTCTTTGCTGAGTATTTTCAATCTGTATACACATCGAGTTCATATAGTTGCACTAATTCTTATCCTTTTCAAGTTCAAGCGTCAAACTGCATTTATGTCCCAGTTATAACTGAGTGTACGCTGCTAGGCGACCTCAACACTATCAAACCCGGCTTCTTGCCTGGTCCTGATGGAGTGCCAGGTTGTATACTTAGATATTGTGCGGACTCACTTTGTAAACCCTTACACAAATTATTTAACTTGTCAGTTGACTCAGCTGTGTTTCCTAGTATATGGAAGGAATCTTTTATTATTCCACTCCATAAAAATTCTTCTAAGTCCAACGTTAAAAACTATAGGGGAATATCAAAGCTGTCTGCCATTCCGAAAGTCTTTGAAAAAATTATTTGCACCCAATTGCAGCACTTATGTACTTCAATTTTATCCCCTTATCAACACGGTTTTGTTAGGCGAAGATCTACTACCACCAACCTTCTTGAGTTTACCTCACTAGTTATCAAAGGGTTTCAGGACAAAATGCAAACTGACGTCGTTTACACAGATTTTAGTAAGGCATTTGATTCTGTTAGTCATTCTTTGCTGCTTCAAAATTTAAATATTATAGGATTTCCAGCAAAACTCCTGTCGTGGCTTTCTGAGTACTTGTGTGGCCGAACACAAAAAGTAGTTTTTAAATCTTCTGTATCCAAATCTATTTTTGTTACCTCTGGTGTCCCTCAGGGAAGTCACTTAGGACCATTGCTATTTAATCTATTTATTAACGATCTTCCTGCTGTTATTACTAACTCTCGTGTTTTTATGTTTGCTGATGATGTAAAGCTATGTTTCACCTATAATGATGATTCTCTATGTAACTTACTACAGTCTGACTTGGGGGCACTGTCGGCTTGGTGCCGTTATAACTTACTTAATTTAAATTGTTCAAAATGTAAAATCATGACTTTTTGTAGAGGTTCCCCTCATACTGCTCATTACGTGCTTGATGCTTCACCACTTGTCCGCGTTTTTGAAATTAAAGATTTAGGCATCATTCTTGATAGCAAATTAAAATTTGATTCTCACATATCGTCGATGGTCAATAAGGCCATAAATGTACTTGGCTTCATCAAGCGGTGGTCAAAAGAGTTTGATGATCCCTACACCACTAAAACGCTATATACATCATTGGTACGCCCCATCCTGGAGTATGGATCTTGTGTGTGGTCCCCGCAATACGGGCTTCACCGGGATAGAATTGAATCTGTGCAGAGGAAATTTCTTCTGTTTGCGCTCAGATGTTTTAACTGGGTTCCTGGAATAGACCTACCACCCTATTCAAGTAGACTTCTTTTAATTAATCTTCCTTCTTTGTTGAACCGTAGAATTATGCATGGTGTAGTATTTGTCACTAATCTACTTAATGGTGATATCGACTCATCGGTTCTTCTAAGTCGAATAAAATTAAATGTTCCCATTAGATCCACACGTAACTTCCTACCCCTCAGCCACGATCGTTGCTCGAGCAACTATTTAATTCATTAACCATTTCGTGTATTATGTTCTGACTATAACAAACTTTATTCCCTTGTCTCTCTGGAGACCTCGACTCCAGTACTAAAACGATCTATCCTTTCTGCCTTATCTAATCGTAACCACTAATCACTAATCTTCCACTGGTCTGAATGGGTTTTTCTGGGTTTTTCCCAATCCACGCAACAAATGTTGGACCAGTTATATTTATTTGGAATTTCCCAGAGCTTTAACGTTAAATTTTTAAATTTTTTATCATAATTTTGAACTTTATTTCAGATATTATAATTATTTATTTTATACTATATTATTTTAATATTATAATTATAGTTAATTTTGATTTGTCAGCTGCTCATAGCCGACATTAAATAAATAAATAAATAAATAAATAAATAAATAAATAAATAAAATTAAAGTTGTTCGGTTTGGTGAGTAGCCAACCTCATTGATTGAGGGCAGAACACTCCTAAATGCGCTCGAGCCGACGTAGGAAGAGACGCAACAAGATAGGAACTAAGGATCAAAGAGAGTCGCTTGAGGCAAACTGGGCAATGATACCTGGCCTCAGGCGAGCCAAATGTTGCTCACGAGGAAGAATACTCCTTACACATTATAGCAGTGTACATATCCTTAGCAAGAAAACGAACTGTCTTTTTCTAGAACAACATATAAACCAAATTAGAGGCATAGACCTTTCAAAGATACATGCTTTTGTATAGAACCATGGTTCTGATGGAAATGCTATAGACTTGGAAGGGGGCAAAATAGACCTCGCAGATACCAACTCATTCATCAATGACTATGGTTTTAACAGACATTAGACATGCTTTTATTTTTATTAAAAACTAACTTATCAATAAAACTGTTAAATTTAAACTCGCTTGTAGTAAGTTTATTTTTCTTCTTCTCATAAGCCAACGGAAGTACTGCAACATTACTGCTGCTTATCGTACTATTACTTTGATTTAACATTAAAGCGAAAGAACTACTTACAAAATGAGGCAGCGGTTGCTAACCTCCGCTCTCCAGGCAAATACATACGTTTTTTTTTTAGCGTCATATCTAGCACCAAACCAATATCCTTGAACAGTGGTGGGCCAGAAAACAGAGAACACATGTTGTTGTTGTTTTAAACGTCGTTATAATTTACTAAAGCGTAAATAAACAAAGTATGGTTACGACATTTTTAAGTTTAATTCCCATTCAGTCCGGCGACGCTATTACAATCGCAGAGGTTGTAAAAATGGAACTCAGTAATTTAAATCTAGATATATTAAACTTGATAGGAAACGGCATCGATAATGCTAGTGTAATGACTGTCGGTAGACAAAGCATTTACACAGAGTTTAAGAAGAGTGTGCTCTTTTTAATAATAATAAAATGTGTGTGCCACTCAATTCAATTAGCTGTAAGCCAATCCACAAAGATAATTTTCCAAATCAATTGGACTATATAGTTGCCGACACCTACTCTTGGTTTGCTAAAAGCTCTTGCAGACAAATGATTTATAAAATATTTATAAGTGTTTAAATAATGGGAAAGTATATATGATTGTATTTTTTTCCTTTGTCAATCGTGGTTTATATCGTTTATCGTTTATAGTTATGTATTAACGTTAAAGTTTCATGCTCGTCTCAACTTTTTGTAAGTAGACAATCAGGTTTGTTTGCTTTACTTTTATGTATTTTGGTATATATATTTTGAATTTCTTTTGTACTAATTTATCCCAAGGTCTGCGACGCAAGATGGCTATCCAGGATCAGGAATTAAAGTTTCACTTTGCCTTGGCCTCTACAAACGGATGTTGTCACAATTCAAAAATATTGAATATGCTCTATGAGGATGACGAAAATAGGCATTATTTAAAATTTTTAAAGCCAATTTTTAAAAATATTCAAAATGTGAACAATTTTCCGAGAAGGTTGATTCGTCGAAACTTCTTAATGAAATTATAACGGCAATCAATGCGCTGAGAAATATCATAATTCCACCAGAAGCGAATATGAAGGATGATTTTGAAGATAATGCAGTAAGCGACTTAATATACTCGATACCGAAGGTAAAGTTCAAGTTAGAGACTTGAAACTTTAAAAATGTCTTTATCAATGGAATAGTAAATTAAAGTGTCAAGATTGGTAAATCCAGCTATGACAACCTCCTATTAAAAACTTTAAGCTAGAGTCACCAAATTTCGTAGGAATATAGTAGTTGACATCCCACAAAGATCTACATAAAAACTTTTGATGCCACGCCCCCATACCGCCCCCAATATCCCTTTCCTACTTTAAACAAACTTTTAGCTAGTCACTAAATTTGGGTGGAAGATAGCTTTTTGGCATCCCCATCTGCATCAGACAATCTTTGAGGCAGCGTATACCCCTACCGTATCCGCACCCAACCCATTTCAATCAGGTATTTTTTCACATGTTTTAGTTATTGTATCGAGTATACCGCAGTCGGTTGCGTTCGACTGCAACGTTTCTACTTGTTTTTTCAAAGACTTTCGGAATGGCAGACAGCTTGGATATACTCCTATAGTTTTTTACGTTGGACTTAGAAGAATTTTTATGGAGTGGAATCCATAAGAAAATAAATTATTAGGCACAATACATTTTTCAATATCTTTCACATGCGTGTTTTCTGTGTACACTGTACACTAGTGCTGCAAAAATATCGATATTTGGCGGAATCGATATTTTGTGAGGAAATGCGATCGAATCGATATATCGAATTTTTCAGCGAAAATCACTGCAAGATTAAAAAAGAAAACAAAAACTTTTTAAAGATCTAAAAAATTTATTTATAAAATTTATCATTAACTTAAAACTAAAAAACAATAAGAATTAATATATTTAATAAAACAAATCAAAAATTATTGTTATAAAAAAAATTAACAATATAAACAAATGCCTGCATGGCAGTTGTCTAGTGAAATCAAAATTTGTTGTTTTATCAAGTATGGTTTTGAGCCTTATACTAACAATTCTGGACAATAACTTACGTTATTCATTCGTATTCAAGCTACGATTAGCATTTATGTATCTTGTGAGTCTTTGTGGTGTTAACATGTTCAAAATGGTAGCCATCTACGACCATCTGTTAAGTCTATTACACTTTTTAGGTGATATGTCGGTCCCAAAGCGCTTACTGTATACCACTTGGCTTGGCGAAAATATCGCCGCAAAGAAAGTTACAGTTGTAAAAGAACTTATATTTGGTACAATTTTAAAAAACAGCAACCTATCAATAAAGGAAATCGAGGAAATTACCAAGAAATTGACAAACTTTGTGAGCAGGCTTACAGAAAAATGGAAGGCATGCCATTACAACAAATCACTTTTCGAAAAAAAAATCAGAAATGGCTTGATGATGCGCTCTTTTTGTATTGTTTTACGTCAAATTCAGACATGGGTCGACCCAAGAAGGATTTCGGTGATCTTTGCCATAAAGCACAGACCAGAAAAGTGTCAAGTCTGGTAAACGAAACTACGTGCGATGAATTAATGGTGGCAGCAAGCTCCAGCCTGTATAAATCTGGAATGCGAACCGCATCAAAAATAGTTACAGTACTTAATACAAACGAGACTGGAGGACAAAAAATCAAAAGATTGGACGCACATGTAAAATTGCCAAATCCGTACTCACCTGAAGAAGCTCTGGCTCTATATATGGATGTAGGCTACACGAAACACACATACAAGCTAATGCGATGTAGTGCTAAGGAGAGGAATGCTGATATATATCCGAGCTACCAAAGGTTGCATTCAGCTAAGGTTATGTGCTATCCGGGCAATTTGAAATATTCAGACTATTCAGCTGAAACAACTTTGCAAAGCTTAGTCGACCATACCGTTAGTCGAATTATACAGGCGAACTCCCCGGTTTTTAATAATCAGTTTTTGGAAAATAATAATAAAATAAGTTTAACTGCAGTTCATAAATGGGGCTGTGATGGAAGCAGTGGACACGCAACATACCGGCAAAAGTTTCAAAATAGTGAAACCAATATGCTCGACCAACACCTTTTTGCAGTTTGCCTTGTACCATTACAAATTCAGTTTGGAGCAAAAGTTTTGTGGAAAAACCCACGACCTTCCTCAACTCGCTATTGTCGGCCTTTAAAACTTATTTGCGAAAAGGAAACAAGCGAATTAATTACATCAGAGAGCCATCATGTAAAAAACCAAATAGACAAAATTCAACCAACAACTACCAACTTATATACAATTTCGCACGAATTTCACATGACTATGCTGGATGGGAAAACATTAAGCGTCCTTGCAGAAGCACCTACTATGATATGTGGAATTTGTAGAGCAGTACCAAAGAATATGAATAATATTAGTTTGGTAAAAAGTTTTAGAATTGATGCAGATCTCCTAAAATATGGCTTATCAACTCTGCATGCGTGGATACGATTTTTTGAATGCGTTCTACATATTGCTTACAGACTTCCAATAAAAAAATGGCAAGCTCGAGGTGAAGATAAGGCAAAGGTAGAAGCTAGAAAATCTGAAATTCAATTGCAACTTAGAAAGCAGATGGGCTTATTGGTGGATATTCCAGTGGGTAGTAGTGGCAATACCAACAATGGAAATACTGCCAGACGGTTTTTTAGCCAACCGAATTTGGTAGCCGGAATTACTGGAGTTAGCGAAGCTCTAATATATAGGTTTAGTGTAATATTAAGGGTAATGGCTTGTGGATATCAAGTCAATACTGATTCATTCAGCTCATATGCCATGGAAACAGCTGAAATGTATGTCGACATATATCCATGGTATTATATGCCGTCATCTGTACACAAAGTTTTAATACATGGAGCGGACATCATCAACAATGTAGCACTTCCTATTGGTATAATGTCCGAAGAAGCACTTGAAGCCAGGAATAAGGATTTCAGGAATATACGCTTAAACCATTCCCGTAAGGACAAGAGGAGTAACACAATGGAAGATGTTATAAATGGTTTACTTATTTCATCGAATCCACTTATAACGACTCTCTCAAAAACAACAAAAGCCACTTTTAAAGAAATTAATTTGGACAAAACCGTTGCAGGACTGCTTAATAATTTTAAAGAATCTTTAAATGACTCGGATTCATCTGATTCCGATTAATTTTTTTTATAAATATGTTATGAATATATTAAAAATCTTAAATTAAAATTTCCAATGGAATATGTCTTCATTTACGCAAGTTATTACTAAAGTTCCGCTAGATGGTCAGCCTGGCCCACTGTGCGATGGTGGGTCTGAGTGATTCTACAGTCCAGAGTATAATTTACCGATTTGTCCGAGAGAATAGAACCCATGATAAGGGTAGAAATGCCCCGAACAAAATATTCAATTCTACCGACGAGCGCTATATTGTGCGAAAAATTCGGCAGAATCCGAGGCTTTCGGCTCCAAAAGTAGCCAGTGAAGTTGAGGCAGAGTTGGGCAAGTCATGCCACCCAGAAACGATTCGCCGTGTGCTTCGGGAGCACGATTTTAATGGCAGAATACCGCGCAAGAAGCCTTTTATAAACGATAAAAATAAGAAGTGTCGTTTTACGTTTGCAAAGGAGCACTTGCGCAAGGATATTGGTTTCTGGAATACAGTGCTATTCTGTGATGAGTCCAAATTTAATATTTTTGGATCAGATGGAGCCTCATATGTGTGGCGTAAGAAGAACACAGAACTGGAAGCAAAAAATTTAAAGGCTACAGTGAAGCATGGTGGTGGCAGTGTGATTGTGTGGGCCTGTATGTCGGCAGCCGGCGTCGGAAACTTGACGTTCATTGAGACGACAATGGACAAAACTAAATACCTTGACATTTTGAAGGAGAATTTGCTTGAAAGTGCTGAGCAACTTGGAATTCGGGATGTTTTCCGATTTTACCAAGACAATGACCCAAAACATACGGCGGGCATTGTGCAAACCTGGCTGATTTGAAACTGTCCGCATGTTATTAAACCACCAGCCCAGTCACCAGACATGAACGTTATTGAAAATTTGTGGTCCATTTTGGATACAAATATCCGAAAACGAAAAACTTCAAACAAATCAGACCTTAAAACTGCATTGCTTGAAGAATGGGCCAAAATTACGCCACAAGTCACCCAAAAGTTGGTCGAATCCATATCTCCTTAGTAAAGATTCTTTACGAATCACGATCAATTTGAGTATTAGCACTAAATTTACCTTTCAATATACAGATTTGATTTTCGTCAAGATTGTGGCTCGTGTGGTATTGCCTGATGTTAATTATAGAGTCAACTCTTTTTACTCGTTTACAAAATGGCTGGTTTGATTTGACTGGCTCAAGCGGCTTTGATGGAATTCTCTTTTGACAGATGCATTGATTTGCTTAAAATTGTTAGCTCGTTTTCCAGTATTTTGGTGGCTTCTTTGGTATGGAACGGAGACGAAATCCCCTATTTTTATACTCGATACCGAAGGTAAAGAGTATATTGGGTTTGTGCAATGTCCGTCATGGTGTCTGTCCGTCTGTATGAACGCAACTTTTTTCCACACCCTTCAAGTTAGAGACTTCAAACTTTGCAAATCTCTTTATCTATGGCATAGTAAATTAAAGTGTCAAGATTGGAGTTCTACGATAACTAGGGGGCTGGCAAATCGATAAACTCGATAACGCAATCGATAGATCCAGCTATTTCACAAGCCCTTACAGCTAGAACTACCAAATTTGGGGAGAAAATAGCCATTTACAATTCCCAAAAAACTGCATCAAAAATTTTGGAGCCACGCCCACCCATACCGCCCCCAGCCCCCCCGCAGTTTATCACCAAGAATGCCCATATCTTCTACAGTTTTTGAGCTAGAGCCATCAAATTTAGTGCCAAGATAGGTGTTGACGATCCCCAACCAAATTCATAAAAACTTTGGATGCCACGCCCATCTATACTGCTCTATCCGCCTTCAACCACCCCAACGCTTCGTTAAAAACGGTAGTGCCTGTATCTTCCATAGTGTTTGAGCTAGAGTCACAAAATTTGGTAGGTAGATAACTGGTAACGACCCCTCAAAAACAGCATCAAAGTTTTGGAGCCCCACCCACCCATTCCACCCCCAGCCCCCCCGCAGTTCAAAAACAGAAATGCCTATATCTTTTACAGTTTTTGAATTAGAGCCACCAAATTTTGTGCCAAAATACCCCCCATACCAGCCCGCAGCACCCAGCCCCCCTTCTACCATATTCTACTAACTTTGAGCTAGAGTCACCAAATTTGGTTTGAAGATAGCTATTGACATCATAAATAGATCTTCAGCAAAACTTTGGATGCCACGCCCCCCATACCAGCCCCCAGCGCCCAGCCCCCCTTCTACCTTATTATACTAACTTTGAGCTAGAGTCACCAAATTTGATTTGAGGATAGCAATTAACATCATAAACAGATCTGCAGCAAAACTTTGGATGCCACGCCCCCCATACCAGCCTCCAGCACCCAGCCCCCTTCTACCATATTCTACTAACTTTGAGCTAGAGTCACCAAATTTGGTATGAGGATAGCAATTGACATCATACACAGATCTGGGAGGAAGATAGTTTTTTGGCATCCCCATCTGCACCAGACAATCTTTGAGGCAGCCTACACCCCTGCCGTATCCACACCCCATTGCAATCAGCTCTCTTTTAATCTGTTTTACTACTGGTATCGAGTATACCGCAGTCGGGTGCGTCCAACTGCAACGTTTCTACTTGTTTAAACCTAGGATCGAGCAGCGTTCCTAAACTTGTGTGTGTGCGGGACTCATTCTCCAGGAGCCTTGACTTAATTTTTGCCTGCAATTGATCACGCATTTCTTGACCTTCCTCCGTTAAAAAACTATCTTTGAACGGTTCTATTTTATCCAACAGTTCGGTGGTCAGAGGAATAACTAACGAAATCGTCACCGCAGTTGCAGAAGACGATTTTTTTGTTGCAACATCAAATGGCATTAGGAGATTAACCAGATCCTGTATAATGTTTATATCCTCTGCGGTCAAGGGTGGCGGTGCCTTAGCCATGTCAAAAAGGACCTTAGCAAGAGCATCTTTGGTTATCAATAGTCTTTCAATCATGTAGTAGGCGCTATTCTACCTAGTGGGCACTTCTAGCTTGAAGGCCCATTCCCAGCAAAAAAAAATCCCATTTATGGAAAGTGCTCAATTTTTACGATAGGTTCCACATAAAGTTAGAGTGACCAGCAGTGCCGAATACTTGTATGGAAAATGTAAATATTTGCTGGTCACCTTATTTGATTAAATCGTTTAGTGTGCTAGCAAATTGTAAATATGTAATTGATTATAGAACATGGAAAATGGTGATTTCGTGGTGGCATTAACTGCTTTCATTATTCTAAAGAGAAGGAGAAAAGCTAAAGAGCTAAAACGAATCTTGCAAACTGATTATAGATTTCAGGATCAAGAGGCGTATCAAGTTGAAATCACTTCTGTTGGAATACCCCTATTCCTAATCAAAATTAACATTACTCAACACTTTTTAGTATTACTTCTTATACATAGAATGGTCACACTTTTACGTTTACATACAGAATTGTCTAATTCCTTTCTATACGTTTAACTGTGCATGTGGTATTGGTGTTGCGACTAAAAGAGTTTAATAAAACAATATAATATATAATATAACCAAGTGTAATTTATTCGCTTGTACTTTTTTAGTTTTCCAACAGGTTATGGGCCCAGTCCATGCCAAGTACAATATAGTGAATAATTGAAATTAGTAAAATTAAATAGAAGCGTGTGTATCTACATTTTACATATACATATACTCAAATAGCTGCGTGCGTGTGTGTTAGAATGGAAAAGGCAAAGCGGAACATAAAGCCTTTTAATGGCGAGAAGTATTCCGTATGGAAATTTAGAATTAGGGCTCTTTTTGCCGAGTTAGACGTTCTAAAGGTTGTTGATGACAAGATGCCCGATGAAGTGGATGATACATGGAAAAAAGCAGAGCGGTGTGCTAAAAGCACGCTTATAGAATACTTGAGCGACTCGTTTCTGAATTTCGCCACAAGCGACAATATGGCGCGTCAAATTCTGAAGAATTTAGACGCGATATATGAGCGGAAGAGTTTGGCTTCGCAGTTGGCGGTGCGCAAACGTTTACTCTCGCTCAAACTATTGAGTGAAACGGCACTATTGAGTCATTTTAACATTTTCGATGAATTAGTGAGTGAGTTGTTAGCTTCGGGTGCAAAAATGGATGAGATGGATAAGGTGTCGCATTTGCTGCTCACATTGCCCTCATCCTACAATGGTGTGACACGGCAATTGAGACTTTGTCCGAAGACAGCTTGACATTAGCTTTTGTTAAAAACAGGCTGCTAGATCATGAAATTAAAATCAAAAACGACAGCAATGACACAAGTAGAAAAGTTATGAAGGCATTTGTCCAGAACAATACCAACAACCAGAAAAATAGTTTTTTCAAAAATAAAATAACAAAACCAAAAAAAAACATTTAAGGGCAAAACAAAATTTAATAGTGTTAGGTGCCATCACTGTAATAAAGAGGGACATATTAAAAAAGATTGCTCTCATTATAAAAGAATAATAAATGAAAAAAATCAAGAAAGCAAACAAGCTCAAGTCTCAACATCGCAGCACGGTTTCGCGTTCATGCTTAAAACAAATTTATCGATGACGGATAAATACGGTTTTATCCTTGATTCTGGCGCGACTGACCATCTTATAAATGATGAGTCATTATATGCAGACAGTGTGGAGTTGGAGCAACCGCTAAAGATCGCTGTGGCCAAGCAAGGCGAATTTATCTACGCCACTAAGCGTGGTATTGTGCGGCTGCATAACGAGCACCACATAACACTGGAGGATGTTCTTTACTGCAAGATGGCTACAGCAAACTTGATGTCAGTCAAGCGACTGCAGGAGGCAGGAATGCTAATCGAGTTTGACAAAAATGGCGTGACGATCTCGAAAAATGGGATGATAGTTGTCAAAAACTCAGGTATGTCTAATAATATACCAATTGTTAAATTTCATGCATATACTGTAAATGCGAAAAATAAAAAACTAATGAGTGTTAGAACTCACGAGCGATGTGTTAACAGCTGCTTGTACCTGTTTGGTTGCTTTATATTAGCAAAAAAAAGAAAAGAATAGTTTATTGAATTTAGTTTCCCTTTTATTAGTATAATTTTTATTTAATGAGGCTTTTTATGCAGTGATCTGTGTAATTGCAACTCTGGTTTAAATTTATGGTCGACAAATATTAATCGTTGCCATCGATTGTTTTATTTGTTAACAAATGATTATTGATTGAGAGAGAAACAAGTAAATAAAATGGATTTAGCAAAAGAACTTTTGAGTGCGACAGGTATGGCGGTTGAGGCATTGGATTTTGGGCTCTTTCACCTTCAACGTTTCGCAAATTGAATGCAAACTGCTGGAGCGCTTTACCATGTCCTTAAAAATATCGCTCCGAACATTATATAAATGTTCGTGTTGCTCATATTGACTTAACAGCAGTTCAATCAACTCTCTTGTCCAAAACATTTTAATTAATAATTTTAAACCACAATAATGAACAACGTATTTACTAATTGCGGCAATAGTTGCATGTGCGATATTTCGTATCGATAATTTTAATATTCACATCGAACACTGTGCAACTCTGTGTTTACATGTAATCGGAATAGGGCAAAGCAAAATGAGAAAATTGAATCATTGCTACCAATGTCATGAAGCATTGCTTGCAGCTGTTTCACCACTACCCCCTTTGCCAACAAACGAATGCAGCAGAAGCAAAAAGTTCATCGTGTAAAAGGGGTCTTATTGGAATATACCCGCTGCTTTCTATTATGGAAGGGCGGGATCGACTTACATATATGAACTTTGTGCAATTCTACAGCTTAACGTGAGAGCTTTATTTACATTCCGCAAAAAGGTTTGGTATTCATATCCAATAAAAGAACTTGCATATAATTATGTAAGTGTTAGAGTGTTCATCGAAAATTATTTAATATTGGTACAAAGGGTATTTTTGCATAGGTCATATATGTTTCAAACGCACTTTAATCGACGGGCCGCTGAACGCAAAGGGAAACTGAACAAAACAACAACGTGCTGGCTTGTCGTAGCTGAGACGCACAAGCTGCACAAAGAGTAAATACCCCTTGAACCAATATTCAATAATTGTCAATAAAAACTCTAATATTTGATTTTAATATATATATTGTTTATGCTAGAATAAAAACAATAAACAATGCTAGAATATAAACAAACATGTAAAATTCAAATTATATTAAAGAATCTCAAGTTTTGTTATTCAATTGCACAAAGTTCATATTAAGTTATACTACCCTACAAACTTGGACACATCGTTAGCAAGACTTTGTATTTTACAGTTATTCTCTGCCGCTACACCAATACAGTCATACTCAGATGAATATGTATATGAAATTTTGCAGTCGGTCCACGAGTGCACGCTAAATTTGTTCGTAGTTCGAGCCCGTTACAGTTCGGCACGCCCTTTTAGCAGAGCTGCACGCTAAATTGTTTGCATGTATTATCAAATGGAAGAAACGTGTACCCGTGGCTATAGATGTTAACACATCAAAAATAGTTTTCAGTTATGGCATGAGAGACTTGGTCACATTAGCAGTGGTAAATTGTTAGAAATAAAGAGAAATAATCTATTCAGCGACAACAGTCTTCTTATAAATTTAGAGTTGTCAGATGAAATATGTGAACCGTGTCTAAATGGAAAACAAAGTAGGTTGCCATTTAAACAATTCAAAGATAAAAGCCATATTAAAAGACCTCTGTTTGTGGTACATTCAGATGTTTGTGGCCCTATCACACCAGTAACAATAAATGACAAAAATTACTATGTTATCTTTATAGATCAATTTACACATTATTGTGTAACTTATTTAATGAAACACAAGTCAGATGTTTTTAAAATGTTCAAAGATTTTGTAGCTAAGAGTGAAGCACATTTCAACTTGAAGATTGTTAATTTGTATATTGACAATGGAAGAGAATACCTGTCCAATGAGATGCGTGAGTTTTGCGTTAATAAAGGGATTACTTATCATTTGACAGTGCCACACACACCTCAATTAAATGGTGTTTCTGAACGAATGATCAGAACCATTACCGAAAAAGCTCGTGCTATGGTTAATGGGGCAAAATTAGATAAAAGCTTCTGGGGTGAAGCTGTGTTGACTGCAACATATTTGATCAATAGAATACCAAGCAGAGCACTTGGAAATAATGCAACGACTCCTTACGAAATGTGGCACGAAAGAAAGCCCGTTTTAAAACATTTGAGAGTTTTTGGTTCAACTGTATATGTGCACAATAAAAATAAAAAAGGAAAGTTCGATGAAAAATCATTCAAGAGTATTCTTGTTGGCTATGAACCAAATGGTTTTAAATTATGGGATGACTCAAACGAAAAATTTATTGTTGCAAGGGATGTCGTTGTCGATGAAACAAAGATGGTTAATTCAAGAGCTGTTAAATATGAAACTGACTTCCCGAATGAGAGTACGGATAGAATGCAATCGGAATTCCCGAATGAAATTAAGGAAAGAAAGCAATCAGAATTCCCGAATGATAGTAAGGAAATAAAGCAATCAGAATTCCCGAATGAAAGTAAGGAAAGCAATAAAACAGAATTCCTGAAAGAAAGTATGGAATGTGATCAAGTAAATTTTCCGAACGAAAGTAAGAAAAGAAAGAAAAATGATCTCCTGAATGAAAGTAAGTGTAAAGAAACTGAACAGCAAAGTGAATTTGAAACTGATATAAATCCAGTTATAGTTGACAACGAAAGTTGGGATAAGGATGTAATAAGTAGAAGGAGTGAACGCTTAAAGAACAAGCCACAGATATCCTATAATGAAAACAATGATGTATTGAATAAATATATTTTAAATGCTCACACTATTTTTAATGATGTGCCAAATACATTTGATGAAATTAAAAATAGAAATAATAGATTACTTTGGGAGGAAGCTTAGTGCTCATGAAATAAATAATACCTGGACAATTACAAAGAAGCCAGAAAACAAAAATATCGTTGATAACAAATGGGTATTTTCTGTTAAGTATGATGAATTGGGAAATCCAATAAAGTATAAAGCAAGACTGGTTGCTCGAGGGTTTACGCAAAAATACCAAGTTGACTATGAAGAAACATTTGCTCCTGTTGCAAGAATTTCGAGTTTTAGATTCATATTGTCCCTAGCAGTTCAACATAGCTTGAAAGTCCTTCAAATGGATGTAAAAACAGCTTTCTTAAATGGCACATTGAATGAAGAAATATATATGCAACTTCCTCAAGGTGTACCATGTAGTACTAAAGATGTATGTAAATTGAACAAGGCAATTTACGGTCTGAAACAAGCAGCTAGATGCTGGTTTGAAGTTTTTGAACAAGCATTAAAAGAATGCAAATTTGTAAACTCTCCGGTAGATCGATGTATATATATACTTGATGGAGGTGATATCAAAGAAAACATATATGTATTATTATATGTGGATGATGTAGTAATAGCAACGGCGGACATGAAAAGAATGAATGAATTTAAAAGGTATTTAATGGAAAAGTTTAGAATGACCGATTTAAAAGAATTACGACATTTCATAGGCATAAGAATAGAATTGTGCAATGGTAAAATTTGCTTAAGCCAGGCTGCTTATATTAAACGGGTCTTAAACAAATTCAACATGGAAGATTGTAATGCAGTCAGTACCCCACTACCAAACAAATTAAATTATGATTCCCTCAACTCAGATGAAAACTGTAATGCGCCATGTCGTAACCTTATCGGTTGTTTAATGTACATAATGCTTTGTACACGTCCAGACTTAACTACTGCAGTAAATATCTTGAGCAGATATAGTAGCAAGAATAATTCTGAGTTATGGCAATGTTTAAAGAGAGTTCTTAGGTATTTGAAGGGAACTGTTGACATAAAGTTGATTTATAATAAGAATGAAACATACGAAAATACACTAGTTGGCTATGTAGACTCTGATTGGGGTGGTAATGAAGTTGATAGAAAGAGTACAACAGGCTACTTATTTAAAATGTTTGGTTCAAACGTAATTTGTTGGAACACGAAGAGACAGAATTCAGTAGCAGCCTCATCAACTGAAGCTGAATATATGGCCTTGTTCGAAGCAGTGAGAGAAGCTCTATGGCTGAAATCTCTTCTTAATAGTGTAAATATAAAGCTAGATGTACCAATTAAAATTTATGAAGATAACCAAGGTTGTATCAGCATAGCAAACAACCCGTCATGTCATAAAAGATCTAAATATATTGATATCAAATATCATTTTACTAGAGAACAAGTGTAGAATAATATTATTTGTCTTGAGTATATTTCCACAGAAAATCAGCTTGCTGACATTTTTACAAAACCGTTGCCGGCCGCAAGATTTATGGAGCTGAGAGGAAAGATGGGATTGCACCAAGATGATTGAGACATCGATGCTGAATTTTTAAAAATTTTTATTTATTTAATGAATTTACGAATTTAATTCAAATTTTAATTTTTTATTGAAACTAAAAGATATATGTATTATATTGTTTAGGAACTGAAGTTACTGAATCCAATCTTATGTTAAGATATTATAAGGTGATCTGATCAGGTTTTTCTGGGTTTTCCCTGTATCCTTGCAGCGAATGCTGGATCACATTGCACACCCCAGAATGCACACCAACCACATTAGGATAAGTGAATAATGAATATGATTTATTTAATTTTACTAATAATGTTATTTTGAGGGGGCGTGTTGGAATACCCCTATTCCTAATCAAAATTAACATTACTCAACACTTTTTAGTATTACTTCTTATACATAGAATGGTCACACTTTTACGTTTGCATACAGAATTGTCTAATTCCTTTCTATACGTTTAACTGTGCATGTGGTATTGGTGTTGCGACTAAAAGAGTTTAATAAAACAATATAATATATAATATAACCAAGTGTAATTTATTCGCTAGTACTTTTTTAGTTTTCCAACAACTTCTGATCTTGGGTCGGATAGCATTAGGAGACGCCTGGAAGGTTATCTAAAATTTGTTATAAATAATATTGAGGAACATGTTAACTCAAGCGAAGGTTCTGTTCCTTGGAAAAATAATTTGGCTGGTGTTTTATTTTAAATTAAATAAAACATTGAATTCAATTTAAACTAAAATTTTATTGTTTGTGTTTCTCTTCTTCATATTTTTTAGTTTTGCTATATATTAAATTAGTAATTTCTTTTTCCACATCGGTGGCTAAATTTGGCTGAATCGGCTTTATAAATTATTCAAAAATAGAAATATATCCCGATTGGCTGGTTTTGGGGCATTCAGAAATTTGTCTAATATGCCCACCAGTTGGTGATCGGTGTGATCCACCGCCTTCATCTTTGGCTTATTTGCCCTATACTGAAAGGCACTAGATGTGCTGGGCTCGGTATTTGTCTCAACGTCAAATAAAAAATCCAAAGACTCGTCGGCCGGTTACGCTAAAAACTCGGCAGCCGGTGACGCTAAAGGGGTCGAGCAAGTAGTAATATTCCAAATAGCTTCGTTTTTTTTACCGCATTGATTAATGCGATTTTATCTTCGCGGAAGAAGCTTTGGAACCGCGTACGTTTAAATTTTTTTGATGCGTCCATTCTCAATTCTGCTCGTAAAATTTTTGCTGCCCGTAATAATTGTAATGCTATTATTTCGTTTTATGGTTATGAAATCCACAATTGTTCCACTATCGCAACTATCAATTAATAATAAAATTAATACAGTGAGTTTGCTATCGTTAAGCGTCAACAGCTGTGTTTTGCTTGTAGTTTGTAAAAGTCGAAAAATTGTATTAAACAAAGTAATGAATAACAACAAATTATGTATGATTTCATCTGCGATGGAGCAAAACAACGCAATGATGATGAGTGTTATGAATATGGGTGGGACCTCTTCGGGAACATTAGATTTGCTAAGGAATTCATTCAGTCGAGACATTCGGACACTTGTAAAATAAAAACAGTTGATTCAACCTAAGCATTGTTTACTAAACTTTTATTTTAATGATATTGCTCAAGCCACGGTATGGATGTTTTTGGGGAGTGACGCATTTTTTAAGGAGAGCTTCCGCTTAGAGAGGGAAGCATTTGATATCCTCGTTGGTCGTCTGACGGGTCTGAGAAAGAAGGACACTTCTTTGCGTGCGGCAGTCCCTTAAGAAAAGCGGATTGCAATAGCGCTGTAAACCCTGGGTGTGCGAGTTTTTGCGTGCTCCACGAAATCCATCAATATTCTCCTGCCATAACTCAATTAACAAGTGTGTGGCAGCAGTTGACCACACAAATCTCCAATCAGAACCTTTAATTTGGTTGAAATGAGTCCAAATGTATAGCATAGTAAAAATCCCTTGACTTACCATTTTTTCGAGACCCTTTTGCCAATTTTGCCAATAGTTCGAAAATATACCCGATTATATAGTCAAATGGGCAGCACTTTTGAGTAAACCGAATGTATATCGAGTACAAGCAACTGCATCCAAACTTATCTCAACTTTTTGTCACCACTACTTTTTGTATGGGAAAAAAGCTGCTTGTTGCCCTTAACGCACTAACTCAAATAAGCAGTGCCAGTGTAAACGCCGTATAACTTTACTGATGGTTGCTGGGAATTTAAAAACGAAACACAGCACGGAAAATTTCTGGCAACTGTTTTTTTTATATAGAGTTGCACATAAAAATTACGTTTCGGAGCTGCTGGGAATAGGCCATAAGACTGTACTTTTTGGCCCCTGGCTGCAGATTTTCCAAACAAAGGCCGTCCTTAACTATTAAGTTAAGTGTGTGAGCGAAACACAGCTTTTGTCTCTTTTTTTACAATTTTGCAAATTTTAACATAGTTCTATCATTGTCTGTGACAATGGCCGCACCTTTGTCGAAAATATTTCATTCATTTTATACAGTAATCAAAACGTCTGCAATATTTTATGCACTGTGGTTGGTTTAATCATTTAATGTATTTATCGACTACACCGCAGAACGCGAAATGTAGTCTTTGTCAATAAAATGGCAAGTTACTGTAATATAGGACTCATTTGCGTACGACATCCACAAGTCAGTGGTAATGGCCACATTTTCCAATTCATTAAGTAAAGAGACCAACGCGGTCTTTATAGACACATACCAGAGAACTGCAACAATCCACCGACAATCAAGGTGCACCGGGTAAATGTAGGGTGATTTTGACACCCGGGTGATTTTTGCTACCCGACAATTGAGTATAATCGCTCGCCTCGTATAGTAAGAAGTTACAATGCTAATTTTGATAATAGAGGATAACAGTTTTCTTTGGTTTTCCACCATTCAATAGGTTCGAAGTCTTCGCTTAAAGCAACTCTCTCAGTACAATAGCTTTATATTTCTTCTAATGCCGATTTGTAACTGTTATTTGAGTAAGCCACCAGTTGAGAAAAGAAAAAAGTAGTTTTTGGCACAAACATTTGGCTTTTAGAGGAAGTTGCCATTTGACAACTTGGACTTGCTGAACTTGATTCATTACTTGTAAAACTATTGTTGTATGTTGTATGTACACATAAGCACCATGGTGTGTAAAAGACACCCGGGTGATACTTGTGTGATTTGTCTACTCCTATTAATTCCGCATTCCTTTTTTTTTACTTGCGCTTATTCCTAAATTCGTTTTGAGTGGAAGTGCGACCGATACGCGTTGCCTAAAAATTAATGAGTGCCTGCACAAAAAAAAAACGGCACTTTTATGACCCAAAGCATAATATTGCCGGCACTCGTAGCACACACAAAATTTTTGTTGAGTGTGTGTCTTTGCTTTGCCTAGCCGGTGGTGAGTGGCACCGGCACACAAATTTTATTGGGTGTGAGTAAGGTGGCAAAAATTGACACCCTTGCAGTTCTCTGACGCATACCTTGTCTCCAGTTGATTGGTTTTCAACGTTGATCTTAAGGGCAATTCATAGCGTGTATCAAGCGCTTTGCAGAATTTTCGAAATGATGCCTCTTCGACTAGACTGCAGGGCTGCATACTTGTGGAAATAAATTCTGCTCATGCACTGTCTGCTGTTTTCGTTTTACACACTCCTTGCACGCGGCACTAACACCATTGTTTGATTTAAAAAAAAAATCCGCACCTTTCATTTGCCGCTCCTGACGGTTTTTTTTAACATCATCTGCAAAGCCTTAAATACTCAAGAACTATAAATTCATGCCTGTACATTACGGTTAGTCAATTATAACTACGTTTTCTGCCAACGAACTAGTCTATCCTTTTCGCCAATATTTTCCACTTAAATCAAACTAGAATAATTAAATTATTAAACATTTTGTAATAATTTGTCAAACTTTGTAGTTACCCAGCAACGCAAACGCAAAATGTAACCTTTATTTCGATATATCGATCTTATGACAAATGTATCGATATTTTCGCAAAATTTAAAAAAATCGATATAATCGACTTTGCAGCACTACTGTAGACATTTAGCTATAAGTGCTAGCGCAAGGTATACTTAACAAGGTAGCCGCACTTGCTCGCTCACGACTTCTTATTTAAGTGTCAAAATGACAGAAGAGAGCGAGAGAGAGAGCGAGAGGATAATGAATTTGCTCATATGCAGTGTTGCCAACTATTTCTTAAAAATAAAAGCTGATTTTGACGGGACGGATGATGAAAAAAAGCTTAAAAATTTCAAGAAAAAAGCCAAAAAAAAAAACGGAATTTTCAATAACTATGAAGTGTTTGTTGTTATTAATATGTTTAAAATGCAACTATTATTTGGATGTATATATTTTATATACATAATTAACATCTTATAATAGGTCCAATAAGTCGTCATCTTCAACGCTTTCATCCTGAGCTTCGTTGCTATAGGCCGATCTCGTTCCTATCATTCGAAGGAAATTTTTTGGTACATCGTACGTATAGCAGCATTTTTCATTCCTGCGCAGGCCATACCTGTATATTTTGTATTAAAAATAGATTAAAATTATTTTTACTATTAAACAAGGAAGTCAGTTACCTTATATGCATAATGCTGTTAAGTGTGCTCAGATGTAAACTGTTCCTGAGTTTCGTCTTAACAATGTTGACCTGGCTAAATATCCGTTCCACATCGGCGTTGGACCAGGGTAATGATAAAATATCAATAGCTACCGTAGACAGCTCTGCAAATGTTTTGTTGCCACCAGAGTCCTTGTATGAATTTACTTCTATCCAAAAATTTGGCGTGTCGCTGGTGTTCTGCCATTTTACCAAATGAATATTTTTATATTAACCTTCAATTACTTTAATATTTTTATAGTTAAGGTCCTCCAACAGAATAACAATATCTTGTTTTTTGTTTGCCCTTAAAACTTTGTCGACTGAAAAAATATTGACCTGCTTTAGGATGCTATAATTATCTGGAAGCCTGAGAATAATAAGAAAATGACATGTTTGTTTATACGGTATCCAACTTAGATTATTTACCTCTGTTTCAGTTGCTTAATAAGTTGTTCCAAAAACTTTGAGCAGCAGTCACGAATGTCTTTTTCACAATTTGGATCCAACTTCGCCAACTAGATAAATTTTTCAAATTCATATCCTTTGTAAATATCTCTATCAACATACAGTTTGGCGGTAATACTGCACTTGCAGTAGCTACACAAAACTCTTCTTTCGTCCGTGTCATCTTTTCGGGCCCAAGCTTTAAACCCATCACTTTTAAGCCAGGCATCCCCAGGCATTTGCTTATATTCTTTTGGCATAATTTTTTAATAAAACTGTTTTTGCGAGTAAAATGTGGGAAAAACATCAATTTAGCGATGTACTTCGAGATTGCTAACAACAGAAAAAAATCGAAATTGGTAAGTATCGATCAACCGAAAACCAGAAATATCGTCTGGCTTCATACTGTGTGCTCTTGCGAAAAAAAAGCGGTAAAAAATCTTAATATAAAAAGAAAAAAGCCAGAATTCCCGCTTCCCGCTATTTTGAAAATGTTCCCGCAATCAAGTTTTGAAAAAAGCCAGATCTGACGGGAAAAAAGCGGAAATGGCAACACTGCTCATATGTGTATACATATGTGAGTTTTTTTCTGCAACTACGACCAGAATGATACAATAAATATAACAAAGGAAATTATTAATTTTAATTAATTTTTATTTCTATTTTTCTCTTATAATAATATGAACACACTTTAAACTCATTACACAAGTAATTTTGCATACAGAACAATATGGAGGCGCCATTGCAATAAC
This sequence comes from Scaptomyza polygonia, assembly GCA_035044585.1. NCBI lineage: Eukaryota > Metazoa > Arthropoda > Insecta > Diptera > Drosophilidae > Scaptomyza > Scaptomyza polygonia. The sequence goes on along the minus strand of JAWNNU010001247.1, from coordinate 208,478 downwards.
ACGAAAAGTCTGTAGCACAAGAAGTTAAACACGAAAAAATCGTCCGTGGAGATGCGTCGCTCACAACTGCTGCTCACAGACTAGTGTTGGGTTGCTCATGAGTGAGTGAGCAAAAATGAGCTGCTCACCTAACTGAACAAGTGAGCTATGCTCAGTACTCATTGCTCATTTTTGCTCACTTGCTCTTTTTGCTCACTTGCTCTTTTGGCTCACTTGTTCTTACTCAGTATTCAGTTGCTCACAGCTCTTTTGCTGCCTTTAGCTCAGTAGTTCTTTTCACTCAATTGTTCTTCCTGCATATCAGTTCCAAAGTTAACAGAGGTTCTCTTGCTCACCGTTCATTTGAATGTTTTGGTTCACTTCCGTTGATTTTGTACTCGCGCCAAAGTGAAACGTTATAAAAAAAAACAGTAAAATCATAATACAATTATTTAAAATGTCTTTAATACGCAAACATAGCGATATTTGGGTGCATTTCTCCGATTTGGACAACGCGCAAGCGAAATGCAAATACTGCAATAGTATTTTGAGCTACAAGTCGCAAAGCAACTTGTCTCGGCATCTTCGCAGCAAACACCCGTCAGCATTGGAGCCCGTGGTCCGCCAAATACAAGAGGATGTGGTTGTTTTGAGCTCACAGCCAAAAATTACCAATTTTGTTCAAAAGCCTGTGTCGGCAAACAAAAGCCAACAAATTGATCAGCAATTGGTGAAATGGATTGCCAAGGGAAATCACGCATTGAGATCGGTCGAAGAGCCCGAGTTCAAAAAACTCCTGGAAGAAGTTTCATATTGCCCAGGCTATAAGCTCCCAACTCGAAAAACGGTTACGAACATCCTTGTACCCAAGCTACGCTCAGAACAGGAGTGCAAAATGCAGGATGAAATTTTTGCGGCAACTGCTGTGTGCCTCACCACAGACGGCTGGACGTCTCTCACTAATGAGAGTTACCTAGCCGTAACGGTTCATTTTATAGATCTTGAAAACACCGAGCTAAAAACTTATTTGATTGCTTGTCAAATGTTTAAAGAAGCGCACACATCAATAAATTTATGTGATTTTTTAAAAAAAAATAGCCCACCAGTGGAAAATTGAAAATAAAGTGTCGGCGGTAGCATCAGATAATGCTCATAACATTGTTGGTGCTATAAAGCTGGGAGGGTGGCGCCACATACCGTGCTTTGCACATACTTTAAACATAATCGTGCAAAAGGCGTTATCTCAAATCGAAAGTATTCAATTTAAGGCCAAGGCAATAGTTGAATTTTTCAATCGCAGCTCTTCGGGACTTAAAAAACTAAAGGAAACTCAAGCCCAATTGGGATTGCCAAGCCTAAAACTTGTGCAGGATGTGGCAACACGCTGGAACTCGACACTTAAAATGTTTCAGCGGCTCTTTCTTCTGAAAGAGGCAGTTATGGTAGCAATTTCAATTTTACGTCCAGACTTGCTAATAACAACAGCAGACTGGAAAGTCATTGAAGACGTGCTGCCAGTGCTGCTACCTTTCTCCCAGATAACGAACGAGATATCTTCCGAAAAAAATGTAACGCTCTCCAAAGTTATAGTCTTGGTTGGTGTTCTTCAAAAAAAAGTGGCTGGCATGCAATCAACCAATGAGCCTGTATCAAAAGTCATAAATGTTCTTTTGACTGAAATGGACACCAGATTTCGAGATGTGGAGCAAAATATTTTGTATGCTGAAAGCACAATATTGGACCCCAGATTCAAAGGGCGGGTTTTTAAATCAGAGGATGCCTTTCAAAAATCTGTTGCCACGATCAAGAAAAATGTAATGTCCATTCGATTAGCTAACGCATTGGTTGATGCTGCTCCGTCTGAGACGGCACAAGATTCGACCACACAAATTACAGATGACGACGATATTTGGAAAGAGTACGATTTAGACTTTAATAAGGTCAGCAAGCCCAGCAACAATACAGCCGCTGCGACCCGTGAAGTGGACAAGTACTTGTCAGAGGAATATCTGAGCAGAAAAGAGGACCCTTTGAAGTGGTGGGATCAGCGGAAATGCCAATATCCTCATTTGTACAAATATATGATGAAGCGGCTTTGCGTTGTGGCCACATCTGTACCATGCGAACGGATTTTTTCAAGTACTGGCGAACTTATCCGCAAAAGGCGCACATTACTAAAGGCCAAAAATGTTGAAAACCTTATGTTTTTGCACAACAATTTATAATTATTTTGGTATGTAGTATTTAATATTATTTCTTGTCGAAACACTAATATATATACATATATATATGTACATATTTTTTTAGCGCAACATATTTGACTGAAGCCCCTTGAACTGCGATATTGTTTTAAGTCTTGAAAGAGAAAATATTTATTTGTTTTGTTATTTTATTATTATTTTTATTTTAAATCATTATTTCGTTTGTTATTTGTTTAAGTTGGCGTATACTTTTATGAAAGAGAAAATATACATATTTGTGTTTTGGTGGTTAATTTGAACCTAACTTAAAATCTAAAAGAACAATGGCCGGGACAAATGAACAACAGCTGTTCAGAGCATGTTCAGTCATGTCAAGTGACTGAGCAACCTGACTGAACAAGTGAACAAGTGAGCAATATGAGCGAGTTGACTCTTTACAAAAAAAAGAGCAAGTGAACATGTTCACCAAAGTGAGCAGTGTTTACCCAACTCTATCACAGACTGACAATTTAAGAAGTGAAAAGAGGGCGAGAGAGCGAGTAATGCCACCTAGTTAAGTATGCCTTGTGCTGTAATAAATATATTTAATTAAGCATATTTAAAAATACAAATATTTATTGAATAAATTTACACTTACTCAGTTTGGGAATTAAAATCAAACGCATTAGGTGTATTGCTTGATGGTTGGTGTTCCGTGTAAAAGAACTCCAACTCGGACTGTAGCGATTTTTTTGGCACAGCACTGTCCAGCAGTCGCCGCCGCTTACCATTTTCCGTCACATATTTACTATCCGCAACATCAAAATGCATTTCGCAAATTTTGTTGCCGTCAACCAGCGTTTGATTTGCGCTTATTTCCCACAACTTCCTTTTATTCGCGTCTTTTGGCACATGAAATACTTTCTTTAATGTACTTGCGCGACATATACAACAATATTGTCTCGACATTTTCAAATATAAAATCAACGAATTTTCCGCAACACAACTGCTCACTTCAAAGTATCAATGCATACTGACAAAAACTAAGTACCCCGAAAGAGAGCAGGAATGCGGAATGGAACACCTTATAATTGTTTCACCATGGTATGCCTTGTGCTAGCGAGCGCGATAGCGATAGCGGATAGAATGTGTATTTAAATTTGTTTCAGCTTTACTTTATGCCTTTTGTGCGGCTCAGCTACGACAAGCCAGCACGTGATTTTGTTGGTTTTTGTCTGTTTTAGAATATTTATGTATATATGTACATACATATGTGATTCGTGAGCCAAATATGTGTGTGTCTGTGTGTGTGTGTGTGTGTATTCACAAACAATAAACCAGTGCAAAACAGTCGCTTCCAAAATTAAAAAAAGAATGCAAATATATTAAAACCATCCTACAAGGCGCCTTTACCTAACAAAATATTTTGAACATAAAAAGAAATGAGTGTGAGTAGATAATACTTTTATATTATTTTTAATTGTCTGAAATTTATCAGGAGAGAAAACAAACCCTCCTTGGAACTTATGGAAACTCCATTCAATCTTGAATTAAAATCGCCCGTCGTATACAAAGCTAATAATAGCACCTGCATTGTCATGGTTTTCAGCAGACATATTGATGTCAAATGCCAGGTGTTGAATTCAAAAATATATTTTACTCATTTTAATTTTATTGTTTTGTCATTACGTCTTTTTTGTTTGATAAATTTAAAATGGGAAGTATTCTAAGTAAAATCTTAGCGGCCGTGTTAAAGACACAGCCCGTAGGTCAAGCCGAAAGCACAGACCGTCGATTTTTATACCCTGAACCCATAAAATGGGTAAATCAGGGTATAATGGTTTTGTGCAAAAGTATGTAACAGGCAGAAGGAAGCATCTCCGACCCCATAAAGTATATATATTCTTGATCAGTATCAATAGCCGAGTCGATATGGCCATGTCCGTCTGTCCGTCCGTCTGTCCGTCCGTCTGTCCGTCCGTCTGTCCGTCTGTATGAACGCGTAGATCTCAGAGACTACAAGAGCTAGAGACTTCAGATTTTGAATATAAGTTCTCCTATACCATAAGCAGAACAAGTTTGCTTCAAATTATCGATAACTTTTCTGGTTTTCGATATACACATGGAATCGATAACAAAAAACTAGCGAATTTGGAAAATGTAAAAAAGAGATTTGGTGTAATGGGTAACAATAGAACTTTTCTCCAAATCGGTTATGAAACACCAGAGATATCGTAAAGTTAAGTCAGTTATGAGTTTTGTTTTAAGTGATCATTATTTGAAGCATACTTTTAGGAAGCAAAGACTGCAACTGGGTTCAGGGTATCTTCTGGTCGGGCTATCCCGACTAGAGCCTTCTTACTTGTTTAACTTAGTTGAGCTTTTTAATTTAGTTTGAACTATAGTTTTATTCTAACCTAATAGTAGAGGTCGCAAACAATCGATGGTACTATCGGACTATCGATGGTTTAACACTATCGCTGGCAGCTGAAACTATCGATTGTTTTCAATAGTTTCTTTGCTGATATGATTGTAATCTGCCATTTTGAGTATTTTAATGTGAGACAACTGTGAATTCGTTTAAGCTAAAAACTGCCTATCATTCTTAATAAAAATAAAAATGGATAAGTTTTTAATTAAAGCTCGCGACGGTAAGTGCTATCAAATATTCATATTATTATAATCGTTTTTGTTAGAATTAAAATTGAATGGTAATTTTACAATTTCAAAAGAAACTGCAGAGGTTAATAATAAAGGAAAAACCTGCGATTGCGTGGATTCGGAAGATGATACGCTTCTGTGTAAAGGACAAAAGCAAACCAAAGGTTTTTCAAGAGTTTGGAACTATTGCTTGCTAAATGTATGCAGTGCGGTAAAGAGTATTAAACTAGCGGCAATACCAGCAACTTGCTGGATCATTTAAAAAAATTTCATACCAACATCGAACAAAATGATCAAAATTGCAGAGGTGGGAGCTTTAGCTCTACAAGTAGTAGCCGCCAATCTAGCGTGAGGTATGTTAAACATTACAACTAATAGGCGGCGCTATACAATAACATTTATACAACTATTCACCCGCGAATTTTTTTAAAAGATCATTGGACACATAGTTTAAACGTACAATGGAGTACGAAAACAAGTCTCAACGAAAGAAAGACCTCGACACAGCATTGGCAATGATGGTGGCGGAGGATTATGAACCATTTAACATGGTTTATCGTAATGGCTTCCAAAGATTTGTAAAGGTTTTGGACCCTAGGTATGTGCTGCCCAGTGCAAACCATCTGCGGGATGTTTTGGTTCAAAAACAATACATTAAAACGAAAGTTAAACAGCAAACCATGTTGTTAGACAATTCTGACATTGCTTTAACCTGCGATGGTTGGACATCCGCTGCAAACGAAGGGTACATGACTGTTACATTTCACTTCATAGACCAAAGACTCAATTTGCGCTCGGCAGTCTTATCGACAAATAAATTAGAGGACGCAACAAAGCAGACAACATTGCAAATTCGCTAAGAAGCGTTATGTCTGCCTGGGGTATTGCCAACAAAGTGGTGTGTATTGTAACTGATAATGCAGCGGTAATGGTCTGTGCTTGTATATAAAGCATTTGCCATGTTTTGCTCATACGCTCAACTTGGTTGTTCAGGATGCTTTAGCAGCAAACGAGAGACTACAACGTATTATTAAGAAATGCAAAAGTATAGTTACTTTTATGAAAAATAGTACAATAGCGTACGAGAAGTTTAAATTGGCACAAGAAACTGTTAAGCCCTATTGCTTGCTGCAAGAAACTCCAACCCGCTGGAATAGTAAATTTTTCATGATCCAACGCATTATCCTCACAAATGACTTTATATCGCAAGTGCTTTAAGTAACAAATAAAGCACCTTCGCCTCTAGTTGCTGATGATATTGACATTTTAAAAAAAGGAAGAGCGATTACTAAAAATCTTTCAGGACGCAACAGTACATGTAAGTACAAGAATAATCAGACATTTCCATTGATATTACAAAATATATAAACATATATATTTCAGGTTTCTGGAAGTAACTTTCCAACATTGTCTCTAATAATTCCACTTAGTCTTGGCTTATCGCACCAATTAACTTTTATGAAAGCTTCCTTAAAATCTATTGAAGCTTAATAGCTTGTGTGTTGCGATAATAGATTCAACAAAAAAACGATTAGCTCCGTACGCGCAGCGGACATTGCCTAGTATGGCAACAATTCTTGACCCATGGTTTAAAAAAAAGGTTTCGAATCACCTTTCAATGCAGATCATGCCCTGTTTGTTTAGAGCAGGAGGTGGTGCGCAATTGTACACAAGTCAACTCGTTTAGACGCTATTTTAGTCATACGTCAATATTTTGAACGCGCTAACATTAACAAAGACGCTGACCCGCTGGTATTTTGGAAGGTAAGGTAAAAATATTAATTTTTTTTATATGTAATTTGTTTGTTATCTTATACTGATGAGATGAGATGTCCACAATAAAACAGTGCATCTCTAAATACTTATGCACCCCTGCAACATAGGTTTAATCGGAACGCATGTTTAGCAAGCAGAATAACAACAGACAGGCGAACACTGCTGAAACCAAAACATGTAGATATGCTAGTATTTTTAAACAAAAATCAGAAGATTTTTGAGGAATGATACGACACATTAAGACTTAACTACATTTAAGCTTATATTTTCAATAAATTTAAACTAAAAAACTAACGAAATAAGTTGATAATCATTGTAATAAACAAATTTATTGGGTCGAACCTTCAATGCAGTGTTAAATACGTTAATTTATTATAACTATCGAAAACAATAGATAGTTATCGATTGTATGGAAGAAACAATCGCCCACTATCGATGGTAATGGCTATCGATTGTTTGCGACCTCTACCTAATAGTTCTACGTTCTTCTGAAATTCCGGTCTAAAAGTATGCTCTAAACTTTGCATTTGGTAAAAGATACATACAAGTGACCCCTAAAAGTATGCTTCGCTTTTCTTAGAGTTACTCACATTCACACATTCAAGTGAGGCTAATAAAATGCTATTTATAGGCACAACCAAACGTTGATTTCTTCCTTAAAGACTCGTTGCAAGAATGAACGAAAAGCTTGCTTACGCATTGAGCATCAACGGCATAGCCATACGTTGCTTAAATGCTTTGTCTCTTCTTCTTTTATTACAATGTAAACAAACCATATGGCATTAGCGGTAGAACATTGTTGCCATATGCCTTTTTTTTATGCCATTAAAAATATATGTTAACATTTAATGTAATACCATGTTAAACATATTGTAGTTATTTTTAAAGATCTAGTGCATTATATCAATGCTTTTATAAACAATAAAATGAAGATTTAACAATTTTTTAAAAATTTTTCCATAGAATAAAAAATTAGCGACAACTCTGTATTGCTCAGCATTCATGCATGTTTTCACTCCAGTTAAACCATGCATGCAAGCTTAACAGCAATCGTTGAAAAAATAGCTTGACGAATTTTTGCGTAAGCATCGTTTGGGCAGATTCTCGGCGTAGCATATGTTCAAACTTTGCGTGCCGCGAATCTTTAAGGAAGAAATCATCAACGTTTGGTTGGGACTTTAATCAAAACAATGACATATGTTCATATTCAGAGTAATCGATTCAACTTCATGTTCACTTTCAAGTAAAGCTCACGTTTGAAAAATCGCTTGAGTTTCAAAACTTCAAGCTGACGGTCACGTTCAAGTAAAAATATTGGGTTAAGTTAAGTTAAGTTTGGGTAATTTAACCATTAACTCAGCTTTTAGGATTCAAGTTCTGACTGTCTAGTGGACTGTTGTTTGATTGCTCTATCTGTAACTGCTTGATCATAATATGTAACAAATAATAATAAGAAGCGATTAAGTGGACAACACGTTTTATAGATAAGCCCCGTACACTGTTTTGTACAGACAAATTCCGCTAAGACTCTGATTATATTAAAGATGCGAAAACAACTATTTAGATATCACTTGACAATGTAAGCGTATTTATACTCGATACCGAAGGTAAAGAGTATATTGGGTATGTGCAATGTCCGCACTGGTGTCTGTCCGTCTATCCATCCGTGTTTCCGTATGTGCGCAACTTTTTTCCACACCCTTCAAGCTAGAGACTTGAAACTTTGCAAATGTCTTTATCTATGGCCGTGTAAGATAAAGAGTCTAGATTGGAGTTCTCCGATAACTAGGGGGCTGGCAAATCGATAAACTCGAAAACTCAAAATTGATAAATCCACCTATTTCGCAAGCCCTTACAGCTGGAACTACCAAATTTGGGGAGAAGATAGCTATTTGCACCCCCAAAAAACTGCATCAAAAGTTTTGGAGCTACGCCTACCTATTTCGTCACCAGCCCCCCGCAGCATAAAACTAAAAATGCCTATATCTTCTACAGTTTTTGAGCTAGAGCCACCAAATTTGGTGCCAAAATAGGTGTTGACGACCCCCAACCAAACTCATAAAAACTTTGGATGCCACGCCCAAACATACTGCCCTAGTCGCCCCCAACCGCACCAACGCTTCTTTAAAATTGGTAGTGCGTGTATCTTTCATATTGTTTGAGCTAGAGTCACCAAATTTACAAGGAAGATAACTGTTAATGACCCCAAAAAAACAGCATCAAAGTTTTAGAGCCCAGCCGTTCCCTTGCGCCATTCATTTTGAAATAAAAAACGCCTATATTTTCCACAGCTTTTGAGCTAAAGCCACCAAGTTTGGTGCAAAGATTGGTGATGAAGAAACCCGACCCCCACTTATACCGCCCCCAGCCCCTCTTCCAACACATTTATACTAACTTGGAGCTTGATTCACCAAATTTAATTGTAGGGTAGCAATTGACATCATACAAATATCTGCATAAAATTTTTGGATGCCACGCCTCCCATACCGCTCCCAGCCCCTCTTCCACCATTATTACTAACGTTGAGCTAGAGTCACCAAATTTGGTATGAGGATAGCAATTGACATGATACACAGATCTTGAGCAAGAATTTGGATGCCACGCCCCCATAGCGCCTTCAGCCCCTTTCCCCACCTTAAACAAACAAACCAAATTTGGAAGGAAGATAACTTTTGGCATCCTATCTGCACCAACCAATCTTTGAGGCAGCGTACACATTTTTTCGGTTTTATTACTGGTATCGTGTGTACCGCAGTCGGTTGCGCCTGACTGCAACGTTTCTACTTGTTTTATTTTGAAATGATATGTGTGATCAAAGTAACGGAGCATATCTGACCACATTAAGATTTTACTATGAAAATCAAATAGGCTTTTTAAGTGGTAATAATAATCATACATGCCAATATGCTTTTCTTTCTTTTCATACTTGCACATTTGTTCAATCGGTCGTTATTTACTCTAAGCAAGGCCTTAGGATATGGGCGATATCAGTGATAAAGCAAAATATAAAAAGGCGCTGAGACTGCTTAAACTTTTGAGTTCTTTTTCTGGCTGCTGCTGATCAAATCACAACCCAGTAGCCACTATCTGATACGTACAAATATACGATAACTTCGTTACCATTTCTTTACAACGATGAGATTCACAATGCTTACATGCTTGATTGTGATCGCTATAGCATCAAATTGCTTAGGGGACTCAGTTACTGGATCCGTAAGACATTAGCACTACGTTTTAAATAAAGTTGCCCAAATCAACATCTGATTTTTCCTACAGCTTGTGAATGCTGAAAAGCCTATTCAGCTAAGTAAGTGTCCACCTAATGACGATCCCAATCATATAGTAATGCTACCCTATGCCAATGACTGCCGTAAATACTACACCTGCCTAAATGGCCTGGCATACTTACATCAATGTCCGGATAACTATTACTGGAGTCAGCTGACCTACCGTTGTGATCAAAAACAGTATTCAAGCTGCGAAAATAATGATTATGATCTGAATTTTGTTCAGTACAGATCCTTTCCAGGCGATTGTACTCGCTTCTACGAAGAACGTATATTGCGATGTCCGAACAACTATCATTGGAACCAGCTCTATAAACGCTGTGAACTGCCACAGTTGATGGGCTGTACGGCGTCTTCAATTCCTTATCCGTTGACAACCCAGAACCCTTTCGTCCCAACGGCTGCTACTCCGCCAGGACCAACAGTGCAGCCTTTTTTAAATCCACTAATAGATCCCGATAATCTCTGCAGAAACGCCATTCAACAGCCTTATTTGCCATATCCTAGAGATTGTCACAAATTCATTTACTGTGGTCCAACAGCTACTGTGCTCAGCTGTCCCACCAGCTTGTTTTGGAATCGTAATACTCAGTCTTGTGGATCATCTAACACCGGCTGTCTTTTGGAATAACTAAGGAACGTCTTGGTACTTTGTAAAATGTTAACTTGCTTACAACAAAACGTAACATTTGTACAGTATACAAATATCAATTATTAAAAAAGAAAATTAAGCATTCCATTAAAGAATTAAATTTTAAAATAAACGAGTGAAAATGTTGCAGTCGGATGCAACCGATTGCGGTAGAAGAGGTCCAATTGCAAATGGGTACGGATACGGCAGGGGTGTGCGCTGCGTTCAAAGATTGGCTGATGTAGATCTTATGGGGTTGTCACTATTTGGAGACTCGAGCCCAAATACTGTCAGAGAAACACGCATTTATAATTTTAAGAGGGGTTGGGGCATGGGGCACAGTTCGAAGGCGTGGCATCTTTATTTTTGCTACAAATCTTTGTGGGATGTCACCAGCTAGCTCTCTACCAAATTTGGTTATTCTTGATTAAAAGATATCCGCTCACCAATGTTGAGAAGGACGGAACCCAATATTGTCTTTAGCTTCGGTATCGAGATTGCTAAGTTCGGCATGCCAAGTATTATATTCCAATGGCTACTCATGGAGAAAATCTTTTGAAAGTATGTTATTCGGATGGCAGCTTTATTACCATAAGACCATTGACGCACAAATATTTAGTGGAACTATCTCAAATAATTTGAAAGATATAGTTGTTTCTGATTTCAAAATGCATGTGGCTATGTGTGTGTAATTTGAAATGGACCATTGTTGACATTTGCTCTTATCTGCTTGATGCAGTCCAAAATGGAAGAGTTATACAAACTTAGACGTTCAAAATCAATAAAACAGGTTGTATATAACTTAATAAACCAACACTCAAATCAACATATTTTGTATTAATGTACATAAGTACTTAGCGTAGATTATATATATATATATATATATATATCGGGATAGCCCGACCAGAAGATACCCTGAACCCAGTTGCAGTCCTTGCATCCTAAAAGTATGCTTCAAATAATTATCACTTTAAACAAAACTCATAGCTGACTTAACTTTGCGATATCTCTGGTGTTTCTAAACCGATTTGGACGAAAAGGTCTACCGTTACCCATTACACCAACCCCCATTTTGACATATTCCAAATTCGATAGTTTTTTGTTATCGATTCCATGTGTATATCGAAAACCAGAGTAGTTATCGATAATTTGAAGCAAACTTGTTCTGCTCATGGTATAGGAGAACTTATATTCAAAATCTGAAGTCTCTAGCTCTTGTAGTCTCTGAGATCTACGCGTTCATACAGACGGACAGACGGACGGACAGACGGACATGGCCATATCGACTCGGCTATTGATACTGATCAAGAATATATATACTTTATGGGGTCGGAGATGCTTCCTTCTGCCTGTTACATACTTTTGCACAAAACCATTATACCCTGATTTACCCATTTTATGGGTTCAGGGTATAAAAAATCTCGCCAAGCAGGCGTCATCGAGAAATATATGTATCAAGCCACAGACAGTCTAATATGTAGACTGTGGAATGGCACAGACAATCTTATAAAGAGACTGTCCTATTGGCATTAAAAGCTCTTTTTGTAACAAATAATGTAATAAAGTTGTCAAATCATTATAGCTGAGACGGCTTAAGAAATGAAACACATTGCCACGCACACATTTAAATGAACACTCACAGCGAAATTTCTGCATTCAATTGGTTATTAATACTCTTTCATGTTTTCACTTTCATGACACTTGCCAACAATTTTGCCATCGCAACTACATACAGGTATGCAAAGATGCACACAAACTCCCAAAGTGTATTCCGTAGTTAAGTAGTGCATTAGTGTCGATGTCGTTTGCCGCCGACTCTGAAAAAGGGAATATATCAAAAATATCAAAAACCTCGACAAGCAGGCCCGGCAAGCAAACGCACTTACACCCAAATACAAAAATTTTGTACAGTTATTGGTTGTTGGTCAACAGACGGCTCGGGCGTTTAGCGCAAGAGAAATACTTGTTTTGAGTAAAAACAAACAACGAAAATCAGGCTACCCGGATAGTTTGTTCTGGAACATTCTATATTGTCGGTCATATTTATGCTTTATTATTCAGTGCAGTTTACGAATTGCAAACGCGAAGGAAAGGCTGCTATTAAAAATATTAAAAGAAAACTATCATTTATAAAAATTGAGTTCAATTATTTCAAGTTGTTTATTTTTATTAGTGCAAATGAAGCATTATTTTTTCGGTATAAATATATTTAAGATGTTTTGTATGCAGATCTTTGTGGGTCGTCAATTGATATTTTGCAACCAAATTTGGTGACTCTAGCTCAAAGTTTGCAAAACGTTAAGAAAGGTGGGCAGGGGGTTTCTTCATCACCTATCATGGAACCAAATTTGGTGGCTCTAGCTTAAAAACTATGGAAGTTATAGGCTTTTCTAATTTTAAACTGCGGGGATGTTGGGGCGGCGTGTGGTATGAGTATGGTGGAGAAATAAGCAAAATCAAATGATAAAAAACACTGACTATTTGTTGTTTCCCCAGGTTTTCTGCTCCGAAGAAAGCTACCATATTAGGTTTGTGGTTTTTTCATTCGTCTCCGATTGCATCGAACGGTCGATTATTTTTAATCATTCTCGAATAAACTGTTGTCTTATGAAATTTTTAGGAATCAAATGCAGCTTTAATACATTTTATACATTTATATGTGATTTAGCAATTATTATTTGCCGGCGAGTCACATGACTCGATGTTCGAATTATAAACTAGGCCAGCGGAGCAAATAAAGTTCATCTCACATTCGCACTGGCATACAGTATAATATCTACTGCAGACATTTTTGGTAGTGGCGAACATGGCACCATCGCGTTTTCCCACGCAGCTGCCCTTGCTCTCACAAAAGGTACCTGACGGGCCGGCAGGCACTTCACATTTTTGGGATAGTCGCATTTCTTTGTCATATTGTTGAACTGCAGGTTGTTGGGGCATTTTTGCTGGATCGCGGTGCCATAGAGACATTGAATAAATGCAGAGCAGTTCTTATCGACGGATCCCAACCAGTTGTTGGGAACATCACAGCACTCGCGATCGCAAACCTTGGGAATGCACACGCCTTTAGTATCGGCAATACAAGTCCCAAAATATGTGTCAAAATATGTCTGATTCGCACACTTTCTTAACCAAAACTTTGTTCACACATTGGAAATAGCCAGCACAGTCGGCGGGGCTACTTTGACGCTCTCCATCTTTGCAAGTGGAGTTGACATTGCATTGACCGTTATTCTTTTCACACTTACTCTTGTAAGAGTTCCAGTAGAGTCCGGCGGAACAGGATGCTGGTATATAATGACCGTTTTTGCACACCTGGTATTTGGTGCAGTCGGAGGAATTTAGTTTGGTAGTTCCGTTATTACATGTATGCCCTTTGCAATAGCATGTGCCATTGTCTGTTTCACAAGCACTCATTTTTGAGTTCCAGTATTCACCGCTTGGGCACGAGATGCTAACAAATTGACCAGTGCAACAGGTGTAGTACTTTGAGCAATCATCTTCATCAAGCTTGGTATCGCCAAGCTTACAACAATCTTCAGCAACAGCTACTCGAAATAGAGACATTACAATAAATAATAGGAGCCCTGAAAGTGGGAACTGTTTTAGAGAAACGACAATTAAACATAAAAATCAATTTTTGGTCTTACCACAGTTATATTTTTTATGTGATGTCATTTTTGCGTTCCATTTGTTCAACGACTTTTAATTGGTGGGCATCAGCTTTTATATCTCCGTGCTATTAAAATAATGAAATGTTTCTGTTGTGGAAGCGATGCAGGTGACAATGATAACATGAAATCAGATAATATTTGTCATATGCAATAGTTGGAAACGCCAGCAGTTGTTCTTTATCGAATTCATGAAAACTTGAAAAAGAAATTGTTTACCAGCTATCAGCGAAGTATTAAGGCTGAGTATTGTAGACAGCTTATGCATACTTGTTTATTTAATAAGAGCAACCATTCAAAACCTATAAATTTAATGAAATCATCTTTCCAAATATAACATAACAAAGCAAAAACTTAGACTCCAAAAAAAAAAAAGTAGAAACGTTGCAGTCGGACGCAACCGACTACGGTATACTCGATACAAGTAATAAAACCGATAAAAAAAAACCTGATTTAATGGGGTGCGGATGCGGTAGGGGTGTACGCTGCCTCAAGGATTGTCTGATGTAGACGGGGATGCCAAAAAGCTATCTATCTTCCAAAGTTGAAGACTATCGTGGCATCCAAATTTTTGCTGCAGATCTGTCTATGATTTCAATTGATATTCTCCTACAAAATTTGGTGACTCTAGCTCAAAGTTAATAAAGAGGAATGGGTGGCCGGGGCTCCAAAACTTTTGACGCAGTTTTTTGGGGGTCGTTAACAGTTATTTTTTTTACCAATTTCTTGATTCTAGCTCAAACACAATGGAAGATACACGCACTACTGTTTTTAGCGAAGCGTCGAGGTGGTTGGGGGTGGCTATGAAATTTATATAAAAAGCCTTTTCTTATATTAAACTGCGTGGTGATTGTGGGCGGAATTGGTAGGCGATGCTTCCAAATATTTTATGCAGTTTTTTGGGGGTTGTTAGTAGCAATTTTCTCCCAAATTTGGTAGTTCTCGCGGTAGGAGCGTGCGAAATAGGTGGACTTATCGATTTTGAGTTATCGAATTTATCGATTTGCCAGCTTCCCAGTTATCGTAGAACTCCAATCTTGACACTCTAACTTACTATGCCAAACATAAAGGTTCAAGTCTCTAACTTGAAGAGACGGACAGACCCATAAAGGACATTGCACAAACCCAATATACTCTTTACCTTCGGTATCGAATAAAATAAATAATAATAAAATAAAATAAATAAATATAATCACAGAATTAGCGCAAATATATATATTACTATTTGTGAATGCACAGACAGTCTAATATATAGACTGTGCAATTGGCAGTAAAGCTCTTCTCAGAATGCCTGTGGTAGTCCCCTTCTATACTTTGCACAAATGTGAGCAAGCGCGAGAGTAGATTTTAAGCTATTGCACAGCTTTTATTGCAGGCTTTGGGTGAGGACCGAATCAAGAAATTCTGAAATGCAAAACTTTCCGTAACAAAAATAGATAACACTGGCTTTACGAAGCTCGCAGCTTCAAAATCTGACGAATTCGTAAACAGCTGTTTTTGAGAAAGTATTTAGGTCTATAGGTATATATCATATCTTTTTAATGCCACCCTTACCGCATGTGCGCCTCGTAGGTATACATGTAGGTACATATATGTAGGTATGTAAGTATACATGTATATATGTTTACATAGGTGTAACTATGGACAACAGTGAATAGCTCGGCTGAGTGTTCGCCTAAAGTGTATGTATATGGTACGACTGAAGGAAGCTCGCTGCTCCGAAATCGGAGCTCAACAGCTGTTTGTGAAAAAGTATACACATGTATATAACGGTGAATAGCTGCACGCTTAAAATTTGTAAAAAAGTGATTT
Source organism: Scaptomyza polygonia (assembly GCA_035044585.1). Classification (NCBI taxonomy): domain Eukaryota; kingdom Metazoa; phylum Arthropoda; class Insecta; order Diptera; family Drosophilidae; genus Scaptomyza; species Scaptomyza polygonia. The sequence goes on along the minus strand of JAWNNU010001247.1, from coordinate 192,481 downwards.
AAATATGAATAAACAAAGTGCATTTCTTAATGAAGAAAGTGGTGAACAAATAGTGAAAGAAAATGAGTGAGTACTCAATATACATACATTTTATTGTAATTATTATCACAAATGTGATATTAAAATGAGCGATCTTAAAAGTAGCCCTCTTTTATGCACACAAACACACATATAGTTTAAATTCTCAATATGTTTGTATCTATATGTATATATATATTTATATATGTGGTTTAATTGTAAAATTATGTACATATGTAGTGAAGAATGAATGTATTTATATATATATAGAAACCATTAAACCAAGCACGTGTAGTATCTAGTACCTATGTTTTTCGTGTAGGTAATACACATGCCGCGCAGAGAAAGTATATGTATATGATATTTTAGATATATACATATATGTAAATGTATATCATGCGAAATTCTATGATCAAACTCTTAGTATCGTTCTTTTTGTTCAAATTTTTTTAACGAATAATTTGTTTGGTGTGTACATAACACTATTTATACCTCATTATATATTCCCATTATTTATACCTAGCTTTTTTCTTTTTGTAGAGTAGAATATCTTAAAGAGCTAAAGAGTAAAAATTGTGTGTTACGATTTCATCACTTTTTTCACAGGATTTTTTCTGGTCTTTCGGTGAAATTGAACTTACAAATTAATAATTATCTAAAAGAATCAACAACAAAATATGGGATCACCATTGACGCAGTATTTTCGAGATATTTAGAGGATATCAAGTCTCAAACTTATGTTTCCTATTTTAGTTACCATAAACTAATAATTTCAACGATACAAATTCATGAATAGCCTACATTGTATTGTATTGTTAAACTATAATAATTAAAATGATAAAAATAAAAAAAAATATTTTTAACGATATTAACTTCTCATTTATTTAATAAAAATATATAAAATTGTTTTCTTGCACCAAGCAAGAATTAATATCAAAGAAAATATAAAAAAAAAACAAAAAACTCATTGCATAAATTGATACAAAATTCCATGCAATAGCTTTACCGCGGCAGTCCCTGAGTGCCACATGTATTTTTCGTTTCACTATCTCTTGCGCTCAACAACCGAGCCGTCTGTTTGCTTGCCTGGCCTGCTTGTTGAGGTTTTTGATATTTTCCCTTTTTCAGAGTCGGCGGCAAACGACATCGACACTAATGCACTACTTAACTACGGAATACACTTTGAGAGTTTGTGTGCATCTTTGCATAACTGTACGTAGTTGCGATGGCAAAATTGTTGGCAAGTGTCATGAAAGATTTAATAACCAGCAATTGAATGCAAAAATTTCGCTGTGAGTGTTCATGTATGCATATGCAGCACTTTTAAATGTGTGCGTGGCAATGTGTTTCATTTCTTAAACCGTCTCAACGATTATGATTTGACAATTTATTAACAAACTAGACAAATTCATAACAAATGCATTTAAATAAAGACAAAACTCGAACCTATTGAAATCTCTTTTTTTTCATATTGTTTATTAAGGCATACGAGGTAAGCCAGGAACCTCTTTGTGACCTTGGCTTCTACTCATTCAGCCCGATTGGGAGCGGCGGCTAACTTAAGTTAGCTGTTACAATCATAAAAACAATAATAACAACAAATATACAAATACAATAACAAATATACAAATACTGCAATGATGCGTCAACTTCTTCTATTATTATAGATTCTTATTGATGACAGTAAGTCTAAAAGTATGCTATGAAAAATTTTGTTAACCAATCAAGAATTTCACTTGAGATTTATATAAGCATTTGTTTGTGGAGCATACTTTTATGCCATGTTCACACTATGAAAAGTTAATCACGTCAGTACGATAATCTACTTGCGATAAACTTATGCGTTCACACATCAAACAGCTGTTTCGCACAAGATTAAGTTTGACAGCTGTTTGTTTACATTTATAAATCAAGCAAACTGAATAGCAAACAGCAGAAAAATCTAAATTAAAGAAAAGTGAATAAAGATGGCGCCAAATGTTATTCAAATTATATTTTATATGATAAGAATTTTTGATATGGCAAAAATAATGGAGGATCTGCTCAAAACATCAAGAGCACACATAAGTATTGCGCAAATGCAATATAAAATGCACCTCGAGTTGCGTGCAGCCATATGTGAGGGATTTGTGCGATTTTTTTCTGGCAGATCGCAGATGTTGCAATCTGCTCTGCCATATCTCTTTGAGGCAAATTTCTGCCCCATCGCACCAATTAACTCTTTTTTTTTTGCTGCCATTACTTCTTTGTTCTTTTTGTGACAGATAACAGCTGTTCGGATATGATTACTTCTAGCAAATTTAAGTTTTTTCATAGCAATCAGCTTTGAAATATGCAAAAACAGCGCCATCTGTGGTTTTTGTTAAACAAACACAGGGTTGCACTCCAATAAACATCATGATTTAAAGTTAAACACGTCAGTGAAGTGATTACGTTTGACAGTTCTTGTATGAGTTAAACGCGCGTTTACAAGATGATTAGCGCTTAAATCACGTCAACGACGCTAATCACGTGATTAACTGGTATATCAGAACATGGCATTAGATTTTCCATTTACTTATTTTAAGTTGATTATTATTTTGCCACCATGCATTTTTTCGTAAACCATAGAAAAAACAAGTAGATACGTCTCAGTCAGATGCAACTGCGGTATGCTCGATACCTATAATAAAACCGGTAAAAAAAAGGTCTGATTGCAAAGGGGTAAAGATTCGGACGGGGTATATGTTGCCTTAATGATTGTCTGATGAAAATGGGAAAGCCACCAGCTATCTTCCTTTCGAATTTGGTGACTCTAGCTTAAATTATGTATAAGCTGGTGGCAGGGAGGCTAGAAGCGGTATTTGTGGGCGTGGCGTCCAAATATTTGTTGTAGATCTTTTTGGGATTACAACTGCTGGGTTCCAACCAGTTTAATGATTCCAGCCCAACGTTTGTAAAAAGTTGGGGAGGGGAGGCTGGGGATGGTATGGGTGGGCGTGGCATAAAATGTCTCGATGCTAATTTTTGTGTGGAAGATATAGGTGTTTCTGATTTCAAAATGGTGGCGGGGAGGTGGCTGAGGGTGGAATGGATGGACGGTTGCGAACATACAGACGGATAGACACCATGACTACACTCAGAAAAAAACGTAGTACAAATAAGCATATTCATGGTTAATTCAACTATTTTCGTACATAATTTCATTCCTAATATGAAATTGCTTAATTTGACATGTGCACATGTTAAATCAAGAATTACTATAAAATAGTAAAATCAACATTTTTCGTAGTTGATTTAAAATGTTAACGTATTAATATTGATGCACAAAAATATTAGATTTAACGTTTTATTATAATGGAACTAAACATGAGATTTCTTATTTTAACATTTCGAGTTCATCAAATCCAAGTATACCATATGTCAGTTTTTATTCACTCGCGGTAATTGTTATTATCTATTAAAATTGCTAGAAATACATCGAAATCTTATTAAATCAAACTTACCGATTACGAAATATGATGGGCCTAAACCGGGATTCGAACCTGATGTCTCTTCACGAAGCGGATGCCTTAGCCATTGCGCTGTTGCCGAATATATTTCGCACTCGGTTAGTTTTGAACTAAAGCAAACGCTTCGGAAAGGAAGTAAGATGTCTACTCTTTAATTTAAATAGGGAACATACTCATTGTTAATAACAATAAAGTTAGAATTAACTATGGTGGTATTGACTGGAATTTTTGTTTTGCTTTTTGACTATGCGTTAATAGTTGAATTAAATATATTTCAACGTTAAATTGAACATGGCATGTTGTTTTAAAGTGCACTCACTTTGAATTAACTATTTTTCATGTTCGATTTGCTGTTTAACTATGTTTTTAGTTGAATCAACATTTTCTATAATTAAATTTACTACGTTTCATAGTTAAAACTCGCATAGTAAAATCAACTATTTTCATAGTTGATTTTCGGATTTTTTTTTTCTGAGTGTAACATTGCACAAATTCATTATACTCTTTACCTTCGGTATCGAGTATTAAAATCCTTGACCTCGCAAAGTGTGTATATCGCCAACGCTTTGCTAGTGTATATGATTATCGGAGTGACGTAAATAGCTTTCTTACACTCAGAAAAAAAAAAATCCGAAAATCAACTATGAAAATAGTTGTTTTTACTATGCGGGTTTTAACTATGAAACGTAGTAAATTTAACTATAGAAAATGTTGATTCAACTAAAAACATAGTTAAACAGCAAATCGAACATGAAAAATATTGAGTGCACTTTAAAACAACATGCCATGTTCAATTTAACGTTGAAATATATTTAATTCAACTATTAACGCATAGTCAAAAAGCAAAAGAAAAATTCCAGTCAATACCACTATAGTTAATTCTAACTTTATTGTTATTAACAATGAGTATGTTCCCTATTTAAATTAAAGAGCAGACATCCTACTTCCTTTCCGAAGCGTTTGCTTGAGTTTAAAACTAACCGAGTGCGAAATATAATCCGCAACAGCGCAATGGCTAAAGCATCCGCTTCGTGAACAGACATCAAGTTCGAATCCCGGTTTAGGCCCGTCACATTACGTAATCGGTAAGTTTGATTTAATAAGATTTCTATGTATTTCTAGCAATTTTAATAGTTAATAACAATTACCGCGAGTGAATAAAAACTGACATATGGTATACTTGGATTTGATGAACTCGAAATGTTAAAATAAGAAATCTCATGTTTAGTTCCATTATAATAAAACGTTAAATCTAATATTTTTGTGCATCAATATTAATACGTTAACATTGTAAATCAACTATGAAAAATGTTGATTTCACTATTTTATAGTAATTCTTGATTTAACATGTGCACATGTCAAATTAAGCAATTTCATATTAGGAATGAAATTATGTACGAAAATAGTTGAATTAACCATGAATATGCTTATTTGTACTACGTTTTTTTCTGAGTGTACTTGCTATTATTTGAGTTAAGTAAGTTTATTAAGTAATAATATGACATGGTCGATCTTAAATGGTTTTATTGAATTTAATGGTCTCAAATCGATCAAACTTATTGATAGGAGTCATAAAATTTCTTGTCTTCAATAGCCTTCAATGAAAATTAATATTTACCAAAAAAACAACCTGAAACGTTAGAGAACCTTAAATACAAATTTAGCTATAAGCTATATTTCCACAATTGAAGCACATAACAAATGTAAGACGGATCAGATGTTTGACACAGAAAAAAAATCGTTTGATTGTATGCACAAGCATATGACATGTACTGTTAGATGGAAATAATTGAGCACCTTGATGCACAAAAGACTGCGGTGACAGGCTTCCTGCTTTCTGTCGAGTAAGATGGGATCCGCTTGAAACTGAAACCAAAACAATTCTAATTATTTCATAAAAACATACGTCTAGGTACGCTTGAATTAAATTACCAAAGTATAAAATAGCATTTAAACGAAGTAAAAAAGAAGTGCAACAAATGTGCAATGCCAAAGCTCTCGGTCATGTAGCTAGCCGCATTCGATTGGTCCATGGAAGGTAGACTTGGGCTTATGGGTGTAAATTACATGGTACAACCGAGTTTGTGTGAGTATACATACGCAGGAAGATACATAGAAGGGTCGGACTAAGTTTGTGTATTGTAGGTGGCTGATGTTGTAAGCTAAAAGGGAAATGCAAAAGACAGAAATACGAGTTGATCGACAGTCGCTCACATACATGAACGTTTTGAAGACATGCACACAGTCTATTGTAAAAATCTTCTCAGGTGTAACAGGTTTCTCAGATTTAAGCAGAGGTTGAGACTGTGCCCCACACAGTCGTCTGTGACACTCGCTAGAATCGTAATCACTCGGGATTGTGATCGCGAACGTAATGAGGAACAATTAAATTGTACCCAATGTACCAGCCAGTTCAAATTGAAGAACTGAGATCGATTGGTGCTTAGATATCAACCAAGAATAATTTATTTCAATTCTAGCACCATTCGAAATCAGTGCTTTGTATTGGAACCGATCAGCGGCGCATTAGGATGAAAGTGATTAAAAGTGGTTCATTATTGCCATTGTTATATTTCAAACACACTTAATTCAAAAAAACATATTTATGTACATTAGTTTGCATTTATTACCTTATTTATAAAGTGACCTACGCGATTATAATGGAAGCCGTTTAAGTGCAACAAAGTTTTTAAGTTTTCGCAGTCAAGCCCGTACCAAGGTTATCAGTAAAACCTAGCATGAGAGGCATTTTCAATACTCTGATACCAAAGCAAAGAGTTTACTGGTTTTGTTCAAAGTCCGTCTGTTCGTTTGTTTGAGCCTAACTTTTTTTCTTCAATAAAGTTTTATATAGTACAATCATACACTCCAAAAAACGACAACCGGGCTTTAACTATAAAAAGTAGTAAATTTCACTATAAACAAGTAGAAACGTTGCAGTCGGACGCAACCGACTGCGGTATACTCGATACCAGAAATAAAACCGAAAAAATGTGTACGCTGCCTCAAAGATTGTCTGGTGCAGATGGGATGCCAAAAGTTATCTTTCTTCCAAATTTGGTGACTCTAGCTCAAAGTTTGTTTAAGGTGGGAAAAGGGGGGCTGGAGGCGCCATGGGGACCTGGCATCTCAATTCTTGCTAAAGCTCTGTGTATCATATCAATAGCTATCCTCTTACCAAATTTGGTGACTCAAGCTCAAAGTTAGTAAATTATGTTGGAATGGGGGCTGGGGGCAGTTTTAAAGGCCTGGCATCAAAACTTTTGCAGCATAACCTATTTATGATGTCAATTGCTATCCTTCAACCGATTTTGGTGACTTTAGCTCTAAGTTAGTAGAATATGGTGGAAGGGGGGCTGGGTGTCGAATGGGTGGGGGCCGGCATCCAAATTTTTTGGGTCTCTTCATCACTAATCTTGGTACTATATTTGGTGGCTTTAGCTCAAAAGCTGTGGAAAATATGGGCGTTTTGATTTAAAAATGCAGTGGGCTGGGGATTGGGGGGGTCGTTGCTCCAAACTTTGATGCAGTTTTTTGGGGACCGTTAACAGTTATCTTCCTACCAAGTCTGGTGACTCGAGCTCAAAGTAAGAAATATATGGTGGAAGTCGGGCTGGGGACGCTATGGGAGGCGTGGCATCCAAAAATTTTATGCAGATATTTTTTTAGTGTCAATTACTACCCACTTACCAAATGTGGTGACTCAAGCTCCAAGTTAGTATAAATATGTTGGAAGAGCGGCTGGGGGCGGTATAAGTGGGTATCGGGTTTCTTCATCACCAATCTTTGCACCAAACTTGGTGGCTTTAGCTCAAAATATGTGGAAAATATAGGCGTTTTTTATTTCAAAATGCATGGGGAAAAATAATGGGGGGCGTGGCTCCAAAACTTTGATGCAGTTTTTGGGGGTCATTAACAGTTATCTTCCTACTAAATGTGTTGACTCTAGCTTTAACACTTTGGAAGATACACTCATTACCGTATTTAGCGAAGCGTTGGGGTGGTTGGAGCGGCTAGGGCAGAATGGATAAGCGTGGCGTTCAAAGATTTTATGCCTTAAATTGGGGGTCGTTAACACCTATCTTCGCATCAAACTTGGTGGCTCTAGCTCAAAAACTGTAGAAGATATAGGCGTTTCTAATTTTAAACTGCGGGGTGGTTTGGGGCGGAATGGGTTGGCTACTAATAGCTACCTTTTGCCTAAATTTGGCAGTATTAGCTGCAAGGGCGTGCGAAATTGGAGTATTTATCGATTTTGAGAAATCGAATTTATCGATTTGCCAGCTCCCTAGTTATCGTAGAACCCCAATCTTGACATTTAATTTACTGTGCCATTGATAAATTCATTTGCCATTTACCTTCGGTATCGAGTATAAAAAATTGATTCATCTAAAAACATAGTTTAACAGCAAATCGAAAATGAACAAGTAGAAACGTTGCAGACGGACGCAACCGACTGCGGGCTACTCAAAATAAGTAATAAAACCAAAAAAGAGACCTGGTTACAAAGGGGTGCGGATACGACAGGGGTGTTAGCTGCCTCAAATATTGTCTGATGCAGATGGGGATGCCAAAGAGCTATCTTCCGTCCAAATTTGGTGACTCTAGCTCAAAGTTTGTTTAAAGTGGGAAAGGAGGCTGGGGGCGGTATGAAGGCGTGGCATCTAAAAATTGTATGCAGATCATTGTATGATGTCAATTGCTACCCTCCAATTAAATTTGGTGAATCAAGCTCCAAGTCAGTATAAATATGTTGGAAGAGGGGCTGGGGGCGGTATAAGTGGGGGTCGGATTTCTTCATCACCAATCTTTGCACCAAACTTGAGGGCTCAAGCTCAAAAGCTGTGGGAATGCGGGGCTCCAAAACATTTATGCATTTTTTTGAGAGTCGTTGTTGCTGACTCTGTCTCAAACACTGAAAAATACACGCACACTTTGGGGGTGGCTAGGGCAGTATGGATGGGCGTGTCATCCAAAGTTTATGAGCTAGAGTCAACCAATTTGGTTAAAAGATAACTGTTAACGACTTTTTAGGGATAGTTATTGCCTTTATTGGCACCAAATTTGGTGGCTCTAGCTCAAAAACTGTGGGAGATATAGGCGTTTATGTCATAAAATGGCGGGGGGTAGAGGGTGGCTAGTGGCGGAATAGGTGGATGCAATATTTTGGTGGTTGTAAGTAGCTATCTTACCCCCAATATTGGTAGTTCTAACTGCTAGGGAGGATTTATCGGTTTTGAATTATAGAATTTATAGATTTGCCAGCCCCCAAGTTATCGTAGACCCCCATACTTGACACTTCAATTTACTATGCAAAAGATAAAGACATTCGCAAAGTTTCAAGTCTCTAGCTTAAAGGGTGTGGAAAAAAGTTGCGAACATACGGACGGACCGACACCATGACGGACATTGCACAAGCCCAATATGCTCTTTACCTTCGGTATCGAGTATAAAAATAGTTAAATCAAAGTGCGTGCACTTTAAGAAAACATGCCACGTTCAATTCAACGTTAAATTTATTTAACGCAGTCAAAAAAAAATAAATTCCATTCAATACCACCATAGTTAATTCTAACATTCTTGTTATTAACAATGGGCATGATCTCTATTTAAATTAAAGGGCAGACATCTTACTTCCCTAAGCATTTGCTTTCATTCAAAACTAACCAAGTGCGAAATATTTTCGGCGCAACGGCTAAAGCATCCCCACTTTGTGAACAAGAGACCTCAGGCTCGAATCCCGGATTAGGCCCATCATATTCCGTAAACAGTAAGTTTGAATTAATAAAATTTCATTGTTCTCGCAATTTTAACAAATAAATAATTATTACCACGAATGAATAAAAAATTATGTTAACATAAGAAATATCATGTTTAGTTCCAGTATGATAAAACTTCGAATCTTATATTTTGTGGATCGATATTAATACGTCATAATTTGAGGTCAACTAAAAAAAAAGTTGATTTTGCTTTTTCGTAGTAATTCTTGAATTAATCATTATTTGTGCTACGTTTTTTCTAAGTGTAGAGCTGTTAAAGCGGCCATAAAGAAAGATAATCAAATGAGAACGTTGCAGTCGGACACTTCGGAATAATCTGAAAACTCTTTAGGGTGGCCTCGGGCTTAAAATTTTATCACTATTTTTTTTTATTTTGTAAGAGGAGCTATAAGCTATTAGCTATCTCAACAGGTTTGGTAGCTCTAGCTGGGGAATCGGTCGAGCCGATCAATAACACATATAGTTTAAAAACAAGTAAGAAGGCTCTAGTCGGGATAGCCCGACCAGAAGATACCCTGAACCCAGTTGCAGTCCTTGCATCCTAATAGTATGCTTCAAATAATTATCACTTTAAACAAAACTCATAACTGACTTAACTTTACGATATCTCTAGTGTTTTTTAGCCGATTTGGACCAAATTTTGAGAAAAGGTCTATCGTTACCCATTACACCAACCCCTATTTTTACATTTTGCAAATTCGATAGTTGTATGTTATCGATTCCATGTGTATATCAAAAACCAGAGTAGTTATCGATAATTTGAAGCAAACTTGTTCTGCTCATGGTATAGGAGAACTTATATTCAAAATCTGAAGTCTCTAGCTCTTGTAGTCTCTGAGATCTACGCGTTCATACAGACGGACGGACAGACGGACATGGCCATATCGACTCGGCTATTGATACTGATCAAGAATATATATACTTTATGGGGTCGGAGATGCTTCCTTCTGCCTGTTACATACTTTTGCTCAAAACCATTATACCCTGATTTACCCATTTTATGGGTTCAGGGTATAAAAAATTGTGATAGTTTTCACAAAAGCGTAACGAAATTTGTTCACTTTTTTTCACTCCTAATATTTTTTCATACCGGGCTACTTATATGCAAATCGATTCTGAAGGAGTAAGCTCTAAAACTAAAAAACACATGTTTTTATAGAATAGAACTAAAAATTTAAAAATAATTTTTTAAATAAGCTTTTAACAATAACGATCAAAAAATGCTACTATAATTGTGAAAAAAAAACATATCGAGCGCATGACGTTTGTTTCCACAATAATACTAGAATTTTTGTATCATTATTGTTTTAAGCTTATTTTAAAATTTATTTTTAATTTTTTAGTTTTTTAATTCTTTAAAACCCTGATTTTTAGTTTTTATAAACTACCTATTTATTTTCAAATTTTACTGGTTTGAAGTTAGACTTCTTATGCCGGGCAGTAAATCAATAAATTGAGATATAAATGAGCGTCACGAAAAGTTCATCATCAGCTGTTAGTGCTGCCACACTTTGTAATGAAGTAGTGTATCGATTGCTGTGTGAAATTTTTAGTAAATCAGTATAATTTGTAAACTTTGTAATTGATTACAGTTTTCCTTATAATCATGTATCATATCTGACTTACGGCGAGTACAAAATCGAAAATAGTAGTTCGAAGGAAGTCTTAAAACCTGAAATAATATTCAATCCGAAGTTGTCGCCTAATATATTGCTAATATGCAATGAATTCTCAATTGGCCTTATTCGGTTTGAACAAATACACGAATTATTCGAGTTTTTTAAATTCAGAAACCAAAGGATTTAGATAAGATTCACTACCTCATAAATTTTGTTCTCTGCTTTTAAAAAGTGTATCTACAAATATAATATCTAGTTTGGATTAAAGATGTTCTTATGGAGAATTATAATAAATGGCTGTAATGGAGCCAAGAGGGTTATTTGTTTCAAAATCGTCTAGATCAATATAATAATTTTCTTCCTGGATATAAATTAGCTTTGTTTTTGAATGATGAAGAATTTACACAATGCGATATACTAGGTGTTTTTAAAAGTTTGTTTTGTATTATTTAAAATGTGTTTAAGTACTCCTGACTGATCAACATCGGAAACAGTTTTTAATAGCTTTCTTTCTGTATTACTTTTTTTTTTTTTAGGATTTTCACAAAAATTTACATATTCTTTTAAGTTTTTGTTATCATTGTTTGGTAATCGAACTTTAATTGGCTCTTTAATATTTTTTAATATTGATGAAACGGTCTGTTGTATATCATCTACATCTTTTCTGGTTACATTTTTTTGATATGTTGATTAAAATGGAAATCTTCACATTGAGACGATATATTATTTTGAATATTTAAAAAACTTATCTCTTCAGATGCATCAGAACGATGAAAACTTGCTATGTTGTATAAGGTACATCGATGATACAGAGATTAAACTTGCGAAAACACCACGAAGTTTCTTTTTCTAGAAAAAGTATTTACGCGATCAAGATGCAAGTTGTGTGTGATCACCATTTGCGGATTAGAAATGCTGTTGTTCGTAGTCCGGGCAGCTATCATGACGAAAAAAAAATTGAGGAAGAGCACTCTTTTTAAGGAGCATAACAAATATTTACCCGAGGGGGTATGGATTGCCGAAGACTCTGCGTATCTCTTATTAAGATGCATTCATTACACTCTATCGGTGCACTGCAACATCCGCTGATCCCACATCCAAAAAACTTTCAATGTGATGCATAGCCAGTATCGCATGAGAGTCGAAAGTTGTTTTGGATTGCTTAAGGGAAAGTTTGGCAGCTTGAAAGAAACGGAAAAAGGAAATAGTTTTGATGAAGATTTCGATGATGATGAATACGCTGGAGGAAAAACGGAAAAAGCAAGAAAATAAAACAATCACCGACGAAAATTGACTGAAATTGCCGACCGTTTTCTACAGTAAAAAGTGCGGTTTTTTAATAAAATTAAATTAATTTAAAAATAATTATTAAAAAATTAATTTAAAGGTACTGGCTTTATGAAAATGGTTAAATTTTTTGTAAAGCTCGGGTCTCTGTTCGGCGAGAGTATAGATGTGGATGACCTTATTCCGGATCCGACAACAGTGTCAAGGATCGTGCAAAAGGCAGCAGATGAGAAAAAAAGAGAGCTGCGTGGGAATATAACAGAAATTGTACGCAGTGCAGGAGCATCAGCCACAATTTATGCGCAGCGTAAATTTTTGGGCGTCACATTCCATCACGTGGCCGCTAATAAGTTCAATGACATCGTGATTGGGATGAAATCAATGGATTTCGCAAAGACTACTAGTCAAAAGATTATAAAAAAGGTGAAAAGGTATTTCTGGACTTTGGAGTGGATAACATAGAGCCAGTCAAATTTTTAACTGATACACTGATAGAAAAAAGCCGTGCTAAAATTAAGTACGAATGAACATGAATTAAGTATTTTCGATTCAAGTATTTCGTTCTTGATTTAAGAATGGAGTACTTGAAATGAATACACAAATACTTAAATCAAGAATGGAATACTTGAAATGAGTGTAAAAATACTTAATTCAAGTACAAAAGTTCTTTAAATAAGAAAAAGTGAACTTGAATCAAGTATAATTAAAGGAATACTGAAATCGAGTACGAAATTCTTGATTCAAGTACGAGTTTCGGGGTCAAGCCCCCCAGGGGATTTTTATAAAATTTTTTTTTTTTGCTGCTAAAAATTTTTTACATGGGACAAGTAACTTTTGTTATAATTTTGTTAAAAATCTGTAATTAGCTAACAAGTTTCATAAAAGCTGATCTCAATCAAGTTCACGTAACATGAACATTAACTGCAGTGAAAATGTGTTTTGAATTGGCTCACCAGCTAAGGCACTCGACGCCGTTACAAGAGATCTAAGGTTCAAATCCTGGGGGTAAGCATAAACCAAACAATTTTTCTATGGTTGTATCTAATTTCCTACATTTCCAGCATAATTATGACATGGTTGGCAGCTTTAAAATGTCGTAGCTGCGCTTTGTATATATCTTAGAATTTCAGAAATTAATAAAATGAAGCATAGTCATACTTTGATGAAGTATTGTCACACTTGGATCAACTACACAAATTCTTTGAGAAAGAATAAAAATACTTTTTTTATGAACTTACGTTTTAAGAACTTAAAAGCTTAAATCGAGTTCAATCAGTACTTGAATCAAGATTGGAAGAACTAAATTCAAGTTTAAAGAGAACTTATATCAAGAACAAACGAACTTAAGAAACCATACTTGAATCAAGTACGACATTCTCGGTTACTGTAATTCCGTACTTAGTGAGAAATCAAATTCGAATTGTTGGGTTTTAAGTACGGAATACTTGATTTTTTCTATCAGTGTAGAGGCTCTAACATTATTAAGGCTCTGGGAAACAATAGCAGAATAAACTGCAGTAGCCACTTGCTGTCCAACGTCCTGGAAAAATCATTTTCAGTTTACACGAAGCTGGCAGAGACCGCGGAAGCTTGCAAAAAAAAGTAGATACCCATAGTTTTACCGTAGAATACGTTTTCTTCGAGTTCATCGAAAATCTTGTTCGGCGCATTTCGACCCTTGTCTACCACTCGATTTTCACGGACGAATCGCTCAACAATTTTTTGAACTCTGCTGGGACTTAAATGAACAAATTCTGCTATAGCACGTTGACTTTTTCCTTGAAAGAATTTAAGAACATATTCTCGAAGTTCAATTGATGTGCGTGGTCTCATTTTTGTGATTCCGCCAAAGAGACCAAGTCGAAAAAAAGTAAAATATATCAGACAACGTAGTTAGAAAATGGAAAAAGGAAGAATTTGCGATTTTCCCGCCTGAAATTAACTTTTTTCCGACACTTAAAGTGACTGTTTACAATAAGCTGCGACAAGAAATGAATCTGTAATTTAAATTTTTGTAGCCTAACTTTTTATTTGTTACGATTATAAAAACCTAATTTGTTTATTAAATATATTAAGACCTTACTCAACAAATCTGCATTTAAATTTTGAAGAAAGCGCTCATAGTTTTGCTGCAGCAAAGGTTTGAAAATTAATATTTTTGCTGCATAAAATAAGCTGCGAGCCACTGTATATATGTATGATTATATTTGTAATTCTTGCATGAGTTCTTCGATGCGCGTTTAGCGACACTCGGCTATACAATCACTGCAGACTCCCCAAATAATTATTGTTGCATGACCCCATGCATTCCAGTTCTTATTGAATCATTCATCGAAAGAGATGAAATTACAGTAAAAACACGTCAGAAGAAGAATTAGTCCTTCTTGACTCTATAATTTATAAATATGTTTGCTTGCCGTATTATGAAAACTTAATTTTCATCCCAATATTACATAAGTAGTAGGGAACTGCCGGTTCTGGCTCAGATAAGGATCTTATGATTTATTACTTTTTTCAATTAGCGTGACCCTTTTTTGACAGGTAGCAAGATAAGAACCTACTTTTTGCAATTAGCGTGACCCTTTTTTTCCATTAGCGTGATCCTTTTTTGACAGGTAGCAAGATAAGAACCCCGGATGTCCAGGATCAACACCTAGAAGTAGGTCAAGATCAAAGGTCAAGTACATTAGTCAGCCTCCTTGTTAAAGATAACACCATCCATGCGAATCAATGAACAAAGGAGAAAAGGATAGAGACGTCATGTCTGCGCCTGTTTAATGTGCGTGCGCACACACATATTAGATAGGAGTCAAGTGTGCGCCGGTTTGACGGCGCTGCTTTGCACTCCTGCAGGCAGATCATAAACATTGTTTTGGTCAACTGCAATACCAAAAACAACAGCAACATACATGTGAGTCATAGCGAAAGTGATAGAGACGTCATGTCTGCGCCTGTTTAATGTGCGCACGCACATATTAGATAGGAGTCAAGTGTGCGCCGGTTTGACGGCGCTGCTTTGCACTCCTGCAGGCAGATCATAAACAAGGACAAGTAAAATCATAGAGCCGCACGCATTGTTATGGTCAACTGCAATACCAAAAACAACATTCGTGAGGGTTATGTGAACACACGATGGGAATTTTTTTTCGCAGCTGCAGCAAGATCAATACATAGGTTTAAACAAGAGTATTGATACTTGTATATTAAGATTAGAAAGTGTTAGAGAGGCAAGTGTTAGATGGAAGGTGTTAGGGAGAGAAAGTGTTAGAAGGAAAAAGTTTTAGAAGCAAGTGTGTGCATATTTCCTAACTATCATTTATATTTGCAAATTTCATTTCTATTTGTAGCTAAGACAGAGAGTATGCGCATGGTTTAAGTGCTTAAGTAAAAGGAGGGGAAGTGCTAGTGGAGGCAAGTGTTAGAGTGAAGTGTGCACCTGTTTGACGTGCGTTGCCTTGCGTACCTGAATACAGGTCATAAGCCTTCATTGTTATGAACAACAACATCAACAACATTTGTGTGGGTTATGTGAGCAAGGGATGAGAATTTCCTTACGCAACAGCAACAGCAAGATCAATTCAAAGGTTCTAAATAAGACTATTGATTCTTGTAAATTAAGACTAGAAAGTGTAAAAAACAAGTGTGTGCATATTTCCTAGCTTTTAATAAGGAGATAAGAGAGAGTGTGCGAATGTTTTACCTGAGTTGGTAAAAGGGGGTGGTCAGGTACTTTATCAGACTCCTTGTAATGAACACCTACAAGTAGGTAGGACATGTACATTAGTCGGCTTCCATATAAGTAAAAAAGAGAGAGCTGGTTTGATCTACATACGCAAATTTCTAAGCTAGCAATAATAACACTCCTGCAAGCAGGTCATAATTAATGGTAAAGTACAAGAGCCGGTCGCATTGCTATGAAAATCTGCCACTCAGTAAAGAACAAAAGTCAAGTGTGAGCAGGTTTCTTAGCTACTAATAAGTAGATAAGAGACAGTTTTCTTAGAGCCGGTCGTATTATTTTAAAAAACTGCAATAACAACAACCACAGCTGCTAGGAAAATTTTATGCAATTAATTATAATACACTTTTAACAAGCTAATGATTATTTTTTTAGTTGGTTTATTTTGTTATTATGATAATTTTATATAGTTCCTTGCATTAGGTTTATTTTTAAATGATTGATGTAAATGCAAAAACATTAGCCAAACATTAAGACTAAACCCGCATACTTATAGCCGGTAGAACACAAAGGTCACACACCATGTTTTCTTAAGGCTTTGTTAATAGCTTTATCAAATCAATCTTATAAGCTTTAGTTTAAATACTCAGTATATGAATATCTAAGAAAGCTTTTATGAATTTCACTATTTAAAAACGTTGAAGACGTTCGTTTAACTGGTATTAAATAAAGTAACTTAGATGTTAGTATTCATACTTCATCGTTTGTTGAGGTTTTTTTTTTAATACGTATATATTTGATTCTATGATATAGTCATTAATAATTTATTTTGATTCATTAAACTTGTAAGGTACTCTTTTAGGCTGAATTAATAATATTTTGTTTAACTTTTTCATCGCAGTATTAGACAATACTTATGTGGTTTAATGACACTTTTTACACTTTAAGATATTCGTCAAACTATTTGTTATATTTGGCTATAATTCTTTCATCAAACTCATTCATCAAATCAACTTCTCAAATATGGAAAATGAATACAATTAGCTGACTATTACAATGCTTTAAGCTGCTTGTTTTACTATTCTGTTTCCCAGAGTGCTATTTATGATAAAAAGATATTAAGAATGTGTTTGTACTCATTAAGTGACTTCAAAAATTCTTATTTTAGGTATCCTTTTGATGCTGTGATACCTCTGATACCTCATCTTAACTTGCGTTATGTTGAATTGTTTTCTTCAAATAAGTATTCTTTTGACTTTTAAATCTTTCATGTTATGTATTTAGCTAACTTGCCTAGGTTTTACGCTAAAAACGAGATAGATTGTATAATTGTCTATTAAATGCCACCTATAACTTAACAGGGAAATCGTTCGGATTTGAATTTTTTCTCTTTATAACTGATAGCTTTAGTATATTTTAATTGTCAACCTACAAACCTTTTCCAGTAATTTATCAATGTTTCATTCAACTACTTTTATGTTAAACATTACACTTTTTAATGATTAGACTCGATTTCGGGATTTTCCAACTCATTACTAAAACTAAGAATATTTCATAGTTAATTTCCATTAATTGATGGACGGTTATGATTTATTATTTGTTTTCACACTCATTGTAGTATTTAATAACGAAGTGTATTAAACTGGCTTCAGTTTTGATTAATGAGTATCTTAACATTAAATGAAACAATATTAAATTTAAGAACAGCACCTCATTGTTCTAGACACCTTTATATTAAGGCTCATTTTTTCTTATAACTATTATTTCTATTTCCCATACAAACGTGTTCGCTCTTGTTCTCAAAACTAATTTTCGCTATAAGCTTTTAATAAACATAAAGCCGTTCTTATATGTTTTATTCTTATTAACTTTGTATTATTCCTAGATAGTGATATCAAAATAAGGCTGTAATGTGATAAATGTCACGACTATGTAAAAAGTAGCTGTTTTCTTTAATGGGCGGGAAAGTACTAAAATTTTTTAATGTTTAATGTTTTGATCATTATATAGGTAAATTTACACCGGGTTGGTTTAAACACACGTTGATTGCAAGTTGGTATTTGCAGAGGTTTCTATTTCCTTAGTATAAGTCGTTAACTACCGCTTGATCTTTTGTGCTAATTTTAAGGTAAGGACTGATTTTTATAGAGTATTGTTTGGGGAAGGCTCCAGACAAAAAGGTTTGGTTTAGATTTTGGTTGATTTTAAGAAACTGTATGATAGGATTTATCTTGCTTTATATGGTTGTATTGTAGAGCACTTCATGTGTGTAGAAGGTTTCTTGTAAGAGTATGTACTTTATGATTTCACTACTTGCCTTAAGCCTATTTTAACTCTTAATTTAACTAACATAAAAAACGCAGTCATTTACAGTAATTAACAGTAGACTAGGAGTCCTGGTTCTAAGACCGTTTAGACTTCATTGTTCTTATGAATTTAGATAATCCAACTAATGTTCATGCTCGGATTCTGGCAACTAATGCATTTGGACATTGTGCCAACATCATTTCAAGAGCAATACAAAATTCTAATCAAAGAAACGTTCGTTTTTATTTTTAAGCTACATAATTCGCGAGAGTGCGCAAGAATAGTCCTATATTCTTTAAGATAACACAGAACATTATTATGGTGCTTGTTAAAGCGGTATTTGAAAGGCTATAATCTTTTATGATTCTTGTGGTTTATAGCTCGGACATTGAAAGAGCGAGATAACGTTGTTCATTATATGAAAGAAATTATAAAGGTTACTTCCAAGATTTTAGCTGCACTAAATTAATTATTTTTTATGGCATCAATTTTTTTTTTTACTTCATTTGCCTTGGTAAGACTTCAAAATTGTGTAAAGGGCCATTTTGGTATTGTTTATTGATTTTGTTTTAATTATTTTTTGTATTTTTATTTGTTTTTTTTTTGCTTTTTGTTCTTGTGCATTGGCTCTTGATTTAGGTGCAAGCCAATTTTAGAACCAAAACATAGTCTTTTTTCTATACCGCATAAATAGAAGCATCCCTGACCCCAGATATTATGTTTATTATTGATCAATATTTTGATCAGCTGCCTATCGTAGGCTGCCTAGGTCTGTTCGTCCGTTCCTATGCAATCTATTTTTATAAATTTTTAGCTATCGAGATTAAACTTTGTTCAGAATCTAGCTTTTTGATGGTTTTTACTTTTTTCATTGCGGTTTATTAATTTTTCAAAACCACTGAGATCCGATCCATGAGTTATATAATTTAGCTAACATAAGTGTATACAATACATTCTGCCTTCCGATGGTTGCCTTGTTTGTTTATATCGTTTTATTTTTTAATTTCTAAGGTCATTTGACTTACCTAACTTAAATGTTTTTTTTTTTTTCTGATAGACTAACACGGCGACTTTTAGTTTTTCTTCGATGTACTTTTTATGTATAATATCAACAACAGTCTAATATTTTTGTTTACCGGTCGTTGTCTCGTTTTAAAACTGATTTGCTATAAGGCGTGTAATATCGACCCCCAGGATAAAAATTCGCTTAATAGGCTTCCAAAGTTTCTAATTCTCACTTCAAGAATAGACTTCACATAAACGCTTTCTATTTAAACTATAAACAGTAATATATTGAGTTGAATAATCGAATTCAGAAGTATTTTACTACATGAAAGTCATGAGTCTAAAAACATTTACACTAAAGGAGCTTCATATATTTTCGTTTTAAAGAGTTTAAAGACCAATTTGCTTGGCTATGCTTGACAAGTTATACTGTTTACAAAACTAATGGGAAGATAAAACTGTCTTATATAATTTCGTCTAGGTTCTTAGTTGGTTCTTTCCCTAAGGCTGTTTCTCACGCACTTTGAGATTGTGTCATTACTTAATGAAATGGGCTTAACATACTTCTGTTTGCTTGCTGACTATTATTTTATTTAATTATTTCTGCTACAGCTCATGATTTATTTTTCTTTACTTCTTTTTTGATTCGCTTAACTTCTATATTTTTTTTTTTTCATGATTTATCACTTGTTTCCTCAAATTGATATTCAATGACTATTTAACTTTTTAAAACCGGAGCCGGTTAAGTTGTTAAAAGGTCAAGTCCCTTAATGTACGATAGTGAGCCGCTGTTTACCGACGGTGGTGTAAATGAGGTGCCGCTTGGAACGCTTCTAATCACAATTGGACCGCTCCTAGAAAAAATTAGTGCCCTTACGACGTACTATCGCTGTTTGCAACAACCTGGCGTCCTCCAAACTAAACACACTCACATTCGTTTAAGACTCACACACTCCACGACATCATTTGGCCCCACGGCTAAACGATCCTCAGGCTTTACACTGTGGCCTTCATGCGATAACTACATCACCTGGACCATCACTCGTACACCCATACCTAGATTAAGTATGGCTTGCATGTAACCATCTGAAAGTTTTGTTTTACTCTCCACCGCCTTTATGTCCCCTGATATCTATTAGCTACTTTCCAGGGCTCACACCTTCAATATCTCACACACCAGCCCACAAAACAAATGCGGTGGATACAAAAAAAAAAATTGACAAATGGAAATCAAGCACCAAACGTTAATAAAAAATGTATAAAGTAGTCGGAGGGACTTCGATCAAAAACATGATAATCAAAATATTTATTAGGGCTTGCATTTAGACTTAAATCATAGTCGAACCTACTACGTACTTTTCATTTTCAAAAATTCACTTCTTGATATACATGATTTATTCTCATTTAAAATTCCTATAAATTTATCCGTTTATTCATCTTAATACACACCTTCTAGAAACTGTATTTCAAGTCAGAACCATCACACTCGTCATTCAATATGTGTGCTGTGATGATTTTACAGTTTGTGTATCTATTATTAACAAAATTAAAGTTGTTCGGGTTGGTGAGTAGCCAACCTCATTGATTGAGGGCAGAACACTCCTAAATGCGCTCGAGCCGACGTAGGAAGAGACGCAACAAGATAGGAACTAAGGATCAAAGAGAGTCGCTTGAGGCAAACTGGGCAATGATACCTGGCCTCAGGCGAGCCAAATGTTGCTCACGAGGAAGAATACTCCTTACACATTATAGCAGTGTACATATCCTTAGCAAGAAAACGAACTGTCTTTTTCTAGAACAACATATAAACCAAATTAGAGGCATAGACCTTTCAAAGATACATGCTTTTGTATAGAACCTGGTTCTGATAGAAATGCTATAGACTTGGAAGGGGGCAAAATAGACCTCGCAGATACCAGCTCATTCATCAATGACTATGGTTTTAACAGACATTAGACATGCTTTTATTTTTATTGAAAACGAACTTATCAATAAAACTGTTAAATTTAAACTCGCTTGTAGTAAGCTTATTTTTTTTTCTTCTCATAAACCAACGGAAGTACTGCAACATTACTGCTGCGTATCGTACTATTACTTTGATTTAACATTTAAGCGAAAGAACTACTTACAAAGTGAGGCAGCGGTTGCTTACCTCCGCTCTCCAGGCAAATACATACGTTTTTTTAGCTGCATGTCTAGCACCAAACCAATATCCTTGAACAGTGGTAGGCCCAAAAAACAGAGAACTCATGGCGGTGTAGCTGTTTAAAACCGTGAGCTGATACACAAGTTATATCGGTTTTTAAGAAGGTTTTCTAGATGTTTAAAACAAGGAGCTGTTATTTTTTAAACAGTGGCTTGCTATGCTGTTATTTAGTTTTATTTGTGTTTCTAATAACCGGTTGTTGTTAGGCTGTTATTTAACGTGGTTTTAAGAAACAGCTTGTTTTTAAGTTGTTATTTTAACGTGGTTTTAAGCAACAGGCTGTTTTTAAGCTGTTATTTAAACGTGGTTTTAAAAACAGGTTGTTGTTAGGTTGTTATTTTAACGTGGTTTTTAGAAACAGCTTGTTCTTAAGATGTTATTTTAACGTGGTTTTAAAAAACAGGTTGTTGTTAGGCTGTTATTTTGTTGTTGTTTTAATAACTGTTTATTTAACTGTCTAAAACAAGGAGCTATTGTTTTACCGGTTTTAGTAACAGGGGATTGTTATGCTGTTAAAAAAGGTTTTATCGTGGCTTTAAAATCAAAGATCTGTTAAAAAAGGTTGTTTATAACATTAAGCTGTTATTTTTTTTTAGATTTTAAAAACCAGAGACTTTTAAAATGAGAAATTTTTATTTTTTGTTTTCAATAAATTAGACAAAAAAATCAGCGTCTTTTCGGTTTTGAAAACATGTTGTTGTTGGGCTGTTATATAAAAATAACATTTCAACAACAAAATAGTTTTAAAACAGGTTTTACTTAGATGTTTGATTGGATGGCTGTTATATGCAAAGTATGCAGATAAAACAGCCCTCCAATCAAACATCTATCTAAAACCTGTTTTCAAAACCGAAAAAACGCTGATTTTTTTGTCTAATTTATTGAAAACAAAAAATAAAAATTTCTCATTTTAAAAGTCTCTGGTTTTTAAAATCTAAAAAAAAATAACAGCTTAATGTTATAAACAACCTTTTTTAACAGATCTTTGATTTTAAAGCCACGATAAAACCTTTTTTAACAGCATAACAATCCCGTTACTAAAACCGGTAAAACAATAGCTCCTTGTTTTAGACAGTTAAATAAACAGTTATTAAAACAACAACAAAATAACAGCCTAACAACAACCTGTTTTTTAAAACCACGTTAAAATAACATCTTAAGAACAAGCTGTTTCTAAAAACCACGTTAAAATAACAACCTAACAACAACCTGTTTTTAAAACCACGTTTAAATAACGCTTAAAAACAGCCTGTTGCTTAAAACCACGTTAAAATAACAACTTAAAAACAAGCTGTTTCTTAAAACCACGTTAAATAACAGCCTAACAACAACCGGTTATTAGAAACACAAATAAAACTAAATAACAGCATAGCAAGCCACTGTTTAAAAAATAACAGCTCCTTGTTTTAAACATCTAGAAAACCTTCTTAAAAACCGATATAACTTGTGTATCAGCTCACGGTTTTAAACAGCTACACCGCCATGAGTTCTCTGTTTTTTGGGCCTACCACTGTTCAAGGATATTGGTTTGGTGCTAGACATGCAGCTAAAAAAACGTATGTATTTGCCTGGAGAGCGGAGGTTAGCAACCGCTGCCTCACTTTGTAAGTAGTTCTTTCGCTTAAATGTTAAATCAAAGTAATAGTACGATACGCAGCAGTAATGTTGCAGTACTTCCGTTGGTTTATGAGAAGAAAAAAAAATAAGCTTACTACAAGCGAGTTTAAATTTAACAGTTTTATTGATAAGTTCGTTTTCAATAAAAATAAAAGCATGTCTAATGTCTGTTAAAACCATAGTCATTGATGAATGAGCTGGTATCTGCGAGGTCTATTTTGCCCCCTTCCAAGTCTATAGCATTTCTATCAGAACCAGGTTCTATACAAAAGCATGTATCTTTGAAAGGTCTATGCCTCTAATTTGGTTTATATGTTGTTCTAGAAAAAGACAGTTCGTTTTCTTGCTAAGGATATGTACACTGCTATAATGTGTAAGGAGTATTCTTCCTCGTGAGCAACATTTGGCTCGCCTGAGGCCAGGTATCATTGCCCAGTTTGCCTCAAGCGACTCTCTTTGATCCTTAGTTCCTATCTTGTTGCGTCTCTTCCTACGTCGGCTCGAGCGCATTTAGGAGTGTTCTGCCCTCAATCAATGAGGTTGGCTACTCACCAAACCGAACAACTTTAATTTTGTTAATAATAGATACACAAACTGTAAAATCATCACAGCACACATATTGAATGACGAGTGTGATGGTTCTGACTTGAAATACAGTTTCTAGAAGGTGTGTATTAAGATGAATAAACGGATAAATTTATAGGAATTTTAAATGAGAATAAATCATGTATATCAAGAAGTGAATTTTTGAAAATGAAAAGTACGTAGTAGGTTCGACTATGATTTAAGTCTAAATGCAAGCCCTAATAAATATTTTGATTATCATGTTTTTGATCGAAGTCCCTCCGACTACTTTATACATTTTTTATTAACTTTTGGTGCTTGATTTCCATTTGTCAATTTTTTTTTTGTATCCACAGCATTTGTTTTGTGGGCTGGTGTGTGAGATATTGAAGGTGTGAGCCCTGGAAAGTAGCTAATAGATATCAGGGGACATAAAGGCGGTGGAGAGTAAAACAAAACTTTCAGATGGTTACATGCAAGCCATACTTAATCTAGGTATGGGTGTACGAGTGATGGTCCAGGTGATGTAGTTATCGCATGAAGGCCACAGTGTAAAGCCTGAGGATCGTTTAGCCGTGGGGCCAAATGATGTCGTGGAGTGTGTGAGTCTTAAACGAATGTGAGTGTGTTTGGTTTGGAGGACGCCAGGTTGTTGCAAACAGCGATAGTACGTCGTTAGGGCACTAATTTTTTCTTGGAGCGGTCCAATTGTGATTAGAAGCGTTCCAAGCGGCACCTCATTTACACCACCGTCGGTAAACAGCGGCTCACTATCGTACATTAAGGGACTTGACCTTTTAACAACTTAACCGGCTCCGGTTTTAAAAAGTTAAATAGTCATTGAATATCAATTTGAGGAAACAAGTGATAAATCATGAAAAAAAAAAAATATAGAAGTTAAGCGAATCAAAAAAGAAGTAAAGAAAAATAAATCATGAGCTGTAGCAGAAATAATTAAATAAAATAATAGTCAGCAAGCAAACAGAAGTATGTTAAGCCCATTTCATTAAGTAATGACACAATCTCAAAGTGCGTGAGAAACAGCCTTAGGGAAAGAACCAACTAAGAACCTAGACGAAATTATATAAGACAGTTTTATCTTCCCATTAGTTTTGTAAACAGTATAACTTGTCAAGCATAGCCAAGCAAATTGGTCTTTAAACTCTTTAAAACGAAAATATATGAAGCTCCTTTAGTGTAAATGTTTTTAGACTCATGACTTTCATGTAGTAAAATACTTCTGAATTCGATTATTCAACTCAATATATTACTGTTTATAGTTTAAATAGAAAGCGTTTATGTGAAGTCTATTCTTGAAGTGAGAATTAGAAACTTTGGAAGCCTATTAAGCGAATTTTTATCCTGGGGGTCGATATTACACGCCTTATAGCAAATCAGTTTTAAAACGAGACAACGACCGGTAAACAAAAATATTAGACTGTTGTTGATATTATACATAAAAAGTACATCGAAGAAAAACTAAAAGTCGCCGTGTTAGTCTATCAGAAAAAAAAAAAAACATTTAAGTTAGGTAAGTCAAATGACCTTAGAAATTAAAAAATAAAACGATATAAACAAACAAGGCAACCATCGGAAGGCAGAATGTATTGTATACACTTATGTTAGCTAAATTATATAACTCATGGATCGGATCTCAGTGGTTTTGAAAAATTAATAAACCGCAATGAAAAAAGTAAAAACCATCAAAAAGCTAGATTCTGAACAAAGTTTAATCTCGATAGCTAAAAATTTATAAAAATAGATTGCATAGGAACGGACGAACAGACCTAGGCAGCCTACGATAGGCAGCTGATCAAAATATTGATCAATAATAAACATAATATCTGGGGTCAGGGATGCTTCTATTTATGCGGTATAGAAAAAAGACTATGTTTTGGTTCTAAAATTGGCTTGCACCTAAATCAAGAGCCAATGCACAAGAACAAAAAGCAAAAAAAAAACAAATAAAAATACAAAAAATAATTAAAACAAAATCAATAAACAATACCAAAATGGCCCTTTACACAATTTTGAAGTCTTACCAAGGCAAATGAAGTAAAAAAAAAAATTGATGCCATAAAAAATAATTAATTTAGTGCAGCTAAAATCTTGGAAGTAACCTTTATAATTTCTTTCATATAATGAACAACGTTATCTCGCTCTTTCAATGTCCGAGCTATAAACCACAAGAATCATAAAAGATTATAGCCTTTCAAATACCGCTTTAACAAGCACCATAATAATGTTCTGTGTTATCTTAAAGAATATAGGACTATTCTTGCGCACTCTCGCGAATTATGTAGCTTAAAAATAAAAACGAACGTTTCTTTGATTAGAATTTTGTATTGCTCTTGAAATGATGTTGGCACAATGTCCAAATGCATTAGTTGCCAGAATCCGAGCATGAACATTAGTTGGATTATCTAAATTCATAAGAACAATGAAGTCTAAACGGTCTTAGAACCAGGACTCCTAGTCTACTGTTAATTACTGTAAATGACTGCGTTTTTTATGTTAGTTAAATTAAGAGTTAAAATAGGCTTAAGGCAAGTAGTGAAATCATAAAGTACATACTCTTACAAGAAACCTTCTACACACATGAAGTGCTCTACAATACAACCATATAAAGCAAGATAAATCCTATCATACAGTTTCTTAAAATCAACCAAAATCTAAACCAAACCTTTTTGTCTGGAGCCTTCCCCAAACAATACTCTATAAAAATCAGTCCTTACCTTAAAATTAGCACAAAAGATCAAGCGGTAGTTAACGACTTATACTAAGGAAATAGAAACCTCTGCAAATACCAACTTGCAATCAACGTGTGTTTAAACCAACCCGGTGTAAATTTACCTATATAATGATCAAAACATTAAACATTAAAAAATTTTAGTACTTTCCCGCCCATTAAAGAAAACAGCTACTTTTTACATAGTCGTGACATTTATCACATTACAGCCTTATTTTGATATCACTATCTAGGAATAATACAAAGTTAATAAGAATAAAACATATAAGAACGGCTTTATGTTTATTAAAAGCTTATAGCGAAAATTAGTTTTGAGAACAAGAGCGAACACGTTTGTATGGGAAATAGAAATAATAGTTATAAGAAAAAATGAGCCTTAATATAAAGGTGTCTAGAACAATGAGGTGCTGTTCTTAAATTTAATATTGTTTCATTTAATGTTAAGATACTCATTAATCAAAACTGAAGCCAGTTTAATACACTTCGTTATTAAATACTACAATGAGTGTGAAAACAAATAATAAATCATAACCGTCCATCAATTAATGGAAATTAACTATGAAATATTCTTAGTTTTAGTAATGAGTTGGAAAATCCCGAAATCGAGTCTAATCATTAAAAAGTGTAATGTTTAACATAAAAGTAGTTGAATGAAACATTGATAAATTACTGGAAAAGGTTTGTAGGTTGACAATTAAAATATACTAAAGCTATCAGTTATAAAGAGAAAAAATTCAAATCCGAACGATTTCCCTGTTAAGTTATAGGTGGCATTTAATAGACAATTATACAATCTATCTCGTTTTTAGCGTAAAACCTAGGCAAGTTAGCTAAATACATAACATGAAAGATTTAAAAGTCAAAAGAATACTTATTTGAAGAAAACAATTCAACATAACGCAAGTTAAGATGAGGTATCAGAGGTATCACAGCATCAAAAGGATACCTAAAATAAGAATTTTTGAAGTCACTTAATGAGTACAAACACATTCTTAATATCTTTTTATCATAAATAGCACTCTGGGAAACAGAATAGTAAAACAAGCAGCTTAAAGCATTGTAATAGTCAGCTAATTGTATTCATTTTCCATATTTGAGAAGTTGATTTGATGAATGAGTTTGATGAAAGAATTATAGCCAAATATAACAAATAGTTTGACGAATATCTTAAAGTGTAAAAAGTGTCATTAAACCACATAAGTATTGTCTAATACTGCGATGAAAAAGTTAAACAAAATATTATTAATTCAGCCTAAAAGAGTACCTTACAAGTTTAATGAATCAAAATAAATTATTAATGACTATATCATAGAATCAAATATATACGTATTAAAAAAAAAACCTCAACAAACGATGAAGTATGAATACTAACATCTAAGTTACAGTTGAAATACAGTTTCTAGAAGGTGTGTATTAAGATGAATAAACGGATAAATTTATAGGAATTTTAAATGAGAATAAATCATGTATATCAAGAAGTGAATTTTTGAAAATGAAAAGTACGTAGTAGGTTCGACTATGATTTAAGTCTAAATGCAAGCCCTAATAAATATTTTGATTATCATGTTTTTGATCGAAGTCCCTCCGACTACTTTATACATTTTTTATTAACTTTTGGTGCTTGATTTCCATTTGTCAATTTTTTTTTTGTATCCACAGCATTTGTTTTGTGGGCTGGTGTGTGAGATATTGAAGGTGTGAGCCCTGGAAAGTAGCTAATAGATATCAGGGGACATAAAGGCGGTGGAGAGTAAAACAAAACTTTCAGATGGTTACATGCAAGCCATACTTAATCTAGGTATGGGTGTACGAGTGATGGTCCAGGTGATGTAGTTATCGCATGAAGGCCACAGTGTAAAGCCTGAGGATCGTTTAGCCGTGGGGCCAAATGATGTCGTGGAGTGTGTGAGTCTTAAACGAATGTGAGTGTGTTTGGTTTGGAGGACGCCAGGTTGTTGCAAACAGCGATAGTACGTCGTTAGGGCACTAATTTTTTCTTGGAGCGGTCCAATTGTGATTAGAAGCGTTCCAAGCGGCACCTCATTTACACCACCGTCGGTAAACAGCGGCTCACTATCGTACATTAAGGGACTTGACCTTTTAACAACTTAACCGGCTCCGGTTTTAAAAAGTTAAATAGTCATTGAATATCAATTTGAGGAAACAAGTGATAAATCATGAAAAAAAAAAAAATATAGAAGTTAAGCGAATCAAAAAAGAAGTAAAGAAAAATAAATCATGAGCTGTAGCAGAAATAATTAAATAAAATAATAGTCAGCAAGCAAACAGAAGTATGTTAAGCCCATTTCATTAAGTAATGACACAATCTCAAAGTGCGTGAGAAACAGCCTTAGGGAAAGAACCAACTAAGAACCTAGACGAAATTATATAAGACAGTTTTATCTTCCCATTAGTTTTGTAAACAGTATAACTTGTCAAGCATAGCCAAGCAAATTGGTCTTTAAACTCTTTAAAACGAAAATATATGAAGCTCCTTTAGTGTAAATGTTTTTAGACTCATGACTTTCATGTAGTAAAATACTTCTGAATTCGATTATTCAACTCAATATATTACTGTTTATAGTTTAAATAGAAAGCGTTTATGTGAAGTCTATTCTTGAAGTGAGAATTAGAAACTTTGGAAGCCTATTAAGCGAATTTTTATCCTGGGGGTCGATATTACACGCCTTATAGCAAATCAGTTTTAAAACGAGACAACGACCGGTAAACAAAAATATTAGACTGTTGTTGATATTATACATAAAAAGTACATCGAAGAAAAACTAAAAGTCGCCGTGTTAGTCTATCAGAAAAAAAAAAAAACATTTAAGTTAGGTAAGTCAAATGACCTTAGAAATTAAAAAATAAAACGATATAAACAAACAAGGCAACCATCGGAAGGCAGAATGTATTGTATACACTTATGTTAGCTAAATTATATAACTCATGGATCGGATCTCAGTGGTTTTGAAAAATTAATATACCGCAATGAAAAAAGTAAAAACCATCAAAAAGCTAGATTCTGAACAAAGTTTAATCTCGATAGCTAAAAATTTATAAAAATAGATTGCATAGGAACGGACGAACAGACCTAGGCAGCCTACGATAGGCAGCTGATCAAAATATTGATCAATAATAAACATAATATCTGGGGTCAGGGATGCTTCTATTTATGCGGTATAGAAAAAAGACTATGTTTTGGTTCTAAAATTGGCTTGCACCTAAATCAAGAGCCAATGCACAAGAACAAAAAGCAAAAAAAAAACAAATAAAAATACAAAAAATAATTAAAACAAAATCAATAAACAATACCAAAATGGCCCTTTACACAATTTTGAAGTCTTACCAAGGCAAATGAAGTAAAAAAAAAAATTGATGCCATAAAAAATAATTAATTTAGTGCAGCTAAAATCTTGGAAGTAACCTTTATAATTTCTTTCATATAATGAACAACGTTATCTCGCTCTTTCAATGTCCGAGCTATAAACCACAAGAATCATAAAAGATTATAGCCTTTCAAATACCGCTTTAACAAGCACTATAATAATGTTCTGTGTTATCTTAAAGAATATAGGACTATTCTTGCGCACTCTCGCGAATTATGTAGCTTAAAAATAAAAACGAACGTTTCTTTGATTAGAATTTTGTATTGCTCTTGAAATGATGTTGGCACAATGTCCAAATGCATTAGTTGCCAGAATCCGAGCATGAACATTAGTTGGATTTTCTAAATTCATAAGAACAATGAAGTCTAAACGGTCTTAGAACCAGGACTCCTAGTCTACTGTTAATTACTGTAAATGACTGCGTTTTTTATGTTAGTTAAATTAAGAGTTAAAATAG
Source organism: Scaptomyza polygonia (assembly GCA_035044585.1). Taxonomy (NCBI): domain Eukaryota; kingdom Metazoa; phylum Arthropoda; class Insecta; order Diptera; family Drosophilidae; genus Scaptomyza; species Scaptomyza polygonia. Next base: position 162,316 of record JAWNNU010001247.1, on the reverse strand, counting down.
GCTTAAGGCAAGTAGTGAAATCATAAAGTACATACTCTTACAAGAAACCTTCTACACACATGAAGTGCTCTACAATACAACCATATAAAGCAAGATAAATCCTATCATACAGTTTCTTAAAATCAACCAAAATCTAAACCAAACCTTTTTGTCTGGAGCCTTCCCCAAACAATACTCTATAAAAATCAGTCCTTACCTTAAAATTAGCACAAAAGATCAAGCGGTAGTTAACGACTTATACTAAGGAAATAGAAACCTCTGCAAATACCAACTTGCAATCAACGTGTGTTTAAACCAACCCGGTGTAAATTTACCTATATAATGATCAAAACATTAAACATTAAAAAATTTTAGTACTTTCCCGCCCATTAAAGAAAACAGCTACTTTTTACATAGTCGTGACATTTATCACATTACAGCCTTATTTTGATATCACTATCTAGGAATAATACAAAGTTAATAAGAATAAAACATATAAGAACGGCTTTATGTTTATTAAAATCCTATAGCGAAAATTAGTTTTGAGAACAAGAGCGAACACGTTTGTATGGGAAATAGAAATAATAGTTATAAGAAAAAATGAGCCTTAATATAAAGGTGTCTAGAACAATGAGGTGCTGTTCTTAAATTTAATATTGTTTCATTCAATGTTAAGATACTCATTAATCAAAACTGAAGCCAGTTTAATACACTTCGTTATTAAATACGACAATGAGTGTGAAAACAAATAATAAATCATAACCGTCCATCAATTAATGGAAATTAACTATGAAATATTCTTAGTTTTAGTAATGAGTTGGAAAATCCCGAAATCGAGTCTAATCATTAAAAAGTGTAATGTTTAACATAAAAGTAGTTGAATGAAACATTGATAAATTACTGGAAAAGGTTTGTAGGTTGACAATTAAAATATACTAAAGCTATCAGTTATAAAGAGAAAAAATTCAAATCCGAACGATTTCCCTGTTAAGTTATAGGTGGCATTTAATAGACAATTATACAATCTATCTCGTTTTTAGCGTAAAACCTAGGCAAGTTAGCTAAATACATAACATGAAAGATTTAAAAGTCAAAAGAATACTTATTTGAAGAAAACAATTCAACATAACGCAAGTTAAGATGAGGTATCAGAGGTATCACAACATCAAAAGGATACCTAAAATAAGAATTTTTGAAGTCACTTAATGAGTACAAACACATTCTTAATATCTTTTTATCATAAATAGCACTCTGGGAAACAGAATAGTAAAACAAGCAGCTTAAAGCATTGTAATAGTCAGCTAATTGTATTCATTTTCCATATTTGAGAAGTTGATTTGATGAATGAGTTTGATGAAAGAATTATAGCCAAATATAACAAATAGTTTGACGAATATCTTAAAGTGTAAAAAGTGTCATTAAACCACATAAGTATTGTCTAATACTGCGATGAAAAAGTTAAACAAAATATTATTAATTCAGCCTAAAAGAGTACCTTACAAGTTTAATGAATCAAAATAAATTATTAATGACTATATCATAGAATCAAATATATACGTATTAAAAAAAAAACCTCAACAAACGATGAAGTATGAATACTAACATCTAAGTTACTTTATTTAATACCAGTTAAACGAACGTCTTCAACGTTTTTAAATATTGAAATTCATAAAAGCTTTCTAAGATATTCATATACTGAGTATTTAAACTAAAGCTTATAAGATTGATTTGATAAAGCTATTAACAAAGCCTTAAGAAAACATGGTGTGTGACCTTTGTGTTCTACCGGCTATAAGTATGCGGGTTTAGTCTTAATGTTTGGCTAATGTTTTTGCATTTACATCAATCATTTAAAAATAAACCTAATGCAAGGAACTATATAAAATTATCATAATAACATAGCAGCTGTGGTTGTTGTTATTGCAGTTTTTTAAAATAATACGACCGGCTCTAAGAAAACTGTCTCTTATCTACTTATTAGTAGCTAAGAAACCTGCTCACACTTGACCTTTGTTCTTTACTGAGTGGCAGATTTTCATAGCAATGCGACCGGCTCTTGTACTTTACCATTAATTATGACCTGCTTGCAGGAGTGTTATTATTGCTAGCTTAGAAATTTGCGTATGTAGATCAAACCAGCTCTCTCTTTTCTACTTATATGGAAGCCGACTAATGTACATGTCCTACCTACTTGTAGGTGTTCATTACAAGGAGTCTGATAAAGTACCTGACCACCCCCTTTTACCAACTCAGGTAAAACATTCGCACACTCTCTCTTATCTCCTTATTAAAAGCTAGGAAATATGCACACACTTGTTTTTTACACTTTCTAGTCTTAATTTACAAGAATCAATAGTCTTATTTAGAACCTTTGAATTGATCTTGCTGTTGCTGTTGCGTAAGGAAATTCTCATCCCTTGCTCACATAACCCACACAAATGTTGTTGATGTTGTTGTTCATAACAATGAAGGCTTATGACCTGTATTCAGGTACGCAAGGCAACGCACGTCAAACAGGTGCACACTTCACTCTAACACTTGCCTCCACTAGCACTTCCCCTCCTTTTACTTAAGCACTTAAACCATGCGCATACTCTCTGTCTTAGCTACAAATAGAAATGAAATTTGCAAATATAAATGATAGTTAGGAAATATGCACACACTTGCTTCTAAAACTTTTTCCTTCTAACACTTTCTCTCCCTAACACCTTCCATCTAACACTTGCCTCTCTAACACTTTCTAATCTTAATATACAAGTATCAATACTCTTGTTTAAACCTATGTATTGATCTTGCTGCAGCTGCGAAAAAAAATTCCCATCGTGTGTTCACATAACCCTCACGAATGTTGTTTTTGGTATTGCAGTTGACCATAACAATGCGTGCGGCTCTATGATTTTACTTGACCTTGTTTATGATCTGCCTGCAGGAGTGCAAAGCAGCGCCGTCAAACCGGCGCACACTTGACTCCTATCTAATACTTGCTAGCTAAAAAATGTGCCCACGTACATTAAACAGGCGCAGACATGACGTCTCTATCACTTTCGCTATGACACACATGTATGTTGCTGTTGTTTTTGGTATTGCAGTTGACCATAACAATGCGAGCGGCTCTATGATTTTACTTGTCCTTGTTTATGATCTGCCTGCAGGAGTGCAAAGCAGCGCCGTCAAACCGGCGCACACTTGACTCCTATCTAATATGTGCGTGCGCACATTAAACAGGCGCAGACATGACGTCTCTATCACTTTCGCTATGACTCACATGTATGTTGCTGTTGTTTTTGGTATTGCAGTTGACCATAACAATGTTTATGATCTGCCTGCAGGAGTGCAAAGCAGCGCCGTCAAACCGGCGCACACTTGACTCCTATCTAATATGTGTGTGCGCACGCACATTAAACAGGCGCAGACATGACGTCTCTATCCTTTTCTCCTTTGTTCATTGATTCGCACGGATGGTGTTATCTTTAACAAGGAGGCTGACTAATGTACTTTACCTTTGATCTTGACCTACTTCTAGGTGTTGATCCTGGACATCCTGGGTTCTTATCTTGCTACCTGTCAAAAAAGGATCACGCTAATGGAAAAAAAGGGTCACGCTAATTGAAAAAAGTAGGTTATTATCTTGCTACCTGTCAAAAAAGGGTCACGCTAATTGAAAAAGTAATAAATCATAAGATCCTTATCTGAGCCAGAACCGGCAGTTCCCTACTACTTACATACAATGTGAACTCATAGGCCTGGAGGCTCAGTTGCTGTAATTTGACTTGAAGAATAAAAATTTATTTCAAATGCTAAAACAGTTGTATTTCAAAAATGTTCCCGAAAAGTTTTGACGTGGCAAGCGAGTTCATGGAGAACACACAGAGTGAAGACAATGCTCTTATGAAAAGGATGGAAAAGTTGGTAGAGGTTCAACAAGTCTTAAACAACCAAGAAAAAATTTTATCGGTCGTAAACCGTTTCACATAAGAAGACGTGAATCAAGAAGCTGTCTTCCCTAAAATTTCTGAAGATGATTTAATGGCGGCCGAAGAAAAAATAAAGAACGATACATCTATTTAAATTATTATTAATTTACATATAAACATTTTTTTATATGCTTTATATGTACACATGTATATTAATTTAAAACTTTTGCTTTACAATTCTATTGCAGTTCAACATGATAAAAAAAATAATTAAGGATGATCTAGTCGGTAATTTCGACTCCATTATAGGAAAGGAAATTAGGGGCTTCATTTATGACGGTATTAAAAAGAAGAAGATCTCTCCTGTTTTTAACTGCTTCAGCCGGAAAAAATGTCAAACATCCCCTATCCTGAATTCGGTAATTTTATTTGTTCTCTTATCTCGAAATCTGGCATTTTTAGACTTTAAACTAGGCTTCAAACACTTGTCCACAAAACTATTTTTCTTCCCCCATAAGTGAGCTTGAGTAAAAAACATAAGATTTTTTTCTTCCAAGGCAGTCAAATATCAGTTTTGCTATTGCTGCTCATTCATACTCTTTCCAATATTTAGCCTTTGACACTTTCCAACAATCCTTGCCATACAGTTACGCAAAGTTGCGAACAAATTTTGAAAGTGTATTCAGTAGTGCATTGTTACATATGTAAAAGGAAAAATATCAAAAATAACAAAAACCTAGGCAAGCAGGCCCAGCAAGAAATATATGTATCAATCGCACTTGCATACAATATGTACCAACAACTTTTTACCGTTCTTGCTTTCCGCTGACCCGCCGCCTCTCCTTTAATCGAAGAGCCGCTGAACGCAAAAGGAAACTGAACAAAACAACAACGCGCTGGCTTGTCGTTGATGAGACGCACAAACTGCACAAAGAAACAAGTAGAAACGTTGCAGTCGGACGCACCCGACTGCGGTATACTCGATACCAGTAGTAAAACAGATTAAAAGAGAGAGCTGATTGCAATGGTGTGTGGATACGGCAGGGGTGTATGCTGCTGCAGGGGTGTATGCTGCCTCAAAGATTGTCTGGTGCAGATGGGGATGCCAAAAATCTATCTTCCTTCCAAATTTGGTGATTCTAGCTCAAAGTTAGAAGAATATGGTGGATGGTAGGCTTGGGGAGGTATGGGGGGGGGGGGGCTTCGCATCAAAATTTTAGCTGAAGATCTGTGTATGATGTCAATTGCTATCCTCATACCAAATTTGGTGACTCTAGCTCAAAAATAGTAAAATTTGTGGGAAGGGGGGATGGGGTTGGTAAGGGGGGGCGTGGCATCCAAACTTTTGCTGCAGATCTATTTATGATGTCAATAGCTATTCTCAAACCGAATTTGGTGACTCTAGCTCAAAGTTAGTAGAATTTGGTAGAAGGTGGGCTGGGTGCTGGGGGCTGGTATGGGGGGGGCGTGGCGTCCAAAGTTTTTCTGCAGATCTGTTTATGATGTTAATTGCTATCCTCATACCAAATTTGGTGGCTCTAACTCAAAGTTAGTAGAATATGGTGGAAGGGGGGCTGGGGGCGGTATGGGTGGGGGGCGCCATCCACTTTTTTTGGGTTTCTTCATCACCTATCTTGGCCCCAAATTTGGCGGCTCTAGCTCAAAAAATGTGGAAAATATAGGCGTTTTTGATTTCAAAATGCAGGGGGCTCGGGTTCAGGGGGGGCGCGGCTCCAAAACTTTAATGCAGTTTTTTGGGGATTGTTATTAGCTATCTTCCTACCAAATTTGGTGACTCTAGCCTTAACGCTTTGGAAAATACACGCATTCCCGTTTTTAGTGAAGCATTGGGGCGGTTTGGGGCAGCTTGGTCAGTATGGATTGGCGTGGCATCCAAAGTTTTTATGCATTTATTTTGGGATTATAATCACCTATTTTGGCACAAAATTTGGTGGCTCTAACTCAAAAACTGTAAAAGATATAAGCATTTCTGTTTTTCAACTGCGGGGGGGCTGGGGGCGGAATGGGTGGGTGGGGCTCCAAAACTTTGATGCAGTTTTTGGGGGGTCGTAACCAGTTATCTACCTACCAAATTTTGTGACTCTAGCTCAAACACTATGGAAGATACACGCACTACCGTTTTTAGCGAAGCGTTGGGGTGGTTGAGGGCGGATAGGGCAGTATAGATGGGCGTGGCATCCAAAGTTGTAATGAATTGGGTTCGAGATCGTTACCACCTATCTTGGTACCAAATTTGGAGGGTCTAGCTCAAAAACTGTAGTAGATATGGGCATTTTTAGTGTTAAATTGCGGGGGGGCTGGGGGCGGTGTGGGTGGGCGTGGCTCCAAAATTTTTGATGCAGTTTTCTGGGGATTGTTAGTAGCTATTTTCTCCCCAAATTTGGTAGTTCTAGCTGTAAGGGCTTGCGAAATAGCTGGATCTATCGATTTTGCGTTATCGAGTTTATCGATTTGCCAGCCCCCTAGTTATCGTAGAACTCCAATCTTGACACTTTAATTTACTATGCCATAGATAAACAGATTTGCAAAGTTTGAAGTCTCTAACTTGAAGGGTGTGGAAAAAAGTTGCGAACATACAGACGGACAGACGGACAGACGGACAGACGGACAGACACCATGACGGACATTGCACAAACCCAATATACTCTTTACCTTCGGTATCGAGTATAAAAATACCCCTTGAACCAATATTCAATAATTGTCAATGAAAAATCTAAAATATGATTTAAATATATATGTATATATTGTTTATGCTAGAATATAAACAATAAACAATGGTAGAATAAAGATGTAGAATTGAAAAATTATTAAAGAATTTCAAGTTTTCTATTCAATTGCACAAAGTTAATATTAAGTTTATACTACCCTTCCAACTTTGACTTTAATAAGTATATTGAGGCAAAACTTCTTAAGTTTGCCGATTTACAATTTTGTGAAGATAACAAGAATACACACCGCGCGTACTGCTTTGCCGAAAAGCAACAAAATATAGTAAAAAGTACTTTTGATTGTTGTACTTTTTGTTGCATTTTGGCAGCGATGCGCGGCGTATACACAGGCGTACACACATAAAAACTTGCTGTTTGTGGGCAAAGAAATATGCGTTGATAGATTTTTGGGTGGCGAGACATTGTTGTTGCTGCTTGTGAGAAATACTGTATCTTGCATGGATTGCTTTGATATGATTCGATTATAAACTTATGACATTTATATGCAATCGTCACATCGGTTATAATGTGTCATTGTATTTTTAATATATTTGCGGATTAAATGTAATTATGTTTGTATATGTTAGTTATAAGTTATTTCAATAGTTATAAGAAACCTGTAATAAATAGTAACAAATATAGCAATTAATAATAAATATACACATATTGTTAACATTGCACTTCTTTATGTTCCTCAACCTGTTTATAAATTGAGAAAATCCAAAAAGTGCGACAGGTCAGTTAATGCCATAACAACCCTCCAGTACTGCCGAACGACGCAAAGTGAGCGCTGCGTCGGCGACTTTTTGATAGTGCTTGACGCTCGCTTGTACCCTTCTCAATGTTTTCGACTGACGTATTTTGCATGGCAACGTCCGTTGATTGCGTTAACCCAGCTGAATGAACGCTAAGTTGTCGCAATGCCATGCAGAGAAGCGACGCAAACGACGCTCGTGCAACGCAATGGCATGTATGGAGCGAATTTTGCGTCGCTCGTTTGACTTAATGACATGTATGGAGCGGTGCTAGCGACGCTCGTTCGACTTTTTGCCATGCAGACAACGACGTTAGCGCCGCTTTATCGACTTTTTGCCATGTATGGAGCGTCGTAAGAGACGCTCTATTGTCCCAATGACATGTATGGAGCATCGTAAGAGACGCTCTATTGTCCCAATGACATGTATGGAGCGTCGTAAGAGACGCTCTATTGTCCCAATGACATTTATGGAGCGTCGTAAGAGACGCTCTATTGTCCTAATGACATGTATGGAGCGTCGTCCTCTCGTGACGCCAATGGCGTCCACAATCAATATACAAATAAATCACATAACATAATTTGATATATAAAATAAATATATTAACAATTAACTAAAATAACTATTTTTCTATTTTGGTGGTTCATTTTGCTCCGCCTTCCGTTTTAGCGACAATCTTTTAAAATGATTTTTTTTCCGCCAGTAGGGCCAGACGCAGCTCCTCCTCCACATCACCTGCCTGATTCCGCAATTGAGTCTGGAAAAATATAGAAAAATAACAATAATTTCAATAAATTGTTAAAGCAATATTTTTTGAAAATATTACCTAAATAAGCTCTATAAAATTTCGGCAATGCCTTGAGTCCCTTTTTATTTTTCACCACATGGATGTTGTACTGCCCCACAATGGTGTCCGACAATAAACGGGGCAGTCCCTTTTTAATGCCAATTGGGGCCAGTATTTTTATACTCGATACCGAAGGTAAAGAGTATATTGGGTTTGTGCAATGTCCGTCATGGTGTCCGTCCGTCTGTCCGTCCGTCTGTATGAACGCAACTTTTTTCCACACCCTTCAAGCTAGAGACTTGAAACCTTACAAATGTCTTTACCTATGACATAGTAAATTAAAGTGTCAAGATTGGAGCTCTACGATAACTAGGGGGCTGGCAAATCGATAAACTCGATAACGCAAAATCGATAGATCCAGCTATTTCGCAACCCCTTACAGCTAGAACTACCAAATTTGGGGAGAAAATAGCTACTAACAATCCCCAAAAAACTGCATCAAAAATTTTGGAGCCACGCCCACCCATTCCGCCCAGCCCCCCCGCAGTTTAACACTAAAAATGCCTATATCTTCTACAGTTTTTGAGCTAGACCCACCAAATTTGGTGCCAAGATAGGTGTTGACGATCTCCAACCAAATTCATAAAAACTTTGGATGCCACGCCCATCTATACTGCCCTATCCGCCCTCAACCACCCCAACCCTTCGCTAAAAACGGTAGTGCGTGTATCTTCCATAGTGTTTGAGCTAGAGTCACAAAATTTGGTAGGTAGATAACTGGTAACGATCCCCCAAAAACTGCATCAAAGTTTTGGAGCCCCACCCACCCATTCCGCCCCCAGCACCGCCGCAGTTTAAAAACAGAAATGCTTATATCTCTTACAGTTTTTGAGTTAGAGCCACCAAATTTTGTGCCAAAATAGGTAATTATAACCCCCAAAATAATTCATAAAAACTTTGGATACCACGCCAATCCATACTGCCCAAGCTGCCCCAAACCGCCCCAATGCTTCACTAAAAACGGGAATGCGTGTATTTTCCAAAGCGTTAAGGCTAGAGTCACCAAATTTGGTAGGAAAATAGCTATTGAGCTAGAGACGCCAAATTTGATGCCAAGATTGGTGATGAAGAAACCCAAAAATTTTGGATGGCGGCCCCCACCCATACCGCCCCCAGCCCCCCCTTTACAATATTCTACTAACTTTGAGCTAGAGTCACCAAATTTGGTATGAAGATAGCAATTAACATCATAAATAGATCTGCAGCTAAACTTTGGACGCCACGCCCCCCATACCAGCCCCCAGACCCCACCCCCCCTTCCGCAATATTCTACTAACTTTGAGCTAAAGTCTCCAAATTCGGTTTGAGGATAGCTATTGACATGATACATAGATCTGTAGCAAAAATTTTGATGCCACGCCCCCATACCGCCCCAGCCCGTATCTTTAACAAACTTTGAGCTAGAGTCACCACATTTGGAAGGATTATAGCTTTTTGGCATCCCCATCTGCACCAGACAATCGTTGAGGCAGCGTACACCCCTGCCGTATCCACACACCATTGCAATCAGCTCTCTTTTAATCTGTGTTACTACTGGTATCGAGTATACCGCAGTCGGGTGCGTCCGACTGCAACGTTTCTACTTGTTTTCATTGATTTTACCTGCAAAACAAACATACAACACATATAAGAACATACATATACCAATTTAATTTTAGCTGATTAACTTACATATATTTGCCGCGACTCTGAGCTAATCGCTTCCTCCAGCTTCAGAAAGTCTTCCTCATTTTTTAAAGGAAATAATTCACAAATATCCTGTGACTGTATTTTTCGCTGACCAGCTGCCGAATCATCACAGTCTGGTCAGCAATTTGGAATGTCAGCACCTTTAGGTCTGCCTCATGCTGGGCATGCTGACTTTTGACCAAATCTGGAAGAATACACAATATGTTAATTATGAAATTAAGGTGTTATATTTATATTTTTTGTAATTACCAGTCAGTGCTTGAAGTCCTGAATTTATTTGTATATTGGAGCTTGAGGAATTGGTAGGAATATTTTCTTCTGTAATTGAGCAATTGGAAAAATTATTAAAAGTAACAATTAATGTTTTTTGATATACTTACGCAGTGGAGCAGCAAATCGTTTTATTTTTGGGCTTGACATATTGACTTCTGCTTTTTAAATAGATGTTTTATTTGTGATTTTTTTTTTAAAAAGGTAAGAATTTTTTGTTAAAGGAAAAGAAATAATGTTTTTATTAAAATGAATAGCAGTGGAGCAACGGCATTAACAAAATTCCCCCCTTCTGTGGTAACCCGACAGCCTTAGACTCAAAATCAGAGAATTGAAATGATTCAATTTCACCTAATGCATCCGTTCTTGCAAAATAAATCCCTAAACTTAAGGAACTTATTGGGTCGCTGAAGAAGGGACTTATATGTAGAAATTTCCGACCAATTATGCAAGTATTTTCAGAATTATCTGAAAAGGACCCTATGCAGATAGGGATATTTTTCTTAATGTAACAGTGATTGTTGATCTGAAGACAAAACTAATTCTTTAAATTTACATTTATTTTCTTTTATAATAGGGAACTCACTTATAGTCGGGGCTATAAAGTTTTCCTCAACAATTTTTCTATGTATTTGATCTAGAATTTTTGTTGGCTTTCGGACGGAACTTTTGAGGACTTGCAAATAATTTTCAAATCCATATGAGGAACCAGCAATCGGATCCCCGATCTGTTGAACTGTTTCTCTAACATGCAAAAGACTATGTACATTATAAGAAACACGGTCATCGCCGAAAACAGTTCGAAAGTTCTCAACAAAAAGATTTGACATTTGTTGGGAAGTTGCCAAGTTTGCATCGCGCTGCTGTGGATTACAAAGTAACCTGTAAGCACAGTGTAAAAGCAAAAATACATAGTACTGGTCATCATCAACTTCGTCTTGCAAAGCTACAATGCTAGTCTATATCTATACTAATATATAAAGCTGAAGAGTTTGTTTGTTTGTTTGTTTGAACGCGCTAATCTCCGAAACTACTGGTGCGATTTGAATAATTCTTTTTTTGTTGGATAGTCCATTTATCGAGGAAGGCTATAGGCTAAATAACATTACGCTATGACCAATAGGAGCAAAGACAGAGCGGTAAATGTGTAAAAAACGGGGAAAATTATTCATTTTTGAAGGCTTTCTTTGCGTGCGCTGCGAAAACGGTTCAAGATACACAAAAAATATGTATGACAGAATTACTCCTCTATACATGACTAAAAAAAAGTCCGCGACGGCATATGTCTATCTTTTAAGGTTTAGTCACAATGACCGTTTTTATGGTACCAAATTTGGTCGAAATAATTTGTTTAAGTTGTATCAACATAATAATATTAATCTTTATTCAAATCTATACTAATATAATAAAGCTGAAGAGTTTGTTTGTTTGTTTGTTTGAACGCGCTAATCTCCGAAACTATTCCACGCGGACGAAGTCGCGGGCAAAAGCTAGTATATAATAAAAATTGACTTTTTTTTTTTTAGCTCGGCCTTTTTATACTCGATACCGAAGGTAAAGAGTATATTGGGTTTGTGCAATGTCCGTCATGGTGTCTGTCCGTCTGTCCGTCCGTATGTTCGCAACTTTTTTCCACACCCTTCAAGTTAGAGACTTCAAAATTTGCAAATCTCTTTATCTATGGCATAGTAAATTAAAGTGTCAAGATTAGAGCTCTACGATAACTAGGGGGCTGGCAAATCGATAAACTCGATAACGCAAAATCGATAGATGCAGCTATTTCGCAAGCCCTTACAGCTAGAACTACCAAATTTGGGGAGAAAATAGCTACTACCAACCCCCGAAAAACTGCATCAAAAATTTTGGAGCCACGCCCACCCGCAGTTTAACCCCAAGAATGCCCTTATCTTCTACAGTTTTTGAGCTAGAGCCGCCAAATTGGTGCCAAGATTGGAAGTGAAGAAACCCAAAAATTTTGGATGGCGCCCCCACCCATACGGCCCCCAGCCCCCCTTTCACCATATTCTACTAACTTTGAGCTAGAGTCACCAAATTCTGTTTGAGGATAGCGATTGACATCATAAATAGATCTACAGCAAAAGATTGGATGCCACGCCCCCCCTTACCAACCACAGCCCCCCTTCCCACAAATTTTACTATTTTTGAGCTAGAGTCACCAAATTTGGGAGGAAGATAGATTTTTGGCATCCCCATCTGCACCAGACAATCTTTGAGGCAGCCTACACCCCTGCCGTATCCACACACCATTGCAATCAGCTCTCTTTTAATCTGTTTTACTACTGGTATCGAGTATACCGCAGTCGGGTGCGTCCGACTGCAACGTTTCTACTTGTTTTTTTCTTATTCTATTGTTTCGCAGTCAAGTTAAAAATTTTCTCATGACACCTAGTTCAACCAAGTGCAACATGCAGTCTAAGGGTATCTGGGTTACCATACAAACACTAATTTTTTCTAAGGCGCACTTTTGCGCTTAATACTCCTTAGTGTGATGACCAAGGAATATTCGATTTTCAAAATCTGCATCCGTTATTAAAACCCCCGACTCTGTGCTGTATGTTAAAGTAGAATTTACTTTTTTTGCAACCTGTGTACATTTGGCACACCCATGGCGAGACGTATGCCCTGGAGTACCACTTATATAAGCCATTGCAGGCGCATCACACACGATTGCTCGAAGTTGTATAGAACAATTTGTTCCGTTCAACTGAAATCCGCTTTTTACAATTTCAGACAACTCCGAGCAAAAGTCGGCAAAAACTCATCACAGTTTCTTGGCTTAGTTTTTCCTAAGAAAACACCGATCGGAAAAACTGGCACATTTTCAACATTGTTTAACCGGATTAAAATTGGCCACAGTTGAGCCCTAGAGCTATTGAATAATGGTAATCCATCAATATTGATATCTTAGCTCAAGCTGCTTGGCAATTTTATGCCTGCGTTTAATTTTATCAATTGATTTTTTAACCCCACATTTAGATATGAACCACCATTTATTTCGGATATTTTTGGTTTTGTTTTACAGACAGACTTGTAAAAAGCGCCCACATCCAGATTTTCACCCCGTAATATATTAACTAGCTCAATTGCGCAATCGCGTCTCGGTTTATACTGTATAAACCAATTGCGCAACCTCTCCGTCAAACTAATATTTTCCCCACAACTATTTCTGTCCGGTTCGTCAAAGTCCAAGTCAACTTCCATTTCTTGCGCACGCCCATCATGACAAGCAAATCAAGCGCATGCACTTTTTGCTCGCCGCACTTGCAACTCCTAACAAATCTTTAAGACGCTGCCTCTCTGCTGCCTTCAAGCGCCGCATTTGCCTTTCTCCAACAACATTTTTCATATTAACAACAGCACACTTCTTTTCCACTTTTAATAAGAAAAAAAAAAAACATTTACCTTCACAAATTATTTCACAATTAAAATTGTATTGAAAAACACGCGTGCCAATGTGTCTGCCGAAAATTTTTTCAATAGACACAAAAGGAAGAACAGACATTTTTTTTGTCTGTCCTCTTTCAGCTCGGCACGCTTCACAAAACTTTATTGCCCGACGTTTGTATGCCCTTCCATAAGTTTAAAATAATTCACAGTGAAAACATTTTTAATGCCCGAATTTTATTTACCAAACTAATTAATATTTATTTATATTGGTTATAAATTGTACATTTACTACTAAGTGCTTATTGCAAAGCCTTTCAATGGCAAATATTTTGCTGAGTGTTTGAAGATCGATAGATTTTTTTTTTATCAAACCCACCCCATTTTCTTGCACACGCTCTCTCGAAAAAAAGAGCGCCTCTCCCTCTCTCTCTCTGTGTGAAGCGTTCGGGTTCAGTCCATGACATGGTTGAATTATACAAGGTTAAGTCATGCGCGGCAGAAGGAGCCTGTTGATAAGACCATGCGAGTGCAAGAGAGATAGCATAGTTGCTGCTTCGATATTGCTTCATCGTCTTGTTTTAGTGTGCAAAAACGAGATAGAACGATGTGTGATTTTGTTTACATTTTTCAACAGAGGTTCTAATTTCAGAGCGTTGTGTGTTTTTGGCTACATGTGTAATTTAAATTTTTAAACTGATTATGTAAATGAAATAAAATGACATGAAACATGTATAAACGTATAAAACATATAAACATAGTTCTAAAAAAGTAACGTAACCTTAAAATTCCACGAAAAATTCGTCCGCACTCACAACTTATCACGTTGACAGCTGCTTTGCGACTAACAACAGGCTCCTAAAAATTGAGCGAGCATGCTCTCACGACTTAACCATGTATAATTCAACCATGGTCCATGATACAATTAATATGGTAGTGTCATGCGAGCAACCAAGTACCAACTGATTTGAACATGTGAGTGCGAGGGAGACAGTCAAGTTGCTCTCTTTATTTTACTCTCTTGACTCTTTCAAGGGGTTGTTTTGTTAGTGCGACAGAGTAAGGTATAAAAAGTGTTTTGGTTGTATGTATACGGCCGATACATTTTGGTTGCTTTGTTGTGACATTTAAATTAAAATAAATATTCATATTCAAATAAAAAACATTTATTATTATTATTTTAAAGTAGTATTTTTAATAGTTTTTTATTTTTAATTATGTTTTGTTTTTGTTTTTGTTTTTGTATTTTTAATTTAGTATTAAGGTTTTTGATACGAAAATGTATTCTTATCTTAAAATAAAATTTTTTACTTCGTTGGGCAATGTAAACGGCACAAGTAAAAATCTAAACTAAAAAAAACACATGAACAAACATAACAAACAGAACGAAATTCATCCGCACGGACGTCTTACCACAACGACAAGCACTTTGCGACTGTCGATTGGTACCAGAAAAAAGAGAGCGTTGCTCGCATGACACTACCATAATAATTGTATCATGGTTCAGTCATTGCAATGACGTGTCGTTACGACGCATCACCGCAAATAAAGTCAACGCTAGGTTTACCTAAAGACAATCACTGCGCTAGCCGTACTAGAGGGAATAACCACTCATACAAACGAGCTGGATATACACTAGTCGGCATAATTATTTTGACGAAATCAAAATCATGCATTTTTAGCTATAACTTTTTATTGGATTCACAGTGGCATCCTTACAAAAACTTTTTGTTTTGATGAATTATATTCATAAGAGCTTTCGTCTGTCCAAAGTACGCTTCTCCAAAACTCCTTTGGCTTGTGCTGATGCTCCTTTGCGAAAGCTAATCTCTTCTGCTTGTTTACCTTTGAGATGTAAGGTATTTCCTTTGCTCGGTAAGTCTTAATTCCTGCTTCTTTCAAACGTCTCCGAACAGTACGCTCACTGATTGTTTTACTGGTCATCTCATTCCAGTCATTTGCAGCTGATTGAGGCTTTAGGTGAATGTTTTTCTTGAATTCTCGTATAAGGATTCTGTCTTCATTCTGCGTTGTTTTGCGTTTCGCACCCAATCTCGGCAAGTTACTCACTGTATTGTGTTTTTTGAACTTGTTTATTTGATAGTGCACTGTTTGTCGCGACAATTTATACTCATTTGCAATGTCTTTTACGGCAGCGCCAGCTTCAAACTTTGCTACTATTGAAGCTCTAACAACATCGCTTAACTCGGCCATTTTTCCCATGGTTTCCAATTGTTAATAATCAATATTTCAATATATCAAAATAAAAATATGTTAATTAAGATTAACTAACACAAATTTTGATGTGAACTTGCTGATTTCCTCGAAATAATTACCACAAACGTTTAGTCAAAATACTTATGCCACGCAAAAATCCGTTATATCCATGCATTCTTATCAGCAGAAAGAGAATGCAAAGAGTAAACAACATAAAATTTAGCATGCACATAGCTATTAATATATTCTTTGTTTTGCGGATAACATTCGCACCGTTATTTGACGAAACTAAGCAATGCAAGCTTTAAAAGCCGAAAAAAAATTTCGTCAAAATATTTATGCCGACTAGTGTATGTACATACATGCAAATGCAAGGCATAGGGAAAAATATAAAAAATCTAGGCAAAGCACAAAGCAGGTAGCCCAACCCATGATACAATTAAGTAGGTAGTGTCATCCATGGTGAAACAATATATATTGCATATTATATTATTTCAAAATGGTGTCATCCGAGAGAGCCAGTACCTATTGATTTGAACACGTGAGTGCGAGGGAGACAGTCATTTTGCTCTCTTTATTTTACTCTCTTGACTCTGGGGTTGTTTTGTTAGTGCGACAGAGTGAGGTATAAAAAGTGTTTTGGTTGTATGCAGTCTATGCAATTTTGTAGTTTCGTAAAAAAATTTAACTTAATAAAAATTTGAGTGAAACGCTTTTGATTATATTAATTAAATAGTTTTTAATAACAAAAATTAAAAGTTATATTAACATTTAATTATATTAAAGCAATATAAAACTGAAATGTATAATCAGCTTAAAAATATTAAATAAAATATATTTGTAGCAAAATTTTCAATAATTTGCGATGCCCCATACGATTTTGTTTGTGTTTTTGCAATTTGAGCTTAGAACTAAGATTTTTTATACCAAAATGTATTCGTATTTTAAAGAAAAATTTCTTTATAAGCTTTGGCAAGTCACCATTTTGTGCCGTGTTTTGCAAATGTTGTAAAACGTTAGAGCTGGTTCCAAAGGTAAAGCAGTAAGACATTTTCTATTTTATAAAGGGCACAAGTAAAAATCTAACCTAAAAAACACACAGGAACAAAAATAACAAACAGAACGAAGTTTGTCCACGCGGACGTCTTACCACAACGACAAGCACTTTGCGACTGACGCTTGGTACCAAAACAAAGAGAGCGCTCTCTCGCATGACACTACCCAGTGGCGAAAATGCCCATTCTTAGATCGATGAGTAATCGAGCATTTTGTGGGCACAATATGTTTACGAAAACCTATATTACTTTTACACAGCGATGGCCGCTTTGTGGACGGTGCGCCCAAAACCTATACCACTTCTGGTACAGTTTGTAATCAGCAGCCGAAGGGTTTTCGAAATCCGCTCGGCTGCCGAAAAAACTGCGTATACTTTGTATGACATTGTAATGCAGTTTGTGGGCGGTCTGTCCACTAACTGCATTACAATTGCAGAAAACTATAATGGGTTGTAATGCACATGTTATACGGATGATTGTTTTGTGTTCTGTTAAATTCTTTTGTAACATTTATTTAATCAAATTAGTCCTTGTTGCAGCAAAAAATTCATATAAATTCATATGCGTTTTCGTACAATTTTCGTTGTATTGACGCAAGCAAAGCACACATATCCCAAAAAAATGCATTACTCTTTCGCTCTCACTCTCGCTCTCATTTGCTCTCATATTTCGTTAGGCAAGAGAGCGGAGTGAGAGAGCGGAGTGAGACCTAGTTAAGTATACCTTGCCTTGGCCCATGGTTGAATTATACATGGTTAAGTCGTGAGAGCATGCTCGCTCAATTTTTAGGAGCCTGTTGTTAGTCGCAAAGCAGCTGTCAACGTGATAACCCAGTGGCGCACAGCATAATGAGGCCTAGCCACAGTATGCATTATCGCTACAGTAAAAGTTATGCATTACACTTGCCAACTTTTGTGTGCACAGTTGTAAGCTGGAAAAATTTATCGCTACTTTTCGCTATGACTTCGAAACGACGCGAAGCGTTTGTGAAGTAAATTCCACAATCTTGTCTTTGTGTTAGTGCGTTCGTAAAGTAAATTCGAAAATCTTATCTATGTGCTAGTACGTTTCGTCGAATGTGTAAGAAGAAGATCATTAATATGTACATACATTTGCGTGCAGTTGTGTTCTTTACCGCGTGTGAAAAGATTTACAGAGCTGGCAAAATGCATTAAAAGTGGACCAATACAGGAAAGTATTATTATTAAAAACTATTTTAATTATGATGGTGTCAACAACAAACTAGCATTTAAGCAGTATTTCGCCATGAACGATGCCCTTTACAGTAAGTTAAAATGATATTGTTCTTCATAATATTCAAAATATACTAATTGTTTTACATTTTCAGATGCTATTAAAGCAGACGACGTAAATGAGCGCATCTACAAAAAATGGATTTGATATCAAATATCTGTTAATCTTAAGTGCTTAAATGAATTAAAAATATTGTTTGTTGAAATTTAAATTAAATGCTTATTCATTTTCCCAATACAATTTCAGCCCTGCGTGCATATATAACGCGCATTACAACCTTCCACAAAGTATATTGAGTCGTATAACATGTGCATCACAACTCCATATACGTTTTATTTCGAAGTATATTGAGTCGCACAACACGCGCATTACAACTCAATATACTTTTCCAAAAATGTATACTGAGTCGTATAACATGTGCATTACAACCCATTATAGTTTTCTGCAATTGTAATGCAGTTAGTGGACAGACCGCCCACAAACTGCATTACAATGTCATACAAAGTATACGCAGTTTTTTCGGCAGCCGAGCGGATTTCGAAAACCCTTCGGCTGCTGATTACAAACTGTACCAGAAGTGGTATAGGTTTTGGGCGCACCGTCCACAAAGCGGCCATCGCTGTGTAAAAGTAATCCAGGTTTTCGTAAACATTTTGTGCGGGCTGCCCACAAAGTGCTCGATTACTCATCGATCTAAGAATGGGCATTTTCGCCACTGGGAAGTTGTGAGTGCCGACGAATTTTTCGTGCAATTTTAAGGTTATGTTACTTTTTTAGAACTATGTTTATATGTTTTATACGTTTATACATGTTTCATGTCATTTTATTTCATTTACATAATCAGTTTAAATTGTTGTTTACACATGCAGCCAAAAACACAGAACGCTCTGAAATTAGAACCGCTGTTGAAAAATGTAAACAAAATCACACGTCGTTCTATCTCTTTTTTGCTCACTAAAACAAGACGATGAAGCAATATCGAGAAAGCAATTATGCTATCTCTCTTGCACTCGCATGGTCTTATCAACAGGCTCCTTCTGCTAGGCATGACTTAACCTTGTATACTTCAACCATGGCTGCACGCAAAGTTTCAACATAGGCGACGCCGTGTATCCGCCCAAACGATGCTTAAGCACGGCTTCGTTCAGTTTTTGTTTTTAACGAATGCTTTACACATAGAGTTGTCGCTGATTTTTTATAATATGGAACTTATGTAAAATCTTTATTTTATCGTATATAAACACATTGATATAATACACTAGATGTATAAACAATGTGTTATCTTTACTTTTAACATTATATTACATTAAATGCCAACATTTATTTTAAATGCAATAAAAAAAGAATACATGGCAACATTGTATCACAGCTACTACCATATGGTTTTGTTTACATTGTTTCTTTGGTGGTTGTTTTGCACAAATATGAAAAAAATACGATTTTTTTGAAAGACTCATTGCGTCTATGCAACCGCATCCGGTATTGTATGAAATAGGCGAAGCTGCAAAGAGCTTGCAAGGCGCTGCAGAACAAATGATTGCGCCAGTGCCAGCAGAAAAGCCATCTCTTGCGTCTATACAGTTTAAAACGTTATAATGCCTGATGGAGGACTTACCACTAGAAGTACAAGATACATTTTTTGCAGAAATGTATGCAAAAGTCATGATTTTAATATCGCAATCCCGCCATAATAAAACATGAAGTCAATTTAAATTTTTTTACTATTTATATTTTATTTTATTATTAACGTTGGGAAACATAGTTTGCCAGAGTTTCTCGCATAGCCCTAGCATTTCTTCCTCCGGCATTATGGGAACTTGATGCTCTTATACTCGTAAGTCCATTATGAACTTCGCTGCGCCAAAGCCCATCTTCTAGCACCCCGTTTCCATCTTCATGATCAACATAAGTAGCCGAACAGTAACCAGAAGTCGTATTGTCGTTGTTGAGCATGATAAAGTTGTGCAACAGAACACGTGTAAAAACTATTTTTTCTGCGTTTTATTGGGTAGATATGCAATGTAGTTTGCAGTATTTTCCATAGTGCTACTATAATGCCAAACGCATTCTCAACGAACCTACGGGCTCTTGACAGACGCTTGTTAAAATTTGCCTGCAAAGGCATCATCAAGTTGAGTCCCAACGGAAAAGCAGCATCTCCAACAAAAAAATGATGGACGACGTTATTGCTTAATGGCAAAGCCTTGGGTGGTGGGATGGGCCCTGTGCCATTAATAATGCGTTTTCCAAACTGGCTATTCTGAAATATGTCTATGAAAAGCCGTTTATTAGGTTAAATTTGTATTAAATTTGTGTATATTATGTACCAGAATCATTCTGCGAGCCATATGCTCCTACATCAACCATCGTAAAGCGATACTTTGCATCGATGCTGCCATTAAAACAATTGAGTGGAACTTCTTGTAATTGAAAAATTGGCTACCACTGTAAGGTGGACATTGCAGGGCTAAAGGCCTGTTGTCACATACACCGTAAACCGAAACCGAAACCGAATTCAGTACATTTGCGACTGCGATAGAAACTGCAACCGAAACATCGGTATTTTTCAATTGTTAGCAATAGTAATCGAATTCAGTACATTAGCAACTGAAACCAAAACAAGTACTTTTGACTTTATTCGGTTGCTGTTAATCGACGATCACCTGTTTTCTACAAACGCAGATAACATAACGCTGGTCAATTCTTTGTGCAATCGATATTTTTGTTTCGGTTTCGGTTTCGGTTTACGGTGTATGTGACATCAGGCCTTTAGTGTTTTCCATCCACCGCACCAATACAAAATTTGGAAATTCCACATCCTTGAGAAATCCTCCTCAACTGCCGCAAAGTCGTTTAAATTAGGCTCCGCCACATAGAATGGGAACAAAGTTTTCCAAAGAATGTCGGCAGTTTCATAAATGATGATTTAAAAGACCAGACTATTTTTGCATGGGAACTCCCTGCGTCAAGAACCTGTTTTGTAAAAATTTCACTTAAATGTACTTTCTGAAAAGTATATGTAAGTAAATATGTGTACTCACGCAATAAAATCGACAACCTGCACTCGGCACTAATGAATGCACTCCTCTTTCTCAACGTTGTCTCAATTTGTGGCTCAATCAATTTTAATAATGCCTGGAACTGGTGCACAGTCATACGCGTGTAAATAAAAAATAAAAAAAAACGCATAAACTCGTTTGAATGCATATGTTTGTTTACACACATTTATACAGAAAACTGTTTTTTTGACAGACTGAAGGCCCAACCAAACGAAGATTTCTTTCTTAAAGACTCGTTGCAAGACTGAACGAAAAGTTTGCTAACGCGTTGAAAATCATCGGCATAGCCATACGTTGGTTAAGTGCTTTGCCTCTTTATCAGCTGTTTCTTGCAAGTTGTAGCAAAAAGAAAAGATTATTGTATTAAATTAACGATGCATAAGCGCGAAAGAATGATTAAAATATGTATGGCAATGGATGCATTGTGTAATGCTGCCAAAAAAGTAGATGGCATCAAAAAAAAATAAAAGATCTTGTGCAGTGCGTAAGATTAATAGAGAGCGCTATACACGGTTGAGTGTGCACCTTTTTCAGGGGCTATTGAAATTAATTGAGCCGGAAATAGCGACAACTGTAAGGAAGAACAGTGCCTTTATTAGTGCAGAGTGCAGGTTATCTTTTTTCTTGCTGTGAGTGCACATGTTTACATATTTTTTTCATAAAGCAGATTTTAATTTTTTTCATACAAAACAGGTTCTTGTCGCAGGGAGATTCGATGCAAAAATTGCATGGTCGTTTAAAATGGGTAAGGAGACGATTCGTACAATAATTTATGATACTGCTGACGTTCTTCGGAAAACTTTGTTTCCTTTTTATGTTGCTGAACCAAATATGAACGACAACGAGGCGATTGAGCAGGATTTTTCACATATGTGGAGTTTCTCTAATTGTATTGGTGCGGTTGATGGAAATCACGTAGCCCTTAAATATCCACCAAATAGTGGTAGCCAATTTTACAATTACAAGAAGTTCCACTCCATTGTGCTAATGGCAGCCTGCGATGCAAAGTATCGCTTCACGATGGTTGACGTGGGAGCATATGGTTCCCAAAATGATTCAGGTAATTAATATACACGAATATATTGAAAGATTAAACTAATAAACCTTTTTTCATAGGCATATTCCAGAATAGCAAATTCGGCAAATGTATTATGGATGGAACAGGGCCCATCCCACCACCTAAGGCTTTGCCATTCAGCAACGAAGTTGTGCATCATTTTTTTGTTGGAGATGCAGCGTTTCCATTGGGACTGCATCTTATGAGACCCTACGCTGGTCAGGATTTGCCAAATTTGCAAGCAAACTTCAATACAAGGTTATCAAGAGCACGTGGGGTAATTGAGAATGCTTTTGGTATATTGGTGGCAAGGTGGAAAGTTCTGCAAACGACATTACACATGTACCCCACAAATGCAGAGAAAATTGTTTTGGCGTGTGTTCTGCTGCACAACTATATAATGCTGAACAATGATAATTCGGGGTACTGTGTAAGCAGTTATGTGGACCATGAAGACGGAAATGGAGTTTTGCAGGAAGGACAATGGCGCAGCGAAGTGGAAAATGTTCTCAAAAGTATAGGACCATCGACTTGTCCCAATGTCGGAGGTCGTAACGTAAGACAAATGAGGGATAAGCTTGCCAATTATATATATGAACATTAACACTAACACACTATAAATAAATACAAATACATATATAGTAAACAATTTAACTTTAAATTTATTTTTGGTTTATGCGGGCTTTAGACCTCAAAATGAGAAGAGCAAAAGATGCTGTAAAATATTCGTCTTGGACTTTTGGAGGTAAATCATCTAGAATCAGCTCTATTGTTTTTAAATGTGAAGCGACTATTGATAGTTTTTTTTCTGCCACTAGCGCAGCCATTTCTTGTGCAACGGCTAGCAAGCTCTTTGCAGCTTGGCCAATTTAATGCATATCATTGTCATCTTTGGAGCGTTTGCTTCTGCGGCTGAAATTGTCATCTTGGTCCTCATCCACAGAATTGGAAAATGTGATGTCGCCGTCGTTGAGACTGTTGGCAACTTGGCTTGCATTTTCGTCGTTGGTCAGGTTGTAGTCGTTGGTTGCGTTGTCGCGAGTACTAAAAATAATTAATTAGTGATATGCAATTATGAGATATTACATTTTTATACCGTCGTGGCGCTTAACTTTGTTTAAGGAAACTGTGTGAATCTAAATAGCACCATGGTTCCTTATACATTTGTCCCCTAACTGAACTGCCATTTATTTTCTTTAACTCTTTTGCGTACCGCTCGCGCAACAATTTCCATCGGTGCCTGCATTCACATTCTATTAATATAAAACGAAAATCCATTAATATTGCAGATCTGCTGTTAACATTTAATAAAAACGCACCTGTTTTTCCGCACTCTGCAGCAATCGTTTTTCACACTGTTTGCTTTACCAAAATATTGAAATAGTTCTTGTTCGTTTTATCGTACAAGAGGGTATGCGGTTGCACAGACGCTATAAGTGTTTCAAAAAACTCGTCTTTTTCCATTTTTATGAGAAAACAACCCCCAAATTGTAACAATGCATTTCCTGCTTTATCTCTTCTTCTTTCATTGCAATGTAAACAAACCATATGGCATTAGCAGTGGAACATTGTTGCCATATACTCTTTTTTTATGCCATTGAAAATAAATGTTAACATTTAATGTAATGCCATGTTAAAACAAGTAAGAAGGCTCTAGTCGGGATAGCCCGACCAGAAGATACCCTGAACCCAGTTGCAGTCCTTGCGTCCTAAAAGTATGCTTCAAATAATGATCACTTTAAACAAAACTCATAATTGACTTAACTTTACGATATCTCTGGTGTTTCTTAACCGATTTGGACGAAATTTTGAGAAAAGTTTCATCGTTACCCATTACACCAACCCCCATTTTTATATTTTCCAAACTAGATTTTTTTTTATCTATTCGATGTGTATATCGAAAACCAGAGTAGCTATCGATAATTTGAAGCAAACTTGTTCTGCTTATGGTATAGGAGAACTTATATTCAAAATCTGAAGTCTCTAGCTCTTGTAGTCTCTGAGATCTACGCGTTCATACAGACGGACAGACAGACGGACAGACAGACGGACATGGCCATATCGACTCGGCTATTGATACTGATCAAGAATATATATGCTTTATGGGGTCGGAGATGCTTCCTTCTGCCTGTTACATACTTTTGCACAAAACCATTATACCCTGATTTACCCATTTTATGGGTTCAGGGTATAAAAAAAAATAATAGATATTTTTATAGACCTAGTGCATTATATCAATGTGTTTATAAACAATAAAATGATGATATAACAATAAATAATTTCCATAGAATAAACAATCAGCGAAAACTCTGTATTGGTCAACGTTTGGTCGGGCCTTGATTAAAGGGTCAGCCCAAACCTTGAATGCATGATAAAAGATATTTGAAAAGGTGCATTCAGGGTGCGAGCATTACCTATGGGGGTCAGGTTGTATGGGTGCAGTTCATCATGGGTTTGCGTTAATACAAATGTATGTACATATATATATATATTATGTACATTATATATATATATATGTACATATGTATATATATTATGTACATTATATATATATATATGTACAAATGTATGGAATGACACATTGTTTTTGCGTCTCCAATAATAAATAAGCCCGATGCTGTTGTTGCTCTACAACAAGCTACGTATATTGCAGCACGCTGCATTCGGGGGGAAGTGTGAACCACCACTTTGCTGTATGTAGCACCCTGGCTTTTATGTATAGTTATACCTTCTGCTGGTACAACTGGTACAATTGGTACAATTGCCTACGGTCAATATAAACTTGCTCGTTACTTTTATATTGAATTCATTTAACTATTTTTTGGATCGGAGTCCAAGAAAGTTCTGCGCGGTGCGCACATTTTGATCGAGCAAGTACTCCTACACTTTCCTCTAAAACTTTCATCCATAAAGTTCTTGGAGAACTCGGAGTGGAATTATCGAAATCTATTTGCATTAAAATGCCTGTTGCCCCATTAACGAGCCCATCCTCAGTATCTATATTGACCGATATCATATATTTAGCAGTCCTTTTTAAAAGAAGTGACATGCACAACCCCTGTGTCTCGGATGGTCTGAAGCTACGGACTGCCTCTATCATTCTGTCCCTACTTGTGGAATTTAAATGAGTAGCTTTTATGTGGTCAGTTGAGGTAGAAAAAAATTGGTCAGTCGGTATAGAACGTAGTTTTGTAATATTGAATAAATCTGTTGCCGCATTTGTACTGAAAAGATAAATTGCATCATCGGGCACGTCTGATGGCTGACATATGCGGGAGCGGATAAGACTTATATCACCGGCTGTTATAAGACCCGATGCCATGTTGTTCAAAGCAGAAGCAAATAATAGGTCCTTCCTTTGTCGCATTATTTCTGTGAGCTCAAAATACTTAAAAAGTTCCCACAGAGATGATCCAAATATTGCACTGTAGGGATCATTTGAGTTGGATTCAAAGATCCAACGATCACCTACTGGTGATAGCTGGCGTAAATCTCCAAAAACGATGACAGATATACCACCAAACGGACATGAATTTTTGAAAATTTGCTTAAGGCGGGAGTCTAACTGGGCAAACATTTTGGAACCTACCATAGATATTTCATCTATAATAATAAGTTTAAGGTCAATAAACCTTGAATGCAAAGTATTAACTAAATCATGGCTTAAGGCCATCAACTCTGAACCAGATTGGCTTACTGGTAGTGAAAACATGGAATTCAGTGTTGAACCACTAATTCCGAAAGCTGCTTTTCCTGTGGGTGCACATAACAGTACTTTAACATAATTTGGATCTTTTCCTGGCTTGCTATTGTATATAGCAGACAATGACTGATAAATTGCTAGTATAAGTCGGCTCTTTCCAAACTCGTAACACAGTTTTGATGTTGGCATTGTGCAATACGTGAGTAAAATATTGTTTCTGCTTTAAATTAAGGGACCTGACAATATCTGCTAAGCTCTCAGCGGAAATTAATGCTGGTAGCTTAAACAATCGGACGTTATTATCCCCCGAGTTTGCATTTACATTATTGTCATCAACATTTAAAACATTTAACTCAGGATCTATTTCAGGCAATCCTAAAACCCGGAAATTATTGTCAACAACTTCTTCTACAAGTTCTTCGTTCTCGTCCTGTACAGCATTATTCAGTGCTTCCTGAAGTTCGTTGTCGTCCAAAGTATTGTATTTTTTACGGCTATTTACAATTAAACCCCGATGTTCGCTACAATATAATTCGCAATCCCGATTCACAAGCTCTTTCATTCCTCCACGGTACATATAGCATAACCAGCCCCCGAAAATAATTGCTTTTATCTGTGTTTATATTAAATCTTCTATATCGGACAATACAAGGACAAGCCGCTTTCTAATAAACCCACTACGATCGCGAAGGGCGTAAACTAATGATTGTGAAGAGTGGAGTGTTTCAATATCATTTTCGTCATCAATAATTTGGCGAGTACCACTTTGCTTTTTACTATTACTATAAAAAGCAGCAAAATCAGCTAGGCATAAATTTTCTAAAGCGACGGGTTG
The DNA here is from genome assembly GCA_035044585.1 of Scaptomyza polygonia. Classification (NCBI taxonomy): domain Eukaryota; kingdom Metazoa; phylum Arthropoda; class Insecta; order Diptera; family Drosophilidae; genus Scaptomyza; species Scaptomyza polygonia. The sequence continues at coordinate 135,548 of JAWNNU010001247.1, read as the reverse complement.
CTGAACATAATGGTCTAAAAGTCCTAGTTCAAATATATCTGTTGAGTCAAAGGGTAAGTTTTGTAATTGCGCCCTAGACTTTAAGATTTTTACCCGTTGCTCTGGCAATGAAGTATTAATAAATACTTCAGCGTTACTGCTTTCAGACAGACGCATTCCTAAACAGCAGTAAACGGCCTCTTGGGCGGATATTTCCGTACCAGAAATAAATTTGTGTCCTATATGTTGAATTTTTTGCTTTATTATTACGTTGCCCCTACTAATTTCATTAACTGCATCACGCATTAATTTTGAAATACCTTTCTGAGACTTGTTGATGTAATTAAGGACGTAGCTGCAGCAAGCATAGGTATCTAAAATGAATTGAATGTCTATGTTGACTCGCTGCAGTTGAAGAAGATGAGTATTATACGGGTTTAGCCTAATAGCCACAAGCGTTCGCTTTAAAAATATTTTGGGCTTCTTAATACTTGATCTAAGTGCTTTAATATAGCAATCATAACTGAGGTTAAGTTGATCATGGGACAAAAAATTATGGAAATCGCTAAGACGCTCTATACTTTCACGATCAAACTGAAATTCTAAAAGAGTTTGAATTTTTTCATAATTCTTGAGATGCCTTTCAAAGTTTTCAGCATCGTCTTCTAAAGGAAAAAGGATCTCGGTGTGGGGCATGGGAGGGTATGGAATACCAAATCTACAAATTTCTTTTCTATTTACTTTTCTCCTACATGAATGCCCGTGATTGTGGGTTTGATACTCCAGAAAGGGAGCCACATCCGGCCTAGTTGTATCAGTTGTGATAAACTGATCAATAAAGGACTTTACTGGGGGAATGCTTGATTCGTCATTGATGTCAAACTTAGGAGCATCTTTCAGCCAAAACATGTCATGAATATGTGGTGAGCCTCTTTGCTGAAACTCGACTCGCCAATAATATTTAATGATCCTATGACTACCGAAAACACCGCCTTCCTTTTTCATTAGTTTTAGAAGTTGCCTAAATCGGAAATCAAAATACCTGCCGAAAAAGTTATAAAAATGTCGGAAGACCAAACTGCCTAATCATTGCCATGATCTTTTTCTTTTCTGATTCCCAATGAGCAGGCGACGTGCGAATACCTTTCAAAACTCTGTAGCCATCGTCGTAGCGAATTAAATTATCTATATGTTCTTCATTAAGGGCGTTCGCCGCGGAAATGCCTTGGTTGGCGCTGTGCTTGCGTAAGCAAATGGAAGTATTGTTCCTAATATTAATCATTTCTAACTTTTTAAAGTTAAGTTAATATCAGTCCTACAACCTCTCCTATCAAAATTCCTAAGTTCAGACCTAGCAATGGTTGTAAAACTTTCTGAGCATTTTCTCTTAATGCCAGCGAATATTGTTGGCAAGGACAGCTCCTCGGAATCGCTGTTTTGAATCATGTCCAAAGGACGCTGACCTTCTCCAGGTGCCATAACGATTCTTGGCGCTTCTAAATTTCCTGTTGGCACGTTTTCTAATAAAGTTTCTTGACCCTTAATCTCTTTTTCTTCTACATTTTCCTGAACGTTAATGGCAGATCTATCTATTAGCTCTGTAACTAAATCCCTATCTTCAGCTGAAGCAACAAAAGGAACGGTGTCAGACGAAAATGAAGACAACCATGATTCGTTAATAACAATCTGGTGTTTTCTATAGAGCTCAGTGTTGATTAAAAATCTGTTTGCATCAGCTATTTTTGAGGGCTTAATGGATTCGGCCATAAAATCATGGCTATATTCCATCCTACGCTTGAGGTGTATCTGAACAACCTCGGCTTTATTGAACGCCCTTGGAAGTGACGTTACAACATTGGCAACGGGAATTGGCACATTGACCACTGCTCTCTTTATGGCTTTTTGACGGCCATATCCTAAAGATTTAATAATCATGAACGGAAGGCGTGGGGAAATAAGCCGTTCCTCAAGAGGCGTTAAGCCTTTCAAACATTCGGGAAGATCCGGAAAATCTAAGCCATTTGTTATTGAAGCTTTTGGTTTCTTGAATAATTTTATGCTCCTGCTGCATGTCTTGCAAAAACTATACTTATCGTTGTAGGAAGGAAAAGTGTTTAAAGACTTAAAATGTCTCTAGTATCTGCCTCACTACATTTGCTTTCTACAACTTCTCTGGAAATTTTGTCCACTTGAAGTGGAAACCACAAACCTTTGCAAGAAATGCAAACCTGATCAGGGCCCTGCTTTACTATTCTATTGAATGCGAGAATTAAGGCATCTTAATTAATGCCTCTCGCCTGACGCCTATCCTCTGAAAAGGTATTTGCATGTTGCTCTCTGTGCTGGCTTGCATTTCGGCTAACTTATTTTAGGAATTGCTCCTATACTGACTAAGTCTTTGTGTCAAATTTCTTTGGGCTTGAAATCGAGCACTTCGCCTCGCACCTGTGTTTCGTGCCTGTTCAATAATTCTGCGTACGGGATTGTACCTTACTTGAGCCCTCTGACTCCTATCCCGCGCATGCTCTAAAATTCTCTGTCCAATGTCAGTTCGTCGATTAGCGTGCTGTACAGTGTTTCGATCCTGTTCGATTGCTCAATATACATGGTCTTGTCGACGTGTCGATCGCCGTAAAGTATTGTTTGCTTGCTCAAACTGAGTGCAGAATCTGTCCGGCGCACTGCACGTCGAGCAGTGTCTTGTCCCTGTTCATCTGCCCGAAATTCAGGGTGTTGTCTACGCCTCGATCGGTTCAAAGTATTGTCCGTTTGTTCTTGTTGTCTTAGGTGAGAGCCCAGGGCTGCCATTTTAGCTTTTTTCCCGACAGATTTGACTGTTTTTGAAACACGATTGCGGGAAAATATTGAAAACAGCGGGTTGCGGGAATTCTAGATTTAAAAACTTTTTATTGAGCTTTTTTTAGCTTTACTTGATTTATCAAATTTACTCATTTTATTTACTTATATTTATCTTTGACAACACTAAAAATTATTCACATGAGTAGCGATAAGCGATTTTCGATTATAAAATCTGACAAATTCACCACGTGGCTCGAACATAAAGAGTTTATTTTACAAATGTTGTTTCGCTAAGAAAATGCCAAAAGCATACAAACAAAATGTACGCGATGTGTGGCTGCGGAGCGCCGAATTCAAAGATTGGCTACGAAAAGAAGCGACCAATCCCGCAAAGGCGTACTGCAGCTACTGCATGTGCGGCCTGACCGCAAAAATTTGCGACCTGCGTGCCCACGCGGAAACGAAAAAGCATAACGGTTCACTTAGTGGCGTAATTTAAGGTTATTAATAAACAAAATAAAACTTTTTCACAATATATTTTCAATTTAAGATACGGACTAAAGCTAGGCCTACACGGCGCACATGTTGGTGTGATTTGTTTAAGTTGGGATGAAAATCACTCGTGTATGGGCTTGTTGGCCAACATGTGCGCGGTTTACGAATTTGTTCGATTACCACCCACTTGCTGCCCAACATGTTGGCTGTGTATGGGCTAGTTTTCAACAAATTTGTTTGTTTACCAACATGCTCGTCGTGTATGGGCTTTACCTACAACAATTCGTCAGATTTAACGAATTGTCGAAGGGTGAAGATGCTACATACGGCCTCCAAGTCGTTCAATTGCATATGTACATCATCCACACTGTTTCTTAAATAAACAGCAGAGTTTTTTTTACTTAAAAAATTGTGCAAAAAGCAACAAGTCATTGTTATCAAAGTATCAATTGAGTCCTCCGCAGTTGTACCGCTCATCTTGTCTTCTCAAAATTCACACAATAAATTATGTTTATGAACATGTTGGCCCGTGTATTGCGAAGCGACGCCCAACAAACCACACTAACATGTGCGCCGTGTATGCCTAGCTTAAGCCGTAACCAGAAATGCTGCCATGCATACACATTGCCACAAAAATGGTTGCAATTAGTTGAAAACCGGGATTACTATCCTGACAAAGAGGCCGTGTCGTTAGAAGTACTTTTAAAAGAACTAAATAATAAAAAAATTTTTACATTAAATTAAGTTGAATAAGAATTTACTCTTAATTTTTTCACTAAAACCTCATTATTATATATGAAAAATTAATATAAAAAACATTTAAATAGCCTTTTCCTTAAATTTTACCAGAAAATAACGTTTTTTAAACCAGCTTTTTCTTCAGCCTTTTTTTTCCATGTATTTAGCTTTATTTAGATTTATTTTTTTGTCTATCTAGCTGTTTTTGCTCAAAAAATTATGGCAGCACTGTGAGAGCCTGTCCGGCGCACTGCACGTCGAGTTCGTCCCTGTTCAATTGCTCGAACTTCTGGGTCTTGTCTACGCTCTATTTGGGAAAATCTATTACTTGTTCTTTCCTTCTTGTTCTATTTCTATGAGACCGAGTGGTTGCTGAAACTCTGTTTACCCTAGGCATAATTGGTCGAGTTTTTTCAAGGGTAGCTGAAAATAAATATAATAATAATGGATTTTGAATCTGTAACAAATAATAAAGCTGCAAAAAATAATAATGATTTATATCTATATAAATATATATAAGAAAATAAAAACAATAATAGATTTTGAATCTGTAACATATAATAATAAATAATAAAGCTGCAAAAATAATAATGATTAATAACTGAAAATAAGTTAGAACAAAATGTGGTATTATGTCAAGGCGTTAAATAATAAAGCTGCAAAAAATAATAATGATTTATTACTGTATACAAAGCTAAATGTGGTATTATGTCAAAGCGTTTGTTCATAATATTAGCTATAAAATCAGTCAGCTGGATAATTTTATGTAGCTATATTGAATTTAAGCTAGAAATACCATACTGACAAAGCTAAAACGCACTGGGAATTTTAAGGGTCTGTAACGATTATTTGTGCCTTAAAAGTATGCTATTAATATTAATAATATAAAACCTGACTTCATTACCATCGATTCAATTCAATATCTCCGGTGTTTCTTAGCCGATTTGGACGAAATTTTAAGAAAAGTTCTATCGTTACCCAATTCACCAACCCCCATTGTTACATTTTCCAAATTTTTTTATCGATTCCATGTGTATATCGAAAACCAGAGTAGTTATCGATAATTTGAAGCAAACTTGTTCTGCTTATGAAATAGGAGAACTTATATTGAATATCTGAAGTCTCTAGCTCTTGTAGTCTCTGATATCTACGCGTTCATACAGACGGACATGGCCATATTGACTCGGCTATTGATACTGATCAAGAATATATACACTTTATAGGGTCGGAGTTGCTTCCTTCTGCCTGTTACATACTTTTGCACAAACCCATTTTATGGCTTCAGGGTATAAAAAGGTCTAGAGGAGGACAGAAAAATTATATAAAAAAAAAAAATTAATAAATTAAACAAACAATAATATATAATAATAGCGAACCAGTAGAATGGGCAGAAAATGCCAAAATAGCAGAAGAACTAGAGATAACTTACAAAAAATTAGAGCTATATATAAAGAAAGAATATAAATATTCCCCAGAGGAAGATGTTCCCAAATGTGAAGAGGACTGCATGGGCCCTCTCTACGAAGTAACTTGCGAATACACTTGTACTAAAAACAATAGTTACAAGCAGAAAACTTTGCTATGAAGCTAAAAGAAAATCTCTATATAATCAATAATCAAAATACTAACCTCCAAGGCACAAAAATGGGTATAGTAGATGTAAAAACCGTGGACTCGACCGCCAACGTTATTAACATAGTTGACGTGTCGTCGCCCGATTTACAGTATGTACTCATTTTGGTAGCAATTATAGCTGGCCTTATAATTTGATTTTAAAATTACACAAAACTCACAAAAAGAACCTACTGAAACAATTTACAAGTAGCAGAGCTAACGATCTCGAAAATATCTAAAAAAAAATATATATAAAACTTTTTTTTTTCTTACTATGGTTGAACTAAAATTATTAATCTCCACATTATTAAAACAGTTTATTCCATTTTTAACATTTATTGCAAAAAGCAATCCAAAAGTGAAAAATTCTCCTAAATTTGATAATTGCTAACAAATCTATTAAACTGTACCGATATAAACAAATAAAGCGCATTTTACTATTGCTATACAAGATAATGCTACGCGATAACGCTAATGCAGTCAAACAATTTCATGAATTATTTATAAAAGACATTGTCAAATTAGAGACCTGTTCAGAAAGTGACGACTCTGACGTAACAATGATTGAATAAATCAATTTAATATGTTTATGAATAATGGAATGGCAAACCATGTAAGCACAGTTAAATGAACTAAAAGGCAGATTCAATAAATCTTACAAATGCTTAACGCATAATAGACATATTCAAAAAATACACTCAATAAACATGCAAATGCATTAGTTAGTATATCAATAAAAGATAAATTCAAATTTGACATATCAATTCCTACTATAATAAACCCTCCATTGAAATTTGAAACTGGTGACGAACCGGAATCAGATGAATAGGAGCAAAGTGATTTAGTACAATCAGAAGAACTTTAGTCTTTAAACCAGGAAATAGAGGAAGATCTAATTAACCTAACGATTCCTGCTGTTTTAAAGCAATCTAAACTTTCAGATCAAAATTCTATTGATTCAGATACGCAGAATTCAAACACCAACAGTAGTATCATGACTGACCAAGCAGTCGCCCAAAGGGCGTATATAAAAGATATGTCAAACACAGTGCCAGAATTTGATGGAAGAAAGATCCACCTTCAAAGATTTATCACGGCAATTAAATTGGTCAACTTGACAAAAGGTACATACGAATCATTAGCAATTGAAGTTATCAAGTCTAAAATCTCTGGCTTTACCCTTTATAAAGTACAAAACGAGACAATAATAAGCGGAGGAAACAAGTATAACAACAACCAAAACACTTCCAATTACAGACAAAACGGTAATGTACGACAAGCCCAAAGCACGTCGGAAAACCAACAAGCCCCCTTAAGTATTCAAACCCAATAAAGACAACAGTTCACACCATCAATACAAATCTGAACATACTGGTAGGAAGTTTACATTTTTAATCGATACAGGAGCTGACATTTCAGTCATAAAAGAAAATTCCGATCAATTTTTTGACATTGATCACGATAATATAACCCAGATTACAGGAATTGGTAAAGGATCATTAAATTCTTTAGGTTTAGCATTCCTCGAAATGCGAACATCTAACTTCATTATAACACATAGTTTTCACATATTACAAAACGGTTTTCCGATCCCTGAAGACGGAATAATTGGAATAGATTTCATTAAAAAAATCAATTGCCAATTAGATTTCACTACAGAAAGTGACTGTTTCATTCTTAGACCAAATAATATCACACATTCAGTACAAATACCAATTTTCCATAGTATCAAAAACAACGAGATAATAATACCATCCCGTTGTGAAGTAATCAGAAAAATTAACGAAAATACTAAATACAACCAAATTCTAACCCCTAATCAGGAAATGGAGATGGTATATTTGTTGGAAATTCGATTTCAAATTCAAAAAATGCATACGTTCGAATATTAAACACAACCAACAGTAATAAAGTCTTAAATATAAATAAAATAAATTATGAACCATTATCCGATTATCACATAGCAAACTCTCACGACTCTAAAAGAGCAGAAGTAATTATCAGTAAATTAAGAAAAAACTTTCCACCAGCATATAAAAAATTAATGACAGAATTATGTGAAAAATACACAGATATATTTGGATTCGAAACAACCAATCTCGACTAGTAATTTTTATACACAGAAATTAAGATTGAAAGATGATGAACCAAGTTTATTAAAAACTATAGAACTCCTCATTCACAACAAGGTGAAATAGCTAAACAAGTGACTAAACTTGTCAATGATAATATAGTACAACCGTCTGAATATAACAGCCCGTTACTTTTAGTACCGAAAAAATCCTTACCGGATTCAACTGAAAAAAGATGGCGTTTGGTAATAGACTATCGTCAAATTAATAAAAAATTGTTAGCTGATAAATTTCCACTTCTAAGAATAGATATTCTTGATCAACTAGGCCGAGCAAAATACTTCTCGTACAGACGTTTCATAAAAAACTTTGCCGATTACTCTCGTCACATAACAAGGTTATGTAAAAAAGATGTTAAATTCTAATGGACAGCTGATTGCCAGCATGCCTTCGAACATTTTAAGACGGCATTAATAAACTCAACTTAACTCCAAAACCCCGATTTTAGCAAAGAATTTTGTATAATCACAGATGCCAGCAAAGAGGCATGCGGAGCGGTATTAACACAAAATTATAATGATATTCAATTACCTGTAGCATATGCATCTCGCAGCTTCACTAAAGGTGAAAGTTATAAATCAGTGGTGGGCGTGCGTCGACGTCTGTCGCATGCTGCCTTGTGTGCATAGGGCCTCTGCCGCAGCCAACCGCACACGTACGCTGTAAGCATTGAAAGCTATTTATAGAACTCGAATGTTCGGCCGTCGCGACGCGTCGTCGGTGCTGGTGCGAAGCATGTTATATTTTTTTTTTAGTTGATGGCGAACACTTGAGAGGCAAACACCACGCAGCGCATTATACAAATTATCATTTTTTACAGTGGCGCTTAAAAATGTTTATGCTCACATGGGAGAATGAGTTTTTCTTTATAGAAAATGAGTATGGCAGAGCACAATGCTTGTTATGCAATTTTATTGTATGCCGCAATGCTACATTTTATTTAAGACGGCATTATTCAATTTGCCACGAGGTTTATAAAATTTATTCAGGAGAGCAAAGAAATTTATATCTTTTGCAATTAAAAGCTGAATACTTTCTGCGTTTCATTGATGTTCATAACATTGATAGTAATATTATACACAATGATATTCATAATGATAATAATAATTATGATTATGATAATGATGTAAATGATGATAATGATAAAGATACATTAATCTCAAGAACAACGTAAACGTATAATAGTTAAAAAACACAATGAACGTTAACTTGCAGCGTACACTGTGCTGAGCACACTTCGTTTTTTTCGTCGCAGCGCACTCAAGTTGTGCTTGTATGCGTGTGAAAATTGTGACGGTATGTGTGTGTGCCCATCACTGTTATAAATCAACAACAGAACAAGAGCTATCACCAATCCATTGGGCAATTAATCACGTCAATCCATATGTATATGGTAGACATTTCACAGTCAAAACGGATCACAGACCATTAACCTACTTATTTTCTATCTTAAGGGCAAGAACAATCATGTAGCTGACGCGTTATCAAGAATAGACATCAAAGAACTAAAAGACTTACAAAATAAAGTCCTGAAAGTCACTACCAGGCAACAAAGTAGACAAAATAAAAACTGTACAGTAAATAACAATGAACTTTTGCCAAGGCAAAGTCTTGAAAATGTATCCAAGCCCAACTTTTACGAATGACGAGGTACGAAATGTAGTGACCTTGCGAATAACCGATTTAAAATGTCTTCTTCAACATGGAAATAAAGTTATCGCAAGAATTGATGTTAGCGATTTGTATACCAATGGAACGGTGACCATTATAACAAATGAAAAAGAGATACAAGAAATACTGTCTAAACTTCATGACGATCCAATCCAAGGAGGTCATACAGGCATAACTAAAACGCTAGCTAAAATCAAAAGACACTACTACTGGAAAAAGAGTACGTAAGTAGATGTCAAAAATGCCAAACTTTGAAAACCACGACGCATACAAGGACCCTAATGACTAGCACACAATTACCAACAAAATATTACCTGCCAAGAAGGCGGAAATTGTGCACATCCTCGAGCACTTCAAGGTGGAATCAACCAATAATAAATAGCTTTTATTTCAATATTCAAATATCCACCTTAATAAAGTCCCCTTCACACGGTCGGGTTTTCTGTAGCTTTTTTTTTTTTAAAAAGCCAGCGCTCTCGTGTTTACACACAACATTTTTTAGGACCGGTCAAAAACTGACGCAAAAATTAGAAAAATAGAACGTGTTCTATTTCTGCTCTTTTTTGCGTCGGTTAAATTTGTTTGAGTAAAAAAGGCGTTTTTGGTATTTATTAGTAATTGTTGGCAAAAAATAAATGAAATTAATAAATAAATAGTCTTAGCTTGAGCTTACGCGGATAAAATACAAACAACCTCTAATATGTTTTCGCCTGTATCCATATGAATCTTGTTTATTTTTATGTTTGTGCTGAATTAAGTAGAAAAGTGTGACCAGTTTGTGTAAACACAAAAAGTGATGGGATTTTCAATTTAACCGATGCGAATAATGTAAATGCCAAAATTTTTGGTCTGTTAAAATAAATTACAGAAAAACCGATCGTGTGAAGGGGGACTTAATCATTTTATCCCGTCCGTTATCGAACGCAGAAGTGGAAAGAGTGTTTAGCCAAATGAACAACGGGAAAACAAAACTCCGAAATACTATTTCCGTTCAAACATTGAACTCAATATTACACATAAGGTATTTTTTCTCTTGAACTCATATTTTATAATATAATAATACAATAACATTTAATTACATATTTGTAGATACGGACTACGCCGGATAGACATATGCTGTCATAACTATGAAGTACCGGCAGGATGCCTCTAAAAAAATAGGAACTAATCAGACCAACATGAGTTCAACAGTAGAGGACGATATGTTTGACGAATTCGAGAAGCTTGCAAATTTATTGGATTAAATCAATAAAAAATATCGTTTCACAATTCTAGCGTTGTTTTTAGCTAGCAACAAAATTTTCTGGCTATTTCAAGCTATTTTCTAAGGCTAGTATTGACCCGAAGAGTTGGCAGAACTGGTGGTCGTCAAATTTGTTCTGCTCATCTTTGTGGCTTGCACAATGAGAGTCAAGCAATTGAAGAAGACAGACGTGTTTAACAAGTATTATAAATAATAAAATATGAGTGCAAGTGAGGAAACTGTGGATGTTATTGCTATTCCGCCTAAGTATTAATTCGAAGAGCTTCTAAAGGCATTTAAGCTAGAAAGTGTTCTGCCGTATTTGCAGTGCAAATAATAAATAATTTTAAATCGGTCAAGCACTAAGAAAAACAGAACTGACACTTTATTTGACGTGTTAAAATATTCAGCATTTAATTTTTGTTATGATCGTGTAAACTAAAGTGGGTGTTAAAATACATTTGTAACTAATGTGTATTGTAGAAATACTTCAGTTTTTGCTTTTTACTCTCGATACCGAAGGTAAAGAGTATATTGGGTTTGTGCAATGTCCGTCATGGTGTCTGTCCTTCTGTATTAACGCAACTTTTTTCCACACCCTTCAAGCTAGAGACTTGAAACTTTGCAAATGTCTATGGCATAGTAAATTAAAGTGTTTAGATTGGAGTTCTACGATAACTAGGGGGCTGGCAAATCGATAAACTCGATAACTCAAAATCGATCAATCCTCCTATTTCGCACGCCCTTGCAGCTAGAACTACGAAAATTGGGGAGGAGATAGCTACTAACAACCTTCATAAAACTGCATCAAACATTTTGGAGCCACCCCCACCCATTCCTCCCCCAGCCCCCCGCAGCTTAAAACCAAAATCTACAGTTTTTGAGATAGAGCCACCAAATTTGGTGTCAATAAAGGTGTTGACGAGATCCAACCAAATTCATAAAAACTTTGGATGCCACGCCAATCCATACTACCCTAGCCGCCCCAAAGCTGCGCTAAAAACGGTAATGCGTGTATCTTCCAAAGTGTTTAAGGTAGAGTCACCAAATTTGGTATGAAGATAACTAGTAATGACCCCACAAAAAAGTTTTTGAGCCACGCCCCCATTCTCCAGCCCCCCGCACTTGAAATACAGAAATGCCTATATCTTCGACAGCTTTTGAGCTAGAGCCACCAAATTTGGCTGAATTTTGTTTTACATTGTGAATGAACGCAAATATCGCGATAACAAACTTTTTGCTGAGGCATTAGAATTTTCTGATCAATATCGTTTTTGCGAATTTGTGTTTTGTGTATTCTTACTTGATCGCATACATACATAATGAACTCGTTTTGGCATATTTATGAGCGATGCCAGACGAGCTACACCTACGCATGGAAATGCAATGCATATGAAATGTAAGTGTCTCGACTTTTCGCATTTCCAATTTCTCTATGTACCTGTTCTTGTTCAATTTAAAGGGAACGTTTAAATCAAAGGCTTCAAATAACGCAAAATTTAGCGTTGCCAGAAGAATATATGTAAGTACGAAAGAAAGCGAGACCGTTATGAATTTCTGTCTTACGACAAAATTTCTCAGCGGAGTTGTGTCACAACCTTTGACTCGAGATTGAAAATTAGACAACAGTAAAGCGGGCTATAGAATGAGTGCGACGACCTTGTTGAGTGTACCTTTGGCTTTTCCTATTAGTTGTTGAGTTGCCAATCAAATTGCATTTGAACTATTTGCCTGCTAACCACATCAATACATAGAAGTGTAACGCTATACTCAAAGTGCGTTAGTTCCGTTACATTTGGCGCGTATTACTCTCTGCTCACTTTTTCTCAATTTGAAACGAACGCTTTAATCGAACGCATCAAAATAACAAAACGTAACATTTTTATTTAAATTAGAGTTTATATATTTTTAAAATAAAGTAACTTTTAATTCAATTAATATAACTTGCCTTATTCTACTGTAATAAACCTTTAATGAAACAATCGCGAGTGAATACTGTGCTCAGTGCCAATGTGTGTTTTTACATATGTACATACATATGTTTGTATAGATATGTGTAGCGTCCTACGGTTTTTGTGTGGACTAGTTGATAGCACACACTAGTCCTTGATTAGCTACAATGGACTAGTCAAGGGCTAGTTAAAGCGGGTGCAAATAATTACATTGGTTGGGGCAGTGTTTCATTGCAAGACTAGCACACGACTTGCCCACGTGGGTGAGCACTGAACCAGTCTATGTAGATGGAGCCGTGATGAAACAAAATTGAAATTGTCATTGAACATTTATGTGAAAACTGCCTATTCCATATGGACTAGCTCATGAACGCGTTTACGTGGCTGCAGAACGAAAACGTAAATTTCACGAAGCATGTTCATGTTCGTTGCAGCGGAAAAAAAAAGAACAAAGAAATACTACAAAAAGCTAACCTCAAAGTTGAGTCATTTTACAGCTTTAAATATCCATCCAAGATGGCTATTTCGAATGTAGCCGATGGTCAGTATCTGCACTTAGGGCTAAAGGCTCAATTAGAAAAACTTTGGAGGTATTTTGGACAAACCACCAAATTGAGTCTCGACATCAATATTGATGGATTACCATTATTTAAGAGCTCCAAAACACAGTTATGGCCTATTTTAGTACGCGTCAACAACATTATTGAGAGACGAAGATCATGGTGGCGCAGCTGTGCAAGGAAAGAAAGGAGCTGGAAAGCTTATTTCACTTTCCAGTCAAGACAACAGATGAGCTTCGGTTGTTAGAAAACAAGATCGAAGACGGGAATATAAATAATTATGTAGGTATAGATCGCATTTGCAACTAAAATAAAATTTAACTATATTTTACTTTTTTCAGATAAAGTTAATGGCCTCGCTTATTCACCCAGGTGGGATATTAAGAAACATAAAAGAAATTATGACAGACGATGTCGCCATGGACTGGAACGTTGAAGGAGTTCATGGCAAAAAATCATTAAAAAATTTGCCTTATTTTTTTAAGGCTTTAACAAAAGCCATTGCTGAAAGAGAACCGCTGCCAGACAACATCTTGCGAAAAGCAATTGCGCTGCAAAAAAAGCGCGCACTTCGCAAAATTAGAGATGAAAGCTAATTTGACCATTTTTTTACATACATAAGTAACAATGTAACCATAACATATTAATTTTAATTAAAACTTTATTAAATACATAAATCCACATATACTAAACACAAATATGTAGTATACTGTTTTTAAGGTATTGTTTTGGGCCAGTCATTATGAACTAGTCATTGACTAGGCCTAAAGGAATACTTGCAGACTAGTCCTTCACTGTTTTCCCCAGATTGTTCTAATGCTAGTCCTCATGGTCTGTTTACAAAATAGTTCACATGTTCTGTTTTATTGACCAGTCCTCATGGTCTGGTTTTGGACTAGAACACATGGTCTGCTTATAGACTAGTCCACGTGGCTGCAGAGGCGGCCGACACGTCCACTCCAATCACATCCCCCTTGGTAAATGGACTAGGAGAAATACATTGAAATAGACTAGTAGTCGACTTGTGCTAGCCCATGCGGACTAGGCCATAGACTATGTTTCGACTAGTCAACGTGACCGCAGGGTTAGCTGTGATTGTTATGTGAAATGTGTTTTTGAAAATTGAACCTGACTAGTCAGTCTCGTGGCTGTCCTGTTCATGTACACTAGGCTGAAAAAGTTTGCGTACAAGCTCAATGCAGGACTTTTGCTGTAAATAAACATTGTTTGTAGTAATGATATTGCCAAAACAATATTTTTTACTGAATAACACATTAATTATAAACAATTTGATGCATAGGTTTTTTTGATTATAGGTTATTTTGATTTTTTTTTATGTAAAAAACTAAAATAACATCGGTTTTTGGGCAAGAAAAAGTTTGCGTACAAATTTAAAATACACTGTATATAAGCTTTTTTGTGAGCTTAAGGTACCGTTAAATTGCACATAACGATAATAAAAGCACTTAAGACTTTTAACAACTCATTGTTTTGTAAAATTTCGTCAGTATGTTGATAGAATTTGCAATGGGCAATAGAACAAAGGAGATTGATCCCGATTTAAGGAATCTTATCATTAAGCTGCGCGGTGAGGAGAAAACTTTAAGAGAAATCGGTCGTATTGTTTCCAGAACGCACTCTACTGTGCAGAGAGTGCTCGAAAACTTCGATTTGACTGGCTCTGTCAAATCTAAGCCACGTCCTGGGAGGCCACCAAAGCTGACTGATCGCGAGAAGATTGAGGTTTTAAAAACAGTTTGTCTTAACCCCGGCACAGCCGCCTCCAAGATTAAACAGGAAGTTAGTTATAAGTATAATAAAGATCTTCATGTCGACACAACAAGGAAAACCCTATAAAAGGCAAGCTTACATGCCCATGTTGCGCGGAAGAAGCCACTAATATCATGTGTCAACAAATTGAAGCGAATGGCTTTCGCCAAAAATACAATCCAATGCCTCTAGATTTCTGGAATAAGGTTATTTTCAGTGACGAAAGTAAATTTTGCGTTTTCGGCATCAAAGGACGCAAACTTGTGTGGCGTAAGAGTGGCACAGCCCTTGAAAAACAAAACATCGTTCCAACTGTTAAGCACGGTGGTGGCGGTGTGATGGTATGGGGGTGTATGGCAGCAAATGGAGTAGGCAACCTTGTCTTTATTGATTCGACTATGGACCACAAAGCTTACCTTAAAATATTGAAGGACAATTTGCACGAAAGCGCAAGAAAACTAGGCCTTGGCGACGACTTTTGGTTCCAACAGGACACTGATCCAAAACATACAGCCTTCAATGTGAAGCTTTGGTTGGTGTACAACACAAAGAACCAGTTGCATTCGCCGCCCCAGTCGCCAGATTTAAATCCCATTGAGCATCTTTGGGCTTATCTGGAGCGTAGGATTCGCCTAAGGACTATAACATCCAAGGATACACTGAAAAAAGTCATAATGGAGGAGTGGCTTCAAATTCCGCCTGATTTCACTCGAAAATTGGTCATGTCAATGCCAAATCGATTAGCAGAAACCATTAAAATGAAAGGATATCCAACATCATTTTAAGTTAACTTTTTTTTTCTGAAAAAGTTCCTTATTTGTTGATTTTTTTAATTAAAAAAGGACACGCTGACGAACCAGTCAACAAGTATCTTTCAAAAGAGAACTTTTACGCGCTATTGCTGCATTGTTGACTGCAATATTAGCAATCCACCTTCAATGCTACACAAATTCCCTGATGATAAAAAACAGAGGGCTGAGTAGATGAAAGTTTGTCAAATTAAGCCTGCTTTTGCTAACAACATAGACTTTTTATATGCAAAAAGCATTTTCACCCATCGGATTTTCAGCACAAAAAATTTAAAAAAATGTGAATCCGATTATGGGTTTGGGCATAGAAAATGATAATACTCCCACAACAGAGCCACAAAGCGAATTATTGGCGCAAAGAGTGCTTAGATTTGAAAGCTAAATACAATTATTTATTGTAAGAAAATAAAAAATTAGGGAAGCAAAGGTGGATTTGCAAAAAATAATTAAAGACATGGAAAGAAATTGGGGTTTGAAGTGCATTGATGTATCAAACAACTCAATACTGGTACCAGAAGAAGTTAATGAGGAGTCAAAGTTTTTTGCTTCTCACTTTTCCTCAAAAAAGAGCACATGAGAAAATTCAGTGTTGCTCAAAAAAGCGTATTAATGAACATAAAGTACAAGTCATCTAAAGGGTACCAATTTTTGAGAGATGCCCTGTTATTTAGTTTGCCAAGTCATGGGTCTTTACTTAACTCGAGCCCAATAAGAATGATTTCTCCGGGCATAAATGAAAAAGTCTGTTAAAATATTGCAATGCATGTAAAAAGTATGTCAGAAAGCGAGAAGAACTGAGTTATTGTGTTTGATGAGATGCACGAGCGTTCTGAGCTAGAATATAATAGCATAACAGGTCAAATAGACGGCTTTGTTGATGCGGAAAAGAAAAGCGTGGAAATGTACTTGCGAACACTTTTCTATTTTTCAAAGTAAAAGGCGTTATTCAGCCATGGAAATACGCGTTTTCATACTACTGCACAGGTAGTCAGAAATTGGCAAAAATTGTCACAATTGAAAGCTTATTAGATAATAAAACCATGTTAACGAAACTGGGTCTAAAATTTAAAGCCGCGGTATGCGATCAATCAGCAGTCAACCAAAGCGTTTTAAGTAAACTTGGCAGTTTGGAATGTAGTATATTGACTCTAAGGGAAGCAAAATACACTTGATGTACGACTATGTACATTTTTTTAAAAGCTTAAGAAATGGCCTGATGACAAAAAATATGGCTTTATTAGCTGAAGTGTGATTGCGGAGTTGTATGCAATCGACGCAAAAAGCAGAACAACACGCATGGTGCCGAAGCTTACTGGAAAGCACATCAACCCAAAATTCCACGAAAAAATTAGTGTGAAACTTGCCGTCCAAGTATTGTCAAGGTCAAAGCTTGCGAGCTACTACTACTGATTTATAAATAAGCAAAGATTATTTTTTTAGCTAATGAGAATGTGTAAAAAGTGCGCTTGACCACTATAAGTGCTTTCTTGCTTCGGCTTTCTTGTGGTTATCGATCCAAGTTTTCAGTTGAGCCGGAGTGCGATTTTTTAAATAAGTTGAGCCTTGTATCAACTCATTATAAGTTTGTAACGAGGGTAACAACTCTGAATTTATAACATCTCCTAACAAGCTTCGTACTTCAGCTCGCTCCTCCTGGGTCCAACGCATTTTGGTGATTTTGCCAAAAGGAGAACCTGTAAGTATTAAAATACAACAATATTTAAACAACATGCATTGGTGACATATCTAATGATTTATTACTTATGGCTGCGCCGCTTTTTTCAAAGCATAGAGTTTTCCTTTTCAGTATCATCAGCTTCATCATCATCACTAGCCAAGTCATCCGACTGATCTGCGACTGAAAATAAATGGGAGGAAAAAGATATAACTGTATTATAAAACACTGATATAAGCCGATCATCACAACACAACAACTAAAATAAGTGAGGCTATACTTTAGCAGTAATTTTATTATGTATTTGGAGTGCAGAAATTAATTTTACTTTTATTATTCATTAATTTGCAACTGGGTATATTTTCAAACTTAAAAAAATGAATTGCATGATCGTAAAAAGAATTTTAGCATTCTCAGTTCTGTTCTAATATGTTCATTTTATAATGCCGTTTAAGATATTTATTTTATATTCATATGATTTTTTTTTTTGTGTTTTTGTGCATTGTCACAAAATCGGTAAAAACTGATTGGTAAAATACCAATAAATAATAAGCTATTTTAAAAAACGGATTTTATTTATTTATTATTTGTTATCTCATAAAATAATTAAAACACAAATAGAAATACAAACGATTCATAATTTTTACTCACCAAGAATTTTATTCAGCTCTTCACATATTTTCTTCATAAACTCTCGATCTGAAGCAATGTAATTTGTTAAAAAAAATTTATATATAACAGTAAACAGTATTTGTTATTTATCGATTCTCATATTTAAGAAAGTGACAGACGGACAAAAATGTTAGAATATATAACGAACGTAAATTATCAACTTGCATATTTACATACATTTGTAGCTCTGTATGTACAAAATTATGTACCCGCATTTTTTTTATTACAAACATGAAAAACTACTACGCTTTACTACTAAAATAACTAACTTGCATACATACATACATATGTATGTACACATGAACATACAAATGTACTTTTCGTTTTTTAGAATTATTGAAAAACATACATATGTATGTACGCATGGAACACGACCAAATATTTCCATGTATGTACATATGAACATTCTGCGGAATGTGATGCAAAAGTTTAATTTCAACTGCGTAATGTGTCTATGATTAGACAATGTGAAGAAAATCGACGCCGAAAAATCTAGCAGTAATCGCAAATATTCTTGCATTCCACACAGCTGTAAATAGCTGCACGCAGACTTTTGCGTGTACATTTTTTCGATGTGTTTAATTTAAAATAAATAATTAAATATAAAACATTGTTGAATATTTCTAGCAAATATACGTCATTGAAGACAATAAACTTAAGTTACGTTTTAAAAAAGAATTGGTTAAATAAATGCATAATGGACTGAACAATTTATGTTTAAAGTTTGATTTTGAATATTTTTAGTGCTGTACGCAGAGATATGCGAGTGAGTGTACATACATGTAATGCACGCAAAACTGCACATATTTACATATGAATGTATTTATGTATTTAATTTGGGAAAATGTAAAAATGGCATACACTGAACATGTAACACGATCAAAAACTTCCATGTATGTACATACATATGTATGTTTATGTATAGGCACCCACTAAAATTATATACAGCTGCACATATTTACAGAATATACATGCATATTAATGTACATACAGTAGCTCGCAGCTTATTTCGTACAGTAAAAACATAAAAATTCAAGTCGTTATTTCGGCTAAACTTTGAGAGATAATACAAAAATTTAAACGCAGTATATTAATAAGGGATATTACCATGTCTATTAAATAAAAACGAACTTCTTAATCATAAAAGCAAAATAAGCAAATAACATAATAACAGCGAAGTTTACAGTCTTTTTCATGCTGCAGCTTATTTCGTGCACTCCATTTAAGTTAACAAATAAATCTTAATATATTATTTAATATTTTGTGTGTCCTCCTCTCTGCATTTGGACAGCCGCCAGACGAGTTCCCATGGAAGAAACCAATTTTCTAGTAGTATCCAATGGAGTTTTTTGCCATTCTTCCAATAGCACACATTTTAGTTCGTTTTTATTGGAAATCTTGCTTTTTACGAATAGCCTGGTCCAAAATTTCCCACAAATTCTCTATGACATTTAAGTCTGGTGACTGGGCTGGCGTAATCACCACATGAGGGCAATTCCACATAAGCCAAGTCTTGACAATGCCTGCTGAATGTTTCGGATCGTTGTCCTGGTAGAACCCAAAACGATCGCGTAGGCCCAGGTTATCGGCACTTTGAAGAAAATTTTCTTTGAGGAGTTCCAAGTACATTTTGGCATCCATGATTCCATCAATAAATACGAGGTTGCCCACCCCAGAAGCTGCCATACAGGCCCAAACCATGACATGACCCCCGCCATGCTTGACCGTAGCTTTTAAATGTTTGTTGTCCAGTTCGGTATTTGGTCCCGCCAAACATATTGTCGACTATCCGATCCAAAAAGGTTGAACTTCGACTCGTCCGCAAAGATTACGTCATCCCAGAAGGAAATCGGGCGATGAAGATGCTCCTTAAAAAATTTTAAGCGAACTGCTATATTTTTAATACTTAGCAATGGTTTTTTTCGTGCCACACGACCATTGAAAATAATGATAGTGCAACACCCGACGCACTGTGTCTGCACTTCACTTCTTCCCCATTTCCCTCTCAACCTCTGCACCAATTTTCGAAGCGGATAACTTCGGATTTTCCTTTATTTTTCTTAAAATTCGACGCTTTATTGGGTGCATTTCGCCCCTTATCTGCAATCCTGTTTTCTCGGACGAACCTTTGTATGATGTATTGCACGGTGCTGGGACTAAGGGATACCATTTCAGCAATGGCACGCTGACTTTTGCCACTTTTAAAATGCTTGAGAACAAGTTCTCGCAGCTCAATGGTGGTACGTGGTGCAATTTCGGTAATTCCCTTTTAACTTTTAAATTCAGTGTGTCCAAGCCCGGATATTCATAGAATACATTTTTGCAAGAAATAAAATGTCAATATCAAAAAACAAATTGGTATGTTTAGCGCTAAATATACAATTATTTTGAATATAAATGAAGTGCATGAAATAAGCTGCTGCATGAAAAAAGATTAAATATAAGTTTTTTTTTAAGTTTGTCTCATTTGAATTAGAAAATTGTTTTTATTTTTTTAGTTTACAATTTAAGAATTCAGTTTAATATACCTCATTTAAATTTTTTTACAGTCTTTGATAGTTTAAAACCTGTGGCGATTTGAACTTTTATTTTTTAACTGCACGAAATAAGCTGCGAGCCACTGTAGATACATACATATTTTATTTGGGAGATTGTAACTAAACATGAACACGATCAAATACTTCAATGTAAGTATGTACATGCTTACGCACTCACTAAAATTATATACAGCAGCAGCATATATATTTACATAAATGTACATGCATATGTATGTACAGTCTAGTCTGGATATAGTGAACTAATTTTTGCAAGGCCTGTTCACTATTTCGAGGTTGTTCACTGTTTCTGGCATGGAATGTAACATTTCCAGTATATGACTACTACGACCCCGTCGTTGGGCTATCCCTATAACGACGCTAGTAGCAGTGAAGCCGAGGTGACATGGGCTAACTGTTTCGGCTGAGAATCACAGAGGGGGAATCCTACTGGTGCCGTAGCTCTTTGGCGGGGGTGGGTTGTTTTCTGTGTCTCAACGTTACGGTTCATAAGCTTTAAATTTTAGGATTCCTTTCACATTTAACAATGGAGCTTAACTCCACGAACTTCCAATAATTCTAAACCTAATGGGAAACACACAATCTCTTTCACTTTAATCTCCATTGGGGCGAGGTCTATAGGTGACAAGCGACACTCGCGTTCTCTACCCTTCCCAACCATGATCTTCTACGCGGCATTTTGTTGAAGATACCCTAAAAAAACTTCCACTAGATTATTAGGTTAGCATGTCTTTCCCCCCGAACGTAATAATATTTAAGACTCCATTATTACTATTCTAATATAATTCCAAATTTATTCATCGTATGGTTCCGTTTAACATTTAGATTCCTAATCAAACTCGCAGCGGTTTCCTTTTTATCAGCTAGTATTACTGTCTAAAAGTTACAATTTTATTTGTTTTATTTTTTTTTCTCTGTTATATATTTTTTCTTAGATTGGTAGCTTAGCCTACTTCTTCGGATGTAATCATTCTTTTAAAAATAAACTGGTTAGATAATTTCGGAAACTTTTCATTTTATCTAGCCTATACTCATAAAAGTTGATTTTAATTTTAACTCTTATTAAAACAATCGAACTAATTTTTTTGCATGGTTATATAATATTTCCTCTTCAGTGCAGAGCTTAAATGCTTATTCAGATACCAAAAAAAAATATTTACGCTAACCAAAAAACTAAGTTACTTATATACTTAAATTGATTAAGTCAAATGGAGGTATATTGACTGACGCCACTGTATGTCGGCGCGCAAGTGTAAGCGATTTACTTTCTCTACGCCAAAGATTCTAACAGCTGAGCTGCTTAGGCATTATTATTGTGTATATGTATGTATGGAAGTAGTTATGCTAGTGGGAATAGCCTCACAATTTATTGCAGCGGTTGTGGATGTACATATGTAGGGGGATACATATGTAACATATATATATGTGGATTATTTAAATAAAATTACAGGTTATATTTTAAAATGGGTCTTTCAATTGCAAAGTATAAATGTGACATCTGAGCGGTCACCAAATTGCCAAACCAAAGCACAACGTGCAAAAATATGCACATACAAATTTACAAGTTAAGCTTGCTGACAGTAAGCTTTCGAGCTTTCAATAGCACTCAAGTAATACATTCATCCATATTTAGGCAGTGACCGAAATATGTATGTCTGCATACGTAGAGGCCAGTAATATTTTTACTCACTACTGTTTTTTTTAATAAGTACACTTGGCAATTTGGTTCTGCCTGAAACAATTTTTGAAACAATGATTATGAGTACTCACAGGTTTATTCCAGCGGTGAAAGATCTTTCTTCTGGTATTGGTGGGTTGTTAGTTAAATTGTTTTCTTTATTTTTTTTTGTTTTTGATGTTTGTCTTTTTGGGGTTTCAAAGGCAGTGTCATTTCACTTTATTTTTAATTCGCAATTCGCCAAGAAGACAATAAGTGAGTCTTCGAATTTTTCACAAAAATTACTTAAATAAAATATTGAATTTTTGAAGCTTGGCTTCCACAACAACGCCACAGCTGGCTATGCCAACCAACATCTCTACCTTCATACATACACCTAGTTACTCTATTTTAAACTTGTCTGTTGTATTAGTTTCTGCACTGTTTTTTTTTTTTTTTTTTTTTGATTTTCGTTTGTTTGTTTGGTTGTTATTATTGAAGATTTTAACCATCATTGTTTTAACATATGGTTCGTTGACTGATTGGGTCTGCATTCGCTTCCAAGTTGAAAAATTACACGTGCGGCTCCATCTGGAAGAGCTTTAAGCT
Source organism: Scaptomyza polygonia (assembly GCA_035044585.1). Taxonomy (NCBI): domain Eukaryota; kingdom Metazoa; phylum Arthropoda; class Insecta; order Diptera; family Drosophilidae; genus Scaptomyza; species Scaptomyza polygonia. The sequence continues at coordinate 112,618 of JAWNNU010001247.1, read as the reverse complement.
TTTAAGCAAGCGCAAGGCAGGGGCGTCGACAATTAATCCCGGAAGGGATCTTCTCCAAAGTTTGCGTTGACACGACAATTCGTCACCCACCAAGACGAAAGTTAAGTTCGTCAGCCATAATGCTGATGTTGGTGGGGGTTTTATACGGTTGAACTATATATTTATAAATATACTCCGGTGCACTTCTATTGGGCCAATTAAAAACCCTAAGGATCGGCTCGTCTTTGTAGTAATTTGAAGCGGATGCGACTCGATTAAAGTTGTAGTTAACCTCTCTATGAAGTAAGCCACGCCGGCTATCGTCTTGTAAATAACTTTTTCGTCGTTGTTTTAAACAAAAATTAGTGTCCTTGTAGTTCTTATGTTTTTGTGTTGATAATTTTAATTTTAATTTGCTTTTCATTAACACACTTATAATAACTTAATAAGTTATTGTTGAACACGTTTTTATCTCCCACGATAGCAACGACACTGATCTATTCGACGTGGAGTTTTACTTTATGTCTGATTCGAAAAAGAGACAGTATCCGCTCGCCTGCGGGTTTATATAGGCCTAAATTGCCAAAGAGCGAAAGCTCTTCTCTTGAATACTGTACTGAAGTTGGGTGCGCTTGCGCTATGTGCAAAGGTGGATAAGCCAGCGATTATTAGCAGGCGCCTTTAAGGACTGCTATAATTTCGTAGCACTAATTTTATCGCATGCGACTTTTACGCAACGGACGGCGATAAAACCAAATTAATTAATAAGGTCAAAATATAACGCAACCATTACACAACCGATAATATACCACCGTTAGACAGAATATTAGCGGGAATCAGCAACGAATGTCTTTAGCATGATACGTTCCTAGCTCTTTTCCTTGCAAATCTTCAAGCTGGTAATAGCAAGAACCTAGCTTTTTCCTTATTCGACATTTACTAAATTGCGGACCCAGCTTAGCATTAAAATTCTGTGTGAATTTACTGAGTGCGAAATTACGCCGATATACTTCCTGACCTTCTCGATAGCTTACTGGCTTCGAACGCAAATTATATTGAGTCGAATCGCGATCATAGGCTTTCCGTATATTTGCTTGAATATCTTTGCGCAGAAGTGCCAAGTTATCTTCTCGCGAAATGGCAACAACAGGGTCTTCTAGCAAGCACAGCTCTTTCAACAGTTTATAGTCGGCTCCATGCGTGATCATATCTAAGCCAAATAATGCTCGGTAAGGTGAACATCCTAGCGATTGATGAAGTGAAGATCTTAATGAACATGAAATGCTCGTTAAGTGTAAGTCCCAGTCAGATTGATCGTTTTTTAGATAGGACCTTACAGCTGCTAGCAATGAACGGTTGACTCTTTCGGCAGCATTACTTTGCGGTGAATACAACGCTGTATACACATGTTTTATGCCTAGTTCTGTTAAGAACGCATTAAAGTCATCAGCTTTGAATTGGGTGCCGTTATCGCTAATGATAGTTTCAGGCACGCCGAAACTGTGAAATATTTGTTTCAAGAGAAATTCTTGAACTGCCGCAGACGTGAACTTTTTCAAAGGCTGAAGCCAATGGTATTTACTAAAATGGTCAAGCACTATGAGTAACCCAATATGACCATTCTTACTGCGGGGGTATGGACCTAGCATATCAATGTATAACCTCTGAAAAGGCCTACTCGTAGGACTGTGCGCTCCCATTGGAGGACGTAACGTATAGTTAGGGGCTTTATTTTGTTTACACGTGACACAACTGCGAATATACTCGCGAACGTCTTTTGCCAATCCTGGCCAGAAAAGATTGCGGCGCAACTTTTCGATGGTCTTTTGCATACCTGCATGAGCCGAGGTCCGACTGTCATGAGCTTGTATTAAAACATCGTTTTTCAGCCGCTGTGGTACCCAAACCTTCCAAGAATGTTTCTCTTGGTTCATATCACCACCGGCGTGTTCGGTACGTATATACAAAATGTTTCCCTGCAGTTTAATATCCGGGAATCTAGCTGTGTTTCCCATAAACCTAGTAATAAGTGCTTTATACGAATCATCCAGGAAAGCGTCGGAGCCTAAATTTATTACCGGATTCATGTCTAACTCACAAATTTCGTTTTCGCATAGCCGTGATAGAGCATCTGGTACAAGATGATCTTTTCCCTTACGATGAGAAATAGAAAATTTGAATTGCTGCAAACGAAAGATCCAACGTGCTAGCCTACCCGAAACATTTTGCTGTCGCATGAGCCAAAGCAAACTAGAATGGTCAGTTATTACCTCGAACTCCTGCAGTTCTAGATAACATCTGAACTTTTCAATGGCTAACACCACGGCTAAGCACTCGCGCTCGGTAACACTGTAGTTGCGCTGAGCACTATTTAATTTCTTTGACATAAAAGCAATGGGCTTCTCGTCATTCTCGTTAGAAAGTTGCACTAAGACTGCACCAATGCCAAAATCGCTGGCATCGCAGTGAAGAAAAAACTTTTTCTCGAAATTTGGATTTGTTAAAACGGGTGCTGTTGTCAATATTTGCTTTAACTGGTCCATGGCCAACTGAGCTTCCGGTGTCCAAACAAACTTCTTTTTCGTAGAAAGCACATTTGTAATGGGACACGTAAGATCAGCGAACTGTTTAATAAACCGACGGTACCATCCACAGACTCCGAGGAATCCCCGAACCTGTTTTAGGTTCTTGGGCGTTGGCCAATTCCAAATACACGAGACTTTAGCTGGATCTGTACAAATACCTCCCTTTCCAATAACGTAACCCAAGTAGTTAATACTTGTTACGCAAAATTGACTTTTCTCAAGGTTAAGAGTCAAGTTTGCTTTGCGGAACTGATCTGCGATACGCACTAGAATGGCGAGATGAGAAGTGAAATCTTCGGAAACGATACACAAATCGTCAAGATATCCGAAAACACTATGTCGCAAATCTGGTGGTATTATATCATCCATTAGACGACACATTGTTGATGGAGCGTTGCACAGGCCGAACGGCATTACTTTAAATTGATAAAGTGGTCGTCCTGGAACTGTAAATGCCGTTAAAGGTTTTGATTCAGGGGTAAGCTCAATTTGCCAATACGCATCTTTTAAATCTAGCTTTGAGATGATATTCGCTCTAGGCAAGCGGGAGAAGATACCATCAATGCTAGGCAAAGGATAAGCGTCTTTATGGGTGGCATTATTAAGTCTTCGAGCATCCAAACAAAGACGAACTTTATTTGGTTTTATCACAAGACGCATTGGTGAACTCCAGGCACTTGTTGAAGGTTCAATGACGTCGTGCTGCAACATGCGGTCAATTTCAGCATAAAGCAGTTTTTCCACAGCTGGACTAACTGGATAAAATCTCTGCTTAACTGGCTTTGCGTCTCCTACTTCAATATGGTGCTGGATTAATGTAGTACGACCTAAGCTCTTTGAAGCATTTGGAAATAATAGTTTAATTGCTTCCAGTTGCTGAACTTGTTGAGGGTGTTAATGGATAGGAATTTGCTTCATCAGCGTGGGCTTGAACCATTTCTACTGTACCTATAATATTAGGAGCTAGTTCAAAAATTTTCCAAAAATCATGCCCTAAAATCAACTTCTGCTTGATAGAAGGAATAACAAAAAGTTTCAACGCTTTGGTAATGGACTTGTATGTCACCATCACATTCAAAAATCCAAGGATATCCTGCTGTTTTCCATCCGCGGTTTTCGCATGGGACTTCAGAGGCTTAAACTCTGGAAACTGCCTGAAATCTTCCGCCGCGAGGGGTGAGCCAATACAGCTTATATTCGCTCCGGTATCTAATAAACCTAGTTCGGTATACTTGAGAAACGATACTTCCACATAGGTACGCATGTCATTTTGACAATTAAAAATTGTTGAAATTAATAACCGACGACTCTGTTTAACCATTTTATAAAATGATTTTAATCGTAACGTTCTCTTACTAACTCTACGTTCTATACTACTAAATATCACGATTTTTAACGTTTTCATAGTTTTGAAGCCTTTCTTCATATGGCAGGCAGTATAATGGAACTGTTCTGCTAGATTCGTCATTTTGAATTTCTTCCGAGTATGACTTCACTTCTACTGGAAGATTTTCGAGGTGAGATATATTTAGGCTTTTGGGGGCATCCGGCTGGTATTTGATGCTCCCGCTTGGCGGTTTTCCGACTGTTTACAAAGACAATGCTTACATTGGGGCTTATAAATATTCGGAGCACCACAACCATAACAAAATATACGCCTATCAGCTAAGCAATTCTCCCAAACATGACCAAGTTCCTCACAGTTCCAGCACTTCAGTTTTGAATGCGTGATACGTAGTGCAGCAAGCTCACCTTCAACTTGTAGCTCTTCGATCAATTCAGCTGGACCTTCTTCTAGAGAATGTATTTGCCGACGGTTAGCTACTGGTTGCAACTTCGGTGTGTACTCTGATCGGCCAAGGAGTTCTCTTTCCAAATTCTCACTAACTTGTACTAACCGACGCAACTGTCCTACCGAAAAAACGGGTTGATACAAAAGATTTTGACGATTCCGGGGAAGCAAATTGTTTTTCAGAATCTCGACTAATTCTTCTTCATCTATCTTGACACCGGATTTGTCTATCATAGATGCCACGGCATTATAAAACGAGGAAAATGGTTCTCCTTGTTTTTGCTTACGGGATCTTATCATTTCTTTACTCATAAAGTCCGAGCGGTGATCTTTATATTGCTCACGTAACGAAGTACGAATATCTGACCATACAATACGATCGACTTGTTTATGGTATCGCCAATACCAGTCTCGGGCTTTTCCCACAAATAGTACATGCATATTTCTACACATGGCAGTAAAATCACTTTCTAATGTTTCGTTTGTAAGAGCCTTCACGCGATATAAGAATTCGTCAACCCCTAGACCGTCATCGGATCCATCAAAATGCAGATTCCATTTCTGCATAATATCAGCAGTCTTTCTCGTATACGAAGACTGTAGCGAAGCGGTAGGAGACTCGCGAATCGGCACATTTGGAATTTGGATGTTCGAAGGACTATTAGGAGTATTCAAATGAAAACTTGAAACCACTCTAACCACTGTTTGCTCTATCATTGCCTGAATTGCTTCTCGATTATGAACTTCAAATCCGCCAGCATAGCCAGAGCGGGGTGGGCGGCCTCTTCTCCTGATTGGTCTTGCTGTAGCAACGTCAGATGGATTGGTACTATGACTCGCATCCAAGGCTGCTGGTAATACTGTATTTGCGCTTGCCGCACGAAGTTCTGGGGCAGTAGCTATAGTTGAGGCTTGTACTTGCTCTAGAGCCTTACTTAAATGGCGGGTCATTATTCTCTGAGCTCCTGGAGCAGCAGAGGACTTGGGACCACTATCTTCTACAAACTTCATTGTAGCCACATCTATGGGGTTCTTACAACTAAAACAAACGCTATGCTCTTCTAACCAACGTTCTAAACAAGCTTTGTGAAAAGCGTGCTTACATGGTAACAAATAGCATGGATGGGTATTATCCATTACGCGTTCGCATATTGCGCACTTCACACCTTCGGCTGTGGGCCGGTGCGATTCTGGTGGGCTGCGATCCGTAGGCATTTTATGTGTTAAATGTTCTTGGGGTCAGACAATACTGAAAACAAAATAATCTAATAGGACAAAAGAGATTTAATGTAAGATGAGATTGTATTTAGACTGGGTTATTGTAACTATCCTAAGATTTCCAAACACTAAGTCATTTTCTATTTGCTTAGTTAAGTTGACGGCCAGTGCATGCAAGAGAAGCGATGTCACAAGATCCAGTCTCAACTGCCACTACCAAACCAAATCTAACTGAGTTGCTTTTTCGATCTTGGTATATGTCTTTTGGTGTTCCACCGATGACACAATGCGTGAAGCAAGCAAAAATATATCTCAGGGACAATCAGTATTGGAAGTCAATTAGACTGCGCAATATTCTGTAATTGTATACGAAAGTATTTACAAGTCAACAAACTTGTATCTAGTAATTCTCCAAAAGCATACGAAAACAAACGAGCTAACTTGTATAAGCATCCTACTAACAGATGTTATTGCTCAATTTAGGAACGTTTCCTGTTTGCGATCGTTAGACTAATTAAATCTAAACGATTTCTGCAAGCTTGATAGTTCGCTTATAGCGTTAATAATTCAGCATTATACAAGAGGGATGTGTGGCAACTAGCTTTTCTTCTTCTAAGCAACGGTTGTCATATTTCTGTCACCTATTTGCTGTAAGCTCTGTGGTCAAAACTAAAGGTACGATTCAAGCTAGGTAGCCCCACGAGTTGGGCGCCAAAAATTTATGTAACATTTCCAGTATATGACTACTACGACCCCGTCGTTGGGCTATCCCTATAACGACGCTAGTAGCAGTGAAGCCGAGGTGACATGGGCTAACTGTTTCGGCTGAGAATCACAGAGGGGGAATCCTACTGGTGCCGTAGCTCTTTGGCGGGGGTGGGTTGTTTTCTGTGTCTCAACGTTACGGTTCATAAACTTTAAATTTTAGGATTCCTTTCACATTTAACAATGGAGCTTAACTCCACGAACTTCCAATAATTCTAAACCTAATGGGAAACACACAATCTCTTTCACTTTAATCTCCATTGGGGCGAGGTCTATAGGTGACAATCGACACTCGCGTTCTCTACCCTTCCCAACCATGATCTTCTACGCGGCATTTTGTTGAAGATACCCAAAAAAAACTTCCACTAGATTATTAGGTTAGCATGTCTTTCCCCCCGAACGTAATAATATTTAAGACTCCATTATTATTATTCTAATATAATTCCAAATTTATTCATCGGTATGGTTCCGTTTAACATTTAGATTCTTAATCAAACTCGCAGCGGGTTCCTTTTTATCAGCTAGTATTAATGTCTAAAAGTTACAATTTTATTTGTTTTATTTTTTTTTTCTCTGTTATATATTTTTTCTTAGATTGGTAGCTTAGCCTACTTCTTCGGATGTAATCATTCGTTTAAAAATAAACTGGTTAGCTAATTTCGGAAACTTTTCATTTTATCTAGCCGATACTCATAAAAGTTGATTTCAATTTTAACTCTTATTCAAACACTCGAACTAATTTTTTTGCATGGTTATATAATATTTCTTCTTCAGTGCAGAGCTTAAATGCTTATTCAGTTACCAAAAAAAAATATTTAAGCTAACCAAAAAAACTAAATTACTTATATACTTAAATTGATTAAGTCAAATGGAGGTATATTGACCGACGCCACTGTATGTCGGCGCGCGAGTGTAAGCGATTTACTTTCTCTACGCCAAAGATTCTAACAGCTGAGCTGCTTAGGCATTATTATTGTGTATATGTATGTATGAATGTAGTTATGCTAGTGGGAATAGCCTCACAATTTATTGCAGCGGTTGTGGATGTACATATGTAGGGGGATACATATGTAACATATATATATGTGGATTATTTAAATAAAATTACAGGTTATATTTTTAAATGGGTCTTTCAATTGCAAAGTATAAATGTGACATCTGAGCGGTCGCCAAATTGCCAAACCAAAGCACAACGTGCAAAAATATGCACATACAAATTTACAAGTTAAGCTTGCTGACAGTAAGCTTTCGAGCTTTCAATAGCATTCAAGTAATACATTCATACATATTTAGGCAGTGACCGAAATATGTATTTCTGCATACGTAGAGGCCAGTAATATTTTTACTCACTACTGTTTTTTTTTTTAATAAGTACACTTGGCAATTTGGTTCTGCCTGAAACAATTTTTGAAACAATGATTATGAGTACTCACAGGTTTATTCCAGCGGTGAAAGATCTTTCGTCTGGTATAGGTGGGTTGTTAGTTAAATTGTTTTCTTTACTTTTTTGTTTTTGATGTTTGTCTTTTTTGGGGTTTCAAAGGCAGTGTCATTTCACTTTATTTTTAATTCGCAATTCGCCAAGAAGACAATAAGTGAGTCTTCGAATTTTTCACAAAAATTACTTAAATAAAAAATTGAATTTTTGAAGCTTGGCTTCCACAACAACGCCACAGCTGGCTATGCCAACCAACATCTCTACCTTCATACATACACCTAATTACTCTATTTCAAACTTGTCTGTGGTATTAGTTTCTGCACTGTTTTTTTTTTTTGTTTGATTTTCGTTTGTTTGTTTGGTTGTTATTATTGAAGATTTTAACCATCATTGTTTTAACATATGGTTCGTTGACTGATTGGGTCTGCATTCGCTTCCAAGTTGAAAAATTACACGTGCGGCTCCATCTGGATGAGCTTTAAGCTTTTAAGCAAGCGCAAGGCAGGGGCGTCGACAATTAATTCCGGAAGGGATCTTCTCCAAAGTTTGCGTTGATACGACAATTCGTCACCCACCAAGACGAAAGTTAAGTTCGTCAGCCATAATGCTGATGTTGGTGGGGGTTTTATACGGTTGAACTATATATTTATAAATATACTCCGGTGCCCTATGGATGGAAAATTCAAAGTTGAGTCCAAAAAATTCCAAAATACGGAAAATACGACCTGCAGAGCATACCTTCTATTGGGCCAACTAAAAACCCTAAGGATCGGCTCGTCTTTGTAGTACTTTGAAGCGGATGCGACTCGATTAAAGTTGTAGTTAACCTCTCTATGAAGTAAGCCACGCCGGCTATCGTCTTGTAAATTACTTTTTCGTCGTTGTTTTAAACAAAAATTGGTGTCTTGTAGTTCTTATGTTTTTGTGTTGATAATTTTAATTTTAATTTGCTTTTCATTAACACACTTATAATAACTTGATAAGTTATTGTTGAACACGTTTTTATCTCCCACGATAGCAACGACACTGATCTATTCGACGTGGAGTTTTACTTTATGTCCGATTCGAAAAAGAGACAGTATCCGCTCGCCTGCGGGTTTATATAGGCCTAAATTGCCAAAGAGCGAAAGCTCTTCTCTTGAATACTGTACTGACGTTGGGTGCGCTTGCGCTATGTGCAAAGGTGAATAAGCCAGCGATTATTAGCAGGCGCCTTTAAGGACTGCTATAATTTCGTAGCACTAATTTTATCGCATGCGACTTTTACGCAACGGACGGCGATAAAACCAAATTAATTAATAAGTCAAAATATAACGCAACCATTACACAACCGATAATATACCACCGTTAGACAGAATATTAGCGGGAATCAGCAACGAATGTCTTTAGCATGATACGTTCCTAGCTCTTTTCCTTGCAAATCTTCAAGCTGGTAATAGCAAGAACCTAGCTTTTTCCTTATTCGACATTTACTAAATTGCGGACCCAGCTTAGCATTAAAATTCTGTGTGAATTTACTGATTGCGAAATTACGCCGATATACTTCCTGACCTTCTCGATAGCTTACTGGCTTCGAACGCAAATTATATTGAGTCGAATTTCGATCATAGGCTTTCCGTATATTTGCTTGAATATCTTTGCGCAGAAGTGCCAAGTTATCTTCTCGCGAAATGGCAACAACAGGGTCTTCTAACAAGCACAGCTCTTTCAACAGTTTATAGTCGGCTCCATGCGTGATCATATCTAAGCCAAATAATGCTCGGTAAGGTGAACATCCTAGCGATTGATGAAGTGAAGATCTTAATGAACATGAAATACTCGTTAAGTGTAAGTCCCAGTCAGATTGATCGTTTTTTAGATAGGACCTTACAGCTGCTAGCAATGAACGGTTGACTCTTTCGGCAGCATTACTTTGCGGTGAATACAACGCTGTATACACATGTTTTATGCCTAGTTCTGTTAAGAACGCATTAAAGTCATTAGCTTTAAATTGGGTGCCGTTATCGCTAATGATAGTTTCAGGCACGCCGAAACTGTGAAATATTTGTTTCAAGAGAAATTCTTGAACTGCCACAGACGTGAACTTTTTCAAAGGCTGAAGCCAATGGTATTTACTAAAATGGTCAAGCACTATGAGTAACCCAATATGACCATTCTTACTGCGGGGGTATGGACCTAGCATATCAATGTATAACCTCTGAAAAGGCCTACTCGTAGGACTGTGCGCTCCCATTGGAGGACGTAACGTATAGTTAGGGGCTTTATTTTGTTTACAAGTGACACAACTGCGAATATACTCGGGAACGTCTTTTGCCAATCCCGGCCAGAAAAGATTGCGGCGCAACTTTTCGATGGTCTTTTGCATACCTGCATGAGCCGAGGTCCGACTGTCATGAGCTTGTATTAAAACATCGTTTTTCAGCCGCTGTGGTACCCAAACCTTCCAAGAATGTTTTTCTTGGTTCATATCACCACCGGCATGTTCGGTACGTATATACAAAATGTTTCCCTGCAGTTTAATATCCGGGAATCTAGCTGTGTTTCCCATAAATTTAGTAATAAGTGCTTTATACGAATCATCCAGGAAAGCGTCGGAGCCTAAATTTATGACCGGATTCATGTCTAACATACAAATTTCGTTTTCGCATAGCCGTGATAGCGCATCTGGTACAAGATGATCTTTTCCCTTACGATGAGAAATAGAAAATTTGAATTGCTGCAAACGAAAGATCCAACGTGCCAGCCTACCCGAAACATTTTGCTGTCGCATGAGCCAAAGCAAACTAGAATGGTCAGTTATTACCTCGAACGCCTGCAGTTCTAGATAACATCTGAACTTTTCAATGGCTAACACCACGGCTAAGCACTCGCGCTCGGTAACACTGTAGTTGCGCTGAGCACTATTTAATTTCTTTGACATAAAAGCAATGGGCTTCTCGTCATTCTCGTTAGAAAGTTGCACTAAGACTGCACCAATGCCAAAATCGCTGGCATCGCAGTGAAAAAAAAAATTTCTCGAAATTTGGATTTGTTAAAACGGGTGCTGTTGTCAATATTTGCTTTAACTGGTCCATGGCCAACTGAGCTTCCGGTGTCCAAACAAACTTCTTTTTCGTAGAAAGCACATTTGTAATGGGACACGTAAGATCAGCGAACTGGTGAATAAACCTACGGTACCATCCACAGACTCCGAGGAATCCCCGAACCTGTTTTAGGTTCTTGGGCGTTGGCCAATTCCAAATACACGAGACTTTAGCTGGATCTGTACAAATACCTCCCTTTCCAATAACGTAACCCAAGTAGTTAATACTTGTTACGCAAAATTGACTTTACTCAAGGTTAAGAGTCAAGTTTGCTTTGCGGAACTGATCTGCGATACGTACTAGAACGGCGAGATGAGAAGTGAAATCTTCGGAAACGATACACAAATCGTCAAGATATCCGAAAACACTGTGTCGCAAATCTGGTGGTATTATATCATCCATTAGACGACACATTGTTGATGGAGCGTTGCACAAGCCGAACGGCATTACTTTAAATTGATAAAGTGGTCGTCCTGGAACTGTAAATGCCGTTAAAGGTTTTGATTCAGGGGTAAGCTCAATTTGCCAATACGCATCTTTTAAATCTAGCTTTGAGATGATATTCGCTCTAGGCAAGCGTGAGAAGATACCATCAATGCTAGGCAAAGGATAAGCGTCTTTATGGGTGGCATTATTAAGTCTTCGAGCATCCAAACAAAGACGAACTTTATTTGGTTTTATTACAAGACGCATTGGTGAACTCCAGGCACTTGTTGAAGGTTCAATGACGTCGTGCTGCAACATGCGGTCAATTTCAGCATAAAGCAGTTTTTCCACAGCTGGACTAACGGGATAAAATCTCTGCTTTGGCTTTGCGTCTCCTACTTCAATATGGTGCTGGATTAATGTAGTACGACCTAAGCTCTTTGAAGCATTTGGAAATAATAGTTTAATTGCTTCCAGTTGCTGAACTTGTTGAGGGTTTAATGGATAGGAATTTGCTTCATCAGCGTGGGCTTGAACCATTTCTACTGTACCTATAATATTAGGAGCTAGTTCAAAAATTTTCCAAAAATCATGCCCTAAAATCAACTTCTGCTTGATAGAAGGAATAACAAAAAGTTTCAACGCTTTGGTAATGGACTTGTATGTCACCATCACATTCAAAAATCCAAGGATATCCTGCTGTTTTCCATCCGCGGTTTTCGCATGGGACTTCAGAGGCTTAAACTCTGGAAACTGCCTGAAATCTTCCAACGCGAGGGGTGAGCCAATACAGCTTATATTCGCTCCGGTATCTAATAAACCTAGTTCGGTATACTTGAGAAACGATACTTCTACATAGGTACGCATGTCATTTTGACAATTAAAAATTGTTGAAATTAATAACCGACGACTCTGTTTAACCATTTTATAAAATGATTTTAATCGTAACGTTCTCTTACTAACTCTACGTTCTATACTACTAAATATACGATTTTTAACGTTTTCATAGTTTTGAAGCCTTTCTTCATATGGCAGGCAGTATAATGGAACTGTTCTGCTAGATTCGTCATTTTGAATTTCTTCCGAGTATGACTTCACTTCTACTGGAAGATTTTCGAGGTGAGATATATTTAGGCTTTTGGGGGCATCCGGCTGGTATTTGAGGCTCCCGCTTGGCGGTTTTCCGACTGTTTACAAAGACAATGCTTACATTGGGGCTTATAAATATTCGGAGCACCACAACCATAACAAAATATACGCCTATCAGCTAAGCAATTCTCCCAAACATGACCAAGTTCCTCACAGTTCCAGCACTTCAGTTTTGAATGCGTGATACGTAGTGCAGCAAGCTCACCTTCAACTTGTAGCTCTTCGATCAATTCAGCTGGACCTTCTTCTAAAGAATGTATTTGCCGACGGTTAGCTACTGGTTGCAACTTCGGTGTGTACTCTGATCGGCCAAGGAGTTCTCTTTCCAAATTCTCACTAACTTGTACTAACCGACGCAACTGTCCTACCGAAAAAACGGGTTGATACAAAAGATTTTGACGATTCCGGGGAAGCAAATTGTTTTTCAGAATCTCGACTAATTCTTCTTCATCTATCTTGACACCGGATTTGTCTATCATAGATGCCACGGCATTATAAAACGAGGAAAATGGTTCTCCTTGTTTTTGCTTACGGGATCTTATCATTTCTTTACTCATAAAGTCCGAGCGGTGATCTTTATATTGCTCACGTAACGAAGTACGAATATCTGACCATACAATACGATCGACTTGTTTATGGTATCGCCAATACCAGTCTCGGGCTTTTCCCACAAATAGTACATGCATATTTCTACACATGGCCGTAAAATCACTTTCTAATGTTTCGTTTGTAAGAGCCTTCACGCGATATAAGAATTCGTCAACCCCTAGACCGTCATCGGATCCATCAAAATGCAGATTCCATTTCTGCATAATATCAGCAGTCTTTCTCGTATATGAAGACTGTAGCGAAGCGGTAGGAGACTCGCGAATCGGCACATTTGGAATTTGGATGTTCGAAGGACTATTAGGAGTATTCAAATGAAAACTTGAAACCACTCTAACCACTGTTTGCTCTATCATTGCCTGAATTGCTTCTCGATTATGAACTTCAAATCCGCCAGCATAGCCAGAGCGGGGTGGGCGGCCTCTTCTCCTGATTGGTCTTGCTGTAGCAACGTCAGATAGATTGGTACTATGACTCGCATCCAAGGCTGCTGGTAATACTGTTTTTGCGCTTGCCGCACGAAGTTCTGGGGCAGTAGCTATAGTTGAGGCTTGTACTTGCTCTAGAAACTTACTTAAATGGCGGGTCATTATTCTCTGAGCTCCTGGAGCAGCAGAGGACTTGGGACCACTATCTTCTACAAACTTCATTGTAGCCACATCTATGGGGTTCTTACAACTAAAACAAACGCTATGCTCTTCTAACCAACGTTCTAAACAAGCTTTGTGAAAAGCGTGCTTACATGGTAACAAATAGCATGGATGGGTATTATCCATTACGCGTTCGCATATTGCGCACTTCACACCTTCGGCTGTGGGCCGGTGCGATTCTGGTGGGCTGCGATCCGTAGGCATTTAATGTGTTAAGTGTTCTTGGGGTCAGACAATACTGAAAACAAAATAATCTAATAGGACAAAAGAGATTTAATGTAAGATGAGATTGTATTTAGACTGGGTTATTGTAACTATCCTAAGATTTCCAAACACTAAGTCATTTTCTATTTGGTTAGTTAAGTTGACGGCCAGTGCATGCAAGAGAAGCGATGTCACAAGATCCAGTCTCAACTGCCACTACCAAACCAAATCTGAGTTGCTTTTTCTATCTTGGTATATGTCTTTTGGTGTTCCACCGATGACACAATGAGTGTAGCAAGCAAAAATATATCTCAGGGACAATCAGTATTGGAAGTCAATTAGACTGCGCAATATTCTGTAATTGTATACGAAAGTATTTACAAGTCAACAAACTCGTATCTAGTAATTCTCCAAAAGCATACGAAAACAAACGAGCTAACTTGTATAAGCATCCTACTAACAGATGTTATTGCTCAATTTAGGAACGTTTCCTGTTTGCGATCGTTAGACTAATTAAATCTAAACGATTTCTGCAAGCTTGATAGTTCGCTTATAGCGTTAATACTTCAGCATTATACAAGAGGGATGTGTGGCAACTAGCTTTTCTTCTTCTAAGCAACGGTTGTCATATTTCTGTCACCTATTTGCTGTAAGCTCTGTGGTCAAAACTAAAGGTACGATTCAAGCTAGGTAGCCCCACGAGTTGGGCGCCAAAAATTTATGTAACACTTCCAGTATATGACTAACGACGCTAGTAGCAGCGAAGCCGAGGTGACATGGGCTAACTGTTTCGGCTGAGAAGCACAGAGGGGGAATCCTACTGGTGCCGTAGCTCTTGGGCGGGGGTGGGTGGTTTTCTGTGTCTCAACGTTACGGTTCATAAACTTTAAATTTTAGGATTCCTTTCACATTTAACAATGGAGCTTAACTCCACGAACTTCCAATAATTCTAAACCTAATGGGAAACACACAATCTCTTTCACTTTAATCTCCATTGGGGCGAGGTCTATAGGTGACAATCGACACTCGCGTTCTCTACCCTTCCCAACCATGATCTTCTACGCGGCATTTTGTTGAAGATACCCAAAAAAAACTTCCACTAGATTATTAGGTTAGCATGTCTTTCCCCCCGAACGTAATAATATTTAAGACTCCATTATTATTATTCTAATATAATTCCAAATTTATTCATCGGTTGGTTCCGTTTAAACATTTAGATTCTTAATCAAACTCGCAGCGGGTTTCTTTTTATCAGCTAGTATTAATGTCTAAAAGTTACAATTTTATTTGTTTTATTTTTTTTTTCTCTGTTATATATTTTTTCTTAGATTGGTAGCTTAGCCTACTTCTTCGGATGTAATCATTCGTTTAAAAATAAACTGGTTAGCTAATTTCGGAAACTTTTCATTTTATCTAGCCGATACTCATAAAAGTTGATTTCAATTTAAACTCTTATTCAAACACTCGAACTAATTTTTTTGCATGGTTATATAATATTTCTTCTTCAGTGCAGAGCTTAAATGCTTATTCAGTTACCAAAAAAAATATTTAAGCTAACCAAAAAAAACTAAATTACTTATATACTTAAATTGATTAAGTCAAATCGAGGTATATTGACCGACGCCACTGTATGTCGGCGCGCGAGTGTAAGCGATTTACTTTCTCTACGCCAAAGATTCTAACAGCTGAGCTGCTTAGGCATTATTATTGTGTATATGTATGTATGAATGTAGTTATGCTAGTGGGAATAGCCTCACAATTTATTGCAGCGGTTGTGGATGTACATATGTAGGGGGATACATATGTAACATATATATATGTGGATTATTTAAATAAAATTACAGGTTATATTTTTAAATGGGTCTTTCAATTGCAAAGTATAAATGTGACATCTGAGCGGTCGCCAAATTGCCAAACCAAAGCACAACGTGCAAAAATATGCACATACAAATTTACAAGTTAAGCTTGCTGACAGTAAGCTTTCGAGCTTTCAATAGCATTCAAGTAATACATTCATACATATTTAGGCAGTGACCGAAATATGTATTTCTGCATACGTAGAGGCCAGTAATATTTTTACTCACTACTGTTTTTTTTTTTTTAATAAGTACACTTGGCAATTTGGTTCTGCCTGAAACAATTTTTGAAACAATGATTATGAGTACTCACAGGTTTATTCCAGCGGTGAAAGATCTTTCGTCGGGTATAGGTGGGTTGTTAGTTAAATTGTTTTCTTTACTTTTTTGTTTTTGATGTTTGTCTTTTTTGGGGTTTCAAAGGCAGTGTCATTTCACTTTATTTTTAATTCGCAATTCGCCAAGAAGACAATAAGTGAGTCTTCGAATTTTTCACAAAAATTACTTAAATAAAAAATTTAATTTTTGAAGCTTGGCTTACACAACAACGCCACAGCTGGCTATGCCAACCAACATCTCTACCTTCATACATACACCTAATTACTCTATTTCAAACTTGTCTGTGGTATTAGTTTCTGCACTGTTTTTTTTTTTTGTTTGATTTTCGTTTGTTTGTTTGGTTGTTATTATTGAAGATTTTAACCATCATTGTTTTAACATATGGTTCGTTGACTGATTGGGTCTGCATTCGCTTCCAAGTTGAAAAATTACACGTGCGGCTCCATCTGGATGAGCTTTAAGCTTTTAAGCAAGCGCAAGGCAGGGGCGTCGACAATTAATTCCGGAAGGGATCTTCTCCAAAGTTTGCGTTGATACGACAATTCGTCACCCACCAAGACGAAAGTTAAGTTCGTCAGCCATAATGCTGATGTTGGTGGGGGTTTTATACGGTTGAACTATATATTTATAAATATACTCCGGTGCCCTATGGATGGAAAATTCGAAGTTGAGTCCAAAAAATTCCAAAATACGGAAAATACGACCTGCAGAGCATACCTTCTATTGGGCCAACTAAAAACCCTAAGGATCGGCTCGTCTTTGTAGTACTTTGAAGCGGATGCGACTCGATTAAAGTTGTAGTTAACCTCTCTATGAAGTAAGCCACGCCGGCTATCGTCTTGTAAATTACTTTTTCGTCGTTGTTTTAAACAAAAATTGGTGTCTTGTAGTTCTTATGTTTTTGTGTTGATAATTTTAATTTTAATTTGCTTTTCATTAACACACTTATAATAACTTGATAAGTTATTGTTGAACACGTTTTTATCTCCCACGATAGCAACGACACTGATCTATTCGACGTGGAGTTTTACTTTATGTCCGATTTGAAAAAGAGACAGTATCCGCTCGCCTGCGGGTTTATATAGGCCTAAATTGCCAAAGAGCGAAAGCTCTTCTCTTGAATACTGTACTGACGTTGGGTGCGCTTGCGCTATGTGCAAAGGTGAATAAGCCAGCGATTATTAGCAGGCGCCTTTAAGGACTGCTATAATTTCGTAGCACTAATTTTATCGCATGCGACTTTTACGCAACGGACGGCGATAAAACCAAATTAATTAATAAGTCAAAATATAACGCAACCATTACAGGAAGCCACCGTCTGATTCTTGAATGCCAGCATTCAAATTTATAGCCATTTCTTTGAGCATTTCTTAACAAACCATTTGTATAGTGCTTTCTCCATGCGGGGGTATTCGCCTTTTCTTAGAGTCTTCCTCTTAGAAGCTCCAATCGTCGAACAAGAGATAATATTACGCCTTTTTTTATTTATTCCGGAAATTGTTGATTTAGCCACTGCGTATGTTTTTGCCAATGATGAAACACTAACGCCATTCCCGATTTGTTCAACGATTTGAGATTTTTCTCTTAAGGATAGAAACTTCCTGGAAGACATGATCGTGCTATCAAATTTTGATTTCAAAAATTCAATCGATTTGCACTTGACAAATATCAAAACAAGCGCTGATGCTAACTAAAAGTATCAACCACCTTTGTTGAAATGAACAGCAAAAGTACAATTTATGGAAATACCCAAGAATAAATAGAAGTTTTCCCGTTATAATACGGCATTGGTTTCATTCGAAGCGTTGCCACTGTATAACGTTTTTCTTACATAAATTTAGGCCATACAAATTATAAACAAAACTATTGAGTTTTACGTTGATTGGCAACCCTTAAAAAAACACACAATGAAGTGCACAGTGAGCGGTGGGAACCAAAGACAAAGAAATGTGTAATAAGCTTTTGTCTTTCGTTGGTGACGGTTGTGTTTTTGAGTGCTCTCAATAATATATTGTTTTCTTGTGTGTGTTGACGGAGTTTTAATTGTTTTTATTTGGTAAACAATTCTGGCAGTGATCGCAAATATATGTTATATATATATATTTTTGTGTGCATCAATTTATTGCCGACTTTAATCTCATTTCAACTTGCAGTAGAACTTACGCTGCAGTGCTTTGCAATATAGAAAACAGACGCATATTAAGACAAACATATACCCAGTGGCGAAAATGCCCATTCTTAGATCGATGAGTAATCGAGCACTTTAAGGGCGGCCCGCACAAAACATGTACTAAAACCTGGATTACTTTTATACAGCGATGGCCGCTTTGCGGGTGGTGCGCCCAAAACCTATACCACTTCTGGTACAGTTTGTAATCAGCAGCCGAAGGGTTTTCGAAATCCGCTCGGATGCCGAAAAAACTGCGTATACTTTGTATGACATTGTAATGCAGTTTGTGGGCGGTCTGTCAACTAACTGCATTACAATTGCAGAAAACTATAATGGGTTGTAATGCACATGTTATACGACTCAGTATACATTTTTGGAAAAGTATATTGAGTTGTAATGCGCGTGTTGTACGACTCAATATACTTCGAAATAAAACGTATATGGAGTTGTAATGAAAATGTTATACGACTCGATATACTTTGTGGAAGGTTGTAATGCGAGTTATATATGCACGCAGGGCTGAAATTGTATTGGGAAAATGAATAAGCATTTAATTTAAATTTCAACAAACAATATTTTTAATTCATTTAAGCACTTAAGATTAACAGATATTTGATATCAAATCCATTTTTTGATTATAGCCTTATTCTAACGTTATTTTTGATAAATTTCGTGTAATTTTCATTTATACACTTTAAATTAATCGCTATTATTATTTTCAATATTCTCCTGTTCTGTTGTGTAACTATTGTTATTGTTGTTATTAAAATTAGTTTTAAGTTTATTGTCCTATTTTTTTTTTGCCAAACGGCCTTTGTGCGTTTTAAACGCTTGCCTTATTTGTTGTTTGTAGACGCGCTCTTTTACGTCGTCTGTTTTAATAATAATAAAATGTTAATGTTTGAAAAAATAGTTTTTAATAATAATACTTTTCTGTATTGGTCCACTTTTAATGCTTTTTGCCAGCTCTGTAAATCTTTTCACACGCGGTAAAGAACACAACTGCACGCAAATGTATGTACATATTAATGATCTTCTTCTTACACATTCGACGAAACGTACTAGCACATAGACAAGATTTTCGAATTTACTTCACGAACGCACTAACACAAAGACAAGATTGTGGAATTTACTTCACGAACGCTTCGCGTCGTTTCGAAGTCATAGCAAAAAGAAGCGGAAAATTTTTCCAGCTTACAACTGTGCACACAAAAGTTGGCAAGTGTAATGCATTACTTTTACTGTAGCGATAGTGTATATTGTGGCCAGGCCTCATTATGCTGTGCGCCACTGGGTATTTGCGTTTGTGTACTCTGTGTTGTCGTTCGTACAACAAACAGCTTGTCTATTTTTCTTGCTCTTGCTTGCCAGCATCAGTCCTCTCACGTTTTCGTCCGCTCTTATCCGACGTACGTGCGGTTGAATCTGCCAACGCGCTCACGCTCTCTCGCTTAAGCGCTCTTCTGATTTTTACTGTTTCTATAGTGCTCATTGCACTGTCACTTTCTTACTTCATTCTAGCACCCTACTTTTTGTTTGATAAAGCACATCAACTTTTCTAGGTCATTCTATATTTATTAAATTATCATCAATATGCTTGTTTGCTGCAGTTCAAGTTGCAAATTGGTTGGGTCAAACAACCAAGACTTCTTTTTAAGTAGATTATGTGATAATATGATCCACTTGAAATGTTCTGGCTTTACAGCCGAAATTAGAGACTGCTTACTCGCAAATACTGGCTTGAAATGGTACTGTGAGCCCTGCAGAGAAGTGGTGAATGAATCTTCAAAGTTCATAAGGCAGACTCACGCAGGCTTTATCTTTCAAAGAGCTAGAATTTTAAAAATGGCAGGGTAATGGTAGATTTGCCGAAGCGAAAAAAGGCTTTGGATAGTAATTCGCGAAAAGCTCCACCTACCCAACCCATCAAACCTCTTCTAGTCCCTTGTGTAAATCCTCCAATGGGCACATTAACAAGCCCATTGATGTTATTTAATTCGCCTGCTCGCAACCCCGATATTAACAGAGTCAATGACTCTACTCCCAATCCTATAAATGAACCCTCAATATCAACAGCTTGCGTCCCAATTAATTCTACTATAGGTACACTTGGGGCCCCCAAACCTCTTGTTGTTGTGCCTATCAACAAATTTATATTCGTGTCTAGGCTAGCATCCGACACTTCGTTGGAAGATGTGAGTGCCTATGTTAAAAGTAAAATTGACTCCCCGTTTATTAATGTTGAAAAGTTTAAGTTTAAGCATGCCCGGAGCATATCTTCAAAACTAATAAAAGTAGTTAGCTTGGCCTATCGAAATGTTCGAGGCCTTAACACTAAACTTTCTGAACTTTATGTAAACAGCTTGTCCTTTGATTCACAGATAATTGCATTCACAGAAACCTGGTTAAAACCTAATATATCTGATTATTCCGTTTTGCCTGATAAGTATAACTTGTACAGATGCGATCGCACCTCCCACAAAAATTATCTCAATCGTTGCAGATCAAACTTTTCCCGTGATCCAAAACAGTTTTATAAATTTGTTAACTCTAAACGTAAATCTTCTTGCTTGCCATCCTCGGTTTAGCTTGATAATACAAAAGCAAATTCCGATCAGGCAGTGGCCAATCTATTTGCTGAGTATTTTCAATCGGTATACTCATCGAGTTCATATAGTTGCAATAATTCCTATCCTTTTCAAGTCCAAGCGTCAAACTACATTTATGTCCCCGTTATAGCTGAGTGTACGCTACTAGGCGACCTTAACTCTATCAAACCCAGCTTCTTGCCCGGTCCAGATGGAGTGCCAGGTTGTATACTTAGATACTGTGCGGATTCACTGTGTAAACCCTTACATAAATTATTTAACTTATCGGTTGACTCAGCTGTGTTTCCTGGTATATGGAAGGAATCTTTTATTATTCCACTTCATAAAAATTCTTCTAAGTCTAACGTTAAAAACTATAGGGGTATATCCAAGTTGTCTGCCATTCCGAAAGTCTTTGAAAAAATTATATGCTCTCAATTGCAGCACTCATGTTGTTCAATTTTATCCCCTTATCAACACGGTTTTGTTAGACGAAGATCTACTACCAGTAACATTCTTGAGTTCACCTCAATTGTTATCAAAGGGTTTAAGGCTAAAATGCAAACTGACGTCGTTTATACAGATTTTAGTAAGGCATTTGATTCTGTAAGTCATTCTTTGCTGCTCGAAAAATTAAATATAATTGGATTTCCAGCGAAACTCTTGTCGTGTCTTTCTCAGTACTTGTGTGGCCGAACACAAAAAGTGGTTTTTAAATCTTCTGTATCCAAATCTATTTTTGTTACCTCTGGTGTCCATCAGGGGAGTCACCTAGGACCATTCCTATTTAATCTCTTTATTAACGATCTTCCTGCTGTTGTTACTAATTCTCGTGTATTTATGTTTGCTGATGATGTAATGTTTCACCTATAATGAAGATTCTCCTTGTAACTTACTATAGTCAGACTTGGGTGCACTGTCGGCCTGGTGCCGTTATAACTTACTTAATTTAACTTGTTCAAAATGTAAAATCATGACTTTTTGTAGAGGTACCCCTCATACTGCTAACTACGTGCTTGATGCTTCACCACTTGTCCACGTTTTTGAAATTAAAGATTTAGGCATCATTCTTGATAGCAAATAAGGTCAAATAAGGTCAATAAGGCCATAAACGTTCTTGGCTTCATCAAGCGGTGGTCAAAAGAGTTTGATGATCCCTACACCACTAAAACGCTATATACATCCCTAGTACGTCCCATCCTGGAGTATGGATCTTGTGTGTGGTCCCCGCAATACGGGATTCACCAGGATAGAATTGAGTCTGTGCAGAGGAAATTTCTTCTGTTTGTACTTAGAAGTTTTAACTGGGTTCCTGGGATAGACCTACCCCCGTATTCAAGTAGATTTCTGTTAATTAATCTTCCTTTCCTGTTGAACCGCAGAATTATGCATGATGTAGTATTTATCACTAATCTACTTAATGGAGAATTCGACTCATCAGTGCTTTTGAGTCGCATAAGTTTAACTGTTCCAATTAGATCCACCCGTTACTTCACACCACTTATCCTTGATCGCTGCTCGAGCAACTATTTAATTCATGAACCATTTCGAGTTATTTGTTCAGACTTTAGCCGGCTTTATTCCCGTAACTCTTTTGAGACCTCAATTCCAGAACTAAAACGATCTATCCTTTCTGCCTTACTTAATCGTAACCACTAATCACTAATCTACCACTGGTCTGATTGGGTTTTTCCCAATCCACGCAACAAATGTTGGGCCACTTATTTTCTTGTTGAATTTCCCAGAGCTTTAACGTTAACCTTATAATTATTTCAACCTTAATTTACTTTCAGAACTACACATAATTTTAAATTTTACTTTAAACTTAATTATTTTTATTATAATTATTTAATTAATTTTATTTTCATGTCAGCTGTTCATAGCTGACAATAAATAAATAAATAAAATAAAAAAAATAATTTGTTATTGAATAAAGACATGGAATGTTTTATTTAGGTATTGGTTGAAATTAATAACAATATCTATAACTTCTATGAGATAATTCATGAACTTTTACTATTAAAAAACAAGTAGAAACGTTGAAGTCGGACGCACCCGACTGCGGTATACTCGATACCAGTAGTAAAACAGATTAAAAGAGAGCTGATTGCAATGGTGTGTGGATACGGCAGGGGTGTAGGCTGCCTCATTGTCTGGTGCAGATGGGGATGCCAAAAATCTATCTTCCTCCCAAATTTGGTGACTCTAGCTCAAAAATAGTAAAATTTGTGGGAAGGGGGGCTGTGGTTGGTAAGGGGGGCCGTGGCATCCAATCTTTTGCTGTAGATCTATTTATGATGTCAATTGCTATCCTCAAACAGAATTTGGTGACTCTAGCTCAAAGTTAGTAGAATATGGTAGAAGGGGGGCTAGGTGCTGGGGGCTGGTATGGGGGGGCGTGGCGTCCAAAGTTTTGGTGCAGATCTGATTGTGATGTTAATTGCTATCCTCATACCGAATTTGAAGAATTTGTAGAATATGGTGGAAGGGGGGCTGGGGGCTGGTATGGGGGTCGTAGCGTCCAAAGTTTTGCTGCAGATCTATTTATGATGTTAATTGCTATCCTCATTCCAAATTTGGTGAGTTTAGCTCAAAGTTAGTAGAATATGGTGGAAGGGGGGCTGGGGGCGGTATGGGTGGGGGCGCCATCCAAAATTTTTGGGTTTCTTCACTTTCAATCTTGGCACCAAATTTGGCGGCTCTAGCTCAAAAGCTGTGGAATATATAGGTTTCAAAATGCAAGGGGCTCGGGAACGGGGGGGCGTGGCTCCAAATTTTTGCAGTTTTTTGGGGATCGTTAACAGCTATCTTCCTACCAAATTTGGTGACTCTAGCTCAAACACTTTCGAAGATACACGCACTACCGTTTTTAGCGAAGCGTTGGGGTGGTTGAGGGCGGATAGGGCAGTATAGCTGGGCGTGGCATCCAAAGTTTTTATGAATTTGATTGGGGATCGTCAACACCCATCTTGGAACCAAATTTGATAGCTCTAGCTCAAAAACTGTAGAAGATATGGGCATTCTTGGTGTTAAACTGCGGGGGGGCTGGGGGCGGTATGGGTACGCGTGGCTCCAAAATTTTTTATGCAGTTTTTTGGGAGTTGGTAGTAGCTATTTTCTCCCCAAATTTGGTTATTCTAGCTGTAAGGGCTTGCGAAATATCTGCATCTATCGATTTTGCGTTATCGAGTTTATCGATTTGCCAGCCCCCTAGTTATCGTAGAGCTCCAATCTTGACACTTTAATTTACTATGCCATAGATAAAGAGATTTGCAAAGTTTGAAGTCTCTAACTTGAAGGGTGTGGAAAAAAGTTGCGAACATACGGACGGACAGACGGACAAACACCATGACGGACATTGCACAAACTCAATATACTCTTTACCTTAGGTATCGAGTATAACAATGTGAAATTTATATCCGTAACCCACTGTCACACGTTTTAGTCATTTTTTTAACTCCGTTACTTTTAAATTCCGTGGTTTCGGGGTGTCGCAGTGAAGCAAAGCACAGAATGTTTAGTAGTGTAAGTGGGAGCATTCCCTTTTCTGTGTTATTTCTTTCTTTTTCTACTTAAAGTTTATTAAAAATTTGTTCACTATTTTGAGTTTTTCGTTTGTTCACTATTTAGAGTACTCCATGTAAATTTTTGGGTGTTCACTATTTCGAGGTGTTCACCATTTCGGGTGTTCACTATATCCAGACTCGACTGTATATGTATTTATTTTAATTTAAAAAAACATTTACTGAAAATGGAACACTATCAAAAACTCTCATGAACTTATGTATATATGTACATACATGTAATGCACGCATTATTTTATTTGGAAAAATGTAAATACAACATTCAATGACCACTACTTTCCTTATATTCTGCTTCAAATTTCGACCCGTTTATTTTTGCGATACATTTTTTATTTTCTTGCAAACTTATATTCCGCTTCGGAAAAACAAAAAATTTTCCGCATTTAATTAATTTGTACATCTCGAGAAGTTAACTTTACGCAACTGTGCAGCTTGAACTTGAAAATTAAATAAATTTGTTCCTGCTTCTATCTACATTCAGCGCTTCACACTTACAGTTTGTCAAGAAACACTTTACACATTGCAAAAAATCCGATTTATTTTTATTTGAATGTGAAAAACATCGGCTTTTACCTATTTTTTATACTCGATACCGAAGGTAAAGAGTATATTGGGTTTGAGCAATGTCCGTCATGGTGTCTGTCCGTCTGTCCGTCTGTATGTTCGCAGCTTTTTTCCACACCCTTCAAGTTAGAGACTCCAAACTTTGCAAACCCCTTTATCTATGGCATAGTAAATTAAAGTGTCAAGATTGGAGCTCTACGATAACTAGGGGGCTGGCAAATCGATAAACTCGATAACGCAAAATCGATAGATCCAGCTATTTCGCAAGCCCTTACAGCTAGAACTACCAAATTTGGGGAGAAAAAAGCTACTATTAACCCCCAAAAAACTGCATCAAAGTTTTGGAGCCCCACCCACCCATTCCGCCCCCAGCCCCCCCGCAGTTCAAAAACAGAAATGCTTATATCTATTACAGTTTTTAAGCTAGAACCACCAAATTTTGTGCCAAGATAGGTGATTACAACCACCAATAAAATGCATAAGAACTTTGGATGCCACGCCAATCCATACTGCCCAAGCTGCCCCAAACCGCCCCAATGCTTCACTAAAAACGGGAATGCGTGTATTTTCCAAAGCGTTATGGCTAGAGTCACCAAATTTGGTAGGAAGATAGCTGTTAACGATCCCCAAAAAACTGCATCAAAAATTTGGAGCCACGCCCCCCGTTCCCGAGCCCCTTGCATTTTGAAACCTATATATTCCACAGCTTTTGAGCTAGAGCCGCCAAATTTGGTGCCAAGATTGAAAGTGAAGAAACCCAAAAATTTTGGATGGCGCCCCCACCCATACCGCCCCCAGCCCCCCTTCCACCATATTCTACTAACTTTGAGCTAGAGTCACCAAATTTGGTATGAGGATAGTAATGAACATCACAAACAGATCTGCAGCAAAACTTTGGACTTCACGCCCCCCCATACCAGCCCCCAGCCCCCCTTCCACCA
This sequence comes from Scaptomyza polygonia, assembly GCA_035044585.1. NCBI lineage: Eukaryota > Metazoa > Arthropoda > Insecta > Diptera > Drosophilidae > Scaptomyza > Scaptomyza polygonia. Next base: position 86,681 of record JAWNNU010001247.1, on the reverse strand, counting down.
TATTCTACTAATTTTGAGCTAGAGTCACCAAATTCTGTTTGAGGATAGCAGTTGACATCATAAATAGATATGCAGCAAAAGATTGGATGCCACGCCCCCCTTTACCAACCCCAAACCCCCTTCCCCCAAATTTTACTATTTTTGAGCTAGAGTCACCAAATTTGGGAGGAAGATCGTTTTTTGGCATCCCCATCTGCACCACACAATCTTTGAGGTAGGGATGTTGATATTATATCAAAATATTGATATATCGATATTTGAAGAAATACGATACGATATAATGGGGCGATATTTTCGTGGGGCGATATTATCATATTCGATATTTAACGTCGATATATCACGTCGCCATTTTAAGTATATCGTAACGGGAAAAATTTGTGAAATAAATGAGAAAAATGTCTGATATTAAACGCTATTTTATAAAAGTTGACGGACGCAGTTCCACCTGCATGATTTGCAACAAACTTGTAAAAACAAGTGGGAATACGACAAATTTAAAAGTGCATTTGAAGAATAATCATTTTGATACTGCACTAAAATGCAGACTGGTGACTGCAAGCGAGCCGCAAGCCGCCAAGAAGAGAAAACACGTAAGTAAAGCGCACGCTCGAAAACGTGACTATTAAAACCAGGGAAGATCATGTTATTGTAATTGTTACTAAATTGTTTTAAATAAAAAGTCCGTTTGTTTTGTTAAGTATTAATATTCAGTTTGTTTAATATATCTTTTCACAAGCACACACCAGCCTCGGATAGATTCAGTCAGAAAAAAGAGATCGATTTATCGATATGCTTAACATAAGTCATGAGCAGGGCAGTGTGACCGTATTCTTATTTAGTTATGTTACTTTTGGTATCATATTTCAACACGCCCCCTCAAAAATAACATTACATAATTTCATAATCATTAGGAAATTTTATATACAAGTATTAACTAGTTAATTGAGTACTGGTGTGCATTCTGGGGAGTTACATTTCTATATAATGATCCAGCATTCACTGTGTAGATTTGGGGAAAACCCAAAAAAACCCAATCAGATCATTCTTAATATATAGTATACATTGTTTATCATTAAATGTCTTGTTTTGACTTAAATTATTAATTCATTTTGGTAACATTTCATTTTAAATCAAATTCAAACTTCATCATTTTTTTTTTTTTTTTTTTTGATTATTTAAATTACGTTAAAGTATTAATATAAGATTTCATTTAAGTCTGATAATATCAGTTTGTTTTCATAACTTTATAAATAAAATAAAATCACATTAGTCCCATCTGGTTCCTTAGGGTTATAAATCTTCCAGCAGGTAACGGCTTTGTAAGAATATCAGCAAGTTGATTTTCTGTAGATATATACTCAATAGAAACATTATTATTTTCTATCTGTTCCCTGGAGAAATGATATTTTATATCAATATGTTTAGATCTTTTATGGCATGTGGGATTACTAGCAATACTAATGCAACCTTGATTGTCTTCGAATATTTTTATAGGTCTTTCAAGTTTAATATTAACGCTTTCTAAAAGAGAATTTAACCATAAGGCTTCTCTTACAGCTTCGAACAAAGCCATGTATTCTGCTTCAGTTGATGAAGCTGCTACTGAATTTTGCCTTTTTGTATTCCAACAGATTAAGTTGGAGTTGAACATTTTAAACATGAACCCGCTTGTACTTTTTCTATCATTTTCATTTCCACCCCAGTCAGAGTCAACATATCCCGTAAATATATTTTCATAATTTGTACTTTTCTCGTAGACTAATTTTAAATCAATGGTTCCTTTAAGGTATCTTAAAATCCTTTTTAAACCTTGCCATAATTCGGCATTATTTTTAGTTGTATATCGACTTAAAACGTTGACTGCAGTAGTAATATCTGGTCGCGTACATAACATTATGTACATTAGGCAACCAACTAAATTTCGACAAGGTGCATCATATTTTTCATCTGAATTTAACAATTCATAATTAAGTTTAGTTGGGAGCGGAGTACTAACTGCTTTACAATCCTCCATATTAAACTTAATTAAAACCTTTTTTATATATGCAGATTGACTCAAATATATTTTATCTTTACAAATCTCTATTCTCATTCCAATAAAATACTTTATTTGGTCCATATCGGTCATTCTGAATTTGTTCATTAAATACATTTTAAAACTATTCATGCTCTCTATATCTGCTGTTGCTATCACCAAGTCATCTACGTATAGTAGTACATATATATTTTTCTTGATGTCGTTTTTATCAAGAATATATATGCAGCGGTCAACAGGTGAATTTACAAATCCCCATTCTTTAAGTGTTTTCTCGAACACTTCGAACCAGCATCTTGCTGCTTGCTTAAGCCCGTAAATTGCTTTATTCAATTTACAGACGTCATCTTTACTGCATGATACTCCTTCAGGAATTTTCATGTATATTTCTTCCTTTAACATACCATTCAGGAAGGCAGTTTTCACATCCATGTGATATACTTTAAAACCATATTGATTTGATATTGATATTATGAAACGAAAACTTGAAATTCGGGCAACTGGTGCAAATGTTTCTTCATAATCAATTTGATATTGTTGCGTAAACCCACGCGCAACTAATCTAGCCTTATATTTTACAGGGTTTCCTAATTCATCATTTTTCAAAGTAAATACCCATTTGCTGTCAACAATGTTTTTGTTTTCTGGCCTTTTAACAATACACCAGGTGTTATTTAATTCATGGGCATTTAATTCCATTCTGATAGCTTCTTCCCATGAATGCTTATCACTTCTACTCTGTATTTCATCAAAAGAGCTGGGAGTATCACTGAAGATTGTGTAAGCATTTAATACATAATTTTCTAGATCTTTTGGCAAGTTCCTCAATCTATTACTTTTTCTAGTCGCACTTTCATAAGGCTGTTCATTTTCATTAGTTTTAAAGAGACTTTCGTTACTTTTATTTAATATAGTTTCACGATGCTGTTTTGGTTTGGATTCCGTACTTTCATTCCGGCTATTTTCACAATATATTTCCGTACTGTCATTCAGGACTACTTCATTATCACCATTCTTACTCTCATTCAGAACTTTTGTTTGATCATCTTCCTTACTATCATTCAGGAAGTTCATTTCATTAGATTTATCATTTTCCTTACTCTCATTCAGGAATTCTTTATGTTCACTTCCCTTACTATCATTCAGGCAGTTAGATTGATCACATTCCGTACTCTCATTCTGGAATTCTAAATCCTTAACCACAGCTCTAGAATTTATCATATTTGATTCATCTATTATTACATCTCTTGCAACAATAAATTTTTCATTATTTGAATCCCATAGTTTAAAACCATTTGGTTCATAGCCAACCAGTATTGTTTTAAATGACTTTTCATCAAATTTCCTCTTTCTAATTTTATTATGAACATACACTGTTGACCCAAATATTCTCAGATGTTTTAAACTTGGCTTTCTGTCATGCCACATCTCATATGGTGTTTTAGTGCAATTACCAAGAGCTCTACTTGGAGTTCTGTTTGTTAGATAAGTAGCTGTCAACACAGCTTCACCCCAGAAGGTTTTATCTAGTTTGGCACCATTTACCATAGCACGCGCTTTTTCGGTGAGTGTTCTTATCATTCTCTCCGAAACTCCATTTAACTGCGGTGTATATGGTACAGTTAAATGGTAACTAATACCTCTCTGGACACAGAATTCTTGCATATCAGTTGACAAGTATTCCCTACCATTATTTATATATAAATTAACAACCTTTAGGTTGAAATGTGCTTCGCTTTTCGCAACGAAATCTCTAAACATGTTAAATACATCAGACTTATGTTTCATTAAATATGTTACACAATAATGTGTAAATTGATCCACAAAAATAACATAATAATTTTTGTCATCAATTGAAGTTGGTGTTATAGGGCCACAAACATCTGAATGTATTAGAAAAAGTGCTCTTTTTATGTAATCTTTATTTTTAGCTTTCTCAAAAGGTAATCTAGCTTGCTTTCCATTAAGACAAGCTTCACATATATCATTAACAGGTTGGACTTTATCTAGAAGCTTATTATCATTAAAGAATTGTTTTCTTTTTATGTCTAACATTTTTCCTCGACTTATATGACCTAGCCTCTCATGCCATAATTTATCTAGATTTTTGTTTTTCATATTTATTGAATATGCTGTGAATTTAATAATAGGTATATTATACATACCAGTATTCTCAGCAACCATCAAACCATTTTTAGATATTTTAAGTCCGTTTGAATTAAATTCGACTGTCATGCCAGCCTCTTGTAATCGTTTCACCGAAATTAAATTTTCAGGAACATCTTCACAAAAGAGTACATCTTCCAGTGTTATGTGACGACCATTATGTAGACGCACAATTCCATGCTTCGTTGCATATATATATTCCCCTTGCTTTGCCACAGCAATTTGAATAGGTTGCTCCAATTGGACAGAATCCATAAAAAAGGTTATCATCATTCACAATATGATCACTTGCACCGGAATCCAATATGAAGCTGACATTTCCATTTGAATTGTCTAGATTTTTATTTGCGTTATTTGCGCGTTTAAGCATAAATGCATATCCGGGCTGGGTTGTTGCAACTTGTGCTTGCTTTTCATTTTCTTTATTTTTTTCGTTTATTAATCGTTTGTAACTGTAGCAGTCCTTCTTAATATGTCCCTCTTTCCCACAATGGTGACACTTTATGTTTGTTTTATCTTTTCCCTTAAACAGCTTTCGTCCATTATTGTCATTTCCTTTCTTGTAATTATATCTATACTTTTCATTTCTAATATTCTTTCCACTGTTGTAAGTTACTGCTTTCATAACCTTTTACAGGTATCAATAGAATCCCTTTTTATTTTTATCTCGTGATCTAATAATCTGTTTTTCACAAAAGCTAATGTCAAATTTTCTTCTGCCAAAGTTTCGATGGCAGTAATTACTCCGTTATATGAGGATGGCAAAGTCAGCAATAAATGCGATACTTTATCCATCTCATCCATTCGGGCACCTGAGGCTAATAATTCACTCATCAAATCATCATATATTAAAAAATGATTCGATGGAGTCATCTCACTTTTAACTTTTAGGGATAACAATTTTTTTCGAAGCGACAATTGCGACGCAAGACTTTTTCGTTCGTAGGTGGCGTCTAATTTCTCGAACATTTGTCTCGCCGTGCTGTCGCCCGTCGCGAAATTTAAAAACGAGTCACTTAGATGTTGAATCAAAATGATTTTGCACGTCAGTCTGCCTTTTTCCAGTTATCGTCAATTTCGTCCGGCGATTTCTCATCTATCACTTTTAACGCCTCAAGTTCGGCCAAGAGTGCTCTAAGTCGAAATTTCCATACACCATACTTTTGTCCGTCAAATGGTTTTATATTATGTTTAACCTTTTCCATATTATTTTAAAGAATGTGCAATGTCGCCTGAATTATGTATGCGTGATTTTCACAAGACGATCTACGTATATGTGTGTGAATTTCACAAGATCTATGTATGTATGTGTGAATTTCACAAGAACTTTTTATTTTGTAAAATTTCAATTTAATATGTATTTAGCGAAACTGGGTCCATAACCTATTGTAATTGTTACTAAATTGTTTTAAATAAAAAGTCCGTTTGTTTTGTTAAGTATTAATATTCAGTTTGTTTAATATATCTTTTCACAAGCACACACCAGCCTCGGATAGATTCAGTAAGAAAAAAGAGATCGATTTATCGATATGCTTAACATAAGTCATGAGCAGGGCAGTGTGACCGTATTCTTATTTAGTTATGTTACTTTTGGTATCATATTTCAACACATGTTAACAAAATAATTAAAATAAATGTAATTAATTTTTAGGACGAATCTACCATTGCAACAGACGCTAGGCCATTGCAACCGACCATTGATCAGGCTTTGAGCACAGCTGCGCCAATGACTGGTATTAATTCCAAGTTTACTCTTTCGTATTAAATTTAAACGTTTTTTTCTAGAAAATGGATCCAAATGGAAAGAGATCACAGCAGATCTTATATATATGATCTGCAAAGACAACATGCCAGTGCGATGCGTGGAAAAAGATGGGTTAAAAAAATACTCGGCAAGGCTTAATCCGATCTGTAATCTGCCAAGCAGATCAATGGTAAGTTTGACTGACTTAACACTTTTATCAAACTAATCACTCGCTTATTGTTTTAGGTAACTTCTTTAATCGAAGAAAGGTATATTAAAACCGTCGAGACCGTAACCAAACAATTTGAAAAAGTCGCTAACTTCGCCTTTACGTGCGATTTGGTTACAATCACCAACTCATCACGAGGGTTCATGACGATTACAGCGCACTATATTGAGAACAACGAGTTGGACTCGCTTTGTCTAGCTGCCGTTAGAATCGCCAATGTATGTATTTTGAGAGCAGATCTTTAGACACACACCGCTATTAATATAAAAAAGGTGTTCGAAGAAAGTGTGGAAAAATTTAAAATACCCAAAACAAAGTGGGTAAGCTTAACTGATCATCACACTGCCATGATCTCAGCCACGTCGTTAATTTTCGGCCCAAACCACCATATTGGTTGCATGGCACATGCACTTAATTTGGTCGTGGATAAATCCCTGCAAAGCTTTAAACACTTTACAGATGTTTTGGGGGAAATAAAAGCCATTGTAAAATATTTTAAGCAAAGCACAACGGCAATGGACGAGCTCCGTGAGATGCAGCGTGCTGACGGTATACCAGAGGGATCTGTAAATACCTTGATACAAAACATCGAGACACGCTGGAACTCCTGTCTGGACATGATGGTTGCGTTTATAAAATTGCACAGCATCGTCGCGGCAGTGCTCTTAAAGAGGAGCCAAGGGAAAAACACTCGGCTAGGATGTCCAGAAATGGTTTCCCCTAGCAAGCTCTGCCTCACACGGGATATTATAAATGTGTTGCAGCCATTCAAAGAGGCTACAGAAAATATAAGCGGCGAAAAATTTATCACAGCGAGTCTGGTAATACCACTCAAATCATTGCTGGACAAATGCCTACAACGAGCAGTTGTTGTAACGGACCACGGTGGGGAAGTAAAAAAAATTTTTTTGAAGGAAACAGCAAACCGTTTCAAAGATGTCGAAAAAAATAACACTTTGGCCAAGGCGACGTTGCTGGACCCACGCTTCAAGAAAATGTATTTTCAGTCTGCACTGACAGTTGCGACGAAAATTACTCAATTGAAAGTGGAAGTTGAAACAGACGTAACTGCACGAACTTCATCAAATCCACTGCTTCAAGCAGAAGTCACTTCAGTTGTAAGTACACAATTAATAATATATATATACAAATTTTAGCTTTCAATTTTTTTTAGGAACAATCATGTGCTGAGTCGCGGTCTCTCTGGGCAGACCACAAAGTTGATGAAGGGTCGCAGGAAAATTCGTTTGACTGCGAAATAAAAGCATATTTTAACATGCCAAATATAAATAAGGACTCAGATCCACTTCAGTACTGGCAAGCCCAAAACAATAATATGCCAAATCTTTCGAAGTTGGCACAAAAATATTTGATTGCTCCTGGCAGCTCAGTGCCATCAGAGCGACTGGCATCTGCCATAAAACTCGTGTGCAATGATAACCGAAGCAGGATGACAGACGAACACGTTCAACAACGCGTATTTTTAAAGTCACTGCACGAAAAGTTATGGAAATAAAATATAAGAAAAGCAAACAGTTGTGTCGTGTGTATTCATTTTATCAAAGGTTTAAAAAAAATATGTAAAATTATTTGCATATTACTCGTTTTGTTTGGGAACGATATTTCGATATAGCGATATATCGAAATTTTTTAAAACGATATTGATAATATCAATATCGTCCTTTACAATATCGCGATATTATCAATATCGATATTTTTACAAATATCAACATCCCTACTTTGAGGCAGCCTACACCCCTGCCGTATCCACACACCATTGCAATCAGCTCTCATTTAATCTGTTTTACTACTGGTATCAAGTATACCGCAGTCGCCCGACTGCAACGTTTCTACTTGTTTTAAATTTCAATGATGGCAAATTAATAAATAATGTATTCTTAGTTAACTTGCGAAAACCCCATATTAAAATTATAAACACTTAATAAGAAAATCAACAAAGTACAAGTTTACACACTTTTGACACTGTCAAGAAACTTTTCATTTACATAAAGTATTTCATTGTTGGTTTTGTTTATTATATAACGCTTATTCTGATATAATTAATAAATTTAATATTTTGTGGCACCCCCCTTAGCATTAATTACATGTTGAAGACGTTTTTTCATTGAATTGACCAACTTAGGAAGGTCATATTCAAGTGGAATCTTGTGCCATTCTTCCAGAATAGATTGTTTAAGAGCTGTTCGGCTTTTTGGTGCTCTTTTTCCTACTTTTTTCTTCAAATGTGCCCACAAATTTTCAATGGAGTTAAGATCAGGGCTCTGGGGTGGAGTATCAATGACCTTGCCGCAGTTATACAGAAGCCAAGTCCGCACATTAAGCTCCTTTTGTTTTGGGTCATTGTCTTGATAGAACTTAAAATTTGGCTTGTTGTTGTCAACAAACCCAAATTTCTCCGCACTGCTTCTCAAATTAGTTTTTAAAATTTGGAGGTATTGCACTGCATTCAATGTATTATCTATAAACGCTATTTCTCCGACTCGCCGGCTGGATATGCACCCCCAAACCATAACCGAAAGTTTGCCAAATTTTATAGTGGGAATGATGTTTTTGTTTTCCAGCGCAGTTAACGGCTTGCGCCACACTCTGCTCGGACCATCGTTGTAATACATCATTATTTTTGACTCATCACATTCTGCAACAGATTTGCCCAACTGGTCATTGTAAAAAATCAATTGGACAACGTCAAAGCTTAACCTTTTGCCAGGCATTTTAATTATTAATTAAATCAAATATTTAGTGCTAAATCAGCCAAATTCCACAACCAAATGAAAAGATGTGCATAATTTACGTTGCAGTGAGCTACGACCAAAGCATAGATAACGGTTAAGCACCGTTATTCGTAGAAATGCGCGCAAAAGAGAATTGAAAAAAAAATGTGTAAACAGTTTTTTGACAGTGTCAAAAGTGTGTAAACTTGTACTTTGTTGATTTTCTTATTAAGTGTTTATAATTTTAATATGGGGTTTTCGAAAGTTAACTAAGAATACATTATTTATTAATTTGCCACCATTTAAATTTAAAAAAAATAGGTAAATAGGTTTTTTTGCAATATGTAAAGTGTTTCTTGACATATATATATATATATATATATACATATACATATACATATATATTTGCAGACGCATACATGCGTTTGTCCCTGTCTGGCACATAGATTTTTCAAGCGCTACGAATGTAACGGAACTTTTTGCTCATGACGGAAATAAGGCGCGTACATATCGAGGTCTTGAGGAAATAACAAAAGGAGAACAATTAAATATGGTACTTGCACAAAAGTCGATCTAGTGAACCATATTTTTAGATTGTTGATTGAATTTAGTAGTTAATTGAATAATAAAACGAAAATATTTGGTAAAATTTTTGGATATCTCGTTTTGATATAAAGACATCAGTAATTATATTATAATAAAATGAATGAATTAATTTATTTTCATTGAAAACCAAAAAGCACACCTCTGTCATTGCTCTTGACTTCTCAAAAGCCTTCGACAGAGTCGGAGTGCACACTGTAATCGACCAGCTAATCGATTGGAAAGTTGGCCCAAAAATCCAAAACTTTGTCAAAAACTTTATGTCTAACAGGAAAATAAGAACTAAAATAAAAAACACAATAAGCTGCCCATATCCACTCTACAATGGCATCCCCCAAGGATCGCCAATATCAGTCATTCTTTTTCTTATTGCCTACAACAGACTCTCCAACATCATCAGCCTAAAAAAAAGAAATACAATTTAGCGCCTACGCCGACGACTTCCTTCTAATTATTCCCCTGAACAGACAAAAAAAAAAAATTGACAGCCTGTGTCAGATCACACGGGCGCATAGGTTAGCCGTAGAATACGTCTGTCCTTATGCAACAAAAATTATGAAGCGGTAGCCTAATAACAACAACCACATAGATGTTTTATTTTATTTTTAATTGTGTTTGTTGTCATTTGGCTAATTTTTTCCTTTTTACTGCAATACTGGTTAGCATCTCTGATATAAATTTAACAAACATTGACTTGAAATAGAAATATATATTTACATAATTTATTACATCAAAATTTGTGCATAATTAAACCAAAAATTGTATTATTTTTTTTATGTTTGAAATGTGACTTTTGATATGACAGGTTTGTGAAAGGAAAAGTATGATATGTAATTCATTAATGATACACTTAAATTTCTAGCAAATACTAAATCTATATTGGTTAGAGCTAAGGTGGTTGCTGCATTTTTAATATACTTTTATTTGAATTTTTCTTCCATAAATTCTGCAAATGAACAATCATTTGTCATTTCTAAATTAAAATCACCTACGATGAGCATGTCCACCTCGGTGTCAACTGTGAAATTCTCGTCTATTAGTGCAGTGAGGTGAGAATATTTCATCAAAGCAGAAAAAAGCATTTGTTGCTTGTTGTTTTGGGAAACATTTGGATGAAAGTACACAGAGCCAAGAATAAATTTTTTTTGATTATTAATTTTAATTTCAGACAGACAAATGTCGCCTACATCGCTATCGACCAGTTGCCTGTTTGAAATATCGATTGGAGTACAATATGTTAACATGGTACTTTTTGCATAGATTGCTACTCCAGATGCACGACGACGTTGCTGTAAATTATTAAAATGCGAAATTAATTGTTCAATATTCATTTAAATTAACTTAATTCACAGTAACTGTTCACAAGATTAGAAAATCAGGGCTGCCACCGTAAAGACGAATTATCGATAGTTTAACTCACGACAGTTTATATGATATTTTTGCACGGGCATATTTATTGTTTTGGTGCAAAAGCATAATTAAATGTGCAACACAAACAATAAAACATGATTTCGAAAACTTGCACGCAAATTTCAGAATTGGGGTAAACATATTTTATTGTGTTATAATTGTTTGGGGCTGACGCTTAAGCTGAGCTTGTTCACCCCTGGCACGGAAGAATTTATGTATGAAACTTTAATTATGACCGAATATCTTATTGAAATTTCCACATTTAGAAGCTCTCGGTCATGACCGCATGTATATCAAACGAAAGGAAATCAAGTCTACTTTGTATTAAAACAAGTTTTAATCGATTCTCTGGCGGAATTTTTGAGCTATGTCCAATTGAAAAAAAAGTAGTGATTTTTGCACTGATTTTTTGCCTTAAAAAGTTATATATTTGGCAAAATTATTAGAAATTTGAATGTGGGAATGTTTATTTACCTCATCTCAACTTAAATTCGAAAAACTCAGATTAATTGATTGATTATTGAGATTGCTAGAGCAATTTAAAGTCTTCAAAATGAAGCAAAATTTTGCATGTTTTTGGTCTCATTTTTTTAATAGAAAATGTAATCACTTCATATATATATATAGCTTAAAAAAAAGGTTGAAGCCTTGGCTTTAAAATGAAATTAATTAATTAATTGAGGAAAATCTATTCATTAGTTCATGACCAATGAGCGATTTTGTGAAGCAACCATATTACAACAACAACTTTTTTGGATAGCACACTCATACCGAAACGTAAGACGTATTCTACGTCAAAAAGGAAACAAACTAACATCGGCACTCGAAAAAATCATAATCTCATGCAAAGAGAAAAACATCCCCTACCTACCACTCCCAAACAAAGCAACAACCACCCCACAATGGTTATTCCCCCCTGCACTACATAAACTTAGCAAAGCCAACACGCCACCAAGCATCTACAGACAACAATTCCTAGAACTCAAGGACAAATACAACAACCACACATTCATATACACAGACGGTTCACTACAAAATAACACAGCTACTTTAGCCATAACAACCAAAAGCGTAATCCTAAAAACAAGCATCCTACCCCACTACTCATCCATCCTATCAGCCGAAACTATAGCCATCCTCGACGCAATTAACCTCATCCAAAAAAGAGCAGGATTTTACATAATTTGCTCCGACTCCCTCGCATCAATAAAATCCATCCGCAACAACAACATTTATCCAACAACAATTAGAAGACTCCTTTCAAAAACTGCACCCAAAATCAAACTCCTCTGGATCCCTAGCCACTGCGGCATTGACGGAAACGAATTAGCCGACACTGCAGCCAAATCCGCATACAATATGCCCCTATACCTTACCCACAACTTCAACACCATAGACATAAACAAATTCCTTGCTAAGGAACTCGAACAAAAGCTAAAACACAACCTAGAACGCTGCAACAGATGGTACAAACAATTAAACCCAAACCTAACACACACAACCCATTACCTAAAAAACGTACAACAAAAAAATATCACACGCAGCGACCAAATAAAAATACTAAGACTCAGACTAGGACACACTAGATTTACACATCAACACTACAACAATCCTGACAACAACACCCTACCATGCCCTTACTGCCACACAACAACAGACCATAGCATCAACCACATCCTAATCAACTGCCCAGCAACTTCCCTCCTTAAAAACCTAAACTTTCAAAACAGCTGCCCTATATCAACTCTCTCAAACCAAACCCCAGAAAACATCTCGAAAATAATCGAGTTCCTCAAAAAAACAAAAATTTACCACCTCCTATGATCTCCCAAAATAAATGTAATTATGTAAATATGTATATACATATGCAATAAGGTAATATAAATGTAAATATGTAAATTAAACTAATTAACTCCAAGCCAAAGGCCCTAGCAGCCAGCGCTTTAGTAACTAAGTTAGTCCTAATTTTAAAATTACAACTAACTATTATAAATAAATAAAAACAAGTAGAAACGTTGCAGTCGACCGCACCCGACTGCGGTATACTCGATACCAGTAGTAAAACAGATTAAAAGAGAGCTGATTGCAATGGTGTGTGGATACGGCAGGGGTGTACGCTGCCTCAACGATTGTCTGGTGCAGATGGGGATGCCAAAAAGCTATCTTCCTTCCAAATTTGGTGACTCTATCTCAAAGTTTGTTAAAGGTAGGGGCTGGGGCGGTATGGGGGCGTGGCATCAAAATTTTTGCTACAGATCTATGTATCATGTCAATAGCTATCCTCAAACCGAATTTGGTGACTGTAGCTGAAAGTTAGTAGAATATGCAGGAAAGGGGGCTGGGGGCTGGTATGGGGGGGCGTGGCGTCCAAAGTTTAGCTGCAGATCTATTTATGATGTTAATTGCTATCTTCATACCAAATTTGGTGACTCTAGCTCAAAGTTAGTAGAATATGGTAAAGGGGGGGCTGGGGGCGGTATGGGTGGGGCCGCCATCCAAACTTTTTGGGTTTCATCATCACCAATCTTGGCATCAAATTTGGCGTCTCTAGCTCAAAAAAAATGTGGAAAATATAGGCGTTTTTGATTTCAAAATGCAGGGGGCTGGGGAACGGGGGGCGTGGCACCAAAACTTTGATGCAGTTTTTTGACGATCATTAATAGCTATTTTCCTACCAAATTTGGTAACTCTAGCCTTAACGCTTTGGAAAATACACCCATTCCCGTTTTTAGTGAAGCATTGGGGCGGTTTGGGGCAGCTTGGGCAGTATGGATTGGCGTGGTATCCAAAGTTTTTATGAATTTTTTTGGGGGTTATAATTACCTATTTTGGCACAAAATTTGGTGGCTCTAACTCAAATACTGTAAAAGATATAAGCATTTCTGTTTTTAAACTGCGGGGGTGCTGGGGGCGGAATGGGTGGGTGGGGCTCCAAAACTTTGATGCAGTTTTTGGGGGATCGTTACCAGTTATCTACCTACCAAATTTTGTGACTCTAGCTCAAACACTATGGAAGATACACGCACTACCGTTTTTAGCCAAGTGTTGGGGTGTTTGAGGGCGGATAGGGCAGTATAGATGGGCGTGGCATCCAAAGTTTTTATGATTTTGATTGGGGATCGTCAACACCTATCTTGGCACCAAATTTGGTGGGTCTAGCTCAAAAACTGTAGAAGATATAGGCATTTTTAGTGTTAAACTGCGGGGGGGCTGGGGGCGGAATGGGTGGGCGTGGCTCCAAAATTTTTGATGCAGTTTTTTGGGGATTGTTAGTAGCTATTTTCTCCCCAAATTTGGTAGTTCTAGCTGTAAGGGCTTGCGAAATAGCTGGATCTATCGATTTTGCGTTATCGAGTTTATCGATTTGCCAGCCCCCAAGTTATCGTAGAACTCCAATCTAGACACTTTAATTTACTATGCCATAGATAAAGGGGTTTGCAAAGTTTGGAGTCTCTAACTTGAAGGGTGTGGAAAAAAGCTGCGAACATACAGACGGACAGACACCATGACGGACATTGCACAAACCCAATATACTCTTTACCTTCGGTATCGAGTATAAAAAAAGATCAACTGTCATTTGCGAGCTATGAAAATAACGGATACGCAACGAAATATTAATTTTAAAATTTTTTTTGGAATAATTACAAAGGGGGTGCTTTAGTTTTGTCGTTGGCTGTTTATAAAACAAAAAGGGTTTTTTGGTTCAAATTTTTTGTTTTTTAATTTAATTATGCTAAATTTTTGTGTTTATTATATTTTATTTTTTATATTTATATTTATGATATTACATAATAAACAAGTAGAAACGATGCAGTCGGACGCAACCGACTGCGGTATACTCGATACCAGTAACTCTAGCTCAAATAGGTGAGGGGGGCGGGGCGCTATGGGGGCCTAGCACCAACATTTTTGAGGCAGATCTGTGTATGAGGTCAATTGCTATACCAAATTTCGTGACTAGCTTAATAATAGTAGAATATTGTGGAAGTGGGGCTGGTATGGGGGGCGTGACGTTCTAATTTTTTTAGTCTTTTTATCACCAATCTTGGCACCCAATTTGGTGGTTTTAGCTCAAAAGCTGTGGAAAATATGGGCATTTTTGATTTCAAAATGCAGATGGCTGGGGAACGGGGGAGCATGGCTCCTATGATGCGGTTTTTTGGGGTTCATAAACAGTTATCTTTTCACCAAATTTGATGACTCTAGCTTAAACACTTTGAAGAGACAAGCATTCCCGTTTTTAGCGAAGCGTTGGGGCGGGTTTGGACGGCCATGGCAGTATGGATGGGCGTGGCATCCAAAGTTTTTATGAATTTGATTGGGAATCGTAAACACCTTTCTTGGGACCAAATTTGGTAGCTCTTGCTCAAAAACTGTAGAAGATATAGGCATTTGTGGTTTAAAACTTCGGGGGGCTGGGGGCGGATTGGGTGGTCGTGGCTCCACAATTTTTGATGCAGTTTTTTAGGGGTTATTAGTAGCTATCTTCTCCCCGAATATGGTTGTTCCAGGTGAAAAAGCTTGCGAAATAGCTGGATTTATCGATTTTGCGTTATCGAGTTTATCGATTTGCCAGCCCCCTAGTTATCGTAGAACTCCAATCTAAACACTTTAATTTACTATGCCATAGACATTTGCAAAGTTTCAAGTCTCTAGCTTGAAGGGTGTGGAAAAAAGTTGCGTTCATACTGACGGACAGACACCATGACGGACATTGCACAAACGCAATATACTCTTTACCTTCGGTATCGTTTATAAAAACACAAACAGTATAAATAATCAGCTTTGTTTGCATAAAAAAAATTATCAAATGAAAAAAATGCCCGAGGGGGGTGCTTTAGTATTGTCTGATACTGTATATCGAGCCTTATTTGCAAAAATAACGTATGCGCCAAAACGCAGTTTCACAGGAGAGAGTTTTTGTGATTATTCTAGAGTTCGTTAAGTGAATTTATTTGAAATAAAAAAGGTAACCTCTTTAAGGTCACATGCAAATAATAATATATATTTTCAACGTTTTATTCGCGCAAATTACTATTTTTAGGCGCTTACGTTATTTTTGCGGCTTTATTTTACGACAGCTTAGTTAAAAAATATCGTTTACGTTAAATGTTTTTGATGCAATTTTACTGTTGTTCTTTTTAAAAATGTATTTTTTAAATTTATTTTAATCAATTTTTCATAATATGGCTTAAAATTAATTAAACTTATATGTGTGTTCACAAACTGGAGTAATTAGAGTAATTTTTTTTTAACAATCTTCGTCGCTTTCGTTTAATGAGTCTTTGACTTGTTTTGATGTCTTAAGGCTAAAATAGTCCTGATGGAATTGTATAGGAATACTTTTTTTTCACAAAGTGATTTTAAATCATTAAACTTATGTAAAGATATAACTAATTCATTTGTATATAAACGATTTAGCAGATGGCGAAAACCCTGTTTCAGCGCTCTTAAATTGTTCCGATTTAATTTAGGTGTACCTAGCTAGGTCGCATTTACTGCATCTGTCTATTTTTGGCAAATGAAATCCAATGTGGAAATCATTGTTGAAAATTTTGCAAAACACTTGATATATATTATCCAACCAAATTTTGTCTGCAGTTCTTATAACAAAATCTAATATTATTGCAGCATCGTTAAAAATAAACCAAAATGTTTGGTATCGGTGTAAATATACTTTTGGATACTTCATTTATTGTCTCTTGCTTATCTTTAAATTTATTTATTTATTTATTTATTGTCAGCTATGAGCAGCTGACATGAAATTAAGATTAATATAAAATAATTATGGTTAAAATAATTTAATTAAAAGTGAAATTTAAAATTGCACTTTAATCTGAAATCAAATGCAAGTAAAAAGTTAACTTTAATTAGTGGTCCAACAATTATTGCATGGATTTGGAAAAACCCAATCAGACCAGCGGTAGATCAGTAAATAGTTGTTACGATTAGATAAGGCAGAAAGGATAGATCGTTTTAGTTCTGGAATTGACGTCTCCAAAGAGTTACGGGAATAAAGCCGGTTAAAGTCTGAACAAATAACTCGAAATGGTTCATGAATTAAATAGTTGCTCGAGCAGCGATCAAGGATAAGTGGTGTGAAGTAACGGGTGGATCTAATTGGAACAGTTAAACTTATGCGACTCAAAAGAACTGATGAGTCGAATTCTCCATTAAGTAGATAATTGATAAATACTACACCATGCATAATTCTGCGGTTCAACAGGAAAGGAAGATTAATTAAAAGAAATCTACTTGAATACGGGCGTAGGTCTATCCCAGGAACCCAGTTAAAACTTCTAAGCGCAAACAGACGAAATTTCCTCTGCACAGACTCAATTCTATCCTGGTGAATCCCGTATTGCGGGGACCACACACAAGATCCATACTCCAGGATGGGACGTACTAGGGATGTATATAGCGTTTTAGTGGTGTAGGAATCATCAAACTCTTTTGTTTATGGCCTTATTTACCATCGACGATATGTGAGAATCAAATTTTAATTTGCTATCAAGAATGATGCCTAAAGCTTTAATTTCAAAAACGCGGACAAGTGGTGAAGCATTAAGCACGTAATTCAGTATGAGGGGTATCTTTTACATTTTGAACAATTTAAAGCTAGTAAGTTATAACGGCACCAGGCCGACAGTGCACCCAAGTCCGACTGTAGTAAGTTACATAGAGAATCATCATTATAGGTGCAAAATAGCTATACATATTCAGCAAACATATAAACACGAGAGTAAGTAATAACAGCGGGAAGATCGTTAATAAAGAGATTAAATAGTAATGGTCCCAGGTGACTCCCAGAGGAACACCAGAGGTAACAAACATAGATTTGGATACTGAAGATTTAAAAAAAACTATTTGTGTTTGGCTATACACGTAATCCGAAAGCCATGACAAGAGTTTTGCTGGAAATCCAATAATATCGAATCTATGAAGCCATAAAGAATGACTAACAGAATCAGATGCCTTACCATAACCTGCATCTATATAAACTCGATGAGTATACAGATTGAAAATACTCAGCAAAGAGATCGGTTACTGCCTGATCGGAATTAGCTTTTGTATTATCAAGGTAAACCGAGGATGGCAAGCAAGAGGATTTTCGTTTTGAGTTAACAAATTTATAAAACTGTTTTGTATCACGTGAAAAATTTAATCTGCAACGAGTGTTTACAGAAATAAAATCAGACTTTGCTATTATATACGAGGATAAATCTATTGTATTTCCAGATTTTTTATTGAATATTGTCTTCACGTTTTTTTAATTTTGATAGTTCCCTTGTAAACCAAGTTGGTTTATTTTCATTTGATGGACAAGTGAGGGGAACACAGATATCTAAATGTGAGTTCAAAGTCCTATAAATATTGGTAATGGCAGTTTCTATATCACTACAGGAATAAAGGTGAGACCAATTAGTATGTTGAAGAAGATCATTCAATTTTGTAAAGTAAGTTTTACGAAAGCAACGGTTCTTTAAAGAATTGTTAGATGCTGGGCTATGGTTAAGAAGTTCGAAGAAAAGTTCTAAGGTTGGATGGTAGGTATCTTCTGGAAGCACTAGAGGGGGTACTCTACCAACATTACTACAATCCGAGTCAGAAACAAATATCAAATCTAACATTTTATTACTACAGTTATACACCCTGTTAACTTGTAATAGGCCTAACTCTAGAAGGCCATCGATAAAATCATCAGAAGTATCTGGGAATTGCGCCGTACAACATGTGGCAAATTAAAATCACGAACCACTATAAGTTGATCCATATCCGTCAACAACAACGAAACAAGTAGCAGAGCATTCAGATGGGATATGTAAATGTTATTATCAGAATGGGGAGGAATATATGAACAAGTAATATACAGTGAGCGGCCACTAAATAATATTTTAGCACATATGAACTCAATACCCGGGAGATCATGAGAATGAATCTGTTCAGAGGAAATACAGGAGTCAACAGCGGTGAGAACGCCGCCTCCCTTGCGGGAGGTGCGATCGCATCTGTACAAGATTTACTTATTAGGCAAAACGGAATAGTCAGATATATCGGATTTTAACCAGGTTTCTGTGAGTGCAACTATCTGTGAATCAAAGGATAAGCTGCTTACATAAAACTTAGAAAGTTTAGTGTTAAGGCCTCGAACATTTTGATTTACCAAACTAACAACTTTAATTAGTTTTTTGCCACCAAAGTTGAGGCAACAGGATTGATAACAGGCGGTGCGCTTAAACCATTATTAATGTTTTTTCGCCTCTTCACATACTCCTTTACCACGAGCTTTGGTGGCCAAAACTTTTCTGAACAAATTGTTGCGAAAAGTTCGGGCGGAACACTCAACTTGAATGAAATATGCCTCGGTCATGTTTAAACATAAACTTTTCAAAATTTATTTACGGGGAGTCGATTTTACTTTTATCGTAGGCACTCACATCATCCAACGAAGTGTCGGATGCTAGCCTAGACACGAAAATATATTTGTTTATAGGCACAACAGCAAGAGGCTTGTGGGCCCCAGGTGTGCCCACAGTAGAATTAATAGGCACGCATTCTGTTGGTATGGAATGTTCATTAATAGGATTGGGAGTGAAGTCGTTATTGTTTGTGTTAATATTGGGGTTACGAGCAGGCGAGTTAAATAACATCAACGGGCTTGTTGTAGTACCCATTAGAGTATTTATACTGGCGACAAGGAGAAGTTCGGTAGGTCGGACAGGTGGAGCTCTGAGCGTATTACGATCCGAAGTCTTTTTTCGTTTCGGAGATTCTACCATTACCTTGCCATTTTTAAAATTAGACTCTAGCTCTTTGAACAAAACATGCAAGTTGTTAAACGCAACATGCATAGCTTTAAAGCCTAGGTGAGTCTGCCTCTTTAACTGGGATGATTCATTCATCATTTCGTTGCAGGGCTCACAGTACCATTTCAGGCCAGTGTCTGCGAGTAAACAGTCTCTTATTTTGGCAGTAAAGCCAGCACATTTCATATGGATTATGTTATTACATAACCGACATAAAATAAAATCTTGGTTGTTTGACCCAACCAATTTACAATTTGAACTGTAGCAAACAAGCATATTGAATATAATTAACTAAGTAAATAAACAAACAAATTGATATGGTTTATCAAACAAAAACTAGGGTGCAAGAATGAAGTATAAAAGTGACTATGCAATGAGCAATAAAGAAACGGTAAAAATCAGAAGAGCGCTTAAGCGAGAGAGCGTGAGCGCGTTGGCAGATTCAACCGCACGTACGTCGGATCATGATGGAATAACATAAGGTGGTCCCGTCGTCAACAGCCATCTATTTATTGTATGCTTGCAATAAGTGCGAGTGAACAGAACAAAGTATACTGGGTGTCGTATTGAGTGTGAGTGAGGCGGCAATGTGATTGTTGATTAACCCTTAGCATGTCCGTAGGGTTTGAATATGCCGTTTATAATAAAAATACGAGACATTTTTTTAATGTTTAATTTCTAATAGCTTGGAATTACCAATCGAACGCTGTTTTTGATTCTTAATGCAAATTTATAACGAAGAATACGTTATTTGGCAGGTTAGGGGTGTAATTTGAAGTAAACCTTTTTGGCGACACTTTCGCCGCGTTCATTTTGATTTTTTTATACTTTAAACATACCCAAAAGGAATCTCATATATATAGGAGTTAATTGAATTTGTTAGCTTTCGAACAGTATACAAAGTATAATACTGCTACATATAAAGTTTTTGAATCCATAAGTAAATAAAGTTTTAAGCGCAATACATTTTTCATATGCGTGTTTTATATGTACATGTATTAGCAATAAGTGCGAGCGGGCACGATAGTGATAGCTACAGCGGATAGACTGTGCGTATAGTGTTGTTTCAGTTGCCCCTGCGCTCAGTGGTGTTTCATGGCAAGCGGCGGGCCAACGCACTATTGGCATTTTACCAAAACTGGCATTAAGTCTTGTTCATGTACCGAAGTGTTATATGAAAATAAAATTGTGGGAACAAAGCCTGGGGTGCAGCCTGGCTAGAGCTGGATAAATTTGTTATTTCTTTTAACTTTAAAATAAGAATATATTTTAAAATTAAGTACCTAAACAAAAAAATCGACGGTCTGTGCTTTCGGCTTGACCTACGGGCACGTTTCTAACACGGCCGCTAAGATTTTACGTAGAATACGTTCTGTTTCAAATTCATCAAACAAAATAGACGTAATGGCAAAACAATGAAATTAAAATGAGTAGAATATATTTTTAAATGTATGCTGCAAACCATATCAATGCAGGTTGAAGATTGAATGTAGTTTCCATAAGTTCCTAGAAGGGTTTGTTTTCTCTCCTGATAAATTTCATACAAATATTAATAATATAAATGTATTTTCTACTCACACTTATTTCTTTTTACTTTCAAACTTTTACACACACTCATTTTGCCTCCCGAATCAAATACATATGTACATAAATAGTCAAAAACAGCCATAAACCAACAACATTACGTGCTGGCTTGTCGTAGCTGAGACCAACATAATGCACAAATAAAAAATACCCCTTGTACAAATATTTCATAATTGTCAATAAAAAAACTCAAGTATATAATTTAATAGATAAGATATTTTAATTACTTACAAAAAACGTAGTGCTAGCTTATTAAATTAAATATATGTTTTATTGATTATGAAGGCTCTAACTCATTTCCAAAATATAAACAAACATATTACACAGAAATAATATTGAAGTTATTATGTTTTGCTATTCAATTGCACAAAGTTCATATTGAGTTTATACAACCCTTCTAAGTTGCGTTGCATTAATCAGTATAAGTCAAAAGTTGAGACGACATGAGAAATGAAGCGCGGTTGCTTCTTCTATGAACAAGCACAAGCTTTTACCGTTGTTGGTTGCTGCTGCACTATGGGGCACTTTGATGATGATTTATTAAAAAAGTTTAAGTATTATATAAACAAGCTTAACTCCCAGTTTGGGCCTGATATGTTGAAAACAAGGAGCGGTAACAAGCCAATTTTATAAAAATAATTTTCCTTTGGTTCTTACAAATCTAACGCAAAAAACCAAATCAATATATCTTGCGTGGTTTGCAAGCTATTAGTTAATCCCTCCACAACTTTGCAGCAAAATTTGCAATATTTCATATTAGTGCACGACTAAAGGTTAATGAACAAGAAAAAAAACTTTTCGCACACAACCTTTCTCTTCAACAAGCAAACGTGCACTGAAATAAGTGGATACTTCGTAAAACTTCGGCTGCCGACGCGACCACCTTATGTTATTCCATCATGATTCATGACCCCGAGTTGGCCCGTGCATGATATCATCAGTGTTGCCAACTTTTGATCACAAAAAAAATGTTGTTTCTAACGGGGAGAAATACTAAAAAAATCTGAAGAATTACACAAAAAAGCGGAAAAAATCTTTCTTGTTTTTTTTAAGGTTTTACAAACATTTCTTTAATGTTTATTAGAGTATTGTCATAAGGTGATCTAATTCAAAAAGACCATCTTGCGATTCGTTATCGTACGACAGATTTCTACCAATCATACGTAGGTAATTATTTGGCAGCTCGTAGCTATAGCAGCATTTTCCCAATCTTCGTAGGCCATATTTGTATATGAATAAAAATTAATATTAGTCATACAGTTTTGACACACAAAGAAGCTTTTTCTTATACATAGAATGCTGTTGAGCGTGCTCAGGTTTAGTCTATTTCTTAGCTTAGATTTTATGATATTAACTTGGCAAGGACAAAATATGGAGCGCAACCATCGCCAGCTCTAAAAATCTATGGTTGCCACCTGAGTCTCTATAATTGTACACTTCTATCCAAAACTTAGCAAGTTCCAAACTAGACTATTGTCTAAACAAGAATGTGCCGAAAAGAAACGGCACACTTTATTTCTAGTATAACTTTCATAATTTTTCGATTTCAACAATTTTTTTTTTTTTTTGTTTTTTAGGGAAAAACATTAAATAAAATTTTTTTAAAAATTTAGCCTCTTATTTTCAATTGAATTTTTTGTTTAACCCCTCTCATCAGGTTCTGCACACCCACTTCGGTAACCCGGCCGGCTGCACGCTTCCAATTTTTTTAATGTCCTACACGTTTTCGGAGACTGCCGCTCTTCGTTAAGTTGCGCTTTACAATGGTCCAAAATCTCTCAATGGGACCAAGCTCCTGGCAATAAGGTTGGTTCTCCTTTTTTGACACAAATTTGATGATTTTAGTGTCAAGTAAGGCCAATGTCGAACGGGCATAGTGCGCTGATGCTAGATCAGGCCAAAATATTGTCGACACACATTGTGTTTTTTATAAACGTCAGCGTTAATTGTGCCCTATGTGAAAAATGGTCTTGTTCCTAAGCCACAAATGGCCTGCCATATCAACACATTCTCTTCAAATTTATCGACTTGAATTTTGGACACAGTCGTCAACTGTTCCACCTTTAGTTTTTGTATAAAGAAAACAAACGCATATTAATACAAACATATATTTGCGTTTGCTTACTCTGTGTACTCTGTGTTGTCGTTCGTACACTAACAACAAACAGCTTGTCTATTTTTCTTGCTCTTGCTTGCCAGCATCAGTCCTCTCACGTTTTCGTCCGCTCTTATCCGACGTACGCGCGGATAAATCTGCTAGTCCGCTCACGCTCTCTCGTTTAAGCGCTCTTCTGCTTTTTACCGTTTCTAAAGTGCTCATCGCATTGTCACTTTCTTACTTCATTCTAGCACCCTACTTTTTGTTTGATAAAGCATATCAACTTTTCTAGGTCATTCCATATTTATTAAATTATAATCAATATGCTTGCTTGCTGCAGTTCAAGTTGCAAATTGGTTGGGTCAAACAACCAAGACTTTATTTTATGTAGATTATGTGATAACATGATCCACTTAAAATGTTCGGGCTTTACAGCCAAAATAAGAGACTGCTTACTAGCTAATACTGGCTTAAAATGGTACTGTGAGCCCTGCAAAGAAGTGATGAATGAATCTTCAAAGTTCATAAGGCAGACTCACGCAGGCTTTAAAGCTATGCAGGTTGCGTTTAACAATTTGCATGTATCATTTAAAGAGTCGAATTTTAAAAATGGCAGGGTACTTGTAGATTCTCCGAAACGAAAAAAGGCTTCGGATAGTAATTCGTTAAAAGCTCCACCTATCCAACCAACCAAACCTCTTCTAGTCCCTAGTGTAAATCCTCCAATGGGCACATTATTATGCCCATTGATGTTATTTAATTCGCCTGCTCGCAACTCTACTCCCCATCCTATAAATGAACCCTCAATATCCACAGCATGCGTCCCTATTAATTCTTCTATAGGTACACTTGGGGCCCCCAAACCTCTTGTTGTTGTGCCTATCAACAAATTTATATTCGTGTCTAGGCTAGCATTCGACACTTCGTTGGAAGATGTGAGTGCCTATGTTAAAAGTAAAATAGACTCCCCTTTTATTAATGTTGAAAAGTTTAAGTTTAAACATGCCCGGAGCATATCTTCCTTCAAGCTGAGTGTTCCGCCCGAACTTTTCGCAACAATTTGTTCAGAAAAGTTTTGGCCGCCAAAGCTCGTGGTAAAGGAGTATGTTAATCGGCGAAACAACGTTAATAATGGTATTAGAATCAGTAGTACACCGCCTGTTATCCAACCTGTTGCCTCAACTTCCACGGCAAAAAACTAATAAAAGTAGTTAGCTTGGCCTATCAAAATGTTCGAGGCCTTAACACTAAACTTTCTGAACTTTATGTAAACAGCTTGTCCTTTGATTCACAGATAGTTGCATTCACAGAAACCTGGTTAAAACCTAATATATCTGATTATTCCGTTTTGCCTAATAAGTATAACCTGTACAGATGCGATCGCACCTCCCGCAAGGGGGGCGGTGTTCTCATTGCTGTTGATTCTTGTATTTCCTCTGAACAGATTCATTCCCATGATTATCCGGGTATAGAGTTTCTTTGTGTTAAAATATTATGTAGCGGCCGCTCACTGTATATTACTTGCTCATATATTCCTCCCAATTCTGATAATAACATTTACTTATCCCATCTGAATGCCCTGCAACTTGTTGCGTCGTTGTTGACGGATATTGATCAACTTATAGTGGTTGGTGATTTTAATTTGCCACATGTTGTATGGTCTGTGAATGACACATCTTCGGCGCAATTACCGGCCACTTCTGATGATTTTATCGAGGGCCTTTTAGAGTTAGGCCTATCACAAGTTAACAGGGTGCAGAACAGTAGTAATAAAATGTTAGATTTGATATTTGTTTCTGATTCTGATTGTAGTAATGTTAGTAGAGTATCCCCTCTAGTGCTTCCTGAAGATACCTACCATCCAACTTTAGAACTTTCCTTTGAACTTTTTAACCTTATACCAGCATCTAAAAATTCTTTAAAAACCCGATGTTTTCGTAAAACTAACTTTAAAAAATTGAATGATCTTCTTCATCACACTAATTGGTCTCACCTTTATTCTTGTAGTGATATAGAAACTGCCATCACCATTTTTTACAGGACCTTGAATTCGCATTTGGATATCTGTGTTCCCCTCACTGTTCCTTCAAGTGAAAATAAACCACCTCAATTACCTCATTCGTTGCAGATCAAACTTTTCCCGTGATCCAAAACAGTTTTATAAATTTGTTAACTCAAAACGTAAATCTTCTTGCTTGCCATCCTCGGTTTACCTTGATAATACAAAAGCAAATTAGATCAGGCAGTGGCCGATCTATTTGCTAAGTATTTTCAATCAGTATACTCATCGAGTTCATATAGTTACAATGATTCCTTTCCTTTTCAAGTCCAAGCGTCAAACTGCATTTATGTCCCCGTTATAGCTGAGTGTACGCTACTAGGCGACCTTAACTCTATCAAACCCGGCTTTTTGCCCGGTCCAGATGGAGTGCCAGGTTGTATACTTAGATACTGTGCGGATTCACTTTGTAAACCTTTACATAAATTATTTAACTTATCGGTTGACTCAGCTGTGTTTCCTGGTATATGGAAGGAATCTTTTATTATTCCACTTCATAAAAATTCTTCTAAGTCTAACGTTAAAAACTATAGGGGTATATCCAAGTTGTCTGCCATTCCGAAAGTCTTGGAAAAAATTATATGCTCTCAATTGCAGCACTTATGTTGTTCAATTTTATCCCCTTATCAACACGGTTTTGTTAGGCGAAGATCTACTACCACCAACCTTCTTGAGTTTACCTCACTAGTTATCAAAGGGTTTCAAGCAAAAATGCAAACTGACGTCGTTTACACAGATTTTAGTAAGGCATTTGATTCTGTTAGTCATTCTTTGTTGCTTCAAAAATTAAATATTATTGGATTTCCAGTAAAACTCCTGTCGTGGCTTTCTGAGTACTTGTGTGGCCGAACACAAAAAGTAGTTTTTAAATCATCTGTATCTAAACCTATTTTTGTTACCTCAGGTGTCCCTCAGGGGAGTCACCTAGGACCATTGCTATTTAATCTCTTTATTAACGATCTTCCTGCTGTTGTTACTAATTCTCGTGTATTTATGTTTGCTGATGATGTAAAGCTATGTTTCACCTATAATGATGATTCTCTTAGTAACTTACTACAGTCGGACTTGGGAGCACTGTCAGCTTGGTGCCGTTATAACTTACTTAATTTAAATTGTTCAAAATGTAAAATCATGACTTTTTGTAGAGGTACCCCTCATAATGCTCACTACGTGCTTGATGCTTCACCACTTGTCCGCGTTTTTGAAATTAAAGATTTGGGCATCATTCTTGATAGCAAATTAAAATTTTATTCTCACATATCGTCGATGGTCATTAAGGCCATAAACGTTCTTGGCTTCATCAAGCGGTGGTCTAAAGAGTTTGATGACCCCTACACCACTAAAACGCTATATACATCCCTAGTACGTCCCATCCTGGAGTATGGATCTTGTGTGTGGTCCCCGCAATACGGGATTCACCAGGATAGAATTGAGTCTGTGCAGAGGAAATTTCTTCTGTTTGCGCTCAGATGTTTTAACTGGGTTCCTGGAATAGACCTTCCCCCCTATTCAAGTAGACTTCTTTTAATTAATCTTCCTTCCCTGTTGAACCGTAGAATTATGCATGGTGTAGCATTTGTCAATAATCTACTTAATGGTGAAATCGACTCATCAGTTCTTCTAAGTCGAATAAAATTAAATGTTCCCATTAGATCCACTTGTAACTTTTTACCCCTCAGCCTCGATCGTTGCTGGAGCAACTATTTAATTCATGAACCATTTCGTGTATTATGTTCTGACTATAACAAACTTTATTCTCTTGTCTCTCTGGAGACCTCGACTACAGTACTAAAACGATCTATCCTTTCTGCCTTATCTAATCGTAACCACTAATCACTAATCTACCACTGGTCTGATTGGGTTTTTCTGGGTTTTTCTGGGTTTTTCCCAATCCACGCAACAAATGTTGGGCCACTTATTTTCTTGTTAAATTTCCCAGAGCTTTAACGTTAACTCTATAATTGTTTCAACCTTAATTTACTTTCAGCACTTCACATAATTTTAAATTTTACTTTAAACTTAATTATTTTCATTATGATTACTTTAATTAGTTTTATTCTCATGTCAGCTGTTCATAGCTGACAATAAATAAATAAATAAATAAATAAAACTGGGGCTTATGCACTCTCGTTTTGCCGACTTCTCCTTGGCAGAGACTTTTTTTTGGGAACTTTTTGTTTTTTGTATGTCTTTAAGTTATGCCGTTGCTTTATTCGTTGAACCATACTTGCAATAGTATGGGCTTTATTATCCCAAATCTCGAACAGACAACGTGGGATCTTTGTTAAGTAACCTTCTTATCAACACTATCCTGTGGACCTTTTTGATGCATTAACATCTATAGGCAAGGGTATCTATTTCTGCCATGCATGCAAACAAATGCAGCGTGCCGTGCTGCGCTGATCTCGACCTACGAACAAATTTTGAGTGCTGTCGTGGACCGACTGAAAAATTTCATATACAAATTCATCTGAGTATGATTGTATTGGTTTAGCGGCAGAGAATAACTGTTAAATACAAATTTTAAAGTTTTGCCTCAATCTGCGTGATACAGTCCAAGTTGGCAGGCTAGTATAAACTTGATATGAACTTTGTGCAAATGAATAGCAAAACTTGAGATTCTTAAATATAATTTCAATTCTAAATGTTTGTTCATATTCTAGCATTGTTTATTGTTTATATTCTAGCATAAACAATATATATATATTAAAATCATACATAAGAGTTTTCATTGACAATCATTGAATGTTGGTTAAAAGGGTATTTTTTATACTCGATACCGAAGGTAAAGAGTATATTGGGTTTGTGCAATGTCCGTCATGGTGTCTGTCCGTCTGTCCGTCCGTATGTTCGCAACTTTTTTCCACACCCTTCAAGTTAGAGACTTCAAACTTTGCAAATCTCTTTATCTATGGCATAGTAAATTAAAGTGTCAAGATTGGAGCTCTACGATAACTAGGGGGCTGGCAAATCGATAAACTCGATAACGCAAAATCGATAGATGCAGCTATTTCGCAAGCCCTTACAGCTAGAACTACCAAATTTGGGGAGAAAATAGCTACTACCAACCCCCAAAAAACTGCATCATAAATTTTGGAGCCACGCCCACCCATACCGCCCCCAGCCCCCCCGCAGTTTATCCCCAAGAATGCCCATATCTTCTACAGTTTTTGAGCTAGAGCCATCAAATTTGGTTCCAAGATAGGTGTTGACGATCCCCAATCAAATTCATAAAAACTTTGGATGCCACGCCCAGCTATACTGCCCTATCCGCCCTCAACCACCCCAACGCTTCGCTAAAAACGGTAGTGCGTGTATCTTCCAAAGTGTTTGAGCTAGAGTGTCAAAATTTGGTAGGTAGATAACTGGAAACGACCCCCCAAAAACTGCATCAAAGTTTTGGGGCCCCACCTACCCATTCCGCCCCCAGCCCCCTCGCAGCTAAAAAACAGAAATGCTTATATCTATTACAGTTTTTAAGCGAGAACCACCAAATTTTGTGCCAAGATAGGTGAATACAACCTCCAAAAAAATGCATAAAAACTTTGGATGCCACGCCAATCCATACTGCCCAAGCTGCCCCAAACCGCCCCAATGCTTCACTAAAAACGGGAATGCGTGTATTTTCCAAAGAGTTAAAGCTAGAGTCACCAAATTTGGTGGGAAGATAGCTGTTAACGATCCCCAAAAAACTGCATCAAAAATTTGGAGCCACGCCCCCCCGTCCCCTAGCCCACTGCGTTTTGAAATCAAAAGTGCCTATATTTTCCACAGCTTTTGAGCTAGAGCCGCCAAATTTGTTGCCAAGATTGGAAGTGAAGAAACCCAAAAATTTTGGATGGCGCCCCCACCCATACCGCCCCCAGCCCCCCTTCCGCCATATTCTACTAACTTTGAGCTAGAGTCACCAAATTTGGTATGAGGATAGCAATTAACATCATAAATAGATCTGCAGGAAAACTTTGGACGCTATGCCCCCCCATACCAGCCCCCAGCCCCCCTTCCACCATATTCTACTAACTTTGAGCTAGAGTCACCAAATTCGGTATGAAGATAGCAATTAACATCACAATCAGATCTGCAGCAAAACTTTGGACGCCACGCCCCCCCATACCAGCCCCCAGCACCTAGCCCCCCTTCTACCATATTCTACTAACTTTGAGCTAGAGTCACCAAATTCTGTTTGAGGATAGCAATTGACATCATAAATAGATCTACAGCAAAAGATTGGATGCCACGCCCCCCCCTTACCAACCCCATCCCCCTTCCCCCAAATTTGACTATTTTTGAGCTAGAGTCACCAAATTTGGTATGAGGATAGCTATTGACATCATAAATAGATCTTCAGCTAAAATTTTGATGCCACGCCCCCCCCTCCCCCATACCTCTACCAGCCTTCCATCCACCATATTCTTCTAACTTTGAGCTAGAGTCACCAAATTTGGAAGGAAGATAGCTTTTTGGCATCCCCATCTGCACCAGACAATCTTTGAGGCAGCGTACACCCCTGCCGTATCCGCACACCATTGCAATCAGCTCTCTTTGAATCTGTTTTACTACTGGTATCGAGTATACCGCAGTCGGGTGCGTCCGACTGCAACGTTTCTACTTGTTCTTTGCGCAATTTGTGCGTCTCACCTACGACAAGGCATCACGTAGTTGTTTTGTTCAGTTTCCCTTTGCGTTCAGCGGCCCGTGGATGAAAGGAGAGGCGGCGGGTCAGCGGACATCAAGAACGGTAAAATGTTGTTGGTACCTGTTGTATGCAAGTGCGTTTGAAACATATTTTTCTTGCTGTGCCTGCTTATCGAGGTTTATGTTACTTTTGATATTTTTCCTTTTTCTGTGTCAGCGGCAAATGCGCGCTTACATTTACATATGTACCCATGCATTACTGAGCACACTTTCGCTATTTGTGTATCTTTGCATAACTGTATGGCAAGGATTGTTAGGAAGTGTCATAGGGTAAAAATTGGGAAGAGTAAAACTGATATTTGACTGCCTTGGAAGACAAAATCTTGTTTTCTTACTCAAGCGCAAGCCTAGGTTTTAGCTCAAGATACTTGGTTGGCTAGGTGCATATCAGTTGCTAGTGCATGTGTTTTGTGGGGTAGGACAGGTATCAAAAGGTCATAGAATACGCAAGGCACGCAAGCTATCGTTCATATCCAAGAATCTTATTTATTGCAAAAATAAACAGGCTTCTGCAAATACTTCTGTATTTATTTGTTGGTATGTTTCTTTGTTTGTGTGTTTTAATCGTAGTTAAATGTTATGAAATAACAGAAGTCAGCAGCAGGTGGTTTTGTTGGGTTAGAAGTTCTAACTTAAAACTTCCAAGGCAGTCAAATATCACTTTTGCTGCTGCTCATCATACATACTCTTCCCAGTTTTTTCTTAATGACACTTTCAAATAGCCCTTGCTATACAACGGAATTAAGTAAAGTAGAATAAAAAAAATAGACAGATAAACTGGAGAAGGGAAAACTAAATTCAATAAACTATTCTTTTTTTTTTTATGCTAATATATAGCAATCAAACAGGTACAAACGGCTGTTAACACATCGTTCGTGAGTTCTAACACTCATTAGTTTTTTTTTTCCAGTTTTAGGCAAATATTAATTATAATGTTTTTTACACTATTTGCACTAACTTTGTACCGTTAAGCTAACTTTCGGTACGACCACAGACAGTCTAAGATATAGACTGTGCAATTGCTAACAAGATCTTTTAGAGCTTTCGCGTCTCAAGGTGCCCTTGTATGCTTCGCATAAGTGTGGGCAGATTTGTGTTTCACTATCCCTTGCGCTCATCGTTCGGGCCAAATTTTGACCAACAACCAATAACTGTAATATTTTGACGTAGAATACGTCTTACGTTTCGGTATGAGTGTGCTATCCAAAAAAGTTGTTGTTGTAATATGGTTGCTTCACAAAATCGCTCATTGCTCATGAACTAATGAATAGATTTTCCTCAAATTAATTTCATTTTAAAGCCAAGGCTTCAACCTTTTTTTTAAGCTATATATAATTAGAAGTTTGAAGTCATTTAAATACAAAAAAAAACCAAAGGTCTTTATTCGTCTCTTTAAACGCGTCTTTACAGTTTGATGTGTAAATTCTAACTCTACTTATGCTAGCGTTTTGATCATTGAGGAAACCTCGTATGGCGACGTTCCCTTTGTTTGAATTTATGAATGCTCAGCTATTTAGCGTGGAAAGTTTTGGGAAGTCGTGGACTGGGCTTCGTACAAGGATCAAATTACATTTGGACTTTGGTCCGCTATTTCAGAAGTGGCGTGATCAAGTGGTGTGATTGATTTTAATGGTTTGCCCTTTTTCGGGTGCATAGTTTTATGTTATTAGTTTTGTTCGCCTGGTATTTATTGCTTAGAATATGACATGTGCGTGTGCTTAAATTTATACATAAGTGTTTTTTCTTTAGAACAATGCTTGTGCATTGTTTGTGTTTTCTGTGTTGTTATATGTGGAGTGGAGGTTGACATGAGAGTTCTGCAAGAACTGAATATGTCACTTCCCCATCCCCTAAAAATTTGCTTGTCCTCAAGCTGTTATGTTTGGGTACATTTTAGTTTCTGTATCAATTATGATTTTGTTTTCTTGTTCACTTGCACTTTCTGTTTCTTCGTTTTTCTTATATTTTATAATCATACGTTGTGGAATATTTTTAAATTTATAAATTAAGTATATAGTTATCGCGATTAACAATATTGCGAGTATAGTTAGGACAATTATTAACATGTAATTGTGTATCTTAATTTGTTCTTTTATGATTTGTCTTGTGTGTATGAAAGATATTGATTCGATTTTTGTTATGTTGTTACTTATGTAAACTGTTTGTGTGATGTCGGAAAGTACATTTGTTATAGATATATCTTCTAATTGAATTGAACAATTAATTGCCTTAATAATATTATTTCCACTTATTTCTATTTTTTGATTAATACAATTTTGATTAAGTGTTGTTTTTGGTAAATTCCATGTTATTATAACATTTGGTTCTACAAAATTTATTTCATAATTTTTATGTGTTTTTGTAAATTTACATTCTGTATGTTTTTGTTTTATAATGCCTTCTATACATTTATTTGGTTTTAATTTCTCGTCTACTGAATATGTTTTGTCATTGTTGATGTAATATTTGGTTTTTATAACTTCGGTCAATATGTTTCTATTCTCGTCTGGGTATGGGATAATTGTATATAACGATTTTTGAATTAGTGTTTTTGGAATGTGAGAAATGAGAAGGATTTCATTTTTATCTGATTTTAACCAAGTTGAAGTTTTTATGTTCAATATATGTTCTGAATCTACATTTCTTAAACGATCATGTTTGAGTAATTTTGGATTGAAAATTCCTAATCTTGTGAGTTGCATACCCATTTCTATATCTTCAATGTATTCGGTGAATTGTTGTAAATTGAAAAGTATTAAATTTATCTTTTTATCTTGTTGTGAATCTTCTAACATAGTGTCTATTATTTTTATCCCGTGATTAACAGCTTCTATAATTTTGTTTAATTCGTTAATTTGTATGCTGTTTTCTTCTAAGTTATTTATTTTATTTTCAAGTTCAGTTTTGTCTTCATCATTTAAAGTTCCGAATAAGTATTTATATGCTGTTCCTACTATGTTTATTAAACCTCTTTTGTTTCTTCTAACTATTTTGATTCCATTCATTTCTCTGTCAAGTTTTTCTTTTAAATATTCTATTTGTGGTAAAAATTTGAAAGGTTCGGCTTGCTGTAATATATTATTAAGTGTTTCATCTGTTTTTGTTAAGTTAATTGTTAAACAATGATATTCATACTCTGATGTGATGCTTATTAGACCGGTTTTAAAAATTAGGTATCCGTTTTGAGCTTTGATCTGATTAATTTCGATGGATTGAGTGTTACAATTTATTATTATTGTGGATAAAATTATTAATTGGAACAAATATATCATTTGCAGCTTCAGCAGTTGACCTGGAATTGTTGTATTTACTTGTGTTAGTTATTTTCTGTTTTTTGAATTTAGTTTGGTAATGTATGATTTTTCTCCCTCTGTTAGTTTCTTCAAAGTGTTTTTCATCTATTTTTTTAATATTGCCTGTTTTCCTAAATGGGTTAGTTACTTTTGACTTTACTAAAGGCATTTCCCTGTATTTTGTATTTATTTCGAATGTTTTTCTTTTCTCATTAAGTTTATTAATTTTGTCGATTTTCTTTGTTTGAACGTCATGGGTTGGTGTTCCTGCGTAAATGAATATATCTGCGGGTGTTCTACCTGTGGTGTTGTGTATTATCTTGTGGTTGTATGTGTAAAGGATTGTTTCGAATTTTGTCAATTTGTTTTCTTGGTCGTTGTCTGTATTTATAATTCTTAGTTTTTCATTTATTGTTTTGTGAAATCTTTCTACATCTGAAATTCCGTTTTTACTTGTTGTTATTTCTATTTTGACGTCTTCTGATTCTAACCATATTTTCAAAGCTGCGCACATAAATGCTGAATCTTTATCTGCCTTTATTTCTATTGGTTTTCCCATATCATTAAATATTTTTAGGATAGCTCTTTTTGCTTCTAGCCAGTCTCTGCCATTTACTTCGATTAATGTAGCGTATTTTGAATATACGTCCATACAAGACAAGAACTGTTTATTATCTATCATGTAAAAATCTATTACATATTTTTCTCTTGGGTTGTAAATTTCTGGTGTAATTTCGAAAGTGAATTTTGTATCTCTGTGTTCTGTTTTAGATATATTGCAAACTTCGCAATCATTTATAATATTTTGAATTAGTTTCTGGTAATCTGGATAGTAATATTTTGTCTTGAACATAACTATTGTTTTTTCTATCCCTGGGTGTAGTAGTTTTTTATGGTTTTTCATTATAATTTCTTTAAATTCTGAATAATTTTGGATGTCTATTAATTTTGTTGTTGCTCTCATTGTTCTGATGGGGTTATTTATGTTGATTATTTCTATATAAGCTTTTTGGAATATTTCGTAGTCGCCATTATGTGAGAAATATATTACGCTATTTTTCGCACATAAATATTCTTTTATTATTTCTTTTGCTCTTTCTGTTGTCATTTCTGTGTAGTTTATTATAATTTTTGTTTTGTGAAAATAATTTATTGTCTTGATATCGTCAGTATTGCTTTTAATAAATTCAATTTGGTGATTGTAGTTGTTCAAAGGTCTTTCTGTAATTTGTATATAATTTTGATTATCTTCGTTTGCGCTATGTATTGTGGCGGCAACGCTATCTTGTGTGTCTCCCATGAAATTTTCTTCTTGTTTCAGTCTCGAAAGTGCATCTGCTACGTAATTCTCTTTTCCTGGTAAATATTTTATTTCATAATCAAATTCGTTTAGTCTGATTTTCCATCTTTGTAATTTCATATTAGGGTCTTTTATATTGTCTAGCCAAACTAAAGGTTTATGGTCGCTTAGAATTTCGAATTTTCTACCAAAAAGATATGATCTAAAGTTTTTGGTGGCCCATATTATTGCTAAGAGTTCCTTTTCTATTGCGGAATAATTAATTTCGTGTTCATTTAATGTCCTACTTGCGAAACATATTGGTTTGTGGTCTTGCGACAATACTGCTCCTAGTGCATAGTTGCTTGCGTCTGTCGTTAATGAAAATTTCTTTTTGAAGTCGGGATAAGTTAATATTGGATGGGATATAATTAGTAGTTTCAATTTTTCGACTGCTTCTTTGTATTCTTCATCATTAATGTTTATTTTTGCTCCTTTTTTTAATTTTAGTGTTATTGGTTTTGCGACTTTGGCAAAGTTGGGTATAAATTTTCGATAAAATCCACATAATCCTAGAAATCTCTTTATTTCTTTTGGTGTTTTTGGTATTGGGAATATTTTTACAGCTTCAATTTTATTTGGGTTTGGCTTAATACCATCTACTGTTATTACGTGACCTAAGAAATCTGTTTCCTTTTTCATCCATTCACATTTATCTAATTGCAATTTTAAATTCGCTTCCCTTAGCTTTTTGAAAACTTTTCTCAGTGATAATATGTGTTCTTCCAATGAAGTGGAAAACACTATTATGTCGTCCATATAAACTAAACAATTTTTGTAGGCTAGATCTCCTAAAAGATTGTTCATACAACGTTGAAATGTTGCTGGTGCATTCTTTAATCCGAATGGCATACGTGTATATTCGAAATGGCCGTTTTTTGTTGAGAAAGCAGTTTTTGGTATGGACCTTTCGTCCATTTGGATTTGATGAAATCCTTTTGCTAAATCGATGGTTGTGAAATATTGACATCTTCCTAACTTGTCTAATATTTCATCCATTACAGGTATTGGGTATTTGTCGCTCATAGTAACTTCGTTGAGACTGCGATAATCTACGACTATGCGATATTTCTTTTTGCCTGAGGCGTCACTTTTCTTTGGAACTATCCATATAGGTGAACAATAAGGTGAACTTGATTCACGAATAATACCATGTTTCATCAATTCTTTTACTTGTTTTTCTACTTCTTCGTCGAAGCTCTGTGGGTATCTATATGGTCTTTTGTAAATTGGGTCTTCATGTTTCGTTGTGATTGTGTGTTTTATAGTATTAGTGAAAGTCAAATTGTCGCCTTCTTTATACTGAATATCTCCGTATATTCAAATAAAACTTTAGTTAATTCCTTTTTTTCTTCTGTGTTGAGATGTTCTAATCTGAACTGATTGCTTTCTAGTAATTCATTCTCTAATGCATATGCTATGTGTAAATCTCTTGTTAATGGTGGATCTAAACATTCTTCTAAGTTTTCGTTTAACCATTCTTCTGATGTTTCATCTAAATCTGTTTCTTTTTTTACTATCTTCTTTGATACCATACTTGAATAGGAATTGAAAATCCCCAAGTTTTATAAACTCTTCCTCCTTCCTTACAATCTGTTAGGAACGTTCGGCCTAATAGAATATCAAATTTCTTTGAGAATTCATGGATATAAAATTTTTGATCGGTCGGACAAAGTCTACTGGGTGCGAATGATATACTGTCAGTTAAAGTTACTTTTCCACTTATGGTGTGGCATATTATATTTTCTTTTGATGTTTTATAGTTTAAGAAATTTGTGCTCATTAAATTTATTGATGATCCCGTGTCTACTAAGCATTTTAGGGGAATATCATTCATAATTATTATTATGTACGGTGTTTTATTTTCTATTCCGAGGCTGTTTGATGAAAATTTTCGGACGTATCCATTTTTGATTGCTCGCTATAACCTTGGCGAGCTCTTTTAACTGGTGGATTTGGTGCATTAGTTCTATTTTGATTTTGCGGGTAGTTGATTGGATTTTCGGTTCTACCTTGATATAATTTTTGTTGAAATTCCCTGAATAGTGGTGGGTCATATGCTGCTCTATTTTGATTTTGATTTTGGTTCCTATAACCTTGGAAATTTGCGTTGAAATTCTGTTGGTTTCTATAGCTCGAGTTATTGTTATAATTTTGATGTCTAGGGTTGTAATTGGTTTTGTTACCTTTAGGAAATGTAGTATTATTATTGTTCTTGGTTCTCTCAGATACATAATCTTCATAAACTCCTTCTTTTTGAGCTACTTGTTTTAGTTTATCTATTGTCGTTATGTCATATCTAGCTAACTGCATATACAATCTGTCTGGTAACTTCTTACTGATCACGTCCTTTATTGTGTTGTTCA
The DNA here is from genome assembly GCA_035044585.1 of Scaptomyza polygonia. Taxonomy (NCBI): domain Eukaryota; kingdom Metazoa; phylum Arthropoda; class Insecta; order Diptera; family Drosophilidae; genus Scaptomyza; species Scaptomyza polygonia. Next base: position 49,521 of record JAWNNU010001247.1, on the reverse strand, counting down.
TTGCGTTTGTGTATAATAATGTATTGGCCTGATCGCCTTCTAGTATTAGTTTATTTACAATAACAAAGGACTTATTTTCTAATTCCTCGATAAACTTACGGATACTTCCTCCGTAATTGGTGTAATATAACTTCCTGAGTAGTTCTTCGTAAGGTGTCTGCGTCTTGTAGGTGTTGATCAGGATATTTCTTAGGGTGTTCCAGTCTGAAGCCATGTGTCTTAATGATGTCCTTTGTGCATCTCCATGTAACTGCATTTCCACTGCACTGAATAGCACGTTTTGCTGTCTGTTGTCATCGGTTGGGTATAGTTTGATGATAAATTCGATTCTGCCGATGAAGGCGCTTAGATCTTCTACTTCTCCTCCAAAGCTTGGTATTTGTCTTATTTGGTTTAGCGCTTGGCTTAAGTTGCTTTCGGATAAGGTTCGCAATGCCATTTTGTTTGACTTTATTTTTGTTTGTTTGTTGCACTTTATTATAATTTTTAAAAGTTTGTTGCTTTTGTTGTAAAATGTTTACTCAGTAATATTTTGGTTTTGCCGAAAAAACGTTTTCGTAGATTTAAATAATAATTAATTTTTTTTTTGAAAAATAAAAAATTATAAAAAAAAATTTTAAGGATTCACGAGGTCCTTATGCGGATATCACTTTCGATTAGTTCGCGACTCTTGAACAAGTTAAGGATCTTTTGATCCTTTGTTACACGATTTTCCACGATTTCAAAAGCGTATCCTACCGGCTGCGCCAATTAGAAGTTTGAAGTCATTTAAATACAAAAAAAAACCAAAGGTCTTTATTCGTCTCTTTAAACGCGTCTTTACAGTTTGATGTGTAAATTCTAACTCTACTTATGCTAGCGTTTTGATCATTGAGGAAACCTCGTATGGCGACGTTCCCTTTGTTTGAATTTATGAATGCTCAGCTATTTAGCGTGGAAAGTTTTGGGAAGTCGTGGACTGGGCTTCGTACAAGGATCAAATTACATTTGGACTTTGGTCCGCTATTTCAGAAGTGGCGTGATCAAGTGGTGTGATTGATTTTAATGGTTTGCCCTTTTTCGGGTGCATAGTTTTATGTTATTAGTTTTGTTCGCCTGGTATTTATTGCTTAGAATATGACATGTGCGTGTGCTTAAATTTATACATAAGTGTTTTTTCTTTAGAACAATGCTTGTGCATTGTTTGTGTTTTCTGTGTTGTTATATGTGGAGTGGAGGTTGACATGAGAGTTCTGCAAGAACTGAATATGTCACTATATATATATGAAGTGATTACATTTTCTATTAAAAAAATGAGACCAAAAACATGCAAAATTTTGCTTCATTGCTCTAGCAATCTCAATAATCAATCAATTAATCTGAGTTTTTCGAATTTAAGTTGAGATGAGGTAAATAAACATTCCCACATTCAAATTTCTAATAATTTTGCCAAATATATAACTTTTTAAGGCAAAAAATCAGTGCAAAAATCACTACTTTTTTTTCAGTTGCACATTGCTCAAAAATTCCGCCAGAGAATCGATTAAAAGTTTTAATACAAAGTAGACTTGATTTCCTTTCGTTTGATATACATGCGGTCATGACTGATAGCTTCTAAATGTGGAAATTTCAATAAGATATTCGGGCATAATTAAAGTTTCATACATAAATTCTTCCGTGCCAGGGGTGAACAAGCTCAGCTTAAGCGTCAGCCCCAAACAATTATAACACAATAAAATATGTTTACCCCAATTCTGAAATTTGCGTGCAAGTTTTCGAAATCATGTTTTATTGTTTGTGTTGCACATTTAATTATGCTTTTGCACCAAAACAATAAATATGCCCGTGCAAAAATATCATATAAACTGTCGTGAGTTAAACTATCGATAATTCGTCTTTACGGTGGCAGCCCTGATTTTCGCATCTTGTGAACAGTTACTGTGAATTAAGTTAATTTAAATGAATATTGAACAATTAATTTCGCATTTTAATAATTTACAGCAACGTCGTCGTGCATCTGGAGTAGCAATCTATGCAAAAAGTACCATGTTAACATATTGTACTCCAATCGATATTTCAAACAGGCAACTGGTCGATAGCGATGTAGGCGACATTTGTCTGTCTGAAATTAAAATTAATAATCAAAAAAAATTTATTCTTGGCTCTGTGTACTTTCATCCAAATGTTTCCCAAAACAACAAGCAACAAATGCTTTTTTCTGCTTTGATGAAATATTCTCACCTCACTGCACTAATAGACGAGAATTTCACAGTTGACACCGAGGTGGACATGCTCATCGTAGGTGATTTTAATTTAGAAATGACAAATGATTGTTCATTTGCAGAATTTATGGAAGAAAAATTCAAATAAAAGTATATTAAAAATGCAGCAACCACCTTAGCTCTAACCAATATAGATTTAGTATTTGCTAGAAATTTAAGTGTATCATAAATGAATTACATATCATACTTTTCCTTTCACAAACCTGTCATATCAAAAGTCACATTTCAAACATAAAAAAAATAATACAATTTTTGGTTTAATTATGCACAAATTTTGATGTAATAAATTATGTAAATATATATTTCTATTTCAAGTCAATGTTTGTTAAATTTATATCAGAGATGCTAACCAGTATTGCAGTAAAAAGGAAAAAATTAGCCAAATGACAACAAACACAATTAAAAATAAAATAAAACATCTATGTGGTTGTTGTTATTAGGCTACCGCTTCATAATTTTTGTTGCATAAGGACAGACGTATTCTACGGCTAACCTATGCGCCCGTGTGATCTGACACAGGCTGTCAATTTATTTTTTAGCTTTACTCGATTTATCAAATTTACTCATTTTATTTACTTATATTTATCTTTGACAACACTAAAAATTATTCACATTCTAATAAATTCACCACGTGGCTCGAACATAAAGAGTTTATTTTACAAATGTTGTTTCGCTAAGAAAATGCCAAAAGCATACAAACAAAATGTACGCGATGTGTGGCTGCGGAGCGCCGAATTCAAAGATTGGCTACGAAAAGACGCGACCAATCCCGCAAAGGCGTACTGCAGCTACTGCATGTGCGGCCTGACCGCAAAAATTTGCGACCTGCGTGCCCACGCGGAAACGAAAAAGCCGTAACCAGAAATGCTGCCATGCATACACATTGCAGCAAAAATGGTTGCAGTTAGTTGAAAACCGAGATTAATATCCTGACAAAGAGGCCGTGTCGTTAGAAGTAAATTAAAAGAACTAAATAATTAAAAATTTTTTACTTTAAATTAAGTTGAATAAGAATTTACTCTTAATTTTTTCACTAAAACCTAATTATTATATATTAAAAATTAATATAAAAAACATTTCCTTAAATTTTACCAGAAAATAACGTTTTTTAAACCAGCTTTTTCTTCAGCCTTTTTTTTCATGTATTTAGCTTTATTTACCTAAAAAACGTACAACAAAAAAATATCACACGCAGCGACCAAATAAAAATACTAAGACTCAGACTAGGACACACTAGATTTACACATCAACACTACAACAATCCTGACAACAACACCCTACCATGCCCTTACTGCCACACAACAACAGACCATAGCATCAACCACATCCTAATCAACTGCCCAGCAACTTCCCTCCTTAAAAACCTAAACTTTCAAAACAGCTGCCCTATATCAACTCTCTCAAACCAAACCCCAGAAAACATCTCGAAAATAATCGAGTTCCTCAAAAAAACAAAAATTTACCACCTCCTATGATCTCCCAAAATAAATGTAATTATGTAAATATGTATATACATATGCAATAAGGTAATATAAATGTAAATATGTAAATTAAACTAATTAACTCCAAGCCAAAGGCCCTAGCAGCCAGCGCTTTAGTAACTAAGTTAGTCCTAATTTTAAAATTACAACTAACTATTATAAATAAATAAAAACAAGTAGAAACGTTGCAGTCGACCGCACCCGACTGCGGTATACTCGATACCAGTAGTAAAACAGATTAAAAGAGAGCTGATTGCAATGGTGTGTGGATACGGCAGGGGTGTACGCTGCCTCAACGATTGTCTGGTGCAGATGGGGATGCCAAAAAGCTATCTTCCTTCCAAATTTGGTGACTCTATCTCAAAGTTTGTTAAAGGTAGGGGCTGGGGCGGTATGGGGGCGTGGCATCAAAATTTTTGCTACAGATCTATGTATCATGTCAATAGCTATCCTCAAACCGAATTTGGTGACTGTAGCTGAAAGTTAGTAGAATATGCAGGAAAGGGGGCTGTGGTTGGTAAGGGGGGCCGTGGCATCCAATCTTTTGCTGTAGATCTATTTATGATGTCAATTGCTATCCTCAAACAGAATTTGGTGACTCTAGCTCAAAGTTAGTAGAATATGGTAGAAGGGGGGCTAGGTGCTGGGGGCTGGTATGGGGGGGCGTGGCGTCCAAAGTTTTGGTGCAGATCTGATTGTGATGTTAATTGCTATCCTCATACCGAATTTGAAGAATTTGTAGAATATGGTGGAAGGGGGGATGGGGTTGGTAAGGGTGGGCGTAGCGTCCAAAGTTTTGCTGCAGATCTATTTATGATGTTAATTGCTATCCTCATACCAAATTTGGTGACTCTAGTTCAAAGTTAGTAGAATATGGTGGAAGGGGGGCTGGGGGCGGTATGGGTGGGGGCGCCATCCAAAATTTTTGGGTTTCTGCACTTCCAATCTTGGCAACAAATTTGGCGGCTCTAGCTCAAAAGCTGTGGAAAATATAGGCACTTTTGATTTCAAAATGCAGTGGGCTAGGGAACGGGGGGGCGTGGCTCCAAAATTTTTGATGCAGTTTTTTGGGGGTTGGTAGTAGCTATTTTCTCCCCAAATTTGGTAGTTCTAGCTGTAAGGGCTTGCGAAATAGCTGCATCTATCGATTTGATGTTATCGAGTTTATCGATTTGCCAGCCCCCTAGTTATCGTAGAGCTCCAATCTTGACACTTTAATTTACTATGCCATAGATAAAGAGATTTGCAAAGTTTGAAGTCTCTAACTTGAAGGGTGTGGAAAAAAGTTGCGAACATACGGACGGACAGACGGACAGACACCATGACGGACATTGCACAAACCCAATATACTCTTTACCTTCGGTATCGAGTATAATAAAATAAAACATCTATGTGGTTGTTGTTATTAGGCTATCGCTTCATAATTTTTGTTGCACAAGGACAGACGTATTCTACGGCTAACCTATGCGCCCGTGTGATCTGGCACAGGCTGTCAATTTTTTTCTGTCTCGGCGGCAAACGACATCGACACAAATGCACTACTGAACTACTGAATACACTTCCGAAATTTTTGTGCAATTTTGGATAACATATGGAAGTTGAGTTGGGAAAATTGTTGGCTAGTGTCATAAAACTAAAAACATGTAAGAGTATTATTGACCAGCATTTGAATACTGATATTTGGCTGTGTGTTCATAGCAGTTTTATATCATTTCTTAAACCGTCTCAACTCTTATGATTTGACAATTAATGAACAAGTGAAAGAAATTCACAAAATTGGGAAGAATGTGTTTTTTACGGATGAGTTCAAATACAACATATTGGGATGCGACGGGAGAGCAAAAGTTTGGAGGAAACCAAATATTGCCTTGGATCCAAAACACCTGATCCCAACCGTAAAGCATGGTGGCAGTGTTATGGTTTGGGGAGCAGTTGCAGCGAGTGGTTAATTTGGTCTGTATTGAGTACAATATAAGACCATTTTAGAACAAAATTTGAAGCCATATGTTGACAAATTATGCCTTGGCGAGCGCTGGATCTTCCAGCAGGACAATGATCCTAAGCATATGGCCCGAATAGTAAAGAATTGGTTACTGTATCATGCTCCACGCCAATTGTATTTCCCTCCGCAAAGCCCGGATTTGAATATTATTTAATATTATTGGGAATCTTTGGAGCGTAAAAGTTACTGATAAAAGTTATGATTTAATTTTTTTATAAAAATCAATATATAATAATTATTTTGTATGTATATCAAAAAATTAAATTTGATAATTAAAAATACACTCTTCGCCGCTTGAATAGGACACCCTTTGATTCTGTTTTAGATCGACCATTACATTGCAACCAAACGTTCTAGCGATCTAATATTTTTTGAAATTAAACTTAAACTTAAAAATTATAATTAAAGAAAAGCAATCAAAATTTGGAGGTAAATTTTTGACCCACTTGAATAGGACACTTTGACAAAAAGTGATTTTGGGAGCTCAAACTTGAAATTAAAGCAAAGCTTTATTAAACTATGTGAAATAACATGAATTCAAAAAAAAAAAAAATCAAGGTTTCAGTAGTGTGTTGAGCCACCTGATGTGGAGAGAGAACAAATTAAGGCTTACAAGGATTCTGGCCTATCTATTGCAGAACTATCAAGAAAAATCAGCAGAAGCCGCCATGTTGTTTCCCAATTTCTGTATAATGAGTCTAAATATGGTAAAAATATGAAAGGTCGCACTCACAGTGTCCTAAATGAGGCGCAAAAGAGACTCATACTAAGAAAATCGTCAAAAACCCATGACTCGTTGGCTAAGATAAGAGCAAAATCGGGTGTTGAGGCTAGTCCAACAACAATACGTCGAGTTATTTCTAATGCTCCACATTTGAGAAGAATAAAAATTAAAAAGAAACCACCTCTGAAGTCGATTCGGAAGTCGCAACGTCATGGTTTTTGTCGCGCACATGTAACTTGGAAAACAGAGTGGCATCGTGTAGTCTTTTCGGACGAAAAAAATTGAATTTGGAAGGCCCCGTTGGCTATAGTTATTATTTTCATAATCTTCGAAAAGAAACACATCATTTAGATAAGTTGCACAGCAGAGTTGGAGGTGTTGTGGTATTTGGAGCCATTTCATACTATGGCACCTGCGAGTTGAAATTTTTATGAACCTCGATGAAAGCGTTGTCTTACAATGGTGTACTGAGAGAGGCCTTTCCTTTCTTTCAAAACCCTTTTGGACGTCTGCCGTGGGTTTATCAACATGATATTGCTGTATGTATATACAGCCCGTGTTGTAATATCGTTTATAGAAAGCCAAAATGTGGAATTACTGAACTGGCCACCCTGCTCCCCGGATTTGAATTTCATTGAAAATGTTTGGGGGTGGCTAACACGCAAGGTGTTTTGATCAAGACAGCAGTTTTCAAGTGTTCCTGAACTCATCAACGCCATCTAGTTGGCTTGGAGCTCGATTTCACTTGAATATTTGGGAAAATTGTATGCATCCCTTCCAAACCGGATGTGTGAAGTCTTGGAGCAAAAAGGTGGCTCAACACACTACTGAAACCTTGATTTTTATACCCTGAACCCATAAAATGGGTAAATCAGGGTATAATGGTTTTGTGCAAAAGTATGTAACAGGCAGAAGGAAGCATCTCCGACCCCATAAAGTATATATATTCTTGATCAGTATCAATAGCCGAGTCGATATGGCCATGTCCGTCTGTCCGTCCGTCTGTCCGTCTGTATGAACGCGTAGATCTCAGAGACTACAAGAGCTAGAGACTTCAGATTTTGAATATAAGTTCTCCTATACCATGAGCAGAACAAGTTTGCTTCAAATTATCGATAACTACTCTGGTTTTCGATATACACATGGAATCGATAACAAAAATCTATCGAATTTGGAAAATGTAAAAATGGGGGTTGGTGTAATGGGTAACGATAGACCTTTTCTCAAAATTTCGTCCAAATCGGTTAAGAAACACCAGAGATATCGTAAAGTTAAGTCAGTTATGAGTTTTGTTTAAAGTGATAATTATTTGAAGCCTACTTTTAGGATGCAAGGATTGCAACTGGGTTCAGGGTATCTTCTGGTCGGGCTATCCCGACTAGAGCCTTCTTACTTGTTTTTGTTGGAATTGATGTTATTTCACATAGTTTAATAAAGTTTTGATTTAATTTCAAGTTTGAGCTTTAGAAAATCACTTTTTGTTGAAGTGTCCTATTCAAGTGGCGCAAAAATGTACGCCCAAATTTTGATTGCTTTTCTATAGTTATATTTTTTAAGTACTTTAACTTTTGCAATCATTTGGGCGTTTTGGTCAAGAAACAACAATAGAATAAGGTTTAATTTTGTTAAGGCGCGGGTTGGTTTTTCCTCGGTGTGGGTTCCTTCGTGTATAATGGTGCAGTTTTAATAAAAAATAAATTGTGCGTGTAGGCGTCTGATTAACTTGACTTATATTTTCCAACTGATTATGTACATGCTTCATTACACTAACTCTAGCCTTATAACTAACAATGTTGAGAAATTGTGGGGAATTTAAGAGCGCTGTAGAGAGGATAGGAAAACGGCAACTCCTTGTTCGTTGCCTGCTTTTAGGCAGGCCTTGCAGGGTCATGCAAAGAAAAATAATGAAAAGAATAAAGCAGTGCTGCTACGGACCCAATATATTATTGGTGAGCGCATGAGCCGGACACCATCCACCCAAAAACGGTGTTTTGGGCCAATGCTCCTACTTGGCTAAGGATAACTCCCGGAAGGATAATCTTCGGATATAAATCAGCCCCCAACACCACACTGGTCATGCTCGGCCGGAACCATCGGTCATTCGCAAGGGTGATGTTGGCCGTGTTCGCCCGAAACTGCTCCTGTATGGGTTTGATGGGGGTGCGAAGACCGGTCGGCATCACCTGCAGGATGATCTCCTTGGAGAATTCGGACGATCGTGACTTGATACCGACCGAGCATGCCCTTTCGATGCCTACCAGTGATGCCAATATTTTTTCAGAAAAAAAGGACAGATTGGTAAAAAAAAACAGGAAAAAAGGCTGAAAAATTAAAAAAAAATTGACAGCCTGTGTCAGATCACACGGGCGCATAGGTTAGCCGTAGAATACGTCTGTCCTTGTGCAACAAAAATTATGAAGCGATAGCCTAATAACAACAACCACATAGATGTTTTTTAACGTAGAATACGTTATTCGGCAGGTTAGGGGTGCAATGCGAAGTAAAAATTTTTGCGACCACTTTCGCCGCGTTCATTTCGATTTTTTTATACTTTAAACATTCCCAAATGGAATCTCATTTATATAGGAGTTAATTGAATTTGTTAGCTTTCGAACAGTATATAAAGTATAATACTGCTACATATAAAGTTTTTGAATCCATAAGTAAATGAAATTTTAAGCGCAATACATTTTTCGGCAATTTTCATATGCGTGTTTTATGTGCTCATGTATTAGCAATAAGTAAGAGCGGGCGCGATAGTGATAGCTATAGCGGATAGACTGTGCATATAGTGTTGTTTCAGTTGCCGTTGCGCTCAGTGGTGTTTCGAAGCAAGCGGCGTGCCAACGCACTGTGGGCATTTTACCAAAAACTGGCATTAATTAATGGCTTGCAAACCACGCAAGATATTTTGATTTGGTTTTTTGCGTTAGGTTTGTAAGAACCAAAGGAAAATCATTTTAATAAAATTGGCTTGTTGCCGCCCTTTGTTTTCAACATATCAGGTCGAAATCTGGGAGTCAAGCATGTTTATATAATACTAAAATGTTTTTAAAAATTCATGGATATCGGCCAACTATATAATTTTTACTAGAGATTTGCATAAACAAGAAGTTAGTTTTGGGACATTTAAAAATAAATATATGACAGTTTTTTTTTGCAAAGCGCCCCATAGTGCAGCCGCAACAAACAACGGTAAAATCTTGTGTGTGTTCGAAAAAGAAGCAACCGCGTTTCATTTCTCATGTCGTCTCAACATTTGACTTATACTAATTAATGCAAACCAACTTAGAAGGGTTGTATAAACTCAATATGAACTTTGTGCAATTAAATAGCAAAACGTGATTACTTCACTATTATGTCTGTGTAATATGTTTGTTCATATTTTGGCAATAAGGTAAGGCGTTCAGAATCAATTAAACACGTTGTAGATAATTTAATAAACTAGCACTTAAATCGACGTTTTTTGTAAGTAATTAAAATATATTATCTATATATTAAATTATATATTTGATTTTTTTTATTGACGATTATTAAATATTTGTACAAGGGGTATTTTTAATTTGTGCATTTTTTGGGTCTCAGCCACGACAATCCAGCACGTGTTGTTGGTGGTTTATGGCTGTTTTTAACTATTTATGTATGTATTTGATTCGGGAGGCAAAATGAGTGTGTGTGTGTATATTCACGAAAAATAAACCAGTGCAAAAAAGTCGCTAGCAATATACTAAATAGAATGAAAATATAATAAAATGCCTCCTTAAAACCGCCTATATTTAACAAAATATTTTGAAAGTAAATATAAATAAGTGTGATTAGAAAATACATTTATATTATTAATATTCGTATGAAATTTATCAGGAGAGAAAACAAACCCTTCTAGGAACTTATGGAAACTACATTCAATCTTCAACCTTCATTGATATGGTTTGGAGCATACATTTAAAAATATATTTTACTTAATTTAATTTCATTATTTTGTCATTACTTCTATTTTGTTTGATAAATTTGAAATGTTACGTATTCTACGTAAAATCTTAGCGGCCGTGTTGGAGACACAGCCTGTTGGTCTTTTTTTTATTATACTCGATACCGAAGGTAAAGAGTATATTGGGTTTGTGCAATGTCCGTCATGGTGTCTGTCCGTCTGTCCGTCCGTATGTTCGCAACTTTTTTCCACACCCTTCAAGTTAGAGACTTCAAACTTTGCAAATCTCTTTATCTATGGCATAGTAAATTAAAGTGTCAAGATTGGAGCTCTACGATAACTAGGAGGCTGGCAAATCGATAAACTCGATAACATCAAATCGATAGATGCAGCTATTTCGCAAGCCCTTACAGCTAGAACTACCAAATTTGGGGAGAAAATAGCTACTACCAACCCCCAAAAAACTGCATCAAAAATTTTGGAGCCACGCCCACCCATACCGCCCCCAGCCCCCCCGCAGTTTAACCCCAAGAACGCCCATATATTCTACAGTTTTTGAGCTAGAGCCATCAAATTTGGTTCCAGGATAGGTGTTGACGATCCCCAATCAAATTCATAAAAACTTTGGATGCCACGCCCAGCTATACTGCCCTATCCGCCCTCAACCACCCCAACGCTTCGCTAAAAACGGTAGTGCGTGTATCTTCCAAAGTGTTTGAGCTAGAGTCTCAAAATTTGGTAGGTAGATAACTGGAAACGACCCCCCAAAAACTGCATCAAAGTTTTGGGGCCCCACCTACCCATTCCGCCCCCAGCCCCCTCGCAGCTAAAAAACAGAAATGCTTATATCTATTACAGTTTTTAAGCGAGAACCACCAAATTTTGTGCCAAGATAAGTGATTACAACCTCCAAAAAAATGCATAAAAACTTTGGATGCCACGCCAATCCATACTGCCCAAGCTGCCCCAAACCGCCCCAATGCTTCACTAAAAACGGGAATGCGTGTATTTTCCAAAGAGTTAAAGCTAGAGTCACCAAATTTGGTGGGAAGATAGCTGTTAACGATCCCCAAAAAACTGCATCAAAAATTTGGAGCCACGCCCCCCCGTTCCCTAGCCCCTTGCATTTTGAAATCAAAAGTGCCTATATTTTCCACAGCTTTTGAGCTAGAGCCGCCAAATTTGTTGCCAAGATTGGAAGTGAAGAAACCCAAAAATTTTGGATGGCGCACCCACCCATACCGCCCCCAGCCCCCCTTCCACCATATTCTACTAACTTTGAACTAGACTCACCAAATTTGGTATGAGGATAGCAATTAACATCATAAATAGATCTGCAGCAAAACTTTGGACGCTACGCCCACCCTTACCAACCCCATCCCCCCTTCCCCCAAATTTGACTATTTTTGAGCTAGAGTCACCAAATTTGGTATGAGGATAGCTATTGACATCATAAATAGATCTTCAGCTAAAATTTTGATGACACGCCCCCCCCCCCCATACCTCCCCCAGCCTTCCATCCACCATATTCTTCTTACTTTGAGCTAGAGTCACCAAATTTGGAAGGAAGATAGCTTTTTGGCATCCCCATCTGTACCAGACAATCTTTGAGGCAGCGTACACCCCTGCCGTATCCGCACACCATTGCAATCAGCTCTCTTTGAATCTGTTTTACTACTGGTATCGAGTATACCGCAGTCGGGTGCGTCCGACTGCAACGTTTCTACTTGTTTTTAATTGTGTTTGTTGTCATTTGGCTAATTTTTTCCTTTTTACTGCAATACTGGTTAACATCTCTGATATAAATTTAACAAACATTGACTTGAAATAGAAATATATATTTACATAATTTATTACATCAAAATTTGTGCATAATTAAATCTAAAATTGTATTTTTGTTTTATGTTTGAAATGTGACTTTTGATATGACAGGTTTGTGAAAGGAAAAGTATGATATGTAATTTATTAATGATACACTTAAATTTCTAGCAAATACTAAATCTATATAGGTTAGAGCTAAGGTGGTTGCTGCATTTTTAATATACTTTAATTTGAATTTTTCTTCCATAAATTCTGCAAATGAACAATCATTTGTCATTTCTAAATTTAAATCACCTACGATGAGCATGTCCACCTCGGTGTCAACTGTGAAATTCTTGTCTATTAGTGCAGTGAGGTGAGAATATTTCATCAAAGCAGAAAAAAGCATTTGTTGCTTGTTGTTTTGAGAAACATTTGGATGAAAGTACACAGAGCCAAGAATAAATTTTTTTTGATTATTAATTTTAATTTCAGACAGACAAATGTCGCCTACATCGCTATCGACCAGTTGCCTGTTTGAAATATCGATTGGAGTACAATATGTTAACATGGTACTTTTTGCATAGATTGCTACTCCAGATGCACGACGACGTTGCTGTAAATTACTAAAATGCGAAATTAATTGTTCAATATTCATTTAAATTAAATTAAATTAACTTAATTCACAATAACTGTTCACAAGTTGCGAAAATCAGGGCTGCCACCGTAAAGACGAATTATCGATAGTTTAACTCACGACAGTTTATATGATATTTTTGCACGGGCATATTTATTGTTTTGGTGCAAAAGCATAATTAAATGTGCAACACAAACAATAAAACATGATTTCGAAAACTTGCACGCAAATTTCAGAATTGGGGTAAACATATTTTATTGTGTTATAATTGTTTGGGGCTGACGCTTAAGCTGAGCTTGTTCACCCCTGGCACGGAAGAATTTATGTATGAAACTTTAATTATGCCCGAATATCTTATTGAAATTTCCACATTTAGAAGCTATCAGTCATGACCGCATGTATATCAAACGAAAGGAAATCAAGTCTACTTTGTATTAAAACAAGTTTTAATCGATTCTCTGGCGGAATTTTTGAGCAATGTGCAACTGAAAAAAAGTAGTGATTTTTGCACTGATTTTTTGCCTTAAAAAGTTATATATTTGGCAAAATTATTAGAAATTTGAATGTGGGAATGTTTATTTACCTCATCTCAACTTAAATTCGAAAAACTCAGATTAATTGATTGATTATTGAGATTGCTAGAGCAATTTAAAGTCTTCAAAATGAAGCAAAATTTTGCATGTTTTTGGTCTCATTTTTTTAATAGAAAATGTAATCACTTCATATATATATATAGCTTAAAAAAAAGGTTGAAGCCTTGGCTTTAAAATGAAATTAATTAATTAATTGAGGAAAATCTATTCATTAGTTCATGAGCAATGAGCGATTTTGTGAAGCAACCATATTACAACAACAACTTTTTTGGATAGCACACTCATACCGAAACGTAAGACGTATTCTACGTCAAAAAAGGCGGAAAACAGGACAAAAAGTTTTATTTATATATTTATTTAAACGTTTAATAGTTTTAAAGCTTCTTCAACAGCATCTTCATCGTCCATATCCCTTTCCTCGGTTGCCGCCATGGATCCAATTAATTTTTAATATTTGTCCGGCAAATTGTAATTATGGTAAAACATTTTATGCCGACTCAATCCAAATCTAAAGATAAAATACACTTAAATATATATACAACTGATCTAAATGAAAACATGTATACGTATATAATTACCTTACTGTCAAAATTGCACTTAACGTCTCTACTTGCAGCCGATTTCTGGTCTTGGTTTTAACCAATTTAGCTTGGCTGAATACCCTCTCTACTTCCGCATTCGACCATCGCAAAAAAAGTAGAGTCAGGGCAAAAGCTACCAGCTACCGCAAAAGGGCTGTTTCCTGCGCTGTCTCGATATTTTTTCACCATCCTCATTAAAATGCACAGCCAAAACATTTTTAATAAGGCTTGTGCACTTGGTTCTGTGCAATTTAATGTCTTTGGTGATCGACCGGCTCAATCGCACAATGCTGGGCGACAAACATAGCTAATGCAGCTTCTTGGCGACAAACCTCAGTCGGTTTTGCTGCACTAAAACTAATTTTGTTTGGTTGATTGAAAGATGATGTGTTTTGCACATGTTTTTTTGTGTTCATGTGCGCGCGAATTTGGTCAATTTAAGAGTTAACTGTGCATTTGCAGTATTTGCAGTAAGCTTTATTACTATCCGAAGCATCGCGACACAACCAGTTTTTAAAATCTGGCTGCTGTAGCCAGCATTCGCGGAATTTTTGCTTATAAATATCTTTTGGCATTTTCAATTTTTGCAAATTACGCTTCGATATGCGGCCGTTGCCAGGGATGTGTCGATACGGCTGAGAGGAGAGCACAAGTCGACCACTGCGCGAGTGTCGAAGATATTAGGCCCAACCAAACGTTGATTTCTTTCTTAAAGACTCGCGGCACGCAAAGTTTGAACATATGATACGCCGAGTATCGACCCAAACGATGCTTACGCAAGAGTTCGTTGAGTTATTTTTTTAACGAATGCTGTTAAGACTGAATGCATGGTTTGACTGGAGTGAAAACATGCATGAATGCTGAGCAATACAGAGTTGTCGCTGATTTTTTATTCTATGGAAATTATTTAACAAAATTGTTATATCATCATTTTATTGTTTATAAACACATTGATATAATGCTTTAGATCTATAAAAATATCTATAATATGTTTTTAACATGGTATTACATTAATTGTTAACATTTATTTTCAATGGCATAAACAAAGAGCACATGGCAACAATGTTCCACCGCTAAAGCCATATGGTTTGTTTACATTGCAATATAAGAAGAAGAGACAAAGCACTTAAGCAACGTATGGCTATGCCGATGATTCTCAATGCGTAAGCAAACTTTTCGTTCAGTCTTGCAACGAGTCTTTAAGAAAGAAATCAACGTTTGGGTGGGCCTATTGCTTCCCGTATCGACACGAAGGATCACGGTCGGCAGCAGGGTTGTATGTTTGCTCTCTATCAGCGATGATAGCGATAGTTTCTCTGTCGCCGTTTTTGGACGCTGAGGGGAGTTCCGTCGATGGCGCGTTCTCGCTCGAGTGGACGCTGGCAAAGGTCGCTGCGCCTTCGTTAGGTGCAGCAGCGTATGGTGGTCGCCTTGACAGACATGACACCGCTCCCGAATGCTGGTGAGCGAGGCACTTTGGGCAGAACTTGTTCATTAAGACTGCCCGGAGTCTCTTCTCCGATGTTAGGCGCATGAAGCGCTGGCACTTCCGCCGCGCGTGGTCACCGAAGCACACGCGGCATCGGAATGATGCCGTCTCCTTCACTACCTCGGTTGCATGTGCCTTACGGGGTGTCATTTTGCTGCGTAAAGAAACAAGAAGTCTGGGAGGATCGGATGCGACCGCAGGCCCGAATAACTCCGTGTTTATCTAAAAACGGGTTGAGATTAAGGAGAATGGTTGAACGCAGAACCGATTCCCTTTTGAGTAACCCGTTGTATTCTACGTGTTGAAATAAAATTTATTTTACATACATTATTTAATAAATGTGTGCAAGAGTAACATTCAATAACCCAAAATAACATGCATAGTGTGTTCCAAAGACGAACACAGATATGATGTAACGGGACTAAGAGCCGTTATGTATTCTCATTCCTCTTGGTGTTTTTTGTTTTTGTCTTTGCATACACACTCCTCTACTCAATGTTAGATGCGTTTCAACAGAGCTTGTGTACGGTTGATACAAGATTTAAATACACACATATTGTTTGTATAACAATCTGGTATTATTTCCATAGGTTATGGGCCCAGACACTAATTGTGCAAATAAATAATTTAACGCTAGATCGGTGAAATAAAAAAAAAATAAATATATATTAAAAGTACAAATTCACATTTGTACAGTCGTTACGATATTTTCAGTGCAAGAAAAAAAAATTAATATAAAAATAAAAATTAAAAGACTAAGAAAATAAATATTAATATATATATATTAAGCAATAACAATTAGATATATGTATGTATATATAAAACGATTACAATTTTGCAAAAGTGACGCCACCGAAATTCGCCGAAAAACGTAAGCGTATAGAATTCGCAAAGCACCAATTCGCCGCAAAAAAAATTTCATTCTCTGACAGTGGTGTATGTGTGTGTATGTATGTGGTAGTGGTTTACTAAGAAATAAAATGGATAAAGCGAAGAGGAATATGAAGCCGTTTGACTTTGACAAATACTCAATTTGGAAGTTTCGTGTGAGAATGATATTGGAAAAGAACGATTTGCTAAAAGTAATTGACAAAGAGCATAGTGATATAACGGAGAGAATGGCAAAAAGGCATTATAATAGAATATATCAGTGATTCTTTTTTAGTCTTTGTCAACAAAGAGATTAGTGCTAAGCACTGCTTAGGGCTGCCATTTTAGCTTTTTTCCCGACAGATCTGACTGATTTTGAAACACGATTGCGGGAAAATTTTGAAAACAGTGGGTTGCGGGAATTCTAGCTTTAAAAAATTTTTATTAAGCTTTTTTGACGTAGAATACGTCTTACGTTTCGGTATGAGTGTGCTATCCAAAAAAGTTGTTGTTGTAATATGGTTGCTTCAGAAACCATTGCTCATTGCTCATGAACTAATGAATAGATTTTCCTCAAATTAATTTCATTTTAAAGCTAAGGCTTCAACCTTTATTTTAAGCTATATATATATATGAAGTGATTACATTTTCTATTGAAAAAATGAGACCAAAAACATGCAAAATTTTGCTTCATTTTGAAGACTTTAAATTGCTCTAGCAATCTCAATAATCAATCAATTAATCTGAGTTTTTCGAATTTAAGTTGAGATGAGGTAAATAAACATTCCCACATTCAAATTTCTAATAATTTTGCCAAATATATAACTTTTTAAGGCAAAAAATCAGTGCAAAAATCACTACTTTTTTTTCAGTTGCACATTGCTCAAAAATTCCGCCAGAGAATCGATTAAAAGTTTTAATACAAAGTAGACTTGATTTCCTTTCGTTTGATATACATGCGGTCATGACTGATAGCTTCTAAATGTGGAAATTTCAATAAGATATTCGGGCATAATTAAAGTTTCATACATAAATTCTTCCGTGCCAGGGGTGAACAAGCTCAGCTTAAGCGTCAGCCCCAAACAATTATAACACAATAAAATATGTTTACCCCAATTCTGAAATTTGCGTGCAAGTTTTCGAAATCATGTTTTATTGTTTGTGTTGCACATTTAATTATGCTTTTGCACCAAAACAATAAATATGCCCGTGCAAAAATATCATATAAACTGTCGTGAGTTAAACTATCGATAATTCGTCTTTACGGTGGCAGCCCTGATTTTCGCATCTTGTGAACAGTTACTGTGAATTAAGTTAATTTAAATGAATATTGAACAATTAATTTCGCATTTTAATAATTTACAGCAACGTCGTCGTGCATCTGGAGTAGCAATCTATGCAAAAAGTACCATGTTAACATATTGTACTCCAATCGATATTTCAAACAGGCAACTGGTCGATAGCGATGTAGGCGACATTTGTCTGTCTGAAATTAAAATTAATAATCAAAAAAAATTTATTCTTGGCTCTGTGTACTTTCATCCAAATGTTTCTCAAAACAACAAGCAACAAATGCTTTTTTCTGCTTTGATGAAATATTCTCACCTCACTGCACTAATAGACAAGAATTTCACAGTTGACACCGAGGTGGACATGCTCATCGTAGGTGATTTAAATTTAGAAATGACAAATGATTGTTCATTTGCAGAATTTATGGAAGAAAAATTCAAATTAAAGTATATTAAAAATGCAGCAACCACCTTAGCTCTAACCTATATAGATTTAGTATTTGCTAGAAATTTAAGTGTATCATTAATAAATTACATATCATACTTTTCCTTTCACAAACCTGTCATATCAAAAGTCACATTTCAAACATAAAACAAAAATACAATTTTAGATTTAATTATGCACAAATTTTGAAGTAATAAATTATGTAAATATATATTTCTATTTCAAGTCAATGTTTGCTAAATTTATATCAGAGATGCTAACCAGTATTGCAGTAAAAAGGAAAAAATTAGCCAAATGACAACAAACACAATTAAAAATAAAATAAAACATCTATGTGGTTGTTGTTATTAGGCTACCGCTTCATAATTTTTGTTGCACAAGGACAGACGTATTCTTCGGCTAACCTATGCGCCCGTGTGATCTGACACAGGCTGTCAATTTATTTTTTAGCTTTACTCGATTTATCAAATTTACTCATTTTATTTACTTATATTTATCTTTGACAACACTAAAAATTATTCACATTCTAATAAATTCACCACGTGGCTCGAACATAAAGAGTTTATTTTACAAATGTTGTTTCGCTAAGAAAATGCCAAAAGCATACAAACAAAATGTACGCGATGTGTGGCTGCGGAGCGCCGAATTCAAAGATTGGCTACGAAAAGACGCGACCAATCCCGCAAAGGCGTACTGCAGCTACTGCATGTGCGGCCTGACCGCAAAAATTTGCGACCTGCGTGCCCACGCGGAAACGAAAAAGCCGTAACCAGAAATGCTGCCATGCATACACATTGCAGCAAAAATGGTTGCAGTTAGTTGAAAACCGAGATTAATATCCTGACAAAGAGGCCGTGTCGTTAGAAGTAAATTAAAAGAACTAAATAATTAAAAATTTTTTACTTTAAATTAAGTTGAATAAGAATTTACTCTTAATTTTTTCACTAAAACCTAATTATTATATATTAAAAATTAATATAAAAAACATTTCCTTAAATTTTACCAGAAAATAACGTTTTTTAAACCAGCTTTTTCTTCAGCCTTTTTTTCATGTATTTAGCTTTATTTAGATTTATTTTTTTGTCTATCTAGCTGTTTTTGGTCAAAAAATTATGGCAGCACTACTAAGCAGATATTTGCAAATTTGGATGCCGTCTATGAACGAAAGAGTCTAGCCTCTCAGCTATTTCTACTTTCGACTCCTCCGCCAAGTTATGATGGTGTTATAACAGCCATAGAGACCCTTTCAGAAGACAATCTAACTATCTAGCGTATGTCAAAACACGTCTACTTGACCAGGAAATTAAAATTAAAGTTGTGAACAAAGATACAAGTGCGAAAGTGTTACAGGCTATAGGCAACCTAGAGTCTTGAAACGGAAAATTCAAAAATAAAGCGTATCACAACCGTGTTAAGAAGCCTTTCAAAAATAAGTTCAAATCAAAACTAAAGTGTTTTCATTGTGGAAAACAAGGGCATCTGAAAAAGGATTGTTTTTTCTTGAGAAAAACAGGCCCAAGTAGCAACAACAACACAGGAGCGTGGGTTTGCTTTTATGATTAGGAATCAACATGAAAGTGTTTTCGGAGTATGAAAATCTGGCAACACATGTGGCGATCGAAATTGCAAAGCGTGGAGAGTGCATACATGCTACAGCCAAAGGAGTGGTAAACTCTGCAGCTCCGCAAACAAAATTACACTGCAAAATGTGCTTTACTGCAAGGATGTTCCACATAATTGACTATCAGTCAAGAAAATGCAGGTTGAGTTCAAACCTGGTGGCATAAAACTTACCAAGAATGGTAAACTTGTATTTGTAGGAAGTTGTGAGTATAATGTACCAATTATAAAATTTAAATTAAATGGTAGAATATACACATCAAACATTTCAAATAGTGCAAAGTACCGGTTGTGGCATGAGAGATTGGGCCGAATAAGCATAGGAAAATTTCTGGACATTAAACGTAATAGCTTGTTTGAAGATATTAATCTTTTAAAT
This sequence comes from Scaptomyza polygonia, assembly GCA_035044585.1. NCBI lineage: Eukaryota > Metazoa > Arthropoda > Insecta > Diptera > Drosophilidae > Scaptomyza > Scaptomyza polygonia. The sequence continues at coordinate 29,422 of JAWNNU010001247.1, read as the reverse complement.
CATGTTGAGGTAAACAATGAATTATGTGAGGCTTGCATAAATGACAAGCAATCCAGATTAAAATTTGAAAATTTTAAAAATAAAGAAAACATTTAAAGACCATTGTTTGTAGTCCATTCCGTGGTCTGTGGTCCAGTCACACCTTCGACAGTTGACAATAAAAACTATTATGGTGTCTTTATTGATCAGTACACGTATTACTGTGTGACATCTAATAACATATAAGTCGGGTGTATTTTTCGTTTTTAAAGATTTTGCTGAAAAAGCTGAGGCTCATTTTAACTTAAAAATGGTAAATCTATATATCGATAATGGTAGGGAATATCTTTCTACTGAAATGCGTGATTCCTGTATTGAAAAAGGCATCAGCTATCATTTAACAGTTCCACATACTCCGCAACTAAATGGTGTTTCAGAACGGATGATTCGCACAATCACCGAGAAGGCTCGTTCAATGATTAATAGTGCAAAACTAAGTAAAAACTTTTGGGGTGAAGCTGTTTTAACAGCAACATATATAATTAACCGATCTCCAAGTAGAGCCTTGTTAAAAATAAAGAAAACACCATATGAAATGTGGCATAACAAAAATCCCGTTTTAAAATATCTTAAGATATTTGGTTCTACCGTATATGCACTTAATAAAGTTCAAAAGCGGAAATTTGATGAAAAGTCAAATAAAACCATACTTGTCGGATATGAGCCAAATGGCTATAAGCTGTGGAATGTAGAGTCAAGAAAATTTATGACAGCTAAAGATGTTGTGGTGGATGAAGAAAACATACTAAAGTCTAGGGGTGTACATGAAGAAGACTCAGTGGTTCAACTTGAAAACGTTGATCCAAGTATTGATTCTGATATTGCAGAAGATGAAGAGTCGGGTTTTCCATTGGTGGAAAACAATAAATCTGAAACTTCAAGTTCAGATGTACAGCCTAGTGAAAATTCCACAAATTTAGAGAATGCCGATCCATCAAAGAAGCTGGTGATAGTATCAAAGATACTATAAATGAGACAGAAATCAGACGCAGTGAAAGATGAAAAGGTAAACCAAAATTATCATATCGATTTTTAGAAAGGTGTCTAATAAACACTCAAATATGTTTAAATGAGGTTCCAAATACATTTGACGAAATTGAGTTTCGTGAAGACAGAGTTTTCCGGAAAAAAGCCATACAATATGAACTAAACTCTCATTTTCAAAACAAGACTTGGTGCCTAGTGCAAAGACCCAATAACAAGAATATAGTAGATTGCAAATGGGTGTTTAGTATAAAACAAGATGGGTTCGGTAACTAAGTAAAGTATAAAGCAAGACTTGTGGCACGGGGTTTCACACGAGAATACTTAACTGATAATGACGAGATATTTGCACCAGTTGCACGAATTTCGAGTTTCAGATTGCTTTTAGCTTTTTCAAATCAATTCAACCACTTGGTCCATCATATGGACGTTAAAACCGCATTTTTGAATGGAACTCTTAAAGATGAACTTTACATGATAATTCCAAAAGGCTTGACCCATGAAGATGGTGATAAAGTGTGTAAGCTTAATAAAGATATTTATGGCCTTAAGCAAGCTGAAAGATGCTGGTTTGAAGTGTTTGAAAATGTGCTTAAGGCTGTTGGATTTCAAAATTTGGGAGTTCCTCCGTTGCATATATAAATTAAACAAAGAAGATATAGCTAGAAACATATATGTATTATTATATGTGGATGATGTTGTCATTGCTAGAAAGAACTCTGATACAATGACTAGTTTTAAATCATATCTAAACAACAAATTTCAAATGACTGACTTACTCGAAATTTTTTCAGTTGATATCACTCCTATTTTTTCATACCAGGCTACTTATATGCAAATCAATTCTTAATGAGTAAACTCCAAAAATATTTGTTTTGCGCAGAAGTAAAAATTATATTTAGGCAAGCTGCTGTTGTTTTTCCAAACAGCTGGTACAAATGAAAAGAAATTTAAAAAGAGAATAATATTTTGGATGCACAGGAAAATTTTATTCTTCGGTTGGAAACTATCAATAACAAAGAGTATAAAATTAATTATTTAATTAATATGAACTATTATAATGCGTGTACACTACAACCATTTATAATCGTTGAAGGCGCGCATTGTTTTTATTTGGAATCCTTTTATGTTTATTTCGATAAAAACTGCTATTAATTATATTCATTTATAAAGTGTTTCGATACTTGTTTTAAATTATTCAACACTATTGATTGACAATATCCCAATGCGTCGCAGCAAGAGTTGCTTTTTATACATCATAGACACTTTTTAACATAGACACTATATGATATTAAATCATCTAATTTAACAGCTCTTATTCATTATATAAAAGATTGATTAAAACATGTCGAGCTTTGAATGTTTTAAATGTAAATAAAAAGTGATAACTGTTGACCTTATGGTAAAACATTTAAAGTATGACCATGTAATGAAGCCTTCAAAAAATTATCCCTTACGATGTATAGTTGATGAATGCTACCAATTGTTTTTAGACTTTCAAAAAGCATAATCGTAACGTACTTAAAGATGCAAGAAATGGTAGAGTTAGTGAGAGAACGTAAGACAGCCGAATATCTATTTTAATAACCAGTAAGCTCTAACATTTGACAAGGATCCATATAAAACTAATTCCAAAAGTTGCAATGCAATGAAGTGTCTTGAAAACTTTTAAAAGCATGCAATCTTATTTTGACTTAATTTGCATTCTTGATCTTTTGTGCCCAGGAATCAATTAACAGCTTGATAAATTATTGTTAGAACAGTTCAGTTTCTTGAACATTTTTGCATGCAGACTCTTTACCAACAGTTTTAACACTGGTAATGGAGTATAATAAATAAAGACTGCGCGGGCGCAAACGACTGTAAGCTACTCTGATACCAGAAATAAACCATGTGCTTAATAGTTTGTTTTTAAAAGGAGGGTATGGTGGCAGCAGAAATAAACGTTGCCTTTAAATACTTTGTGCATCAACTCTTTTATGTACGTCGCCAGTCATATTTCCACCAACTGGTATAGATATAGCTTAAAAGCTGTGAAAAGGCTACTGGTGTGGACGTGCAGGTCTTTAGGTGGTGTTGCCAGCTACACTTTGACGAAACTTGGTGACGTCAAAAAAAATTGCTCAAGATATACGCATTGTCGATCAAAAAAGCGAATGACTAGGGGCGGCAGAGGTGGGTGTGCCACTCAAGATATTTATGCAGGTTTTTGGGGAAAGTAATCAGCTATCTTTGGTGACTTTAGTCGTCTAAATATGTAAAATGTGTGTGTTATATCAATGTGCACCTCGAGGTAGATCGACTTATTATGGGTTTCCCAGCACCCCAGCGGGCGTTGCACTCCTTGTTTTACACTTTGTCGACCGCGATTACTCGTCCTAAAGTTTCGAATGTACAATAAGTTGGTAAAACTTGTTAATTTAAAAGTAATAACAACAGCTTTGGTTCAGGAATTAAACAGTACTTTTTAACGGTTAGTATAGTAAAAACATAGATTTTTCAATAATATTGGATATATTTATAGCTGTTAGAGCGGTCTAAGGAAAGAACGGTCAGACATGCGAACGAACGGACAGCAGGGTGGACATTGCCTACAACGCATTCTGTACATTCGGTATCGAGCATAACAAAAAACAGCCGACTGCAAACTAATATTTGGTAAATAGTTATTTTGCAAAAGGGGGTATGGCAGCAAATCTTTAGGGTCGTCACATCTATAATCACACCAAATTTCGAAAGAAAGAGATGGAAACGGAATTGATGTGGGTGTTACATCTAAATTATGATGCAGATCTTTGTGTGCAGCATCACTATAAATGGCCAGCCTATAGAAAAATGCTCAGATTTTTTAGCTATTAAAAATATTGAGAACAAAGTTTGTGCACTGAGTTTTTGTCCAAACAACATTTGTAAATAATGAACATTTGTTTTTCAAAAAATAATAACTTTATCATATCTTTTAAATAAATATTCAATATGATTCAATGACTTGCTTGCTTGTTTACCTTTTGTGGACTTAAACATCATTGCTTATCAAAATTTTAAGGTATATAAACTGCCATAAGAACTGATATATTTACACTTGGTATTAGAGTTGGTACCAACTTGACAATAGTTAAACCGTTAGTTTTTGAGCGACAAGCATAAGCCAAATTCAGTTAACAACAAATCACTGATACGTACTGTTTACACCAATCCATTTGCCTTTGCTTTTTTTTTAAAGATTTCAAGCGAATTTAATAAAATAAAATTGTTCCAATCTCTTGCTAAGCCAAAGCAAAAGGTCAAGCATTGTCAAAAATCTATCATAAAACGCTGTGTGTGTAGATTTTTGGGTTTACTGTTGGCAATGCGCTCCCTTAGCTGATATCATTGCAATGTGACTTTTCGAATCTTATCTAAAGTCATACCAAAATTGCTTTCTTAATATATGGCCACCTTCCAATGGTGTGACACACAAAACTGCGAGCAACGCACAATATCTCATCTGTTTTCTTGTAATGCCCATGGAGTATATAATGCCAAATTTCAAATGTCAAGCAGTTAGTCGGTTTAGGTTTTCTCAACAGACAAGGCGTTTAAATGATGCAAGGTGCTAAAAATTTATTGTGTTCCATGTGTGATGAAATGATAATAATACTTCAATAGTGTTTGCAGGAAACTATGTGAAAGTTCTGCTGCTGGCACTGGCTGCCCAGCTGCAGGTCAGCATTCAAACTGAGTATTTGAACAGCGGTAAGGATATTTGCCGACTATTTGCGGATGGCACAACGATACGCAAGCCAGGCTACTGCGATCGTTATATTGTCTGCAAGAACTCTGTCAGCACAGAGGGCGCCATATGCGAGGGTGCTACACCATTTTTTAATCTGGCCAAAGGCAACTGTCAAAAGTCACTTGAGACCACAGATACATACTGCAAGTCACCGTGCACTTCGAAGACCCAGGGTTACGTCGGAGACACTTTCAACTGTGCCAATTGGTACTACTGTGATAAGGATAAGCCTTTAAGCAGTGGCGTTTGTGCTTATTTCATGCACTTTGACCAGACAAAGCAGGTTTGCGCTTATCCCAAGGATGTCATATGCAATGCCAAGTTTGAAATCTGCCAAATAGCGCCTACTGGAGTTTTGTTTAAAGACGAGCTCAACTGCAATTCGTATTTCACTTGTCAGGCTGGTAATATAAAACAAAATCTTTGCGATTCTGGACTGTATTACGACGTGAAAACAGCAAAGTGCGTCAAAAAGTCGTTGGTAAAATGTGAAAGACATCCACATCCGAAAGAGGTGTGCGGCACAAAGAAGCTGGCGAAACGAAATAAATTTGTTGCCGACGGCGCTAGCTGTCGCGGCTATTTTCATTGTAGTGATTTAGGCTCCGGAGTACCAGATCCAGATCCCGAGTGGCACCAGTGCCCCCTTAATACTTTCTTTAACGAGGAACTCGAACTTTGTCAGGATAAGAGCGCTCGCAAATGCTTGGATGATCGTTGCGACGGACGAGAAAATGGCTTTGAACTAGCGCAGATTTTGGGCTGCCAGAATTACTTTGAATGCAAGAATAGCGCGGAAATAAGACTTTTCAAGTGCGAAGATAATATGTATTTTGATATGAAAACTGAGTTATGTACATCGCAGCCAAAGCATTATGCCATCTGCAGTTAAACTTTTATCAACATATATGTTCGCTTAAACTTTGAAATATTATCACTATTAGCACAAGAAATATGGAATTTTATTAGATGGAGATAAACAAAACATTTATAACCTTTATTACCATCTTTATTGATTATTCCATTAAAGGGCAATAATATATTTTGCTTAAACTTCTAACAGGAAAAATTCAATGCACTATGGTCCCAATGCCCTATTTTTTACATAAGGGAGCGTTCAAATATTACGTAGCATATTTTTTAAGATTTTTGACCACCCCTCCCCCCCCCCTTGTAACGCATCGTAACGTTTGATGAGACCCCCCCCCCCCCCAAATTGCGTTACGTAATACTTGAACGCTCCCTAAATTAATAACTCGAGAACTACACAATATTTTTAAGTCTGGTTTTCTGCATTCAACTATGTAATACTCATTGAATTTTTGACTAGGAAAAATGGGCGTGGCACCGCCCCTTTTTGAATATTTAAATATGCAAATATTTTTATTTCAAAGCTTTGTGAACCAAATTTTTTTGTGGCTATAAACTATAATATTCAACGTTCTTATATCAAATATGTAAATTTTCAGCAAAGTTTTAATTGAAAAATTTGAATAAATTGTAGTCGTTTTTTTTTTAGTGCTCATCCAAAAATTCAGATTCTATATCATCTGCGTATTCGCCGTCAAAATCACATTCTTCCAAGTCAGACTCGTCCATATCAGAGTCATCTACTTCAGCATCGTTTCTGTAATTCAATGGCTCGCCTTCACTGGGTGTAGAAGTTGGCACTTCCAAGAGCGCTATTCGCTAAGCGAACATCAGCCGAAAGATGTTTCTTTTTATTTTTTCGCTGGGTCAGACATAAGCTTGAGATAAATGGATCGCTTGTGTCCATAGATCTGTGGAAAACATCTTGCATGTTGTTTTGTCTGCTATTTTTTCGGGCGTGCGCTTGTCCATCATGCTTATATACGTTGTTTCGAGCCTCAGATGCATTTTCACCCATACAGCCAACTGGAAGAGGGGAGGCGGCAATAATTTTGCTCCATGAATTAATATTTTGTAGACTGTGGCTGTCATTTGGTACCAAGAATACTTTTCGATGTAAAGTTGGGCTGTTTTCTCCGAGTAAGCTTTAAATTTTTTCGTGTCGATCGCAAACTCGCTGGAAATAACTATCAAAATGGTGTGGAATCTTTGAAGAAGATCGATATCTAGTTTAAAATTGATGACAGGATATTAGTGTCTGCAAATGCTCTTCTAGCTGTATTACCGTCGTTTGAATTTTCACTCCCATTTTATTTTGGCTTGTCAACGTAAAGTCCCAGTTCCGACGAAAATTTTTTTTTGAGTAACCCGTTTGCGAATGAGCATTAAATCTTTGTCATGAGACCCTCTAACTTGCCATTTTTTTAGCTCAATCATGTATGACAAATTAAGTACAAATTCGAAGAAACGAATCCAAGCATGCAGGGGACTCACTCCATACTGAAGAGATTCAGGCTTATGATTAAAAGTTGTGGAATTCATATCCGATATTCTCATCAACTGTAAAGGCTTTGCTCCACATATATATCTAAAACTTCATCTTGTAGTGTCATTATTCGCTTTACAGTGTGATCCAAAATATATTGTAAAGGAACTACGGCAACAGTTTCAAAAACTGAAATATTTTCAGGTCGGCACTTTTCTTTTGCCTCAATCACATGCTTGTAGCTAGGATATATATCGCAATTACGACTTTTTTTCTGCAGCCTGATGTTCACATAAGTGTATTTGGTTAAACCATTTTGTAGAAGAAATGCCAAAGCTTCATCAGGTGTGAACGGAATTGGAGCCTGAGCAAGAAATTTTTTTTTTAACATGCTTCCATTGCCTTTTGCTGTTTCCTTAAGTACGAACGAAATATCGCTGCATTTGGCTTTCTTTGCTGATACTGAAGCAGCATGGACAAGTAAGGATGTGTTGTGGTTTTCCTTCTCAGAAAGCTCGGCCGCACATCTTCTTTTCATTTTCATTTCCAGCAGAATAAGAAGTACGTCGACGTCCTGCATTTTTGGGTTTCAGTTCACTTTTACTGACTCCAATTACCATCTTCGAAGACATCCAATTTTTGTGTTTTTTATCAGTTTTGAACCTTTCTACCATATAGTTGCGTTTGGTATAGCATCTCTTAGCGTAGGCCGCAAAGTTATAACATTTTTTTTCTATTTCCGTCTCCTTGATTTCCAAAAGGCTTCCATTAAACTTTTTTAAAATAAAATCAAAAATTGACGAGGCTTTTTGCTTGTTCTGCAGCCACACTTCAATCAATTCTGCATGCTCGAACACAAAGTTGCCTGGTGAAATTTGCGATTATATGAAATCGGGGAAATTCGGGGACAAGATTATTGGTGTTTTATAAAGAAGACACATTGACACACAAGACTGCATTTATAGCTACGACAATACACGATAATATACTTACTTCTACACAAACCAAAATTTATGTGAGGTTATGGTCGACTAAAACAACACAGCACAAAAGCACATTAAACAATAAACAAAACACATCTACGAACAAAACACATATACAAACATGTAAAACAAACCTGGAGCTATGTTTTCCATAGTTATTTTTATAAATGGGCTTTTTTCTATTTATTTTAAAGAGGAAATAAGAGAGAACAAAATATTGTGTAAGTCTCAACCATGATACAATAACACAAGGTAGTCCCATCGGCAGCAGAGGCTCGTCGTTTTTGTAGCTTATCGACAGTGCATGCTTGCTTGTCGAACAGAAAGGTTGTGGTGCGGACGATTTTTGTTTGATTTTGTTAGGTGACATTAACCCTAAAGTGCCAAAAAAAAATGAACTATTGCTCTTATTGCCGCAAGCATGTATCGGGCGTTAAAATTATTCATTCACCGAAATGTGAAGTAAAAAGAAAGATATGGGAGGAAAGCCCAGGGTGCGACCTTGGTTTCAACTCCTAAATCTGCGACACACATTTCAATGTTTCCCAATGGAAGACTGCACCCAACAGAGGGCAGACTTATAAAAGGAGGCGATTAAATAATGATGCCGTGCCCACTAGAAATGAAGAGAGTCAAACGGAATTTATTAAAGAAGGATACGCCAATTTAAGCACGCAAACAGAGTAAGTTTAGCTGGAGAAAATATGTATACATGTTTATGCAAACAATAATATAACTGTGTTGTAGCGACAAGGTCATTAATAATGCAATGTTCATTGAAAACGTCAGCCTCAAGAAAAAAATTTGTGACATGGAGAAGGAGTTGGATAACTTACGCCAGCAGCTTGAGGCTTTTCAACAACTAGACTTGTCTCTTAGTAAAATTTTTACTCAGACGCAAGTAAATATTCTAAAAAGTGCTGGAAAAGAGCATTATTTAATTCAGATGATATTTCTGGGGCTATTTGTCTTCACACCGCCGGCCCTCGAGCGTAGAATCATTTGTATAAGAAAGGATTTCCATTGCCTAGTCGTGCAACGTTGTACAGATGGTTGTCAGAAGTTGACATAAAGACCGGTACCCTTGATTTAGTCATTGACTTAATGCAAAATGATGAAATGGATGAGACCGATAAGCTCTGCGTCTTAGCTTTCGACGAGATGAAGGTTGCTGCTGCTTTCGAGTATGACAGCTCAGCAGACGTTGTTTTCGAGCCAAGCAACTATGTGCAACTTGCAATGGTTCGTGGCTTAAAAAAATCGTGGAAGCAGCCTATCTTTTTTGACTTTAACGCCCGAATGGATGTGGACACTCTTGACACAATTATAAGAAAGCTCCATTTGAAAGGATATCCTGTAGTGGCAATTGTCTCCGACTTGGGTGCTGGAAACTAAAGACTATGGAGAGAGCTTGGTATCTCTGAAAGTAAGTGTGTAAGAAGAATTAAACCAATATAAAGATTCAAATTGGTTTTTCGTTTTCAGCAAAAACCTGGTTTTGTCATCCAGAGGATGAGCAACAAATTAAGTTAGTCCGTAACCACTATTTATATTCTGGGTTAATATTAAACGGAACTAAGTTGAGTAAAACGTCATCAACAGGCACCTAGTCACAGTGCTAAGTCAGATGTTTCGATAATGTTCAAAATAAGCGAAAACCACATAAATATTCGCTCGCTCGCGAAACAAAAGGGTAAATTGGCAACGCAATTGTTTTCGAACACAACCGCCTGCTCCATCAGACGCTGCTATTCGTTGGGCTACGATGTCGAGAATGCGTGCGAAACTGCGGATTTATTTAAGTTTCTCAACGATTGGTTCGACATTTTTAACTCAAGAATGTCCACTGAAAACTGCATCCAAGCAACGCAAGCTTATGGAAAGCAACTGGAATTCCAAAACGACATTTTAGGAAAAATATCCCAAATAATGAAAACGGATTTATTTGGCAAATCAAATAGACTCCCATTCCAAAAAGGGATAATTGTAAGCAATGCATCCCTTGATGGATTATATGGCTACTTGCTACAAAAATACAATTTAAGCTATATTTTAAGAAGCCGGCTTAATCAAGATATAGTTGAAAATTATTTTGGAGCCATGCGGTCAAGGGGTGGACAACTCGATCATCCGACATCGCTTCAATTTAAGTATAGGTTAAGAAAATACATAACAGGTACGACAAAATTAAAACCATTATTTAGCAAATAACTTATTTTAATAATCATATTTGTCAAATGTTTAGCTTTATGTTTCAGCAAAGTTGTTACCGTGAAAGTTGGTAGTTATGTTCTGTCTTTTGTGTTATATGTTATATTTTTCTTTAATTATTGTCATTCATAAATATTCCTTATATTTTGTTTAGCCAAGAACACAGAATTGTTGTCTAGTAATGGAAATGTTGACGATGACAGATGCGATAATTGGCTAAATATCGATCTGTGTACCCAGCGTACAGAAAACAAAGAGAACGAGCAAGATATTCACCCCTATCACGAATGAAATTTCACGTGAAATAATTTCACTTTTCGCCTTCACGTGATCACGAATATCTAACAGCTGATAGTTCCCTAGTTCGAAACCATTTCGCCCTATTCTGAATGAAATTCAAAGGCGAAATGAATTCACTTTTCCCTTATAATCGTTCACCTGTTTTGAGTTGGCGGAATCGAAAATGTAAGTAATTTGTATAATATAAATAAAACTAGTTTTTATAGAAATACTTTTCTGGTAAGCGCCTTCTGCAAAAAAGCGCAAACAAGCAGCTAGTTTTACGATTGGAGGAGCTGCGAAAGATTTTTGTGCTCTGGGAGTCGATGATGTGAGCTCATCCAGTAAATAGATAAAAGTGGCTTTATTCACTCTAAAATGCTGTACAAACCTGAAATGAATACATACTTTGAAATTAAAAATACACATTATGCACATTCATGTACTTACAAAGTCTCCGGCATATCCAAAGGATTTGAATTGTCCCGTATATTTCGCCGCATTAATCGCTCGCTCTCACGGGAATCTTCTTCCAACAACTGCCTTCTTAATGTCAGGCTCAACAATTATGCCAACTTATGTTCACGTATGTTTAGCAAAATGAAAAAATGTAAACAAACAATCAGCTGTTCTTGAAATTTAACTGTCAACTATTATCGAAATTTTTCGAAGTGAAATCTTGTTCACGGTGAATTCATGATGCGAAATAATTTTTCACGTGAAATCAAATTCCCCGTGAAAAAATATTTCGCCTGTTATTCGTGATAGGGCTGATTGAAGATTTTGACATTGTCAACAATATACCAGCAGACAACGACATGGAAGAGTTGACGGAAGATGCCATCGAGTATCTTACAGGATACGTTGTTAAAAAACTTAGGCTATGTTTTGTTTCAAACAGTTCAACATATACATATGTTGACGAGGTGTCGCACGGCGGGGTTGTAAAACCTTCCATTGAATTTAAAAATAAGCTTAAACAACTCGAAATGATTTTTGTGTATAACATGAAAGATGATTGTCAAATAACCAAAAAAGTAAAAGAAAAATTATTGCTGGCAGCGGAAAATGTTGCTATTGACAAGTCGGTCAAAAATTTTTATTTTAAAATTAGAATATTTTTTAGAATTAAGAATCTAAACAAGAGAATTAGTGTTCAAAATCAAAAACAACGATTGCTTTCACACTCAAAGTTATTAAAAATAAAACTTTAATAATAATGTACATCTTTGTATTATAAAATTATATGTTAAACACGCTATACTGCCGTTCCATTCGAACTCACTCTACAAAGTGCCTTTTCACTCGCACTTATTGGAAGCATACGATAAGCTACCTTCTGCTGCCGACGAGACTACCTTGTGTTATTCCATCATGGTCTCAACCACGTGCGTACACAATCAACAGTATATTTTCAGGGTCAAATAAAAACCACACGACTGCTTTAAAAAAAAAATTGCATTTCTAAGTTCATTGGAATATTTGGTATTGGAATAAAATGAGTTTTTTCCTTAAATTACGATTATAATTTTTTGGATTTACGTAAAAAAAAATTGCTTTGGTATTCCGATCCCTTTATTACAGGACTAAGGAAATTGCCATGCAAACACAATTCCAACTTAATGAAGTCTGCATTAGATTTGTTAGAAGAGTCTGATTAATTACTACCACGCCCTTTTTGTTATGAGTCCTATTTAATTTATATATGTTAATTTTATAATAAAATGACTAATGTTTGAAACTTATATATTCGCTAAAAGTAATTTTGTTGCAATTGTTGCTATTTATGCCCGATCGTTTCTATGGGAGCTATAGGATATAGTCGTCCGATGTGGTCAATTTTTTTTTACAATATAATTAAAATATTTTTCTAGATTTTTGGTAGAAATTTCATATCGATATCTCAACGGGAAGTATTTATGGCCGCCGCTCCATACAATCCAAACCACTGTGCATTGGAGTTTCCACTGCCGTTTGAAAGAGGCTTGTCCACATTTAGGCCCATTTCTTTCATCATTTTCAATTGTAAAAGTCTTTTTCGTGCTGTTAGTTTCAGCTTGTCGCAGTCCTTGACATGCCACTTCTTAAGCTCAATTCTATATGAGATTTTTAAAACGAACTCGAAAAAGCGGATCCAAGCATGTAAAGGACTGATTCCATATTGAAGAGCGTGTTCCTTAGCCATGAAAACCTTCGAGTTTTTATCTTTAATGTCGAGCAATTGTTTTGGCTTCGCTCCGCAGATTGGGCAAGACTGACAAGAGTTGGTTCCTGACAATATGTTTAAGATTTTCCCATCTATTAGTGTCATGTGTCCAAGATACTCGACATATATATTTTTCTTTAAATTTATATAAATATATTTGCATGTTGCGAATTTGGGCATCTAAATTTTCCTTTTCGGCTAATATAAGGACGGTAGTTTCCTTAATGAATTCAATCTTCAATGGGCGGCAAAATCTAACAGATTGCGGAGTCTTATTGAGCCAAATAATTTGTTGCGTTTCATTTATCAATCTCAATGGGACAATTGTAGTAACAAACAGTGAACTGTCGATTGCAGGACTATCGTGAATCATAAGCTTTAAGTACGGCCGGATATGCCGGGTATATATCACATCCGTTAATTTTGGCATTTCGTTGTATATTTACATATATATTGACTTTTTGTGAATCCATTTCCCAATAAAAATGCAAGCTGACTTTTGTTTGTACGGCGTCTCCTGAGCGATTGTTGTTGCTCCAAGCTCAGCACGACTAAACACATATGGTACTAGAAAAATTTGATTTTTTCGAAAACGTGTGGATACGGACAAAAAGGATAAGGTTCTTATTAATCTGCACACTTTTATTAACAGTTTCTCACTTACAACTTTTTGCAACGCTTTGCCATGCAAAAGTACTGATCCACGGAACACAACTACATTTGTTGAGTTTGTTTTAAAAATACACATAAACAAAACACAGTACAATTGGACAAAAACACAAAACAACGACACAAACATTGGTCAACTATAGTTTTACATACCCGAACAATCGTTTTCCATATTAATCCGTTTCACTTTTGTGTAAATTTTCCCCAGAACAAACAAACAAAGTTGCAAAATTTTTCCCGCCAATTTCATATAAAACAGGCGGTACATAATCAGCTGACTTTAACAGCGCGCGAGCAGAACAGTATTGCTCCACATGTAAAAATAAAATATTTTTTTATCTAACAAGGGTGTTTAAAAATTATAAATCAACATTTTAAAATAATAAACAAAAAAAAAATTGACTTTATGCCACACTTGGTTTTTTCCACTTCACACTTGGTTTTTTTCCACTTTTCTGCACAAACTTCAACTTCAAATGGTCATAACAGTTAAACGAAACAGCTGATTGCGTTTTAGGGTGGCCAGAGTCCAAAAAATATATATTTTCAAGTACTACCGATAAAAGGTTATGTAAATAAAGTATCGATTAAGAAATCCAGGACCTAAATAGGAAGGCAGCCTTACCCTTTAGAGGGTTGAAGTAATATAATGCTAATAATAAAATATTTTTATATACAATATTATAATATATACTATAATAAGTTTGCATATTATAGGTGTCAAAAAAAAAACAAAGCATTGTTTTGATGATTAGCACAAAATAGCAATTTATTACTTTATTCAAGTTTTTATGATTTATTATATATATATATATATATAAATATATAATATATATAATATATATATATATATTATAAGCAGTGTTGCCAGGTATTGAGCGCCCGCATAAGCTAGATTCTATGAAAAAATAAGCTAAAATAAGCTAAGTATATGCTAAAATACAAGCTATATCCAAATTCATGAAAAACACACAAATAATTTGATTTTTATTTAAATAAAGTCAGTAAACAAATCATCCAACTCTGAATTTTCAGATTCATTAACGTATATCCTTTTTTTTTGAATTTGGCTTAAATATTTTTCGGGCAAGTTGTAGATGTGGCAACATTCCCCACTTCTGCGCAACCCGTACCTGTGAAATTAAAAATAATATAATTATAAAAATTAATAGTTCGGATTTTGAAAAACAAACCTTATGGATAAAATTGTGTTAAAGTTTTCAATTGCATTTTATTTCGCAATTTAGTTTTTACGATATTTGTTTGGCTAAAAACGCGCTCCACTTCCGCATTTGACGACGGCAGTGAAAGCATTTGAATTATCGCTGCTAGTCTGATTTTTGTTAGTTTTTTTGTACAAATATAAATTTTTGTTACACCGTTCCACACTGTATCGAGGTCGTATCCATCGCTGGGTCACCGATTTGCTAGCTGGCTATCGATACAGTGTTGGGAATCAAAGGCCGGTTCATAACACACTTCCAAATTAAATAAAATCGCGCATGCATCACCCGACATATCGATGACACTATCGATTAGAATACCAATTTACGATCATATTGATTAGGTTCACGTTACAATCGGCAGTAAAAGAACAAGCTCCGATATTTTTATGCTGTAAAACACTTTAATTATGTAAAATATTTCCCTGAAGTCACGAAAATAAATTAATGCTAGAATATGCTATATCAACTTAGAAAAATGCTAGATTTCAGGCTATAAGCTATTTGCGAATTTTATAAGCTATTCCATTTTCAAATATGCTAGATCTAGCCTGAAAAAAGCTAATCTGGCAACACTGATTATAAGTAAACGAATGTAGGAATTCTTTCTTGGTTAGCTCTTAAAATCAAACTTGAACTTCAAAACTCATGCGTTGAGTTTATATACCATAAGTGGCTATCTTTTGTTTTGGTTTTTTCTTTGCTGAAGCCGAAAAACAAAGTTAATAAGACGAAAAGCCCTCACAAAATCTACAGGGAAAGATCCGAATGGGCTGTGACATTTTGATAGAACGTCAGTTGATGGGCGAAGCACAATGGCGCTTTTTCTAATTTTTCGTTGCAAAAATCATAACTTTTGAAGTTATAAAGGATATGAAAGATAATTAATTAAACTATAAAATTTACGTTTGAAAAAAGTTCTAATATTTTCTTGTGCCTATTTATGAGCAAGCAAAGTTGAAATTTGTGGAAAAATCTATTTTTTGAGACGAAAAATAAATAATTTTGGATCGGAAGATGCTCCTAACATGTTGAAAAGGTCCTCATTTTGTCTCACCCTATATGCTTTGAAAGTGTTAAGCGATCTGTATTTTTTATAAATTTTATTTAAGGACTCCTCCTTCTCCAATCGACAAAGGCTGATACTCAATTATATCTTTGCTATGTGCCAATATTTTTTGGACTGTCGGGGTCAACTTTTTCTGTGAATAGAGTTCGAAAAGCGATGCAGTCTTCGAAGCATATTCTCTATATTTTCCAGAATCAACTTTTTTCTTGCAGCTTAAAACATTTAAGATTGTCCCCAATCTCTTAACGATTTATTTATCCCAGTAATTAGAGTAACAGCCACATCATTTTTAAAAGATCTCCTCGAAGTGTTTCCATCGTTTGAGTTTTCGAATCCGTACTTTGGGCAATCTAATTAAAGTCCAACTAGATACATAGTTGTTTGTGCCTACATATATGGGATGTAAGACCACTTGTACGCCAACGCAATGTCTATATTTGGTGCGTACCTGGTAGTTTATTTGTATATCCTGTAACTGTACCTGAATTTAGGGACCAGGATTTGACAAATGATCTCAGAGAAGCATTTCAAATTGAAAAACAAAAGTCATTATTTTTAACAATAACGAACGTTCCAATAACAATAAGAATGAGTTTTTGCAGTTATATGTCATAAATAGCCCAGAAATGCATGCAGCCCTTTTTTGGAACGATGTCTTTTTGAACTATTTTACCTTTTAAAAAAAACCGGGGCAACGGCGGGCAGATAAATTTTTTTGCATTCGATTAAAGAGTAACCAAAGAAATTTATGTGGAAATATAAAAAAAATGGATTGTTGGTAAATATCGATTTACCTGGCCAAACGCAAAGCAAACAGTACAATTCGCTGATTAATTTTTTTTTTAATCGATCTATCGATAGAATTAAAAATAATTAGTCTAGTTTATGAGATTGTTTTTTAACACTGAAAATCAGTCATTTTGGATTGATTTTAGATAGCAGATTTGAAATCGTTTGAGAATTTCGTATAAAAGAGGTTCATTCAATATTTTGTAAAGGCAAACAAATTTTTTGATTTTTGCAACGCTAAATCAAAAAAAGGGCCGCTGTGCGACGATACAAAGTTCCGCAAGTACTTTCGAATTACCCCGTTTTTGATTTGGCAATTGTTAGATGTCTTGAAACAAGATCTTGAAAAAAACCCGACTTGGGTGCGCAAAACAATAAGCGCCCAGCATAAATTGTGCCTTACTTTGCGGTATTTGGCAACCGGCGAAACATGTCTATCATTATCGTTTCAATATCGTGTGCACCATTCCACTTTTGGGTGAATAGTAGAGAAATGCCTTGACACCCTCATTGTGCATTTTCTCGAAAATACCATCCCCACACCGACGACCGCTTATTTTCAAACAATCGTCGATGATTTTTACTCAAAGTGGAATTTCCAAATTGCTGCGGGGCGATTGACGGCAAGCACGTCCGGATAAAATGCCCGCCAAAAGCGGGTTCAGCCGATTTTAATTATAATGACTTCCATTCAACTGTATTGTTAGCAGTCGTTGATGCCAACTTTAAATTCATTGCAGTAGACGTTGATTCATATGGAAGAGAAGGAGCCGCAGGTATAAAGTCGATGCTTATTTCCAAAAAAAAAATTCAAATTGATTTTGAATGCAAATTTTCATAGTCTTTTTCTTAAAAAGTGTAATGGGCAAATTGATCAACAATGGGAATTTTAATATTCCACCTCTGCCATTAACCAACGTTGAATTGCCAAACGTTATGATTGGTGATGAAGCATTTGCTCTGAACACTTCCATGATGAAACCATATCCAAATGCACAGTCGCTGCTCGAAAAAACAAAAGCTATCTTCAACTACACTCAGAAAAAAACACGTTCTAAAATCAGGACCATTGATTTGGTTTTTTTAGATCGGATTTGGTACTTTAATACCAAATTAAGAACGAAGTTCATTAAATAAGAGCGTATGAACATGTTTATTTAACACCGAAGCATATGCACTACCGGTAAACCCAAGCCTATGGTCGTGTGTGTGCAGTTTTCTATTGTAATATTTAGGTCGTCTGCTGACATAAATTTGAGCTTGCTAGTTGTTGCAGAACAAATGGTTGCGCCAGTGCCAGAAATAAAACAATCAATAGTCGCTTCACACTTAAAAAAAATGGAGCTGATTCTAGAGGAATTACTACCAGATGTGCAAGACGAATTTTTTACAACATTTTATGCAATTCTCATGAGTTTGAGGTCTAAAGCCCGCGTAAATCAAAAATAAAGTTAAATTGTTTACTATATATATTTCTGTATTTATTTATAGTGTTAAAGTATTAGTGTTCATCTATATCATTTTATCCCTCATTAGCGTTACGTTACGGCCTCCGACATTTGGACAAGTTGATGGTCCTAAACTTGTAAGTACATTTTCCACTTCGCTGCGCCATAGTTCTTCTTGCAATACCCCATTTCCATCATCATTGTCGACATAACTGCTTACACAATACACCGAATTATCATTATTCAGCATTATGTAATTGTGTAGCAGAACACATGCCAAAACTATTTTTTCTGCATTTGTAATGTCGTTTGCACTCCACCTTGCCACCAATATACCAAAGGCATTTTCAATCACCCTACGTGCTCTTGATAGCCTTATGTTGAATTTTGCCTGCAAAGGTGGCAAATCCTGACCAGCATAGGGTCTCATCAGATGCAGTCCCAACGGAAACGCTGAATCTCCAACAAAAAAGTTATGCACAACTTCGTTGCTGAATGGCAAAGCCTTAGGTGGTGGGATGGGCCCTGTTCCACCTATAATACATTTGCCGAATTTGCTGTTTTTGAATATGCCTATGAAATACGGTTTATTAGATTCAATATTCAATACATTTATTTATATTATTTACCTGAATCATTGTGGGAACCATATGCTACGTCAACCATCGTAAAGCGGTATTTTGCATCGCAATGAAATGGAACTTCTTTTAGTTGTAAAATTGGCTGTCACTATTTGGTGGACATTTAAGGGCTACGTGCTTTTCATCAACCGCACCAATACAACTCGGGGAACACCACATGTTTGCGAAATCCTGCTCAATCGCTTTGCAGTCGTTCACATGTGGCTCACCAACATAAAAAGGAAACAAAGTTTTCCAAAGGATGTCAGCAGTATCATAAATGATGCAACGTATCGTCTCCTTACCCATTTTAAAAGACCATGCAATTTTATGCATCGAAACTCCCTGCGACAAGAACCTGTTTTGTATGAAAAAAATTAAAATCTACTTTATGAAAAAAATATGTAAACATGTGCACTCACAGCACTCTGCACTCTGCACTAATAAAGGCACTCTTCTTCCTTACAGTTGTCGCTATTTCCGGCTCAATTAATTTCAATAGCCCCTGAAAAAGGTGCACACTCAACCGTGTATATATATAAAATTGTTGGCTGTCGTGGATCATCATGGGCTTGAACGACACCTCATAAAAATCGTGGACAGAGCGCTCTTTAATTATCCATCTATTATATGTATATAGATAGCCATAGGTGAGCCACGCCCACCCATTTCGCCTTCAACCTCCCAGCTGTTTAAAACTAAAAATGCCTATATCTTGAGCTAGAGCCACCAAATTTAGTGCTAAGATAGGTGTTGACGATTACCAACCAAATTCATAAAAACTTTGGATGCCACGCTCATCCATATTGCCCTAGCCACCCCCAACCACCCCAACGCTTCGCTAAAAACAGTAATGCGTGTATCTTCCATAGTGTTTGAGCTAGAGTCACCAAATTTGGTACGAAGATAACTGGTTACGACCCTTAAAAAACTGCATCAAAGTTTTGGAGCCTCGTCCACCCATTCCGCCCCAAGGCCCACCCGAGTTAGGATCGTCGGCAGAGTATCGCACAGTGGGAAGGTTTTTTGGTGTGTCGAAATCATTTGTATGCCTAAACCTCTTTGATTTTTGCCGGGAAGTTATTATCAGACTTGCTGATGACTATCTCCCGGCAAATTTCTTAACACAGGAAAAAATAGAAGATTGTGTCAAAGCGTTTGAAGACCTTGGCTTTCCACAGTGCTTTGTGGCAGTGCATTACCAAAGAGTGTATTCTTTTATTATTATTATTATTATATACAGCTAGGTTAAAGTTATAAACTTAGTACCTAACTTAGATACTGTAGCATGGCTCCGTTGAGGCCTTCAGCTGGATATTTATGGGTGTTGCTTAAAACTATAAGATATTTACAGATTAATGAATGATTATTTTAACTTATAGATAGTGTAGCAGTTTTGAGGCTTTTAAGTATTTTTCTAGTACTTTTACAATTTTCTAGTGTCGGGTTGGCTAACATTTCAATGGGATCTTTATGTTGAAGAATTTGTAGCCGGTGATTTGTGAAGGTTGGGCATTCGGTTAGTATGTGTGTAATGGATGTGTTTGTGTTCGTTGTGCAGAAGTTGCATATGTTAGACAGGTTATTGTTCATGTAGCTTTGGTGAGTGAGTTTGGTATGTCCAAGGCGTAATCTTGTTATTTTCGTTTGTGTATATCGTGATATTTTGTTTTGTAGTATTGATTTTGTAAAGTTATCAGCTTGATAAGTAGTGCTTAGATTTTGGTACCATGTTGAGGTTTGGTTTATACGGTTTCTTCTTTGGTGTGCTAATTTATTTTTTATTAGTTTTGTGATATCGGATGTGTTGTTATTTTGGGTGTATATGAGGGGGTAATTTGCAGCGTTTTTTGCATGCTGGTCTGCTATTTCATTCCCTCTTATATTTTGGTGGCCGGGTATCCATAGTATTTTAATGTTTGGGTGTTGTGATAAAAGGGATCGTATCGAGCATTCGTAGAAGTTAGAGTTGTTTATGTTATTGATTGATTTAATTGATGATAGTGAATCGGAGCAAATTATGTAGTTGGATTTTTCATTTTTAATTAGGTCTATAGCTTCGTGTATTGCAATCAATTCGGCGGAGTAAATTGAGCTGTATGGCATTAGGATGCCTCTTTTAATGCAGTTTTCTTCATCTGTAATGGCATAAGAAGTATGCTTGTCGGATTTCGATTCGTCAGTGAAGATGAATTTGTGGTTAGGGTAAGAGTTTCTAATTTCCAGAAAATGTTGTTGATACATAATTGAGTTGGTTGTAGTTTTGTTAAGGTAGGCAAGCTGAAGTATTGTTGCATTGCTGGGGAACACCCAGGGGGGTTTTTTTGGTGTTGTGTCAGTGAGTGGGGTAATGTGTAGATTAAGTTGGCGACAGAGGTTTAGGCAATTACATACAGCTGATGGTACTTTAGTTAATGTGTTTTTGTTTTTGGTAATTTGCTTGAGTAGTGTGTGCATGGGTGTTTGCGTCGCAAGTGTTAGGTTTTTGGCTAGTTTAGCGGTAAGGAATGTGTAACGTTCATATATTGAGTTTATGTTGGCTTCAAGTAGCAAATTGTTTGTGGGTGTAGTTTGGAAGGCTCCGATGGCAGTTCTGATTGCCGTGTTCAGGATTGTTTCGATCTTTTTAAGAGCTGATTTTGAAGCGTTCCCGTAGAGGGCCAGTCCGTAGTCTATTTTGGAGAGAATAATTGCTTTAAGTATGTTTAATAATGTATAGGTGTTACAGTTAAATCTTGTGCTGGAAAGACATTTGAGTATATTGAGTTTTTTGTTAAATGGGGTTGTTAGGTAATTGATGTGGTATTTCCACTTGTATTTTTTGCTAACTATAAGTCCTAATATTTTTAGTGTGTCAGTTGTTTGTAGGGTGAAATTGTTGGTTTGAATAGTGCATTTACATTGGTGTTTTCTACATATATGTAGATGTTTACATTTGTTGGTGGATAGGGATGCTCCCGAGAAGGAGCACCAGTCTTTTATTTGAGAGAAGAGCAGGTCTAAATTGTGTTGCGTGTTCTTTTGGTATTTGTGGAATTTTAGAATAATGTGGAAGTCATCAGCGTAGGCTATGAAATTAAGGTTTTTGTTTAGGTGAATGATGTTAGCTAGCTTATTGTAGGCAATGAGAAATAGTATTACTGAAATTGGGGATCCCTGGGGAATACCGTTTTCAAATGGGAAAGTTGCAGAGATGCAATTGGATATGCGGTATCTTATCTTTCTATTGGTCATGAAGTTGGTTATGTGCTTTAGGACTTTTTGGGCCGATCTTCCATTCTTGTAATTGCGTGATTATGATATGAATGCCAATACGGTCGAAAGCTTTAGAGAAATCAAGTGATACTATGGAGATGTGTTTTTTGTGGGTGAGTGAGTCGGTGATCAGATGGTCTAAGTAAATTAGATTGTCTGTTACCGATTTTCCTCTTTTGAAGCCGGTTTGGTTGGTGTGGATAAATTTGTTTGTATTGACAAACCACCACAAACGCTTGGCTATGATTTTGTCCAGGATTTTGCTGACACAGAGGTTTAGAGCTATTGGGCGGTAGGAATTAATGTCGATTTTGTTAGAATTTGGTTTCAAGATTGGGATAGTGAGGCTAGTTTTGTATGTCTGTGGAATGTATGAGTTGAAAATTTGGTTGTAGTGCTTGAGAATTCTATTTTGGAATGAGGGTGGGGCTTTTTGAACCATAGGGTATGATACTCTATCTATTCCAGGAGTATGGCCTTTTAGTGTCCTAAGGGCTGATTGGAGTTCGATAATGCTTATTTCCTTTTCGATTTGTTGGGCTGATTTGGATGGGGCTGATATGTTGAGGGTTAAGGAGTTTTTTGATTGGATGAAGTTTTGGTCAAAGTTACTGTTGTCAGCTTGTTTACTCCAGTGTTTTGTAAAGGAGGTTGCGATTAGGAGTTTGTCCGTTACTGGTAGGCTATTTTCTGGATTAATTATTGTGTGGATATGTTTTAAGTTGTTTAAGCCACAGAAGCGTCTAATGTTTGTCCATATTTTGTTAGTTGTGGTACTGGGTTGAATTTCGGATGTAAATGTAGAAATGGCATCTCGTTTAGCAGTTTTTAATTCTTTTCTAAAGAGCGCATTTGCCTTTCTGTATTTTATAATGTTTTCTGTGGTTATTGATTTTTTTAGTGTTTGCCAGGTTTGCATCTTATTTTTTCTTAGCTTTTCTAGGGTTTTATTCCACCATGGGGCTTTCTTAATTAGGATGTGTGGGTGGGTTTGTGGAATAGAGAGGTGGGCACTTTTAAGAATTATTTTTTTGATGTTGGCAGCTTCTTTGTTTAAGTTGTCAGTAGTTGGTATCGTGTTGCTGATCTGGTGTATGTGTTCGTTGTATCTGTTCCAGTCGGCGAGATGTAGTTTAAATATTGGTTTGCTGTAATTGTTTTGGTTGCAGTTAGTATGAAAAAGAGTTAGTAGTATAGGGAAGTGGTCGCTTCCATGGAGATCGTCAATTGTATTCCATTTAGCGTCGATTGTCAGTTCGGGTGAGCCAAAGGAAAGATCAATGTGTGTGTATGTGTTGTGCGTAGAAAAGTGTGTGGGGGATTTGTCGTTGAGTAGTATTAAGTTTGTACTGTTTAAGAATGATTGAACTGTAATTCCTCTACTATTGTTTTTTGGTGAGCCCCAATTCGTGCCCCAGCTGTTAAAGTCGCCTAAAATTAGTTTTATTGGATGTTGGTTTAAAACGTTGTTTAGGTCGGTAGATGAGAATATTTTTGTAGGGGGAATATAGGCTGAAATGATTTTGAATTTTTTTATGGATTCTATTTCAGCACAGGAGGCATCAAATTCCTTGGATAGGTGTATTTCTTTTGATTGAATAGATTTATGGAAAAGAAGGGCAGTGCCTCCGAAAGAGTTAGAGTAGTTATTCGAGAGTAGTGTGAAGTTAACTGGGGAAGGTATGTTTTTTGGATTTTTTATGTGCGTTTCCTGTAAGGCAATTATGTGTGGTTCATATTTTTTAATTAATAATTGTAGTTCACTCTAGTTGGATGTATAGCCGCGTATGTTCCATTGGATGATTTTAAGAGACATTTTTGTGTGTTAGTTTTGGGGTGTAGGTTTTGTCTTTTATAAGTAAGTGTGCTAAAACAGTGAATGTTTCTTTGTAGCGTATGGTAAAACTTGGCAGGAAGTGAAGGCCATACGTTACTTAAAATTTAAATTTTAAAGTTTGGCCACGATGTATTGGGGATGTCTCTTCCAGATTCAAAGACGTAGAGTCCATCCTGCCTATGGGTTCTGTGTTTTGCTAGATTAGCCGAAAAGTCAGTCCTCAATAAATCGCGGCCACATAACTGTTTATATTTTTATTTTATTTTTTATTTTTTAATCGGATATCATTTCTGTGTCTACGGTTTCTATATTGGTATCATCATTGAGTTTTGCTTTTTTGTTTGATATGTTTTCATATTTATTTTTGGTGCTTTTAAGTAATTTATTTTTATCCTTTGCAAGGTGTGATTTTATATGTGTTTTTAAATTTAAAGAATTGTTTTCGGACAGAATAGGGAGGGTTTCGGTTGTATTCCTGGTTGAGGTTGATGGCTGGCTATCAAAATCTACTAATATTGGTGGGGTTGTAGATAGGTCCGTGTATGAGATAGTGCTTCTTTTTGTTGGGGGTGCGCTGCACGTATTAGAGTAGGTTTGGGTTTTGTTGTATCTTTGGTTGTAGATCACGTTTGCTTGTTTCATGTCGGTCATCGGTTTCATTGCTTGGGTCAGGTTATTAGTTTTTATAAGTGTAGTTCCGTTGCTTAGTTTGGAGCATGATTCTATTGTTCCACCACAAACGGAATCAATAACTTTTTTGATTAGGAATGGTGAAATTCCATTAAGATTGTCATTGGAGTTTATTCTTTTCATAAGTAGATATTTTGGGCCGGTTGTTTTGTTGTTAAGAGTTTTTGTTTTGTCTATTTTAAATGATAAAGTTTTTCTATCAGGTGGGTCCCTCATGGTTAGGGCAGTTGTAAATAACTGTTGTTGCAGATAACAAGTTTTACACTTTCGTTTTGCTATGTGCAGACGGATGGTTTAAGTATGTTGTTGTGATTTTTTGTGATTTGCTGATAACGCGCGAAGAGGCTGACTAACCGGGCACAGGTCTTATCTGGTTGACGGCTGACTTCGAACTGAGAGTGTATTCTTATTTTAATAAAAGTATAAGAAACCCTTTTGAATGTAACTCACGACGAGACGTCGTGGGACACATGTGTGTAACCCTAAATAGCCGATGCGCGCTGAGCCTTACAAACTCAGCGATAGGATAAGAATAGATTAGGACTAGTGTTGGGTTGCTCATGAGTGAGTGAGCAAAAATGAGCTGCTCACCTAACTGAACAAGTGAGCTATGCTCAGTACTCATTGCTCATTTTTGCTCACTTGCTCTTTTTGCTCACTTGCTCTTTTGGCTCACTTGTTCTTACTCAGTATTCAGTTGCTCACAGCTCTTTTGCTGCCTTTAGCTCAGTAGTTCTTTTCACTCAATTGTTCTTCCTGCATATCAGTTCCAAAGTTAACAGAGGTTCTTTTGCTCACCGTTCATTTGAATGTTTTGGTTCTCTGGTAACCTATAAAGATGTGTGTTGGTAGTTCCAGGGATGCGAATTTTAATGTTATTAATTCAGTTTCCGTTCGGGTATCATGTACTTTTTTCATGATTTTGAAGACTTCTACTACATTTTGTGTTTTTAATTCTTCGAGAATGTCGGCTTCGGGGATGTCTCTTAGGTCATTGCAGTAGATTACGCCTTTTGTGTAGTTTAGGCTGTTGTGTTCGCTGACTTCGACTTCTATTGTGTTGTCTAGTGATGTTATTTGTATAAGTTTCATTGCTTGGGTCAGGTTATTAGTTTTTATAAGTGTAGTTCCGTTGTTTAGTTTGGAGCATGATTCTATTGTTCCACCACAAACGGAATCAATAACTTTTTTGATTAGGAATGGTGAAATCCCATTAAGATTGTCATTGGAGTTTATTCTTTTCATAAGTAGATATTTTGGGCCGGTTGTTTTGTTGTTAAGAGTTTTTGTTTTGTCTATTTTAAATGATAAAGTTTTTCTATCAGGTGGGTCCCTCATGGTTAGGGCAGTTGTAAATAACTGTTGTTGCAGATAACAAGTTTTACACTTTCGTTTTGCTATGTGCAGACGGATGGTTTAAGTATGTTGTTGTGATTTTTTGTGATTTGCTGATAACGCGCGAAGAGGCTGACTAACCGGGCACAGGTCTTATCTGGTTGACGGCTGACTTCGAACTGAGAGTGTATTCTTATTTTAATAAAAGTATAAGAAACCCTTTTGAATGTAACTCACGACGAGACGGAAGCAAGAAAAATGAAAAAAGAGCAAATGAACGCCATAGGAAAAATGTACTTAATTTTAATCTAAATAAACGTGTGGCGACAGGCGTGCAGTTACTATAGACGTAATCGATATATCGCAAAACTATTGTTTGCTTACACTCGATATTAGAGCATAATTATTGGTAACCATGAGGGTGCAGCTTAAGAAGAAGAAGAGACTTCACTTACATTTTTTAGCACATTGACAGATAACAAGCTTAATCAATATAGTTGTTCGTTTACAAACGTAAGAAATCATTTGAAAATAAAGCATATAAGTTTGAAATAAACCATAGAGACAATAAAGAAAAAACAATAAACATCATATCTTGGATTCGATGAAGTGGAATGAACGACAGACTGGTCGTTCGAGCCGGATAATATATACTTTGTCCAACAATCTAGCAGGTAACAATAACAGGAAGATCACCTTTTTTGCATTGCGTCGGCACAACTAAATAAAATAGAAAAATTTAATATCACCCCCAAACATAATTGAATTTTCCAAGATAGAGCTTTTGGTCAAACAATACTGTAATAATATTGTAATATTTAAATGTTTCAGATAGTGTGAGTAGTAGTAGGATCAAACATGTAAACAACTAAAAAGGGCAAGCGTCTTCGCATAGTAGTAGCGGCCCCAATATCTGTCAGCGCCATCGTTTTTACAAATATTCAAATGTTTATTAATAAGGGAATAGACCAACTGATAGTACAGTAGAAATAGGGACACATGTGTGTAACCCTAAATAGCCGATGCGCGCTGAGCCTTACAAACTCAGCGATAGGATAAGAATAGATTAGGACTAGTGTTGGGTTGCTCATGAGTGAGTGAGCAAAAATGAGCTGCTCACCTAAATGAACAAGTGAGCTATGCTCAGTACTCATTGCTCATTTTTGCTCACTTGCTCTTTTTGCTCACTTGCTCTTTTGGCTCACTTGTTCTTACTCAGTATTCAGTTGCTCACAGCTCTTTTGCTGCCTTTAGCTCAGTAGTTCTTTTCACTCAATTGTTCTTCCTGCATATCAGTTCCAAAGTTAACAGAGGTTCTTTTGCTCACCGTTCATTTGAATGTTTTGGTTCACTTCCGTTGATTTTGTACTCGCGCCAAAGTGAAACGTTATAAAAAAAACAGTAAAATCATAATACAATTATTTAAAATGTCTTTAATACGCAAACATAGCGATATTTGGGTGCATTTCTCCGATTTGGACAACGCGCAAGCGAAATGCAAATACTGCAATTGTATTTTGAGCTACAAGTCGCAAAGCAACTTGTCTCGGCATCTTCGCAGCAAACACCCGTCAGCATTGGAGCCCGTGGTCCGCCAAATACAAGAGGATGTGGTTGTTTTGAGCTCACAGCCAAAAATGACCAATTTTGTTCAAAAGCCTGTGTCGGCAAACAAAAGCCAACAAATTGATCAGCAATTGGTGAAATGGATTGCCAAGGGAAATCACGCATTGAGATCGGTCGAAGAGCCCGAGTTCAAAAAACTCCTGGAAGAAGTTTCATATTGCCCAGGCTATAAGCTCCCAACTCGAAAAACGGTTACGAACATCCTTGTACCCAAGCTACGCTCAGAACAGGAGTGCAAAATGCAGGATGAAATTTTTGCGGCAACTGCTGTGTGCCTCACCACAGACGGCTGGACGTCTCTCACTAATGAGAGTTACCTAGCCGTAACGGTGCATTTTATAGATCTTGAAAACACCGAGCTAAAAATTTATATGATTGCTTGTCAAATGTTTAAAGAAGCGCACACATCAATAAATTTATGTGATTTTTTAAAAAAAATAGCCCACCAGTGGAAAATTGTAAATAAAGTGTCGGCGGTAGCATCAGATAATGCTCATAACATTGTTGGTGCTATAAAGCTGGGAGGGTGGCGCCACATACCGTGCTTTGCACATACTTTAAACATAATCGTGCAAAAGGCGTTATCTCAAATCGAAAGTATTCAATTTAAGGCCAAGGCAATAGTTGAATTTTTCAATCGCAGCTCTTCGGGACTTAAAAAACTAAAGGAAACTCAAGCCCAATTGGGATTGCCAAGCCTAAAACTTGTGCAGGATGTGGCAACACGCTGGAACTCGACACTTAAAATGTTTCAGCGGCTCTTTCTTCTGAAAGAGGCAGTTATGAAAGCAATTTCAATTTTACGTCCAGACTTGC
The DNA here is from genome assembly GCA_035044585.1 of Scaptomyza polygonia. Lineage (NCBI taxonomy): Eukaryota > Metazoa > Arthropoda > Insecta > Diptera > Drosophilidae > Scaptomyza > Scaptomyza polygonia. The sequence goes on along the minus strand of JAWNNU010001247.1, from coordinate 1,212 downwards.
TAATAACAACAGCAGACTGGAAAGTCATTGAAGACGTGCTGCCAGTGCTGCTACCTTTCTCCCAGATAACGAACGAGATATCTTCCGAAAAAAATGTAACGCTCTCCAAAGTTATAGTCTTGGTTGGTGTTCTTCAAAAAAAAGTGGCTGGCATGCAATCAACCAATGAGCCTGTATCAAAAGTCATAAATGTTCTTTTGACTGAAATGGACACCAGATTTCGAGATGTGGAGCAAAATATTTTGTATGCTGAAAGCACAATATTGGACCCCAGATTCAAAGGGCGGGTTTTTAAATCAGAGGATGCCTTTCAAAAATCTGTTGCCACGATCAAGAAAAATGTAATGTCCATTCGATTAGCTAACGCATTGGTTGATGCTGCTCCGTCTGAGACGGCACAAGATTCGACCACACAAATTACAGATGACGACGATATTTGGAAAGAGTACGATTTAGACTTTAATAAGGTCAGCAAGCCCAGCAACAATACAGCCGCTGCGACCCGTGAAGTGGACAAGTACTTGTCAGAGGAATATCTGAGCAGAAAAGAGGACCCTTTGAAGTGGTGGGATCAGCGGAAGTGCCAATATCCTCATTTGTACAAATATATGATGAAGCGGCTTTGCGTTGTGGCCACGTCTGTACCATGCGAACGGATTTTTTCAAGTGCTGGCGAACTTATCCGCAAAAGGCGCACATTACTAAAGGCCAAAAATGTTGAAAACCTTATGTTTTTGCACAACAATTTATAATTATTTTGGTATGTAGTATTTAATATTATTTCTTGTCGAAACACTAATATATATACATATATATATGTACATATTTTTTTAGCGCAACATATTTGACTGAAGCCCCTTGAACTGCGATATTGTTTTAACTCTTGAAAGAGAAAATATTCATTTGTTTTGTTATTTTATTATTATTTTTATTTTAAATCATTATTTCGTTTGTTATTTGTTTAAGTTGGCGTATACTTTTATGAAAGAGAAAATATACATATTTGTGTTTTGGTGGTTAATTTGAACCTAACTTAAAATCTAAAAGAACAATGGCCGGGACAAATGAACAACAGCTGTTCAGAGCATGTTCAGTCATGTCAAGTGACTGAGCAACCTGACTGAACAAGTGAGCAATATGAGCGAGTTGACTCTTTACAAAAAAAAGAGCAAGTGAACATGTTCACCAAAGTGAGCAGTGTTTACCCAACTC